>JAUDYJ010000006.1:83378734-84013734 GCA_030761175.1 Masticophis lateralis | reverse complement strand
ACATTAACAACCCTGTGAAGCAAGATGGACTGAAGAGAGTAACTGGCCCAAAGTCACCCAGCTGGCTTTCATGCAGAGGTGGTCTTCAGCCGGTTTGGGCGATCCGATAGTGGAAATCCTGCCCACCCGCCCCGGCTCTATGCCGTCCAATTTAGGCATGTTTTTGAGGCAGTGTACATATGCGGAAGGAGCGTGCGTGAACAAAATGCATGCACGGAAGGCCATGAGCATGCACAGAAGTGGCACATAAGAGCGAAGCGAATGCACACACGCATGCTCACATTTGCGAGCTGGTAGACCCTGACTAGAAATCACAGCCTCCCAGTTTCTATTGTGGTGCCTTAACCAATAAACTGCCTCTCTGCTTTTCTGGATGCCTTCCTCCCCTTACATGAACGTAATTTAATTTGCTTTGCTTCTTTAAAGAACGGAAATTCCTCTTCGATTGCTCTGGGAAACTTGTAAATTGTAGTAAAGTGTGAAGGAAGCCATTTTGTTTTTTCAGCCATGATGTGTGGCTTCGTATGCTGCAGGCGATCGTAATTTAGCCTGCTGCAGGCAATCGTGGTTTGTTTAACAAACCAGAGCTTAGCAAAAGCCCTGCTGAAGAGCTGCTGAATCTAGGTGGAAGCTTGTGATCAGGGCTTCAATAATTTTAGCAAAGGGTTCTCTGCCCAGTTGCTGGGTGGGCGTTGTCATGGTGGGTGTGGCCTAATTGGCCTCCTGCACCATGGGAGGGGGGCATTTTTGCCTTCCATGAGCTCCGGAGGCTTTTTTTGACGCCTCCAGAGCCTGCGGAGGTTGTTTTCGCCTCCGCAGGCTCTGGAGGCCCTCTGGAGGCCAGAAACGGGCCTGTTTCTGGCCTTCCCAAACTTCCAGAAGGCCCGTTTTTTGTCTTCCTGAGCCTCCATGCATGCCCTACACTTACCTGCATCCAAAACGGGCCACGTGGAGACCCCTGAGAGGGGAGGGGCGGGTTTGGAGATTTTGGGGGTTCTCCAAACTGCACAGAATCTTAGCAAGAGGTTCTCCCGAACCCCTGCGAACCCCCATGCTTGTGATCATGGTTGAAACAACTGCTCTTGAGAGGCTGCTGGTGGACCATCTTTCTGTCCACAAAAAGAGAAACACTCTCACCCCATCCCCCCAAAAAGATTTCAAGGGGACTCATGACAAAGCAGCTCTCCCGTCCTAGTAATCTGTGCTGGGCAGGGAGGCAACCAAGGAACGCGAGGTGGCCAACACTTCTTCTGAAATACAAGAAGAAGGCAGAGGGTTAAGAAGAAACGTGTTTGAAGCGCAGGCCAGGGCTTCAGTCAAGCCAAAGCATACAAGTCACGGAGCCAAAAGGCATAAACAACAGCAAAGTCAGGTACAAACTAAGTCAGAGTCCATGAAGCTGGTCCAAAGAGTTTTCGGCAGCTAATTGTGGAAGCATAATGTATGGAGGTTATTTCCAGCGGTGGGTTATTTCCAAATGGGCAAGTTATATAAGTGTCCAAGCCCCATTCAAAATCAGCTGCCCTGCATTTTCCCTGGTTCAAAAAGGCTGGTCTACTCCAGAGCAAAGCAACCCCCAAAAGAGATGTTCCTCGCAATGCTACTCTCCTCTCCTTTCAACTCTTCAGAATCTTTGTCCTGCAGGCATGGAGGACCTCTGGAGGTCCTATTTTCCACCCTTATCAGAAGCTCCAAGATCCTGAGAAGTTATGCTGCATGGGGGACCAGAAGAGAAATCAGTGTGACAGTGGCTGTCAGGTTTGCCATTGGATTGCTTCGGTCCTGTTTCGCTTCGATGCCATCCTGCCATAAAAGGGGGACGGGAGGAGGAAGGGGATATAGGGAGTGTCACTGGGTTATTTGTATTTGCCAGCTGAGCTTCCATTCTGAACATTACGGTAGCTTGCCAGAGAACTTTATCAACAGAGATAACACTGTCTTGTGATTTCTGAGCTACTGCGCATGTCTACATTCTTTCTTTTTCTAATTTCCTGATTTACTTTTTCCTTTGTCCGCCTCTGAGATATCACTGCCGGTAAGATGTAGTTAGCTAGGTTTTTTTTACTTTTAAAATAAAATGTTTCTTAGAAGAATACATTCGGGTTTTCTTTCTTTGAGAGTATACACCATGGAAAACAAAATCCATTCACCTCTAATTAATTACAGTTTCCCCAAGGTGTGGGGGGGGGAACGACGCTGATTCACGCTTTGACAGGAAGGAGACAACAGGGTGAGATGAACCCGAGGTGCCAGCCTGAAACAGAGACTAGCAGGTACAAGGACCCAGAGGGCCCAGGGGAAGAGAAAAGCAATGGGTTTATGTGGGAATATTCAGATCTGGCTTTGCTACGCTGCAACCACTTGGCTTCAGTAAAAGTTTCCCTACAAATGGGGGATGTGGGCTTTTCTTTCCTGAATATCCAAGCTGGGAGAGGCCTGAGAGAGGCAATCTTTTTATTAGGAAATGTACTGTATTAGTGAAAACACCAGGCGGGTCTGAAACATTGGTCAGCCCAAGTTCAAACAACATCTGCATGAAGAGATTTCCCAGCTAACACTGGTAATAGCCAGCAATCTGCTTTGAGGAATGGTACCCTGTTTTCCCCAAAATAAGACATCCCCTGATACAGTGATGAAATCCTTTTTTTTTTTTACTACTGGTTCTGTGGGTGTAGCTTGGTGTATGTGATGTGGCTTGGGCGTGGCAGGGGAAGAATACTGCAAAAACCCCATTCCCTCCCCACTCCTGTGGGAAGGATATTGCAAAATCTCTATTCCCACCCCATTCTGGGGCCATCCAGAGGTGGTATTTGCCAGTTCTCCGAACTATTCAAAATTTCTGCTACCGGTTCTCCAAACTGATCAAAATTTCCACTACCGGTTCTCCAGAACCTGTCAGAACCTGCTGGATTTCACCCCTGCCCTGATAATATGCCCAAACAGGCTTTTGAGTGCATGGCAATAAGGCCAATCGCTTATTTCAGGGTTCAAAAAAAATATAAGGCAAGATCTTATTTTCGGGGAAACATGGTAGCCAAAATGTAAGTTTGCGCCCAAGGGCCCGGCCATCCATAAGGCTTGCCAAATGATTTCATGTGTGATTTGCATAATGAGATTTTAATAGATATGATGTCATTGTGGCTTCCAAGAATGTCCTCCACATGCTTTCTGGTGAATTATTGCACAATCCTTGAAGTCACGGATTCCCATGGAAAGCTAATTTTCTATGGAACTGACTAGATTATCTTCAACAGACCGTTTTTCATCCTTTTTCTCAAAAACACCCTCTTTAGCGGTAAAAAGCGCCTCTTTTTAAGTTTTTCATAGAAATTTTCCCTCAAATCACGACATATTTTCATGTAACGTTCCCAATATATACTTTAGCAATCTAAGCAGGTCACGCATTTCAAAGCAAAAAAAATGTAGTATACCTCTTAATTAGGATCCCTGCTGGCTTCTGGTTTTCCTCTGGACTTTGTTCAAAAATCTGGTTTTGACTTCCACGGCCTCAAAATAGCTTGGGACCAGACTACGCGAAGGACAGGGTTGTGTGTGTGTGATGCAACATTGGCAATCCAGTGGAGGGTTCCCTCAGCCTTCAGACTCAGGTAGAAGAGGGGCTTTGAGGTTTTTGGAGTCCTGTGACTTAAACATCTGGAGGGTGAGGTTTCTAAAAAGCTTAACTTCCAGGTTCTTACAATTGTGTATTTTATTTTACCTTACTTATTTTGACTTAGTTATTAACCGTGGTAGGATTAATCTATCAGCTAGATATCAAGAACTGTGCTGGATGCTGCCACAGTGGGATCTTTATGTTGTGGTCCACCAGCATCCTGTGGAGCTGGCAGCAGAGTCGGACAATGAGGAGGTTGGGGAGGAACATGGGCCACTCCTGGAATCTGGGGAAGGCTCGGATGCGGGCTCTGCGTCGGAGGCAGAGAGGCGGCCAGGGCCATCTAGTATTATGTGCTGCTTCCGGAGCCACTGGAATCTGACATCAGCGAGGCAGAAGAACAGTGTGAGCCTGTTCCCAGTGTGCACATGCGCAGAGCTGCCAGAAGGCAAGAACAATTAAGGAAAAAAAGGGTGACTCAGGAGTAAGGCTTGGAGTTGACTGGCTCCTTCCATAAGATATAAAAGAGGAGCAAAAGGATGTGAGCCTTTGCAGGAAGCAATTAGTTCATATAGTCAATTCAAGCTCTGAGAAGTCTGTTTGTCTCTGTGCTCCGTTTGGCCTTGCAAAACTAATTGGCAATTAGATCTCTGGCAGCGTTTCAAGGGAGATAAAGGTGGGTACTTATCAACATTACCCTGAACAACTGTGTCAACTCGAGTAGACATCTTGTCGGAATCTACACAGACTGTGAATCATTACATCTCAATAAAAGAGGGTTTTTTTGGGACTAAAATTGTGATTTAGGCTTTCTCAGGATGCCTAGGTCAGAACAGTTAACTTCAGATGTTAACTCATGCCCTTGTAACCTCTACTTTTAGACTACTGTAACAAACTCTACATGGGGCTGGCCCTAAAGAGCATTTGGAAACTTCAACGGGTACAGAATGAGGCTGCATGGATAGCAATAATAGTACTTTACAGTGCTCTCTGGTTTATAATGTCAGCATATTGTCTCCAATAATCGGGGTCCTCATTTTACTGACTTTGGAAGGATGGAAGGCTGGGACAACTTTGAGCCACGTCAGGATCGAACTCCTGGCTGTGGGCAGAGTTAGCCTGCAATACTGCCTTCCAATCACTGTGCCACCAGGGTGGGAAATGGTGACAGATATACGGCATACATAACAGCACTTCTCTGTGAGCTGCATTGGTTACTGGTGTCTTTCCGGATAGCAATTCAAGGTGTTATTGTCACTTTTGTTAGGAAATGGTTATTTGTCTAACTAGTTGGTCAGGCTGTATATAAATCAACAAAGTATGTTTGCGGTCAGAAAAGTATTATATTGCTTTAAGACTGTATTGCATCATCATGTACCCTGATTGGCTAAGCTCTGTAGCCAATGTACTTAAGGGAAGTCAGGATTATGGTTTGTGTGGATACTACACCATTTTACCTGCTTACTCTCTACCTTATCTTTCTGCATGATCACTGTTTGATCATAGCAACATGTTGCTTTCTACTATTTATTGAATGTTTTATATTGAACTGTTTTATTGTGTATGACTACAACTGGTAAGAAGACTTTGTACTTGAAATATCCCTGGATTGATCTTTTAACTCTCGTCTTATCTGTGCATGACTTGGCTTGTTTTTGGATTTTGCTTTACTTTTTTCTAAAAGTAAAAGTTTACAACAACTCATTGTGTTTGTATGTTAACTGTGATTGTTCACAACCACTCCCAGTCGCTTTTCATGCATTTACTCAAAGGGTACTCTGCTCAATAACCCACAACATCGGTTATGAGCCAAGAATATCCTTAACAACTTTTACCGGGGTACCTGAGGGATTATCTTTTTCCAAAAGTCTCTACCTGTCCAACTTGATCTAGCAGAATGGACAACCTGCAGATCCCGTCAGCCAATGAGTGTTGGCTGTGAGGACCAGAAGATGGCCTTTTCCTGCAGTGGGCCCTGCTCTGTGGAATATTCTCTCCTTGCATATTGGAATGGTTCAACCTTGTTAGCCAAACCCGGTTATGTTCTGGAATGCGTGAATGAATCAAGGATTTGGTTTCTTAGCTGTATTGCTAACTGGCCAAGCATCTCGTCTGCTATGTACATATTTAGTTTGGATGTTTTCATTGTTTTTTTTAAAAAAAATTGTTTTGAAATGTTTTAACTGTAATATATTTTTTGAATTGTAAGCTGCCCAAGGTCATTGACTAAGATGGTCAGCTACAGAAATTGACTGATTGACTGATTCATTAAACAATCAATCAATCAATTAATCAATCAAACAAACACATGTGAATATAGTGGAAGAAATGTTCCAAGAGAATCCACATCCACAAATGCATAAAAAAACCAAGCTATTTTATATTTCTGCTACCCATCCAAATCCATTTTTATGCTTCCAAATGAAGGGATAAAACTACCAAACAGTTCAAAAGCATTAATTTGAATACTGTTATGTACTCAATTCTTACCCCCACGTATATTCAGAGTTCTACATCTCTTTCCCTGCGTTGCAAACAGCCTTCTCTTTACAGAATAACGTTGGCATTTCTTAAATATTCTCATACTTGGCTATCCTAGAAAGGTCTCCGAAATATTTTTAGCTGCCTGCCCTATGCCAACAAAAGATGCAATTAATTCCTCTAATGACCACACAAAAACATTATTAATAAGATCGTCTAGTTGCTATGAACATGTTGCAAGCAAAACAATGGCTGGAGTCAGAACTTCGGCAAAAGAACTTTGGAGGAGGAAAATTCGGACTCCTCCTATCCCCAAGAGGTTTGACTGTTCTGCATCGCATTGGTAAGAGGTTCCCCTTTCATTCGTCGGGGGACATTTTTTTATAGGTCGCAGGTGGCTACAGGGGGCAGGAGAGAATGAGCCTCTTTTTCCATGGACGTCCTTAACTGATCCGAGACGAAATCAGTGCGTCTTAGTTAAGTGCTACAAAGGGAACGGTGAATATTTCAGAATATAAATCTGTGTTTTGCAACACCCCTTGGTTAATTTTCTTAATCCAAAAGAAAACTTTGTATTTTTCTCTTGGTTGAAAAGAAGTCTTTCCCATCCACCAATGGGGGGGCATGTAAGCATTTGAAACCTGTGATGACCCAGGGCGTGGCACGAAGGCAACACAGCCAGAGAACCGGTATGAGTTTCTTTATTGGCACCAACATGTTGAATCCAACATCCCATTTAGTCTCTGGCCTGGAGAAAAACTCTCTCACAAATCTGCAGCAGCTTCTGTCCGCAGATATCCAGTCCAAATGCTATAAGCAGAATGACTGCAAATCAATCACTCCAGGAAGGCAAGATAATGCATCCCAAAAGGAAAGAATTCACGGCAATAATTCCACCAAGGCAAGATAAGCACACATAAGCACGACTATAATTCAAACAGTCAGGGGGAATGTCTGGAATGCAGGCCCCACTCTCAACACTAGATGAATTCAGCATTTGTTCTCGACAAACGTCCCTCCCAACTGCCTCTCCTTTAAACTCCATCCCCAGGTGTGCCTTGTGAAGGGAATGGGAGCCCTTTCCTTCCTCGTAAGCCACACAACCCACATTGCTCTCTTCTGCGTTCTTCCCTGCGTGCCCTAGGATGAGGAGGGGGTGGGCCTTGGTCTTCATCTGAACACTCTCTCCCTTGTTCTACCTCTCCCCTGCTCTGCCCAGCCTGACTTTGCCCTTCCCCAGTTTCCTGCACAGTCAATGGAGCCACTCTCCCGCTCTCTGTCAGCTGTTCGTCTTCCATCTCAGATTCAGACTCCGACGGGGGCATGACAAAACCCATTTGTAAGACCCGGAATGAGACAATTCACCACAGCCAATCCACCATGGCTAACTTGTTGTGACGAGCTCACTACAGCTAACCAACATTCTTCTGGAAAGAGAGGTAAGATCCAGAAAGAGTCAGTGATGGACTAGAGATTAATTAGTGGACTATCGCAGGTAAGATAGCTTTGTATACAGTCAATCCTTGACTTACGACCCCATTTGAGCCCAAAATTTAAACAAAACAGCTGTTAAGTGAGTTTTACCCCATTTTATGACCTTTCTTGCCACGGTTAAGCAAATCGCTGCAGTTGTTAAGTTAGTAACGTGGTTTAAAGTGAATCTGGCTTCCCCATTGACTTTGTTTGTGAGAAGGTCACAAAAAGTGATTACGTGACCTCAGGACACTGCAACTGTCATAAATACGTGCCAGTTGCCAAGTATCCAAATTTTGATCATGTGACCATGGGGATGCTGCAATGATCACGTGAAAAACTCATAAGCTACTATTTTCAGTGCCCTTGTAACTTAAAATCCCTAAACAAATGATTCGAAGTCAAAGAATATCTATATAACAGAGAGAAAGCTTCACACAATTCACTCCAAAATATCTTGAGAAATAAACCGGGAACTCTTCTCAACATCCTCTTTTACAATGGATAAAAACTCAAAAACTATAAAGGGACCAGATAGATTTCATGGAACAAAATGACTTCCCTTTACCATTTCTGCAAAATGTTGTTTTAAGAAGACATCTTTAATGGCTGCCCAACAACAAAATATTTCCTTAACACCAAAGGTTTGGCAACCCCCAAGTCTGAAGCTTTTCCAGAAATTTTGTGAAATATTTTAGTTAACTTGGCATGAAGCAGCACAGAGTAACTTGAATTTTACGCATAATTTTTAGGGATTGTAGAGTGTACACATGGCTCAGAATTGGATTTTTCAGAATTTGATTTTCAGTTCCATGTATTTCCTTACCTACCTAAGTAGCCAGATCTAATATTGTTCTAATATTTATTTCATTAATATTTTGTCCTGTGTTTATAAGTGTGTGTGTGTGTGCATGCACACTCTCATGCACGAAGGAAGGAAGGAAGGAAGGAAGGAAGGAAGGAAGGAAGGAAGGAAGGAAGGAAGGAAGGAAGGAAGGAAGGAAGGAAGTCAGACAGATTATATATAGAGAGGGGGGGGGGAAAGACGGGAGGGAGGGATGGATGGATGGATAGATAGGATAGATAGATAGATAGATAGATAGATAGATAGATAGACAGACAGACAGACAGACAGACAGACAGACAGACAGACAGACTGACTGACTGACTAGATAGAGGGGGAAGGATAGAGGGGGAAGAATGGAAGGAGGGGGAAGGATAAACAGACAGGTAAATGATAGATGATAGATGCACATACATATAAACACAAAAACGTATAAAATCTATAATAACACTGTAATAAAAATACCAATTAAAACTAAAATTAAAAGATGGGGAGGAAAAGAGCAGAATATACATGGAGAGAGGTGGGATCTGTTGTTAATCAATCACCTCCACCTCCCCCATTGGGGCCCCAAACCAATTGGCAGAGGCACCTCTTTAGATCCTTACGAAAGGATAAGAGGGTTGGGGTCAATGTCACATCAGGGGACAAGATGTTCCAAAGGGCCACAGCAGAGAAGGCCCTTCTCTTGTAATGGCCTGTTTGGGTACATTTTATCCAGAGTGCTACATATACCCCACGCATTTTCCTTTCATTCCGTGCAAGCTAGGGTCTGTAACCCAGAGACCCTTTGCAAGTCAACGTATGGCTTCTCCATCCCACCAACTGCAGTGTAATGACAAGATTAGGATACCAGATATACTTTGGATCTCAGTTCTCCTTACACATTTGGATTAAGGCCCAGAACAAAGTTTGCTAAAGGTTACATCAGAGGTTGTATTCAGACGGTTTGGATCTATTCACCTGAACCGGTAGCGGAAATCGCCCCCAACCCTGGCTCTATGCCATCCCATTTACGCACGTTTTTGAGATCTGGCGTATGCACAGAAGGCGGATGCATGAGCAAAGCACATGCACAGAATGCAGGCGTGTGCACGAACCAGCCGCGTAGGTGGTGAACCGGTAGTAACATAATGTGAAACCCACCGCTGGGCTACATCTGTTAATCTGATGCTTCGTTTAATCAAGAGATGGCAATCTCTGAGTCACAATCAGCCCCTCTGCCCTTTTGGAGCCTGTTGCCACCAATTCTGGTCACAACCTGCTAAAAAATAAGGGCACCACAATGAAGTGATAAGTAATGAAGTAATAACGGGACGCGGTGGTTCAGTGGCTAAGACGCTGAGCTTGTCGATCGAAAGGTCGGCAGTTCAGCAGTTCGAATCCCTAGTGCTGCGTAACAGGGTGAGCTCCCGTTCCTTGTCCCAGCTTCTGCCAACTTAGCAGTTCGAAAGCAGGTAAAAAATGCAAGTAGAAAAATAGGGACCGCCTTTGGTGGGAAGGTAACAGCGTTCTGTGCGCTTTTGGCATTTAGTCATGCTGGACACATGACCATGGAGATTTCTTCGGACAGTGCTGGCTCTTTGGCTTTGAAATGGAGATGAGCACCGCCCCCTAGAATCAGGTGAGAGGGGATCCTTTGCCTTTACCTTTAGGTATAGGTAGTTGCACAGAGATCTCCTTAAAACAGATTACCTGGACTCTTCCCAATTCAGGCCTGGGTGTAAAACTGAGACCAAACTAGGGGTGAAATCCAGCAGGTTTCTAACAGGTTCTCTGGAGAACCAGTAGCGGAAATTTTGAGTAGTTCGGGAACCGGCAAATACCACCTCTGGCTGGCCCCAGAGTGGGGTGGGAATGGAGATTTTGCAGTATCCTTCCCCCAGGAGGGGAGGGAATGGAGATTTTGCAGTATCCTTCCCTTGGAGTAGAGTGAGAATGGAGATTTTGCAGTATCCTTCGACTGGAGTGGGGTGGGAATGGAGATTTTGCAATATGCCCACGTAGCAGCTTCTGCCAACTTAGCAGTTCAAAAGCAGGTAAAAAAAGAGGGACCACCTCTGGTGGGAAGGAACAGTGTTTCGTGTGCCTCTGGCATTGAATCATGCCGGCCACATGACCACAGACAGCACTGGCTCTTCGGCTTTGAAATGGAGATGAGCACTGCCCCCTAGAGTCAGGAATGACTAGCACATATGTGTGAGGGGAACTTTTACCTTTACCTAATAAAGTGAGGGACCCCTCTATAGTTTAGGTATGCCTTAAACTAGTCACAATATTGGTTGAAAACAAAGATTGCCAAAGATTCTCAAATTCCCTGAAACAGTTTGTCTTGCTCTCATGTGAAAATTATTTTCACACATTTGGCTCTCGATCCACCCAAAAATTAGTTCTACTTGCATTCTATTAATATTCGTAGACTGCTTCGTGAAATTGATGTATATTTATGTAACGCATTTCCTGTTATAACCGTTCAAAATTATGATAATCCCTAACCAAAGAGGCAGGGGGAGATGTTCTCCAATTGAATTTGTGGCTTGAGAATTATAGTACTTAAAAGCCCAAGTTAGGAAGCTGATTTATTCTATTCCTCCCAATTTTAAGCAACTGTTTTCATTTAGAGCCACTTAAAGGTTCAAAGCATCATTTAAATAAGATGAATGACATAGTGACATAGTATGTCGGGCAGGAGATGAATGTAATTTCAAAGAAAATATGGAAGCATCAATCTGGTTTACAGGGCTAAAAAGTTCATTTGATGAGACACTTCTTGCTATTGTCATAAATGCTGTGATTATGGGGTTAGGTATTCACTAACATCCTTTATCAATTTGGCAAAACAATACATGGAGATACAGTAGGACCTTGGTACTCAACTGCTTTGAAACTCATCAAATTTGGTA
Source organism: Masticophis lateralis (assembly GCA_030761175.1). Classification (NCBI taxonomy): domain Eukaryota; kingdom Metazoa; phylum Chordata; class Lepidosauria; order Squamata; family Colubridae; genus Masticophis; species Masticophis lateralis. The sequence continues at coordinate 84,002,420 of JAUDYJ010000006.1, read as the reverse complement.
CTCGACACATTTTGATGTAAAACTTTTGCCCCAGTACTCGTTTGTTTGGTACTCAACACACGATAGAATTTATTGGTGTCGAAAGGCTTTATGACTCACTATTATTTCTTATGGAAAAATTTTGTTTGGTATTCAACATTTTTGGAACTCATCGCATCTCCAGGAATTAATTAATGATGAGTACCGAAGTACAGGTAGTCCTTGACTTATGACCAAAGTTGAGCGCAAAATTTCTGTTGTTAAGGGACACGTTTATTGAGTTTTGCCCCATTTTACAACTTTTTTCTTTTTTTTTACCACAGTTAAATGAATTACTGCAGCTGATAAAATTTAATAACACGGCTGTTAAGCTTCCCCCACTGATTTTTGCTCATCCAAAGGTTTCAAAAGAGGATCATGTGACCTTGGGACACAGCAATGGTCGTAAGTGTGAGACAGTTGCCAAGCATCTGAATTTTGATCACATGATCATGGGTATGCTACAAAGGTCATAATTTTGAAAAATTGTTGTAAATCACATTTTTCAGTACCATTGTAAGTGTGAATGGTCACTAAGTGAACTGTTTTAAGTTGACGACTACCTGTATAAGCAAGAAGCTGCAGGGTGTAAGCTTTGATTCTGTTGGAAATGTCAAGTGACCTCTGTCCTTGATGAAACTCGACATACTAGCTTCTTCTCCGGTAACATTGTATTGCTAACTAGGGCATACAAAACCTTTGCCAGACCAATTCTTGAATACAGCTCATCTGCCTGGAACCCACACTGTATATCGAACATTAACACGACTGAGCGGGTCCGGAGGTATTTCACAAGAAGAGTACTCCACTCCTCTACTCACAATAGAATTCCCTATGCCTCCAGGCTTGAAATTTTGGGCTTGGACAATCTGGAACTGCACCGCCTGCCGTCTGATCTAAGCATAATACACAAAATTGTCTGCCACAACGTCCTACCTGTCCACGACTTCTTCAGCTTCAACCACAATAATACCCGGGCAAATAATCGATACAAACTCAAGGTAAACCACTTCAAACTCGATGGCAGAAAATACGACTTCAGCAACAGAGTGGCCAATGCCTGGAATGCTCTACCTGACTCGGTTGTTACATCCTCAAACCCCAGCAGCTTCAACCTTCAACTGTCTACTGTGGACCTCACCCCATTCCTAAGAGGTCTGTAAAGGGGGCGTGCATATGCGCACCGGTGTGCCTACCGTCCCTGCCTTACTATCCCCATTTATCTGTATTTACTTCCTTTGTTCATGTTTATATTCATACCTATGCTTGTTATCTTGTACATGTTTGACAAACTAATAAAGAAAAAATACCAGCACGGTATTTCATATCTGTGCAAGCTTCTGACCAATGCTTCTCAGATAATTCAAAGGATGCTAGGCCACCTACCCAACCAAGCCATCCAGCAATTCTAAGCAGGTTTTGAGCTAACTCGACACATGATTTCTCTCCAGCTCCAAAATTGGACTACTCGTCTTCAAGCTGCCACTTACCCTTTTCTGCTCCTTGATGTAGTCCATTAGTTCTTCCTTTGTTTGCTTCACAGCTTCTTCTACAGCTCTCTCGCTTTTCCTTTGTTCTTCTAGGATTGCTGCTTTCACCATTTCCTAATATATATATATATACATACATACGTGTGTATATATATATATATATATATATATATATATATATATATATATATATACACACACACATACATACATACACACACACACACACACATATGTATATGTATATGTATATGTATATGTATATGTATATGTGTATATATATATATATATAGAGAGAGAGAGAGAGAGAGAGAGAGAGAATGAATATTATTAGGATAACAATATACTTATTTTGCTTCAACGTTTTAAGGACCGCACAGGCTACCTCAGTTTTTCTCCGCCCCATGAATACCTCCTTCAACACAGAGTTACTTCAGATTCTATATAAGACGCTGAGCTTGTCGATCGAAAGGTCGGCAGTTCAGCGGTTCGAATCCCCAGTGCCATGTAACAGGGTGAGCTCCTGTTACTTGTCCCAGCTTCTGTCAACCTAGCAGTTCGAAAGCACGTAAAAAATGCAAGTAGAAAAATAGGGACCATCTTGGTGGGAAGGTAACAGCGTTCCATGCACCTTTGGCGTTTAGTCATGCAGGCCACATGATCACGGAGACATCTTTGGACAGCGCTGGCTCTTCGGCTTTGAAACAGAAATGAGTACCGCCCCCTAGCTCTGGTGTCTCTTTGTCCGCTTGGAAAGAGCCCCTTCCTCCTGGAACTCCTGACTACATTCCATCACACAGACACAAAAACCCTCCTTTTTTAGCACCAGGGAAATCAGGAGATCCAGGCAGTTCAGACAGGTATAAAGATTTATTGTAAGATTCCTACAAGAATCTGAACTACTAACAGCCAAAGACATTTGGTGGTAAATAAGGAATTCACAATGGGCTGGACTTAGATGTCTTGTGGGTGTGAAGGGACTCGTGGCTGATGATGCATTTCATCCCACTCTCAGGCTCAGCCTGGTCATTTCCTACACTGGATAGGATAGGATAGGATAGGATAGGATAGGATAGGATAGGATAGGATAGGATAGGATAGGACAGGACAGGACAGGACAGGACAGGACAGGACAGGATAGGCTAGGCTAAGCTAGGCAAAGAGAAGAGAAGAGAAGAGAAGAGAAGAGAAGAGAAGAGAAGAGAAGAGAAGAGAAGAGAAGAGAAGAGAAGAGAAGAGAAGAGATGGAAGGGACCTTGGAGGTCTTCTAGTCCAACCCCCTGCTTAGGCAGGAACCCTATATCATTTCAGACAAATGGTTATCCAATCTCTTCTTAAAAATGTCCAGTGTTAGAGCATTTGCAACTTCTGCATTTGCAAATTTTTCCACTGATTAATTGTTCTCACTGTCAGGAAATTTAAGCCTAGAGGTCAGTTTGCAGAGAGTAAATGGAATTGTCTCTAAATGTTCTGACCCACAACACTTAAGAGACAAGTGGGAATCGCCCAAGTAGTGATTACCAAACACAATTCAGTCCTCAACAAACTTATTTTATTAAAACAGCTGAGAATTAATTCATTCTCAGCTTAGTCCAAAACAAATTCTTAATAACCAGTCCGTCGGCCTTATCACTAACCTTTGATGTCTTTGGCAAACCTTTGGATGTCAAAGGTTTTTCTTGGCAAAACCTCCACAAAGTTCAAGAGACGCTGACAAGAAGCACTGGAATCAATGTTGCTTTTCTGACAAAGAATCCAATGGCTCGTTGATGCTCTTTTAAGCCTTATGGGAGTGGCCTTACTCCTGAGTTGTCCTTTTGCTTCAGTTGCTCTTGCCTTCTGGCAGCTCTTCGCATGCGTGCACTAGGAACAGGCTCCTCCTGTTCCTCTGCCTCTCTGCTGTCTGCCTCTCAAGGCTCCGGAGTCTGCACATTGCTCCCAGATGGCCCTGGCCCCATCTCTGCCTCTGATGCAGAGCCCTCATCCGGGCCTTCCCCTGACTCCAGGACTAGCCCACTGTCCCCCCAGCCTCCTCACTGTTTGACTCCGCTGCCAGGCCCGCAGGCTGCTGGCGGATCACAAAACTAAGAATCATTTATTCAAAGGGAGTACTCCCCTTGCAATGGGCTGCGGCGGTTCACTGGCTAAGACACTGAGCTTATCGATCGAAAGATTGACAGTTCAGCAGTTCAAATCCCTAGTGCTGCGTAATGGGGTAAGCTCCGGTTACTTGTCCCAGCTTCTGCCAACCTAGCAGTTTGAAAGCATGTAAAAAATGCAAGTAGAAAAATAGGGACCACCTTTGGTGGCAAGGTAATAGCATTCTGTGCGCCTTTGGCATTTAGTCATGCCTGCTATGTGACCACGGAGACGTCTTCGGACAGCGCTGGCTCCCCGGCTTTGAGATGAGCACTGCCCTCTAGAGTCAGGAATGACTAGGACATATGTGCGAGGGGAACCTTTATCTTTACTCCCCTTAGAGAAGTCCCAAAAATGCCTTTTTTTCCCGAAAGGCAAGTGCTTCTTGGGTTTTTTTTTTTTCCTTTGAAAAGATTTTGTTTCTCACCCAAGAAGCTTCTTCAGAATTCATTTTTCAGAAGCTTCTTGGATGAGAAGTAAAAGGGAAAAAAAAAACAACCAAGAAAGTCCCAGTTGTTTTTTTGGAAAAAACACCTTTGGGACAATGACAAACTGGATGCTTGAGAATCTCCGTAGACATTTCCCCTTAAAGGAAAAAAACAAAAAAACAAAAACAAAACAAAAACACAGGTTAGACACCACAGCCTACAAGAGGGAACAAAGAAAATGCAGTCGTGGTTGAAACATCACGCAACCACCTGTCAATGTTTGTACAGCTCCTGGGTTTGTTCTAATTCCTGTAATCGCTGGGATTTCTTGACCATGATTACCACAAGAATAAAGGATCTTTTAGTTCAGGATCGTGCGCATACGTATTGATTGTTTCTTAAATGCAGCGCAAGCAGTTTGCAAGATGAATGGGAAAATTCACCAGTGAGGTCACAAGGCTGCAAAACAAAAGAAACGTGTGAAGAAACGGGATCAGCGGGAAAGCTGAAAATTTGGGCTCTAAGCTGCAAAGGAGGAGGTGACAGGAAGAAGGAGATCTCCATTTCTGCAAGCTAAACAGTTTTCTGAAAGGCTGATGACAGAAGGAACAATTGGAGGAATACCAAGGAGAGCCATTTCTAGGCTTTCTCAAAGCCCTGACTTCTGAAAAGCACCAGCAGACCCGGAGAGAAGACCTCTTCTGCTAAAGGTGTATAGACAGTTCTCAATTTATGACCGGTTGCTTGTGGCCTGTCAGCGGCTAGCGGAGCTAATGGCAGACTCAGACAGTGAGGAGGTTTGGGAGGAACAGGGGCCAGTCCTGGAAACTGGGGAAGACTCTGATGAGGGCTCTGCATCGGAGGCAGAGATGGGGCCAGGGCCATCGGGGAGTGATGTGCGGACTTCGGAGCCTCCAGAGACTGACAGCAGAGAGGCAGAGGAACAAGAGGAGCCTGTCCCTAGTGCACGCATGAGAAGAGCTGCCAGAAGGCAAGAGCAGCTCAAGCAAAAAGGATGACTCAGGAGTAGGGCCGAGAGATGACTGACCCTTCCCATAAGGCTTAAAAGACCAGCAACGGCTCTTGGGCTCTTTGTCGGAAAACAACGTTGATAGTCTTGCTGCACTTATCTCTTGTCGGTGTCTTCCGCTTTTGAACTTTTGCCCAGAGAAGCCTTTGGCAGTTTGCCTAATTATACCAAGGTTGGTGATTAGACTGAAGAATTTGTGTTATGTTTTGATTTAGTTTGGACTACGCTGAGAATGAGTTAATTCTCAGCTGTTCTAATAAAGTCTGTTTGTTTTGGAACTGTTTGCGTCGAATACTACCTACTTGGGCCTGGGTCACAACAGAACCAATATCTCACTTAACAACATAAATTTTGGGCTCATTTGTGATCGTACGTTGAGGGCTACCAAAATTTCCTGGGGAAATTGCTCCACCTCCTTCCATCAGTGTCCAGAAGAAGAAAAAGGGTGTACAAGCAGTCCCTGACCTACAAGAGTTTGTTTAGCAACCGTTCTCACGGTCAAACGATCAAAATTCATAGGCTTGGCAACTGGCATGTATTTATGACAGTTGCAGTGTCCTGAGATTGTGTGATCAACCTTGGCAATCTTTTGACAAGCAAAGTCAATGGGGAAGCCGTTAATTCACTTAACAACCGGGTTATTAACCGACCCACTGCGGTGATTCACTTAACAACAATGGCCAGAAAGATCATAACATGGGACGAGATTCACCTAACAACCGCCTTGCTTAACAACACAAAGTTTGGGTTCGATTGCGGTCGTAACTTCAGGACTTCCTGTACTTTTCAGTTTCTTTCAATTTGTTGCTTTATTTGTTCATTTCCCCCCCCCCCCACTTGCTTACATTTGGATGTATTACTAGGCAGCTAATCGTAGATCCTTCTTCAAAAAGTTAAGTTCTAAAAACAATCCCAGTTTTTATTTTCTGAGAAATTGTACCAGTCTAAATATAACTGCCAATTTACTTTCTTTTCTTTTGTTTTTAGGGAGTATTGTTTTTCTTGCTGAATTAGGCTGGTAGACGGTTTCCAACATCTGCATCTTATGTAATTTTATACCGTACAGATGGAGTAAACATTTAATATATACAAACAATAAGAAAGGGGATTACGGTTCTTGGGTGCTCCACTGTATTCTTTCCAGGGAGTAGCAGACAAATGGTCTGAATTAAAAACAACCGGAGTTGAAGGAAGAATCCACAAATGATTTGTTCCAACGGTGCAAAATCTTGGCCTTCGCCTTTAAAAGGACCGTGTCGAATCTAAGCAAGGTGCTAAAAATAGAACCGAAACGGTAGAAGTTCACCCATCCTGATTGCACGGCAGGAAACAGGTCATTGCGAAGACTTTTTCTGCATCTGGTATAAAAATCACGAAACGGTAGAGGAAACGCCGTCATATTGTTGCAATCAGAACGCTTCTTATTTTTAGGAAGTGAAGTTTTCTTTCAACTTTATTGCATTCCAGAAAGTCTAAGGAGACTATCAAAGGCTTTCTCTCGAATGAAAGGGGCTTCGTTTCATCGTTTGCTTCTGATCCACCTGGATAACATATGTTTCAAAAATGGAAACGGCAGCAAAAGAAACAGACAAGATTTTGGGATTTACTTAAGACAGTCACTTATCTAAAATGGTATAGGTTCTCCTGCATGACCAGGGGGTTGGACTAGAAGACCTCCAAGGTCCTGTCCTGTCCTGTCCTTCCTGTCCTGTCCTACCCTACCCTACCCTACCCTATCCATCCTCTGCATTACCCTGCCCTATGGCAATCTAATATAATTTATCTTTGTCATCTTTATTCTCCTGAAAGAGTATTTTCAGTATATTAAGTTAGCTAGCAAATTATTTACATGGAATGGAGCGGAGCGGAACGGAACAGGATGGAACAAAACAGAACAGAACAGAACAGAATAGAAAAAATGGAATGGAATGGAATAGAGTGGAGTGGAGTGGAGTGGAGTGGAGTGGAGTGGAGTGGAGTAGAGTGGAGTAGAACAGAACAGAACAGAACAGAACAGAACAGAACAGAACAGAACAGAACAGAACAGAACAGAACAGGCTTTATTGTCACTTTGAATGTACACTAACTGCCATACAGGGAAAAGTTGATGCAGAAGTTTGAATAGCCGATATGATTTTATACGTTTTGCCATTACAAATGTCCAACTTTTTAACAATAACAGTTAACTACCAGTAACAACTACGTTTATTCATAGCAAGTGAGTTTGGATCTGTTGGCTGGTCCTGAGCAAACAGAGAGGATCCCAGCTTTGTTTCCTGAGAACTGGATCTCTGATCTTCCTGGTTGGGGAAAGTCAGAGACAGGTGATAGGAGCCTAGATCCAATGGATGGTGAAGATATTCTTAAGTGAGAAGGTGGTTCTACTTTTCTTGAAACAGCCTCAACATCTTTACTTTTGGATGAAGGTGGCTCAGTGGCTAAAACGCTAAAATTGTCAATCAAAAGGTCGGCAGTCCAGCGGTTCGAATCCCTAGTGCCGCATAACGGGGTGAGCTCCCATTACCTGTCTCAGCTTCTGCCAACCTAGCAGTTTGAAAGCACGTAAAAAATGCAAGTAGCAAAATAGAGACCACCTTTGGTGGGAAGGTAACAGCATTCTGTGCCCCTTTGGCGTCGAGTCATGCCGGCCACATGACTATGGAGACATCTTCGGACAGCGTTGACTCTTCGGCTTTGAAACGGAGATGAGCACCGCCCCCTAGAGTCGGGAACGACTAGCACATATGTGCAAGGGGAACCTTTACCTTTACGGTTAGGTAGTTGCAGAGAGATCTCCTTAAAACAGATTACCCAGATTTTTCCCAATTCAGACCTAGGTGTAAAACTGAGACCAAGGGCACGGGTGAAATCCAGCAGGTTCTAACAGGTTCTGGAGAATTGGAAGCGGAATTTTTGAGTAGTTTGGAGAACCGGCAAATACCACCTCTGGCTGGCCCCAGAGTGGGGTGGGAATGGAGATTTTGCAATATCCTTCCCCCAGGAGGGGAGGGAATGAAGATTTTGCAGTATCCTTTCCCTGGAGTGGGGTGGGAATGGAGATTTTGCAGTATCCTTCCCCTGCCACGCCCACAGAACCGGTAGGGAAAAATTTTGAATTTCACCCCTGTACCAAGCTGACTGCTATTACGGATGACATGAAGTAATCACCTTTTCAAGTCCTTCTCCATCTCTCAGCAGCTTTTAATAACAGTTTCCTCAACTGCTTTTAGGACTGAGAGTGGGGACGTCATTTTGCACTTTTTCTCCTCCTCCTTCTGCAGGAGACTCTGTTTGATCTATTCCAAACCAAAGTATTTTACCTCACGATAAACCATTCATCATTCATGATAAGTAGTTAATTACAAAAGAGGGGTTTCAGTCAGCCTCTTCTCAGTGTCTTAATTCCCTCCCCCCACCACCATGTTAGAAAAATCCACAGTGGATTAATGGAGTCTTTCTAAGACTCTTAAGTTGTTGACATCCAAGCTCAGAGGGTTTCAAATATTAGAAGGTCTGTTCGCCATCAGCAGCGTTGACAGTAGGAACCCAAAGCTGTCATAATGAAAGATTTCAGCCACTTTTCAACACCTGTTTTAACTAAGCTCTTCATCTTCCTCATGAAACGAAGAGGTTATCTCATAACATGACAAGTTACTCTTTTTATACCGAGCTTACGGAATCTTAGATTAAAATCACTTTCCACGAGAGGGGCGGCCATATTCGTAAATTAGATGAATGAATAAAATAAACAAACTGGCCATTAGCCAGCGGAGATTCAAGCTCTTTAACAGCAGAAGAAACATCCTTTTATCATTACTGTTGTTCCAAGAATTTAGAACAGTTGGCTTGCTACCAAACTGTATTCTCTGATTCTAGGATGCTAATCCTATTCCAAACAAAATGTAGCAGTGAACGCAAGACTTTGGCATTTGCAGAAAAGGAACCCCTCAATCTAGAACTTGGTTTATTTTACAGCCTCTTGATACCAAGATGTGTGGTAAATATTTCTGCCCACGAGTCTAGCAGAATCTCAGGTAGGATGTGGTCATGAGTAGCCTACACATTGGTCTATATGATCCACGTTCCATATATCACTCCCTCAATCCCTTAAAACAGGGTGTCAAATTCAAAGTCTATGGGCTGAATCTGGCCCACACGGTGCTTAGATCTGGCCCATGGTGCTGCCCTGGAAACAGTGAAGGATCGGCCTACGGTGTTTCTGCTAGCAAAAATGGGCTCCGGTTTTGGTCACGATGGCCTCCTGAAGCCCACTGCTAGAGAAAATAGAGCTTGGGAGGGCCGCAGGTGGCCATAGCGGCCCTCTGAGTTCCATGTTCAGTGGCAGAGGGCTAGCAAAGCAAACTAAAAACAAAACAAAAGGAGAAATGTTTCCCCTTTTGCATTTGAGCATCCAAGAAGAGACAGAAAAGGAGAAGGAAGAAAGACAAAAGAAAAAGAAGGGAAGATGGGAAGAGAGCAAGGAAGGAGAAAATAAGGAAAGAGAGGAAGGAAGAAGAAAGGAGAAGGAGGAGGGAGGGAGGGAGGGAGGGAGGGAGGGAAGGAAGGAAGGAAGGAAGGAAGGAGGGAGGGAGGGAAGGAAGGAAGATGAGGGAGGGAGGGAGGGAGGAAGGAAGGAAGGAAGGAAGATTATGAGAGTGAGTGAGGGTCTGAGAGAAATTCTGCCTTAGCACTTGGCCACCACAAGTGCCCCTGACACGAGTGACGTCGAGCTGGCCACGCCCACCATGGTCATGCCCACCCCGTCGAGGTCAAAGAAACCCTGATGAAATCACGCATGACACCCCTGCCCTAAGCAATCCATAGGGACTAAGGCACTATCTGAGCCGCGGTGGTGCAGTGGTTAGGATGCAGTACTGCAGGCTACTTCTACTGATCACCGGCTGCCAGCAGTTTGGCAGATCGAATCTCACCAGGCTCAAGGTTGACTCAGCCTTCCATCCTTCCGAGGTCGGTAAAATGAGGACCCAGATTGTTGGGGGGCAATAGGCTGACTCTGTAAACTGCTTAGAGAGGGCTGTAAAGCACTGTGAAGTGGTATGTAAGTCCAAGTGCTACTGCTATCTGCCCACCGTGGTCCAGTCCAACAGCCTACAGCACCAGAGAAACTTAGCTCACTGCCAAAACCCGAATGCTCTCAAAATATCAATCCTCTCTCTCTCTCAATGTCTTGGCACCACAGAGAACCAGCTGCAAGGATGGCTCAGGAGCACCAAACAGTTCTGGGACTTACCATATTTTTCAGAGTATAAGATGCACCTTCCCCCCACCCAAAAGGGGGTGAAAATTTAGGTGCGTCTTATACACCGAATGTAGCCCCGCCCATCCACTGGCTCCCACCCTCTGGCCTCCTTGCGAGCAAACAGCAAGAAAAAACAGCTCCTTTCAGCTTCTGCACAGCCTAATTAGCACAAGTTGATTGGATCGGCCTCCTGACTCTCAGCTGATTTGCTCTCAGCTGTTTTGCACAGGGCTCTGCTGCTTGCTGCAAAGAGGTAAATTGCTGGAGCAGATTTTATTTTTTTCCTTGTGCTAATCAAGCTATGCTGAAAATGAAAATGAAAGAAAAGCAGGCTGTTTGCTGCAAAGAGGAAAAATTGCTCAGAGACAGAGGCCGGTGGAGATTTCATTTTCTTCTTTTCCTCACCAAAAAAGGTAGGTGCACCTTATACTCCGGTGCGCCTTATACTCCGAAAAATACAGTACCCGCCCATCTATGTTCTTCCCTCCCACCCTCCGCATATGAATTTGAACAAACCTGAAACACGCTACATACGATGTACAGTGACTGATAACCCAGAGAATATAAAATTCACTAACTTCTGAACTCTGCTTTTGCCGTTCGGCTGCTTCTTCTACCGCTTGAGCAATCTTCTCACGATCTTTGTTTCTCTCTGCTTGCCATAATTCTTTTTCTTGGTCATGCAGTTTTTTCATGTTTTCCCTTTCGGCTGTTACCGCTGCTAAGATGGCAGCCTGCAGATCCTCTTTTTCCACCTGCAGCATCAAATAACAAGGGTCAGCGGGAAATCGAAATGCGAACATTTCAGCAGTTTAGGTCAGTATCCAAAATGTTGCCTCTAATCCAGTAGTGAAATCCAAACCAGTTTGCTACCAGTTTGTTGGTCGCGCATTCGCACTGCGCATCAAAAGGAGGCTCGGGAAGGTAAGTAGAACAGCAGGGGGGGAATCAGCTGTGGCCCGCGATTTAGCTTCGCTAGAAAGAAGGAAATCCTGCTTTCTAGCAAAGCTAAACCCCGTGCCACCGCTGATCGTCGGGAATAGCGGTTCAGAGGAATCAGTAGGTTTTTATCACTACCTGTTTGCCCAAACCAGAGCGAACCAGCAGCATTTCACTCCTGCGCTAATCCCTAAAATGTCAAAGGTTGTTTTGCAGGAAAAGGCCCTCAAGTTTATTTAAACTCATTCCGAAGACTGGGTTAATTTTGGAAACTGAAAACAATTGTTCTCGATAACATTAGATTTCCAGTTTCCATCTTTCTTTAAAACACTTTTTCAGAGGTTCTGTGAACACGGTCTTTATACTGAAATATTTCTGCTGTAAAAACCAATTGGACAAATTATGAACATCAGCCAAAGATTAGTTCCACTTACTGGGCTATAAAAACTATATTCTCTATTCATACAGTATGACAGTCTTTTCTTTCTAGCCACAGAATAACAGGGCAGGGACAGGAAATATTATTTTCAGCACGGCTACTGGGCATTATGCGGTAAGGCCAAGTGGGAAGACAGGGACTGTTTTTCCTCATCTCGTATCCTCACCTACATAAAAGGAGAAAGGATGGCAAAGGCAGACAGGAGGCGTGGCTGGGAGTTACACCAGGATCAGAAAGCAAAATTTAACAACAGTGGCACAAGATAATAATAAATATAGTAATAAATAATATATTATTATATTAATTATAATATAAAACAATATATTATAAAATATAATATAATATAGTATAGTATAATATAATATAAATAATATATATATATAATTATATTTATAATATAATATAAATAATAAATAATTATATATATATTATATATATATATATACATACATATACATATATGTACATATATATAATTTTAATAACATAATACTATATTGTTATATAATAATAAATATATATATATAATAATAAATATAGGGCATTGCATGCCAAAACAACTAGACACGAAGTTTTTCCGCCATGCTATCCCCTAATTCCCACAGAACTGCCTTATGTCTAAGGATATTTATTCATGTAGTAGGACTGTGTATTGCTATTATTCTTTTCATACTTCCTATTATCTTCTCATATTGGTACCTTATGATTATATCACTTTATTATTTGTATCTTATGATTTATGATTGTATCTTATGATTTATGATTGATCACTTTGTTGTTTGTATGTGCACTGAGAGCTTATAGGTGTCCAATCGCACTTGGTCAATAAGGAACTTCTCTTCTCTTCTCTTCTCTTCTCCTCTCCTCTCCTCTCCTCTCCTCTCCTCTCCTCTCCTCTCTTCTTTTCTCTTCCCTTCCCTTCTCCCCGCTCCCCTCTTTAGCCTAACCTAGCCTAGCCTAGTGTAGCCTAGTCTTGTCTAATTTTATATTCTGTTCTCAGCCTGAACTGATTGTTCAAAATACCTTCTTCTCAAAATATCCGCAACGTAAAGCTTTTCAGAGTGGGGCCCCACCATCTAAAGTACTCAGTGCTTATTAAAATGACTGAAAGGAAACAGGAGAAGTTTTATGCTTGCTTCTAGGACTTCTGTTTTTGTTCTAATATGGTTTGATAAGATAACAGGTATCAAGAAGAACAAAAACCCAGCAGAACAATAACTCCCTCTCGCTCATTAAGAACTCCAGATTCCAGATATTTGGAACAGAATAACAGAGGTGGAAGGGACCTTGGAGGTCTTCTAGTCCAACCCCCTGCTTAGGCAGGAAACCCTACACCACTTCAGACAAATGGTTATTCAATCTCTTCTTGAAAACTTCCAGTGTTGGAGCATTCACAACTTCTGGAGGCGAGTTGTTCCACTGATTAATTGTTCTAACTGTCAGGTTAGAACAATTCTAACCTGACAGTTGTTCTGTCAATTAATAGTTCTAGGTTGCTTCTCTCCTTGATGAGTTTCCACCCATTGCTTCTTGTCCTGCCCTCAGGGGACTTTGGAGAATAGCTTGACTCCCTCTTCTTTGTGGCTTCCCCTGAGATATTGGAAGACTGCTATCATGACACCCCTTTTAGTTTTACATTTACTTGATGCAGTCCCAACTTTTCCTCCTCCTTGAAGTCAAAAGCGACAACATCAAAAGGAGTTTCAAAAGGTCCCCCAGGGACAATGTTTGCATACTAAGATACCTTTGCAGCTGTTGCCAAAGCCTCCTTATTACGTTCCCTTTCATTCTCCATGCATTTTTCCAACATTTCCTGGAAACAAAGGACAGTAGAAAGCATTACAGCCTATAAAAATACCTTCCAAAGTCTGGCTGTCCACAGAAGCCAGAGGCTTTGTCAGAATGATGAAAAGAGGCCTTGTAACGTCACGGGACACAACAAGACAACCACAAAAGAGGCCAAGCTGACACCCGTTTCATCATTTGTTCATCCCCTCCTTTCTCTCTCGCAAATAATTCATCTTCCAAAGAATTTAGTTCGCTTTAAGTTTTTCTTTCTAGAACATCTAAGACTTCTTAAGACGACACTCCATTCCTTCCAGATTATACTATCTGGAAAGACCACAGCTGGCCAACCAGCTGCCGGAACAGATTTTGGAGTCGGCATCTATGATGCGCAAATCTGAAGTCAGCTGAAGTGAGAGAGAGAGAGATCATGGAAACCCATTTGTAGTTTAGTGATGAATCAGAGTAGGAAAATGAAGTTTGTTCCCTTTCTCTTGACAAGCCAAACCTAGAAAATGTCCCTCTAGAAAATATTCTGGATTCTATTTCAGAATTTTACATGGATGAATAATATGCCCAGCTGTTCTGCCACAGAGTATTATTTACAGGTCCACAAGAAGTGAGGAGAGACCACAATAGATATGTGTTGTTGTAATGTTTATTAACTTTTTATCCCAATTCTATATTTATGAGGTATTTTTGGGAGGCCCTTTGCCCTAAAAGGCAGCCTAAAAATAATTAATATCCATTAAAGATGATTTAAGTAAATTATGATTGACAAGGTGAGATTATCCAGCAGGGATGGATATTCAAACTCTATTCTTAAAAAAGAAAACCAAAATGAAGGGAAAACAGAATGAAATATAAAGGTGCAAAAACTTCTTAATGGTGGAAATAAATGGCACCATATTAGCTGTTGCAACTGCATCCTAACAGCTACAGATCTATTTCTTCTCATAGATCAGGGTCGGGAATTATGGTCTTTTTATGACCTGTGGGCTAAGCTCAGGAATTCTGAGAGTTGAAGTCCACAGGTTTTAAAAGGGCCACAGTTCCCTACCTCTGTCTTAGATAAACCCAATCTAAGGAAATCTACTTTTGTCCTTGAACTTTCTTCCCGTCTCAAGGCCTTCTGTTTAGATGTTGCATCCTCGTGAAAGAAAATAGGGTTTAACCTCTGAAAGATTCTTCCTGTTTGTCAATGACATCCCTTTTTTTAAAAATGGTGCAAGAGCTGCAGCCCTTAGATATGGACAAGTACCTTGTATTCCTGTGATTGTTGCCACAAGGAGTCTTTGGTTTTTTCTTCTAAGATTTTCCTCTCTTCTTCCAACATATCAAGCAGCCTTTGATGCTAAAGGAAGGAAGGAAGATGAAGGGGAAGGGAGAGGGGAAAGAGAAGGGAAGATGAGGGAAGATGTGAGAAGGAAGGGAAGGGAAGGGGAAAAGAAAAATAGAAAAGAGGAAAGAAAAAAGAGAGAGAAGGGAAGGGGAGAAGAAAGGAAAATAAAATAAAAGGAGGAAGGGAAGGGAAGGGGAGAAGAAAGGAAAAGAATAAAAAGGGGAGAAGACAGGAAAATAAAATAAAAGGGGGGAAGGGAAGGGAAAATAAAATAAAAGGAAGAAGGGAAGGGGAAAAGAAAGGAAAAAAATAAAAGGGGGAAGGGGAATAAAAGGAGGAAGGAAAGGGGAGAAGAAATGAAAAGAAAAGAAAAGAAGAAAAGAAAAGAAAAGAAAAGGGAGAAGGGAAAATAAAATAAAAGGGGAAGGGAAGGGAAGGGGAGAAGAAATGAAAAGAAAGGGGGGAAGGGAAAATAAAATAAAAGGAGGAAGGGAAAGGAAGGAAGAGGAGAAGAAAGGAAAAGAATAATGGGGAGGGGAAGGGAAGGGGAGAAGAAAGAAAAATGAAAGGGGGAAGGGGAGGGAAATAAAAGGAGGAAGGGAAGGGCAGGGAAGGGAAGAGATATTACATTTATATAAAAGGCAGAGAACAAATAAAACCAACCCTTGTGATCTTCCAAGTTTATAACTGGTTTTACTCATGGATATCCACTGGAATGACAGCGGGGGAATTGACAATAACACATCATGTCATGGTATCATTAGGCAGATGACAACAGGAAGTGCTTCAAGTCATTGTGGCTCAATCTGAGAGGTCTTTTTGTATTAGACAGAATATACTTGAAAAGCACCCTAGAGTCCTTGATGTGCACAGTTTCCTCAAGGAACTATTCCTCAGATTGCCTGCTGTCCTCAAGAAGGATATCATGATTCAGGTAACAGCAGAAGGAAGGAGCTTTGAAAGTCAAATAGAGTCTTTGGGGGAAATTTGGGTGACGACAAGACAGAGATTTTGAAATTTATTTACCATTTATATTTAAAAAATCACCCATCTCCCTCAGAAAGTGAATCTGGATGGTGTACAAATAAACATAAAAACAAAACAGCTTTGTACAAATATTTTTAAAAAATAGCTAAAACAGGAATAAAATGATTAAAATTCCAAGAGGAGGAATTTCAGGGCGCTAAACAGCCCCATGGCTGCATACACTTCTGTGGGCCCCAAATGAGTCAGAATAACCCTTAAAACAAAACAATAGCCAGCGAGAATCCTCTAGACTAGGGGTGTCAAACTGGCAGCCCGCAGAACGGATGCGTCACGCACAGGCCACGCCCACCCCAGCTCCGCGAAGGGGAAAAATGTCACGAAACATCACATGACGGCAACGCGACACGATGAGTTTGACACCAGTGCTCTAGACCCACTCAAAATCTTGGCAGTTCTCATCTGAACTTCTACTGAAGTTCCCAACCTTCAAAGCTTCATAATTTCATCCATCATAATTTCAAGCTGCAAAAATGGATTTCTACTACAATATAAATTGTTTTGTGGATGTTCCCCGCTCAGGTTTTTTGGGGGGAGACAGTGGGTACGTTTGAAATGTTCTGGGCATTTTCCTAAAATAGGCACCACAGAAGAAATAGAAGAAATGTTTTCGTGGTGTGGAGACAATAACTTGTTCCTTAACCCCAATAAGACCAAGGAGCTTATAGTGGACTATACAAGGAATAGATCAGACATCCAGCCCTTGGTTATCAATGGAGACTGAGTGGAGCAAGTGGCCAGTTTTAAGTTTCTGGGTGTTATCCTAAAAGAGGACCTGACCTAGGGCGCTCACATTGCAGTACTGGTCAAAAGGGCCCAATAGAGATTATACTACCTGAGACTTCTCGGGAAACAACTGAATGAAAAATTGCTTCTACCGCTACACCATAAAGAGCATTTTAATTTATTGCACCTGTTTGTGGTTTGCCAATTGCATAGTGGCTGATAGGTCAGCACTCCAGAGCGTCAACATCATTGCCCAGAGGATCATTGGTTGCCCTCTTGCCTCTTTGGAAGAGCTTTATAGCTCCCGCTGCCTTAAGAAAGTTCAAAATATTCATAAAGATCCATCTTATCTTGGGCAGCCTTTTTTTTTTTTTTTGAACTATTACCATCCAACAGACGGTACAGTTCAGAGGTTGGTTTCAGCAAGTTCCAACCAATTCTGGAGAAACGGTAGCGGAAATTTTGATTATTTCAGAGAACTGGTAGTAAAAATTCCGACTGGCCCCACCCCCATTTATTCTCTGCCTCCCAAGTCCCAGATGATCGGGAGGGAATAGGGATTTTGCAGTCATCTTCCCCTGGAGTGGAGTGGGAATGGAGATTTTACAGTATCCTTCCCCTGCCATGCCCACCAAGCCATGAAACATCCAAGAAACCACACCCACAGAACTGATAGTAAAAAAAATTTTAACCCACAACTGGTACAGGTCAATAAAAACCAGGACAAGCTAAACTAAACAATGATTAAATTAGGTGGAGGAATAAGGAAACAAATGGGAAGATATAAATTGTGGAAAGGAAACTAGACTAGACTAAGAGAATATATGTATGTATGTATGTATGTATGTATGTATGTATGTATGTATGTATGTATGTATGTATTTTCTTACTTTTCGTAGGTTTTATGTGTGTTTTTCTTTTAGCCAGGTTTTTCCTACGTAACTGCAGAAAAATCTTGGTTACGTAGGAAAAACCTGGCTAAAAGAAAAACGTGTGTGTGTGTGTGTGTGTGTGTGTATGTAGGTCTTTGGTTATTCGGGTGTTCTCCCGCATACAATTGGATGTGTCTTAGTGACGTTTCGACGAAGTGACATTGCTCCTGGAAGCACGAAGCCGAGAACACCAGCCTGAAGATGACGAATGAGACTTCGTCGAAACGTCGCAAAGACACATCCAATTCTACGCGGGAGAACACCCAAATAACTAAAAACCTACATATAAACACCCGCAAAAACCTCAGAAAACATATATATATATATAATATACTAGAAATGTATATATAAAAGATAGATTAAGATAAGAAAGAGAAAATGTATAAATATGGATTACTGATGCGAAGATGTTGAAAAGAAGGTGTAAACATCTGTTTTTGTTTGTTCATTTGCTTTTTAAAAACTGTTTAATAAAAATTATTAAAAAAGCAACAAAAACAATGACAAATGGGCTGAAAAACAGCTTCTATCCCAGGGCAATAACCATATTGAATTCTACAGTATAGTACAATATCAGGTTTTCAATTTCAATTATATGGAATGTAAAGGATGTACATTTGTATTGTTATTTTTATAGTTATAATGTACACTGAAGACGGCATTTAATTTCGTTGTGCCATGTGCAATGACAATAAAGTAAACTATAAACCATAACCAAAACCCAGGTTGATCAGACATCTCCTGGTGTATTTATGGACACAGAGAGGAGAGGAGATAACATTTATTGTCATTTTTTTATTATTATTATTGTGAGCAACAGTAAAACAACAGCCCTCAATGCATATGAAAACTCCTACAGTTATGCTGGAAAATGTAACAGGTCCTAGCTCAAGAAGAAAGAAAATTAAGATGAAACAACTTTTGCCTATGGGAAAGAAAAAATAAAAGTTTTTTTAAAAAAACCATTGCAAAAAGAAACCCCAAACAAAAGTTCAGACACAGGTTAATTTTTTCCTGCTAGCTGTTTCGAGCAACTGCTCCAGATGAAAATGTTTGATGTAGAGTCAAAGATAAATACTGTCCCTGTGGTTTTCCTTGATTCTTGTTTAAAAAAGAAAAGAAAAGAAAAATCTATTTCCTGGAATGTGAGTCAAAGAAAATAATGTAAATAGATTGAATCGTGTTCATAAGCAGGTACATTTTTTCAAAATGAAGTCTGCGTTTCAGGAATCATCACAATGCAACTCAGAGACCCTGCTGTGAAGTCATACTGTTACCGAGAAATAACACCCCCCCCCCCCAAATCATTTGAACAGGTTACTCAGATCTAATCCATCAACTTCTCCAATCTATCTTTACAAGCACTAAGTTCCAAATAAACCACCAGAAATGAAAAGAAGGAGGGGGGTGGTGGACACACACACATAATAGCAATATTCCAGTATTTGAGAGTCTGCCACAAAGAAGAGGGGAGTCGATTTATTTTTCAAAGCACCAGAAGACAAGACAAGAAACAATGGATGGGAACTAAAAAAGCCAACACAGTTCTGGGCTGCATAAACAGAGGAATAGAATCAAGATCATGTGAAGTGTTAATAGCACTTTATAATGCCTTG
Source organism: Masticophis lateralis (assembly GCA_030761175.1). Classification (NCBI taxonomy): domain Eukaryota; kingdom Metazoa; phylum Chordata; class Lepidosauria; order Squamata; family Colubridae; genus Masticophis; species Masticophis lateralis. The sequence continues at coordinate 83,983,232 of JAUDYJ010000006.1, read as the reverse complement.
GTAAGGCCACACTTTGAATACTGCATTCAGTTTTGGTCGCCACGATGTAAAAAAGATGCGGAGACTCTAGAACTGTGACGGCAAACCTATGGCACCGGTGCCACAGGTGGCATGTGGAGCCATATTGGTGGGCACGCGAGCTCAGTTCCAGCACACATGTGCCCCAGCCAGTTGATTTTCGGGCCTTCTGGGCCCACCAGAAGTCAGGAAACACAGTTTCCGGCCTCTGGAGGGCCTCTTGGGAGGGGTAGGGAAGGCCGTTTTTGCCCTCCCCAGGCTCCTAGAAAGACTCTGGAGCCTCGGGAGAGCAAAAAAGGAGCATACCGGGCCCACTGTGCCATCATGTGCCAAAAGTGGGGGGGACCACGGGGGGGGCATAGAATTATGGATGTGGGCACGCATGCGTGTGACCCCACTGCGCTCCCCCCCCCCCCCCGCTTTTGGCAAGCAATGGCAAAAAGGTTAGCCATCACTGCTCTAGAAAGAGTGCAGAGAAGAGCAACAAAGATGATGAGGGGACTGGAGGCTAAAACATGAAGAACAGTTGCAGGAACTGAGTATGCCTGGTTTGATGAAGGAAAGGACTAGGGGAGACAGGATAGCAGTCTTCCAATATCTCAGGGGTTGCCACAAAGTAGGAGTCAAACTATTCTCCAAAGCACCTAAGGGCAGGACAAGAAGCAATGGGTGGAAACAGATCAAGGAGAGAAGCAACTAAGGAGAAATTTCCTGACAGTTAGAACAATTAACAAGTGGAACAACTCGTCTGCAGAAGTTGCGAATGCCCTAACACTGGAAATTTTTAAGAAGATGTTGGAGAACCATTTGTCTGAAGTGGTGTAGGGTTTCCTGCCTGGGCAGGGGGTTGGAGTAGAAGGTCTCTTCCAACTCTGTTATTCTATTCTAATCAAGGAGAGAAGCAATCTGGAATTGAGGAGAAAATTCCTAACAGTGAGGACAATTAAACCAGTGGAACAGCTGGCCACCAGAAGTTGTGGCTGCTTCATCACAGGAGCTTTTTAAGAAGAGACTGGACAGCCACTTCTCTGAAATGGTATAGGTTCTCCTGCTTGAGCTGGAGACTGGACTTGAAGACCTCCAAGGTCCCTTCCAGTTTTATTCTGATTAACTTGATACCTTCTTCAAAAATCATGGCTTCACTTCATGCCAGAAAGTGTTTTTAAAAATGGGCTTTTCTAGCTATATTAAACACGACTTTAGATCCGTGCCTTAATGTCATTGGTATACTGCATATGTTTTTCATTTATTTATGCTTTATTACTTTTAAAATAGTAACAGAAAAAGGAAAAAAAAACACCAAACAAAAGAAAACACAAAGATACATAATCAAAAACATACTTAGCAAATGCTTAACCGTAAGTGAAAGAATACAACCGAAAAAAAATTTAAAATAGTTTAATATCTTGTTACAACAGTAAACATTTATAACGTTATATATAACTAATGCAAACATCATGCAGATATTACACTTGTACAACTAGCATGCTTTTTTTTTTAATCTACTGCAATTTGTGTAAATGAGTCCTATATGTCGTTGTACTTATCCATACAAATTCTACATCTACAAGCAAGCTGCTCATAAGTAGCACATGGGATCAGTTCTTTTTAAAAGTGCCCAGAATATCATCAGACTCCAGCTACCAGCCCTGGATGACATCTTTGAACCGCGCTGTTGAGAAAGTTGCTTAACATTCTCAGAGACACTTCCCGTCCTGCTTACAATCTTTTTGGACTGTTGCCTTCTGGCAGAAGATACAGAACAATTAAAACTCGGACCACACATTTTTCTGAATAGTTTTTATCCCAGAGCTATAATTGCACTCAACAATGAACTAAAGGGCCAACATCAGTGAGCTGTTGAACAGCATTACTTGGTCGGTTGTGTGGATGTTTGGATGGTTTAGGGATGAGGAATTGGGGTGGGTGTGAGTGTCTTTGGGGATTGTTATGTGTGTTGGACCTGGTCTTTGGGTGCTAAGTGAATTTTGTTGTATGGGTATACACATACAATGACAATAAAGTTGTTGTTGTTGTTGTTGTTTAATTTGATTTATATGCTGCCCTTTTCCGAAAACTCAGGGCGGCTTACAATGCATTAAGCAATAGCCTTCATACGTTTGTATATTTATACAAAGTCAGCTTATCGCTCCCACAAACTGTTGTTGTTGTTGTTCTTGTTGTTGTTGTTATTATTCCATTCAGATTGGTTTAATGCATATGCAATTATCAGCATTAGAAGTGCAGATCGAATCATGATGATGTCACATGCTCCATGACATCATCGGAGACATGAAATGATGACACGATGCATAGGACAACAAGGTCTTCCATATTCCCCTCTCCCATGCTGAGATCTGATTGGCTGTTTCCCCCAGCTGCAACTCTCCAAAACACAGCTGATGGGGGGGGGGTGTCATCTAACTTGAAGAAAGGCAAAGAAGACATAGATGTAAGGCAGAGGTGGGGACTTATGGCTCCTTTTATGACTTGTGGACTTCAACTCCCAGAATTGCTTAGCCAGCAAGGAATTCTGGGAGTTGAAGTCCACAAAAGGGCCACAGTTCCTCACCTCGAGGTAATGGATTGTGTCAATGATCTTGGGGAGAAGAATAGATGCCACCTAGGTTGGCAATCAGTTAAGGGAGCCCCCCAGTGGCTTAATGGTCCCAAGAAGTAAATTTAGGAAGGACCTGCCCTTAATAGATCAAGCAGGTAGAAGAGGAGGTTAGACATTTGTGCCTTCACAGTTACAAGATTCTGTTAATGTAATTTACAATGAGGTAGAATAAATTCCGTTTGGTAGTGACAGATTTTATTTTCCTGGGCTCCAAGATCACCGCAGATGGGGACGGCAGCCAAGAAATTAAAAGACGCTTGCTCCTGGGGAGGAAAGCAATGGCAAATCTAGACAGCATACTAAAAAGCAGAGACATCTCCCTGCCAACAAAAGTGCCTATAGTCAAGGCTATGGTTTTCCCAGTTGCAATGGATGGCTGTGAAAGTTGGACCATAAGGAAGTCTGAGTGCCAAAGAATTGAGGCCTTTGAGCTCTGGTGCTGGTCCTGAGAATCCCTTGGACTCCCAGACGATCAAACCGGTCAGTCCTAGAGGAAATCAACCCTGACTGCTCTTTAGAAGGCCAGATCCTGAAGAGGAAACTCAAATACTCTGGCCACCTAATGAGAAGGAAGGACTCACTGGAGAAGAGCCTGATGCTGGGAACGACTGAGGGCAAAAGAAGAAGGGGACGGCAGAGAACGAGGTGGCTGGGTGGAGTCACTGAAGAAGTCGGTGTGAGCTTAAATGGAGTCCAGAGGATGGTAGAGGATAGGAAGGCCTGGAGGAACATTGTGGTCGCGATGGGTCGGACACAATTTTGCAACTAACAACAACGAAGAATAAATTCATCTGAACCTGGTTCCTGTCTGGCTGATCAGTAGGATCAGCCTGACATGGTATGCAGAAGCAAAACATTTCCACCTCCTTCTTAAAGAGGTCAATTAATAGCAATAGCACTGTTTATGGCCCCCAGAGGGCCCCTGTGGAGGGGGGGGAGGCCATTTTTGCCCTCCCCAGGCTCCTAGAAAACCTCTGGAGCTTGGGGAGGGCGAAAATGGGCTTTCCGGTCCCACCGGAAGTCAGGAAAGGGGCCGTTTCTGGCCTCCAGAGGGCTTCCAGAGGGGTGAGGAAGGCCATTTTTGCCCTCCCCAGGCTCCTGGAAAGGTTCTGGAGCCTGGGGAGAGTGAAAAATGGGCCTACTGGGCCCACCGTGCCATCACATGCCAAAAGCAGGGTGAACATGAGGGGGCACATGCACGATGGGGTGGGGCGCACTGAAATATGGGTGTGGGCACATACATGCGTGACCCGTCACCGCACTCTCCCCACTTTTGGCACGCAATGGCAAAAAGCTTAGCCATCACTGGCCTAGTGAGATTTGAACTGCCAAACTGCAGGCACATAGCATCAGCAGAAGTAGCCCTGCAGGACTGCATTCTAACCACTGTGCCACTGCAGCTATTTAAAACAAATTAAAACAAAAAGGCAAAATGGTAAGCAAAGTTAGAGAGGGAGGGAGGGAGGGAGGGAGGGAGGGGGAGAGAGAGAGAAAGAATATATATTACGTGTGTCTATATGTGTCTTTTTCTTTCCCAAGGGCTTAATTTTCTCTTCCCCAGATTATGTAATATCCCCAAATTATGTAATAGTTTGAAATATTTCTGTTTTAAGTGCAACATCAATGTGCAGTGACCAATATTTGGAACCGATGAAGTCGATTCCAGATCAAGAAAGTGTAAAACATGCAAAAGGATAAACTTGTTTTCGTATATGAAGACTTTCAGTTCTCAGAAATTTTAAGAAAATGGCAAAAGGATTCTTCATATAGAAATTTGTATTTTGCACAGATTTTTACAGATTCACTATAATACAATGAATCTGTAGTTGAAGATTGCATATATTCTTTTCCCCAAGCTTCTGTTGTTCCATCCCAAAGGGCAAGAAAAAGAAGAAAAAAAACAATGTTTTCAATAGCTTTAAAATGTCTGGGTATTTTATATATATTTGATGGGAATTAATTAACTCCACGGGGGATAGTATTTCGGATTCAAGAAATCAATGCCTTCCAGATGCCTTAGAAGTCTAAATTTATATTCCTTGATGGTTTTTTTTTTTTTTTTTTGCAATCACTTACCACTAAACAAATGTTCAAAAATGCAAGGACTGCCCCATTAAATAAATTTCCTCCTACGCTGATGTCTTTAAGAGCATGGAAGCTCACAGTTTCAACAAATGAGACAAGATTATGGCTGGTTTTATAGATCTTCTCTTCCATTCCATTTTTAAAGGATCTTTTAAGCAAAACATTGCACCAAAAACATGCAACAGCTTTTAGTAAGATTTACTGGTCAAGAATGTTCTTCAATAAAATTCCTTAAGGATTAAAGGGGGCAGAAGAATGTAATCCCATTTTTAGAATTAATTACTGCATTTTCTATTCCTAAATTTTCTTCAGGGGTTGCTGGTGTGAGATCACAGTTCCGCCCTGACTCACAATCAATTAATTATCTACACTCAGACTTGTTCACCGTAATTAATTTTCTGAGTGTTTGCACTCCCATTGCTATTTATCACTCAACTAATTCAATTTAATTCAACCCCATGTCCAAACCAGCTCTGGGCAAGTCATATTATAGTAAGTTTAATATGTTAAACTTTAATATGTTAAAGTTGACTTTGTAGACGTCAACCCTTAATCCATTTTTCTGAACCAACTGGCTGATGATGAATCCGGGAGACAATGAGGTCTGGTCTCTTTCTTTCAGCACAATAACTTGTCTTTTGAAGACAAGTTCAAACATATATCACTTGTGAGCATCTTCAGACCAGGGGTGAAATCCAGCAGGTTATGACAGGTTCTGGAGAACTGGTAGCAGAAATTTTGAGTAGTTTGGAGAACTGGCAAATACCACCACTGACTGGCCCCAGAGTGGGGTGGGATAGGAAACTTTGCAATATCCTTCCCCCAGGAGTGCGGAGGGAATGGGGATTTTGCAGTATCCTTTCCCTGGAGTGTGATGGGAATGGAGATTTTGTAATATCCTTCCCCCAGGAGCGGGGAGGGAATGGGGATTTTGCAGTATTCTTCCCCTGGAGTGGGGTAGGAATGGAAATTTTGTAGTATCCTTCCCCTGGAGTATGGTGGGAATGGAGATTTTGCAATATCCTTCCTCCAGGAGTGGGGAGGGAATGGGGATTTTGCAGTATCTTTCCCCCAGAGTGGGGTAGGAATGGAGATTTTTCAGTATCCTTCCCCCAGAGTGGGGTAGGAATGGAGATTGTTCAGTATCCTTCCCCTGGAGTGTGGTGCGAATGGAGATTTTGCAATATCCTTACCCTGAAGTGTGTTGGGAATGGCGATTTTGAAATGGGGAATTTGCAGTATCCTTACCCTGGAGTTGGGCGGGAATGGAGATTTTGCAATACCTTCCCCCAGAAGTGGGGAGGGAATGGGGATTTTGCAGTATCTTTCCCCCAGAGTGGGGTAGGAATGGAGATTTTTCAGTATTCTTCCCCTGGAGTGTGGTGGGAATGGAGATTTTGCAATATCCTTACCCTGGAGTGTGTTGGGAATGGAGATTTTGCAATATCCTTCCCCCAGGAGTGGGGAAGGAATGGGGAATTTGCAGTATCCTTACCCTGGAGTGGGGCGGGAATGGAGATTTTGCAATATCCTTTCCCCAGGGGTGGGGAGGGAATGGGGATTTTGTAGTATCCTTCCCCTGGAGTGGGGTGGGAATGGAGTTTTTTCAGTATCCTTCCCCTGCCATGCCCACCAAGCCATGTCCACCAAGCCATGCCCACAGGACCAGTAGTAAAAAAAAAAATGAATTCTGCTTCACACACTTGAAGGACAAGTCCATCTAAAATAGATTTCTTGGTAGAATTTGCATGAACAGATTCAGCTCGGTTCCTGACACAGCAGCTTCAGCTAATTCAATTTGGAACATTCCAAAACTTCCTTGCAATTCCATTCCCACCCCCACCCCCCACTCCATTTCTAAGAGGGAACTATTTTTATTATCATTTTCAATTTTTCATCCCTTATTTCCGACATCCATTCACATACCCATCCAGCCCATTTAATTTCTCTATATTTATTTATAAAACTTGCACGGTCACCTCTATTATGCCTGATAATCATAGCATGTGATACTCACAGCCTTGTTTCATAAGAACAGAATCAATAGGAACCCACAAAACCACACAGAATATCATGTATTCCACTCCAGCATCTCACCAATTCTGTGTTTCCTGGTTCATTTCCATCCTAGCCCAAAGCTGGGTGAACAGCCAAGTCTTCAAAACTCTTCAGAAGGTCAAAACTGATGCCTTTCAATACAATTTGCCCCCACACACTTAAGGAATCCATTATTGGTACACTTCCCTTTAGGGCAGGGGTGTCAAACTCAAGGCCTGGAGGCCAGATCTGGCCTGCGGGGTATTAGATCTGGCCCACGGGGTTGCCGTGGAAACAGCAAAGGACCGGCCCAGTTTTCTGCCAGCGAAAACTGAGCCCTCCTGAGCTCCATTTTCGCTGACAGAGGGTTACCGGGGGCCGCCCCAGCCAAAAACAGAGCTCGCGAGGGCCACAAGCTCAGTTTTCACAAACAAAGGGTTGCAGGAGGCTGTCCCAGCCGAAAATGGAACTCAGGAGCCTGTTTCCGCTGGCAGAGCGCTCAGGCCGCCACAGGCGCACTGGATACGAGTGATGTCGAGCTGGCCACATGTCCCCTTGGCCACGCTCCCCCCCCCAGGTCAAATACAACCCTGATGTGGCCCTCAATGAAATCGAGTTTGACACCCCTGCTTTAGGGAAATGAGCACGAATAGATCTTGACTTACGATAATTGAGCCCAAAATTTCTGCTGCTAAGTGAGACAGTTGTTAAGTGAGTTTTGCCCGACCTTTCTGATCACAGTTGATAAGTATATTACTGCAATTGTTAATTTTATTTATTTATTTAGTTAGTTAGTTAGTTAGTTTTTTATACCGCCCTTCTCCCGAAGGACTCAGGGCGGTACACAGCCATGATAACATGATACAAACTTTAAAATACTTTTAAAAATAATTAAACAATTTGGCCCCCAGATTTAAAACCCACCAGTTAAAATGCCCAATTTGTGAATCCTTCTTAGGCCAGGCCAGCTTGCTGGAATAAAAGGGTCTTAAGGTCGCGGCGGAAGGTGCGCAGGTCAGGAATCATACGCAACCCCGGGGGCAATTCATTCCAGAGGGTGGGTACCCCCGCAGAGAAGGCTCTCCCCCTGGGGGTCGCCAGTCGACTCTGTTTGACCGTCGGCACCCTGAGGAGACCCTCTCTGTGGGAGCGAATTGGTCGGTGGGAGGCTATTGGTGGCAGAAGGCGATTCCGTAAATATCCGGGTCCTAAGCCATGGAGAGTTTTAAAGGTGGTGACCAACACTTGAAGCACACCCAGAAAACCACTGGGAGCCAGTACAGTTCGCGCAGGAGAGGTGTTACATGGAAGCGCCGTGTCACTCCCACAATCACCCACATGGCCGCATTCTGGTTAGTAACACTGTTGTTAAGGTCTACGGAGATTCTCAGTCATCCGGGACATGTAGCCCAAAGGTGCTTTTTCAAGAGGCGATTGGACTTTCTTTCCTTTGAAGACATTCACTTCTGATCCAGGAAACTTCTTCAGTTCTGACTCAAGACGGTTGTTAAATGAATCTGGCTTTTGACTTCGCTCATCAGGTCACAAAAGGAGATCATGTGACCCCTGGGACACGTCAACCGTCATAAAGACGAACCAGTTGCCAAACGGCTGCATTTTGATCAGGTGACCTCGGGGATGTGTGAAAAATGTCTTCTTTTTTTTTAAAGTGTCGTAACTTCAGTCACTAAACAAATGGTTGTAAGTCAAGGACGACTGTGTTTCCCCGAAAATAAGACCCTCTTAAATTAAATTAAATTAAATTAAATTTTTTTGAACTCCGAAATAAGCACTTGGCCTTTTTGTGGGGGAGGTCTTATTATTTTGGGGTGCGTGGAGGAAACCAGAGGAAATGGTAGGAAAAGGCTGCGCATGTGTTTAAATATTTTTGGGGAGGGCTTATTTTAGTGCATACACTGAAAAGCCCGATTGGGTTTATTATCAGGGGATGTCTTATTTTAGGGGAAACAGGGTACCTGTAGTATGTTTCCAATTGTCAAGCATTTCACAAAATAATTTGCGCTCTTGTAGAGTTTTATTATCCTTTTTCTACATTCTCACAACCCTGATAAGTATTTTCATCCATTATTCCTTGACACAAACATTTGCAAGCATACCTGCTACCTCTATGTTCAGCACATCCTTGTTATTCATCAATCTCCAAAGCGCCCCTTTTCATTATTCACTCATTTCAGTCCTTACTTTCATTTTTAATTCTAATAACTCTGCTGAAAGCTCCTTGTTTAGCTCTTTTCATCCACCTCCAATTTTTTTTTAAAAAATATCCCCATTAAAAAAAGACTGCATTTTCTTTGCCTCGTTCAATATTTTTTTGCTCGTGACCCCTTTGCCAATTTTCCTAGGAAATATCTTATTTTTCCTGTTCAAACATTGTAAGATACCTTCCTCTCATCCTCATGATTTGCAGCCATCGTTTTCTTAAGTCTAATTTTTTTTTTCATCCACAGCCTCTTCCCCTTCATCCCACGTATTTTCCATTAGCATTTGCATAATTCAACATAACTCCCTGGCACAGTAATATAATTTTCTTCGCTCTGATCCCTGCAGTTTCGATACCCAACTTCCGTGATTTCTATCCAAAACTAATCTGTCTTCTCATATCCTTTCGAACAGGACACACACACTTCTTAAGGTTGTTTTGTTTTTATTTTAGTTTGTTTGGCATCTTCCCTTTCTTTCCATGCCTTCTTTTCTCTTGGTGCTGCTAAAACATGGTTACATCCAGGGATGAAATTCAGCGGGTTCTGACAGGTTCTGGAGAACCGGTAGCAGAAATTTTGAGTAGTTCAGAGAACCGGCAAATACAATCTCTGGCTGGCCCCCGAGTGGAGTGGGAATGGAGATTTTGCAATATCTAACCCCTGAAGTGGGATAGGAATGGAGATTTTGCAGTATCCTTCCCCTGCCACGCCCACCAAGCCACGCCCACAGAACCGGTAGTAAAAAAAAAAATTGAATTCCACCACTGGTTATGTCCCGCATTCAGAACCTCTCATTAATCTTTACATCCTTCCCTAATTTTCTCAATCTATTTAGCACAATCCTTTGGATTTACAACTATTCACATGCCGTGTGTAAGAGATGACCAAGTTGAGCCTGAAGGAGCGATCAAATCTGTCCTCAGTCTTGAGTCCCTTCGCACCCACAAGAGATCTAAGTCCAGCCCACCTTGAATTGTGTTGACCCTTGTCTACCGCCAATTTGTCATGACCGTTAGTAGAGCAGATTTTTGTAGAGAGTTAGCATTGTTGTGGTTCGCAGGCGGCCTGCGGAGCTGGCAGCAGAGTCGGACAGTGAGGAGGTTGGGGAGGAATATGGGCCAGTCCTGGAGTCTAGGGAAGGCTCGGATGAGGGCTCTGCGTCGGAGGCAGAGAGGGGGCCAGGGCCATCTAGTATTATGTGCTGCCTCCAGAGCCTCTGGAATCTGACATCAGCGAGGCAGAATAACAGTATGAGCCTGTTCCCAGTGTGCACATGCGCAGAGCTGCCAGAAGGCAAGAACAATTAAGGAAAAAAAGGGTGACTCGGGAATAAGGCTTGGAGTTGATTGGCCCCTCCCATAAGACATAAAAGAGGAGCAAACGGACGTGAGCCTTTGCAGGAAGCAATTCAAGCTCTGAGAAGTCCGTTTGACTCTGTGCTCCGTTTGGCCTTGCAAAACTAATTGGCAATTAGGTCTCTGGCAGCATTTCAAGGGAGATAAAGGTGAGTGCTTATCAACATTACCCTGAAAGACTGTGTCAACTCGAGCAGACATCTGTTGGAATTCTCACAGACTGTTTGTGAATCATTACGGGCTGTGAATGACCATAATTCACAGCCGTCTCAATAAAAGGAGGCCTGGATAGCTCAACAGACTAAAAGCATTGTAATTAAACACCAGCTGTCTGCAATTACTGTAAATTCTAATCTCACCAGGCTCAAGGTTGACTCAGCCTTCCATCCTTTCTAAGGTAGGTAAATTGAGGACCCAGTTTGTGGGGGCAATAAGCTGACTTTGTATAAATATACAAAAGTATGAAGGCTATTGCTTAACGCATTGTAAACCGTCCTGAGTCTCCGGAGAAGGGCGGTATATAAATCTAATTTTAAAAAAATAGTCACTAAACAATCCTTCTTCCCATTCATTTCCGAGTCTCCAAATAGCCACATTAATTTGTCTCTGACCTCTTGTCCAATTCCCACCCATCCATTCCACTGATGTTTGCCAACCTGGAGTGTAGTTGTTCAGAATATTACACACATTTTCCCCAAAAGACATTTTGTGGTCCTGCCATTATTACCATTCACAGGACTTGTAACTGCGGCTACCACCGATTTCTGAATTTCTACTTCACAGAAGACCTCGGTTCATACTTTCTCATTTACATTTCGCCCTTTGAATTTATGTAATTAATCTTCCCCTTGTATGTCCCTGCATGCATTCATCAACCCTACTCTAGAAGTTCAGACTGCCTTCATTCGATGTTATATTCGCCCCTTATTCTCTTCATTGCATAGACATATAACCAAGCATCCTTCCTTCCTTTCCCTTCCCTTCCCTTCACTTCCCCATCCCTCCATCCATCCTCTTCATTTATTTACTCTTCATTCAATGTTACTTTCTCGCCTTTTCTCTTCATTGCATAGACATATTACCTTCCTTCCTTCCTTCCTTTTTTCTCTCCCTCCTCCCACCTTCCCTTCCCTTATCCATACATTCATCCATATCCATCCATCCTCTTCATTTATTTACTCTTCATTCAATGTTACATTTTCCCATTTTCTCTTCATTACATAGACATATTACCTTCCTTCCTTTCTTCCCTCCCTCCTCCCACCTTCCCTTCCCTTCCCAATCCATTCATCCATATCCATCCATCAATCCATATCCATCCATCCTCTTCATTTATTTACTCTTCATTCAATGTTACATTCTCCCATTTTCTCTTCATTGCATAGACATATTACCTTCCTTCCTTTCTTCCCTCCCTCCTCCCACCTTCCCTTCCCTTCCCAATCCATTCATCCATATCCATCCATCAATCCATATCCATCCATCCTCTTCATTTATTTACTCTTCATTCAATGTTACATTCTCCCATTTTCTCTTCATTGCATAGACATATTACCTTCCTTCCTTCCTTCCCTCTCTTATCCCTTATCCATCCATCCACCCATCCTCTTCATTTATTTACTCTTCATTCCAACTTGTAACCTTCCATAAATCATGGCCATTCTTGGATGTACCCAATGATACTGACTTCCACTGTCCACTATGTCTTTGGTAAATCAACATTTTTACACGAGACCTTTCAAGAAGATGGAAAAGAGGTAGACTAGTTCACCTGTGCTTTAGTCACACCTGTGCCTCAGGCAGCCTTCCCTACTACCAGGGACTTTGGGACAAAATTGTGTGTATATTCTACAGCAGCTGTACTCATTGCTGTTTGCTTCTGGTTGCAATTCAAGGTGTTTGTATTCATCTACTAAGCCATTCAGGCTGTGGATGCACCTTTTATCTGGACTCCAAATTTGTTCTGTACAATCCTGCTAATACTTGTGGCCTTCAGGATTCGGCAGTACAAGTAGTCCTCGATTTACGACCACAATCGATCCCAAAATTTCTTGCTAAGTGAGACATTTGTTAAGTGATTTTTTTCCCCATTTTACAACCTTTCTTTCCACTGACATTATTAGGTTACTAACACGGTTGTTGAGTGAATATAGCTTCCCCATTGACTCTGCTTGTCAGAATGTTGCAAAAGGAGATTATATGATCCCGGGACAGTGCAACCGTTATAGTTATGACTCAGTTAGCAAGCATCTGAATTTTTATCACATGACCATGGGGATGTTGCAACGGTAGCAAGTGTGAAAAATTGTCACTTTTTTCCAGTGCTGTTCTAACTTTGAAGGGTCACTAAATAATAATAGAATTGTCAGAGTCTGCTGCATAAACAAATCCAGAAGCACACACAGATAAATGAATCAGCTGGATTCATTATCTCCTTTATATTCGTAACAACACATAAAGTATATTTACAATACCAACAGCGGATTCTTCAGCTCAGATCAGCAGACAAGTAGTTCACACACAGAGTACAGCAGAGAGACTTAACACACACTGCTTGGTTTCAGGTTTTTTTTTTCTCTGCACAGAATCAGAAGCTGCAGACTAAGACACGCCCTGGCTCCAGTCTGTCTCAGCTCCCAATTGGCTGACCTTGTTACCATGTCTTTCCAGTCATGAATATTCTGACAAGAATAACAGAGTTGAAAGGGAGCCTGGAGGTCTTCTAGTCCAACTCCCTACTCAGGCAGGAAACCCTGTACCATTTCAGACAAATAGTTGTCCAATCCCTTCTTAAAAACCTCCAGGGATGGAGCACCCACAACATCTGGAGGCAAGTCGTTCCACCAATTAATTGTTCTTAACTGCTAGGAAATTTCTCCTAAGTTCTAGGTTGCTTCTCTCCTTGATTAGTTCCCATCTATGGCTTCCTAGCCTGCCTTCATAACCTGTCATAAGTCAAGGACTACCTGTGTACAAGTCAAACAAAGACAGTTGCAGCATCCCCTTGGTCATGTGATCAAAATTCAGACGTGTGGCAGCTGACTCCTGTTTATGATGGTTTCACTGCACTGGAGAAAAATACAGGTGGATCCTTCAGCTAAAGAGGTAAAAAGTCAATAGATCTGCAGGGTATCCTACCTTGGCGAAGGATCAGATAACCCCGAAGGCAAAAAGTTTTCGTTCTGACTTTGGAAAAAGATCTTTTGTAAATAAACGGGGGCATTACCTGAGCACTGAACTCCGCACTGGCAACAGGTAGAGCATCCGGCCAGTAAATATTCAGCTCCATTTAGTTGCCCAGACTCCATCCTGCAAGGGATTATGGGGTGGTTAAAAGAAGATGGTTACCTGAGCATTGAGTAACTCTTCACACTTCTGCGCCTGCTTCTCAACGGCAGAGACATGCTGTTTCTCCAAGGCCTTTTCCCGTTCCTCCACCAGCACCTTCAGCAAGGCCTGGAACAAAGCAAAGAGCAGACAATCAGCCCAGGCTTGTGAATTTCCTCTCCCCCCCCCCCCCATTTTGTACAATTTTGTAGAACTAGAGAAGCGAGCATGAATACAACCAGAAGTGGGCTGCTGGGGGTTCGCAGAGGTTTGGGAGAAACTCTAGCTAAGATTCTGTGCAGTTTAGAGAACCCCCAAATCCCACTCCTTGCTGGCTCCGCTCACCCCGCCCCTCCCCTCCCAAGAGTCCCCATGCAGCCCGTTTTGGATGCAGGTAAGTGCAGGGTGCACTCAGAGGCTCAGGAAGGGTGAAAAATGGGCCTACTGGAACTTCAGGAAGGCCAAAATGGGTCCATTTCTGACCTCAAGAGGGCCTCTGGAGTGTGGGGAGGCCATTTTTCCCAGGCTCCTGGGGAGACCCTCTGGAATAGTTTACCCACTGGGCTCCGGATGGCCTCCAACCTCTGCACCTTCCGCGCCGACCTAAAGACATGGCTTTTTCAGCAAATTCCCTGATCTGCCATGTATTTTAATCTGGGGATTTGGGGTTTTAAATTGGATTGCACCATTTTAATTCTATTTATTGTTGGATTGCTTATTTTGTGAGCCACCCAAGTCCTTCGGGAGAAGGGTGGCATATAAATATGACAATAAAATCAAATCAAATAAAAATAAAATTTTCACCCTCCCGGAGGCTCGAGGATCCCGGGGAGGGCAAAAATGCACTCCCTGCTGTAGCGCAGGAGGCCGACTAGGCCACACCCATCATGGCCACATCCACCCAGCAACTGAGCAGAGAGCCCCTTGCTAAAATTTTTGAAGCCCAACTGCCTGCCCTGAATACAACTGCCTATTCAAGGGCACCCAGAGATTAAACAGAAGGCATTTTGAAGACGGATCTTTTAATGAATCTTAATTGAAGTCTGCAACTGAAGTGTTTGTTTCTGGGGCTCCTTGTGAAGCTCTTTCTATTGAAGGGATGAGTAACAGATAGGGAAAGTGAAGAGTTTTCTGTTAAAGCTTCTCATCTAGCTTTTCTTGGACCACCCAAGATGAAATCGAGAGGCTCGGTTTGCAGGAGGAGAGTCAGACATATTTCACTGGCTGACAAAACTCCACATCCTCTCAGCAGAGACGGCTAGATCCCAGGGGCCAAGCAGGATCTCTACAACCACAAGTCAAGTGAAAACAGATGGAAATTATGACTCGCTTGAAAATATAGAAGCAATGCCCCCAAAACGCCAGTCTCGTTCCAAAACTCGAAGAGATCAGGAATCAGAACTGAAAAATCTAAATTAGAGCAACCAATCAGCCCGTTTTTTAAAAAAAAAAACACGCAAAAAATGAGAACATTTTTAACCATGCATGGCGCAGGGTCTACCCTACACTGGGAAGAGGGGGGAACGAAACACAAAATCCATGCTGCGTTCTTCCATTTCCTGTGACTGAGTGATGGCTTTACCACTTTTTCGTATACTTTCCACGGCAGTAGTGTTGAATCTTGTTACCGTCTGAGTGATTCCCCTTCGCTCTTTCCTAAAAGCCGTTGACAGATAACAGCGCGAGGCACACAAGAAAAGCCAACGTTTAAATACAACGGAGAATGAAAGGGTTTGAACTTGCAATTAGGCTACCAAAATTTTGGTACGCTTGGGCATATGAGCAGAGCATTCAAAAGCAATTTATTGGTCATTTTTAATGGTACACATTGCTGTTTAAACGACAGCCTAAAATATGCAAAATGCTCGGAACAGTTTTTTTTCTTTTCTCTTAAGTCATCGTGTCTTCAAGTATCATTACATATATATATATATATATATATATATATATATATATATATATATATATATATATATATATATATATATATATATATATATATATATATATATATTTATTTATTCCTGGTAATCCAGGATGACTTAATACAAAAAACATACATACATACATACATACATACATACATACATATATATATATATATTTAATATTTTTGCTGATAAAAATTTTGCTGATTTATATATATATGTATGCAGCAGGGGTGAAATGCTCCCGGATCGGACCAGATCGCCCGATTCGGTAGCGATTTTTCCCCGTGGTTCGGCAATCTGGTAGCGATTTCTGTCCGGGTGTTATTACTTCCTGGTTTTAACCAGGAAGTGATGCCTTTTTACCTTCGGTGAATGTGCTGAAGATTTTGCAAATGCACAGGTGTGCGCGAATACATTTCGCGTGACCACGGCGCATGCACTTCCAAACCGGTAAGGAAGGTAAGTAGATTTCACCCCTGATATGCAGGTGGCATGCAGAGTCCTCTCTGTGGGCACACCAGCCGTCACCCCAGCTCAGCTCCACCACGCATATGCACGTGTCTCCCGCCGGCCAGCTGGTCCTTGGGTCTCTGCTGTGCATGTGTGTGGGGTGGGGCGCATGCACGGGGGAGGCTTACATTGCATTTTGGGGCCTCGTGTGGCAACCCTACATCCTGTTTTGGCTTCCGGGTTGGTGCAGGCCTTCCAGGCCCAAAATGGGGTGTGGGCCACACCCCATTTTGGGCCTGGAAAGCCTCTTGCATCAACCTGGAAGCGAGAAACGGGTGAGGGGTGGGTGGGGCGCATTTGGGGGGGGGGTTGCACGCGCATTGCCTTAAGGGTGTGCACACTTTCGGCACGCGACAACAAAAAGGTTAGCCATCCCCGTTATATAGAATAAACTAAAAAGTTACCAAACATAACTTAAGGAGTCAAAATTAAAATAATTGGCAAATGTCAACATTCTTAAGGAAGATGTTGTTAGTCTAAAATGAGGGCGAATTACAAGAGCATTACAAAAGAAGCACACAGTATTAAAAAAAATAATAATAACTGGAAGTTGGAAACTATTGTGGCATTTCACAACCAAGTCGATTCTTCCATTTCGGGTTTTTTATATATATGCATTATTATTTATTAAAAATACACTAATCCCATTTTCAAATTAGACATTTCCAAGGCTCTTGCCAATTTTGAAATGAAAGCCAATTTTAAAAAAATAAATAAAAATAAAAATGCACAGGATATATGATAAGCCAAAAAAAACCTTAAAATAACACAAACACCCTACAAATCAAAACACAACAGCAATTTTCACAAATTAGGACCAGACATTTCTTTCCAATAAACACCAACTTCACAGTTAGGAATTTCGTGCAATGTCTCCCAACATTGCTATGTATGGGCAATCCCAATGTGAAATCAGAGCAAGAAGAATATTTCATTACTATTGTGTCTTTCTGTTGCGGTGGGATTCCGAATGGTAGCCACAGATGGAAGAACATTATAACCCAGATCGTGGAACAGAACCAGGCAGATTCCTTGGGTCAGACTGGACCTTTCTAGGCTGACAGCCATGGATTTGGGCCAACGTCAACACTACCTTTCCTTACACCATGGAAAACAAATACATCTAATTATATATATATAAAAAATCTCTTTTAGATTCTCATATTAGACTAATGCTTTAGGACAGTGATGGCTAACCTTTTTGCCATTGCGTGCCAATAGTGTGGGGAGCGTGGGGGGGGCTTGCGCACACGTGTGCCCACACCCATTATTCTATGTGCCCCGCCCCCCCACGTATGTGTTTGCAACCCCCATGTTCCCCCGGGTTTTGGCATGCAATGGCCTGGCGGGCCTGGTAGGCCTGTTTTTCACTCTCCCTAGGTTCCAGAGCCTTTCTAGGAGCCTGGGGAGGGCGAAAACGGCCTTCCCCACCCCCGCAGAGGCCGAAAATGGCCCATTTGCTGACTTCCGGTGAGACTGGAAGGCCCATGTTTTGCTCTCCTCAGGCTCCTAGAAAGGCTCTGGAGCTGGGGGAAAGCAAAAAACAGGCCTCCCCCACCCTAGAGGTCCTCTGGAGACCGGAAATAGTGTGTTTCCTGATTTCCAGTGGGCCCAGAAGGCCTGAAAATAAGTTGGCTAGCACGCACATGCACGCTGGAGCTGAGCTTGGGCGCCCACCGATATGGCTCCGTGTGCCACCTATGCCACACGTGCCTTAGGTTCGCCATCACGGCTTTAGGACTACAAGCAAGCATGTAACCACGTTTTCCAAAACTGACTGCTTCCCCCACAATTGCTAACAGGATTTGTTTATGAGTCTATGCTTCATTAGCTGGTTGGTGGTCCTTCCATCTCACCATCTGCAACCATGAAGCCAGAGGTGGTATTCAGTCAGTTCGTACCGGTTCGGGCGAATTGGTTGCGGAGAACGCGGGTGGGTTTAAAACTATGAATTACAATACGTTCCATGCTGGGAACTAATGAACCAAATAATGTTTGTTCCATTTAACTTTTTGTTTTAATTTTCAGTCAGAAGCCCACATGAAAACTTGCCAGTTCTAATCTCAGAAGAGAAGAAGACTCCTCAAAATCCAGTTAAGCTATTCTGCAAGGCTTCAAATTAACGGGACAGGCCAAATGTCTATGGAGATTCTCAGCCATCCTGATCATGATGGTCCCAAAGGTGCTTTTTCAAAAGGCAACTGGTCTTCCTTAGTTTTTCCCTTGAAGATGTTTTGCTTCTCATCCCAGAAGCGTCTTCAGGGTTGACTGGATAGTGGAGAATCCTTCCATTCTCCACCATTCAGTCAGAACTGAAGAAGCTTCTGGGATGAGAAGCAAAATATCTTTAAGGGAAAAACCAAGGAAGACCAGTTGCCTTTTGAAAAAAGCATCTTTGGGACAACCGTGACTTGGATGGCTAAGAATCTCCATAAATAGGAAGTCTTTGGAAAACCTTTGGAGACTTTGTACAGGTAGTCCTCGATTTACAACAGTTCATTTAGTCATCATTTGAAGCTACTGGAAAAAGTGACTTATGACCGTTTTCCATACTTACAACCATGGCGATATCCCCAGGGTCACATGATCAAAATTCAGGAGCTGGTCAGCACTGATGGTTACAACATTTGCAGTATTCTGGGGTCATATTCTTACAAGTGAAGCCCATGGGAAAGCCAGATTCACTTAACATGAATGTTAGTTAGTTTATTTATTTTTTATTTATTGGTTCGATTTATATGCTGCCCTTCTCCGGAGACTCAGGGCAGCTTACAATGTGTTAAGCAATAGCCTTCATACTTTTGTATATACCTGCTTAGTAGGGCTTTTGCCCTCCCCCCCACAAGTGGTGTTCTTTTTTTATATACAAAGTCAGCTTATTGCCCCCACAATCCGGGTCCTCATTTTACCTACCTCAAAAGGATGGAAGGCTGAGTCAACCTTGAGCCTGGTGAGATTCGAACTTGCAGTAATTGCAGACAGCTGGCAGCTAAGTGCTATTTACCAGCACTTTAGTTCACTGCTCCACCAGGCTCCTTAAGTTAATAACTTAACAACAAATGTTACTAACTTAAAAACTGCAGTGATTCACATAACAACTGTGTAGCAAGGGAGGTCTTATATTGAGGCAAAATTCACTTAACAACTGTCTCTCTCAACAACAGAAATTTTGAGCTCAACTGTGGTCCAAAGTCAATCGCTACCTGTAGTCCTGAGAGAGGAACACTGGACTAAGCTCTAAGCTCACTGCGCTCTACTGAATTAAATGAATTAAAACCCAACTGAGAAGAGACATGAGTGTATATAAGCCAGGGCGTAAACCAGCGGTGGGTTGTACTTAGCTTTACTACCAGTTCGCAATGGGACCGTGCACTTCTGCGCATGCGCAGTAACTTCCTGATGACGTCCAGGTCAGTGAGCGGAGCCTCCCACCGGTCCAAACCGGGGGCAAGCCACCAGTGCTGTACACCAGGGGTGAAATGC
This sequence comes from Masticophis lateralis, assembly GCA_030761175.1. Taxonomy (NCBI): domain Eukaryota; kingdom Metazoa; phylum Chordata; class Lepidosauria; order Squamata; family Colubridae; genus Masticophis; species Masticophis lateralis. The sequence continues at coordinate 83,963,644 of JAUDYJ010000006.1, read as the reverse complement.
TACTGGTTCGCACACGTTCGCACGAACCACTAGTGATACAAGCTACAGGTTCGGGCAAACCAGTAGTAAAAAAAAAAAAAAAAAGCTCGACGATCAGCTGTGCCGCATGATTTAAATTCGCTAGAAAGCAGGAAATCCTGCTTTCTAGGAAATCTAACTCGCGCGGCACAGCTCTTCCCCCCTTCACTGTTCTACTTACCTACCCAAGACTCCTTTTTCTGTGTGAAGCACCTTTGGTGTGCACTGTGTAAGCGCGTGTGTGCGCACAGCATCCATCTGGCGTGCGTGAACAGTGTGCATTTGGTGTGCAACACACCTGTGGGCAGCAAACTGGTGGCAAACATGGGAGGATTTCACCACTGGTGTACGCACTAAAATGCTGAGCAAATGTGAATGTTCTTGTCACATCTACAGCTAAATGTACATACCGGCATCAACCTCTTCTAGGGCACCCCCTGCATTCCCAATGCCACTGTATGCCCCCCAATCATTTGTTCCCAAGCTGTGCAGCTCTCAGAATGAAACTATCCATGCTCATCCACCATTCCTAGGTCAGATCTTAAGGGTGGACCTCAAGCTGTCTCTTAGCTTCCTCAGGGTAGTCTTGCTACAGAAATACCTTATAAAACAGTTCCTAGCCAACAGAGACTGTGAATTTCTTGCAGGAGATAAGATAGCCAGAAGCAATAACACCCAAGTTTAGAGATCACCGAGGACCCCTCATTTTAACCATGAGCTACAGATATTCTCCTTTATTGGTACTGCAAATGACTTAATATTTTCCTAGTAAGGTACAGGACAATTAATACACTCGGTTGTCTTCTAGAGAGAACATTTTGGCCAGGCAGGTTTGCTCTGCAAGTCACTCCGTTTTCCCTATATTTGGATCCATAAACACATGTATTTTCAATCCTCAAGGTTTTGTTTTTTTTAAATGGGACACGTTATTTCAAATGATTAATAAAGAAATACTTCTTTGACGTTAAGTTCTTTATATAACCCCAAATTAACAAGCGATGGAGGCCAAGAGGCATATGAAATCCAACCACAGAGAAATGTAGCTTAATGTTTATCTCATTTTGTTATTTTACATAATCCAATGGGAAAATGCACTCTTCCCTTCATCCATCATGTCCTTTTACCATAACTTTCTCACTAAGGAAGATCCCTCCCGGCCTCTAGCTGAAAGACCAAACTTTTCCTTGTTCCTTTCCAAACCTGACTGAGATGTTCCTTATCAGCCAATAACCTCCAGATTCTGCTGGATGAAGAGCACCAAATCTAAACACTTCCGGCCTTGTTTTCCTCCCTAACTCCTCTTTCCACGGTTCCGTGTTTTCTCTTCTGTCTCATAGTTACCTACAGAAAACATTTATTTTTACGTTCAGCTGCTGAGGCAATTCAAGCAGATTGCTTGCCTTGTCTCACCGCAAATATACCCTGAAGATCAATGCAAGCCTTTGCGTGTAGCCAGACTCAGCTGCCTGTGTGTGCGGGCAAGCATGTAAAAATCCTGCCCCACGGGGTTCCTCAGGCAACACCGCCATTCTGAAGAAGGCTCTGGAAACAAATCCTGCAACCAGAATTTTGGCTGAAAAGCCAAGAGCGCAACAAATAAATTCAACAAAGGTATGAAATCTGAAATTGCCTGCCCATATTCAGAACAGAATAACAGAGTCGGAAGGGACCTTGGAGGTCTTCTAGTCCAACTCTCTGCTTGAGGAGACCTTATACCATTTCGGACAAACGGCTGTCCAATGTCTTCTTAAAAGTCTCCAGTGATGGAGCACCCACAACTTCTGAAGGAAAGCCATTCCACTGATTAATTGTTCTAACTGTCAGGAAATTTCTCCTCAAGTCCAGGTTGCTTCTCTCCTTGGTTAGTTTCCATCCAGATGCTTCAGATGTTTTAGATGAGAGGTTGACTCCTTCTTCTTTATGGTAGCCCCTCAAATTATTGGAACATATTCCTTAACCTTCTTTTGATGCCCTCGTGAAGGTTGACAAAAAAAACTTTAGCTATAGATCAAATGAGGGACACAGTGGCTCGGTGGCTAAAACAGTGAGTTTGTCGATCGGAAGGTCAGCAGTTCAGCGGTTCGAATCCCTAGCGCCACGTAACGGGGTGAGCTCCCGTTACTTGTCCCAGCTTCTGCCAACCTAGAAGTTCGAAAGCATGTAAAAAATGCAGGTAGGAAAATAGGGACCACCTTTGGTGGGAAGGTAACAGCGTTCCGTGCGCCTTTGGCATTGAGTCATGCTGGCCACATGACCACGGAGACGTTTTCAGACAGCGCTGGCTCTTGGGCTTTGAAATGGAGATGAGCACCTCACTTAAGATAGCTTCTTGAAAGAATCCTGACCAGGAGAGGCTCAGACAGCCATGCTTTTTTAAAATTATCATTATTCCAATCCCATGTTTTTCAAACTTGGCGACTTTAAGATGTGTGGACTTCAACTTCCAGGATTCCCCAGCCACACATCTCTGTTCTAATCCTTATGTAACAAGAATAACTTCAAAACACAACATCACTATCCAGCTCTTTTACTCTCCTCCAATTCCATTTACTTTATAAACTGGTGCTGGATTTCATTTCCATGGGCTGTCATCAAACACTGGAGACTTGGTTCAAACAATAATTGTTTCTCTCAACGCTGCAACAGTTGTGATTCAAATTTTCTGGAATTTATTACACACTATTGTTTCTCAGTTATTTTTTTTTCCCCGCCCTTAAAATTCCCAATCTCTGGAGCTCTTGTAGGAAACTCCATTGACCTCTGTGGTTCAGGAAATAGAATGCCATAAAAATCAACCAGAGGAGTGCAAAACTGGCATTGGGAAAGGAATGGATTCTCTAAAACTTCAGTTGCCTTTGACTATTGACTGATATCCCTTCCTAAGCAATAGCTACCTTCACATCCAGTAAGAGTCTGAACAGTTAGCAATGTCCATTGGTCCAGTTATTTCTTTATCCTTTATGCACCAAGAAAAATTCCTTGTGTGTCCAATCACACTTGACCAATAAAAAATTCTATTCTATTCTGTTCTGTTCTGTTCTGTTCTGTTCTGTTCTGTTCTGTTCTGTTCCATTCCATTCCACTCCACTCCACTCCACTCCACTCCACTCCACTCCCGTCCCCTGTTCTATTCTATTCTATTCTATTCTATTCTATTCTATTCTATTCTATTCTATTCTATTCTATTCTATTCTATTCTATTCTATTCTATTCTTTGTAAAAAGTGTCTGGCAGCTGTAACTCTTAACTTAGATGACAAATTTAAATTCTGCCTCCAAAGAATAATAGTTAAAGCTTTGTTTTATTGCTCTTTATTTCTCTTTACATTTCTTTGATTGAAGCTCAAATGAAAAGCACCAAAAACGGACCACAGAGAAGATGACCAAGACCAAATCTGGCCCTTATGGTGCTTAAAGTTGGCCCATGAGGCTGCTCTGGAAACAGCAAAGGACCGGCTGCGGTACCTCTGCCAGCGAAGGGAAGGCCACGCACAGCTCTCCCAGGCCCCATTTTTGGCTGTGATGGGCTCACGAACCCCTCTGCCAGCGAAAACAGAGCTCAATTTTTGCTGGCAAAGGACTGCAGGAGGCCGCCATGGCTGAAAATGGGGCTCGGGGGGCATAAGCGGCCCACTCGAGCTCCGTTTTCACTGGCAGAGGGCTGCAGGAAGCTGTTGTGGCCAAAAATGGAGCTCAGGAGCCCGTTTTTGCTGGCAGAGCACTTGGGCCACCACAGGCGCCCCCGACACGAGTGAGCTCAAGCTGGCCACGCCTACCCTGGCCCCCTGAGGCCAAACACAACCCTGATGTGGCCTTCAATGAAATCGAGTTTGACAACCTTGCCTTAGGACTGTCCAAAGCACTGTGCAATAGATACCCTCAAACCATAACAGTCGACCATATCCATGGTGGGTCAATACAGCCTACAGTTCTCAGTTTGTACCTCTAAGCATCTGAGCCAACACTGCCAAAATATGAAGAAGAAAAAAATAGTCACATTTAGGAATGCCATTTTTTTCTTCCCATCTCCAAGATCCAAGTGGCCGTAGAGAGCTGGGAATATCCATTTGAAGTCACCAGGACACACCTCTGTTATCTTGGAAGGCCAAAATGTTCCTGGATTTCCAAAGTGGAGCCTGCGACTCAAAAAAGGTGTCTTTTCCATGGAATTTCACTATTTCAGTGGTGAAATTCATTTTTTTTTTACTACCGGTTCTGTGGGCGTGGCTTGGTGGGAGTGGTGTGGCTTGGTGGGCATGGCAGGGGAAGTCTCCATTCCCAACCCACTCCAGGGGAAGGATACTGCAAAATCCCCATTCTCTCCCCATTCCTGGGGGAAGGATACTGCAAAATCCCCATTCCCTCCTCACTCTAGGGGAAGGATACTGTAAAATCCCCATTCTCTCCCCACACCTGGGGAAGGATACTGCAAAATTCCCATTCCCTCCCCATTCCAGAGGAAGGATATTACAAATCCCCATTCCCTCCCCACTCCTGGGGCCAGCCAGAGGTGGTATTTGCTAGTTCTCCGAACTACTCAAAATTTCTGCTACCAGTTCTCCAGAACCTGTCAGAACCTGCTGGATTTCAACCCTGCCTTATATCCAACACTTTGAGACTCGCTATCGCAAGGATTTCCCACTCCTCTTTGAGAGCAGTTGGTAGAAGAGGTAGGCTCCCAAGAATGGTAGAAGTGGACGGCTCCCAATCTGCCTGTAACTTCTGCAGAAAAGCACGTATAATTTGAGAAAGAGTTATAAAAGCTCTGACTTTGGCTCGGTCGCTGGGTTTAATGAATGTTATTAAAACATTTTAAGAATGCTCCCAACTGCAGTCTGTGTTATTCCCTTCAATCTTAAATCACTCCTTCGGTTTTGGACGCTTCCAAGATTGCCATAAAAGTCTTCCTTGTTTGGTCAGCCTGACATTTTCTAAGGTGAGACCAGCTTTTCTGGGTCTTTGTTTTCAAACTCTGGTTGTACCTCATGTCCAAAACCACCTCAGGCTGATGTAGACATTGTTTCATACTTGCTGTGAAAAAAATACTACCTTTAATTTCGTCCCAGGTAAATGATCTCATTGTTTTTTTCCCTATAGTCATAAAAACACTATTTTCACACCATTTTTAAGCAGGCGCTATTTAAAAACAAAAAGGGATGCAGTGGCTCAGTGACTAAGATGCTGAGCTTGTCGATCGAAAGGTCGGCAGTTCAGCGGTTCGAATCCCTAGTGCCGCGTGATGGGGTGAGCTCCCGTTGCTTGTCCCAGCTTCTGCCAACCTAGCAGTTCGAACGCACGTAAAAAATGCAAGTAGAAAAATAGGGACCATCTTTGGTGGGAAGGTCACAGCGTTCCGTGCGCCTTTGGCGTTGAGTCATGCCGACCACATGACCACGGAGACGTCTTCGGACAGTGCTGGCTCTTGGGCTTTGAAACGGAGATGAGCACTGCCCCCTAGATTCAGGAACGACTTGCACATATGTGCAAGGGGATCCTTTACCTATTTAAAAACAAAACTGTTTTTTGGGGGTTATGGAAGCAATAGAAGAGTCTGAGGGTCGAAGAAAGAGGGTGTGGCTTCTTAAATTTCTTGGAGGCTAGATGATTTCTCAGACGTTCCCAATTCTGAAATTAGAGGCTTTCAGTGAAGTAGTGCATACAAATGATAGTCTCAAATTCTTAAAATAAAAGGAGATGTCAAAACACTGAGTCTAAAACAGCTCTTCCAGAACAAACTTGCCAATCAAACCTATTGCCAAGCACTGGGGGAACTCAGCAGATTCAGGCAGTTCCAGCAAATTTATTGCAGGAATCTGACCAACTGGCGGTTAAGGGAAATGAGCGGGAGATAAGGGAGGCATTCAAAGTGTGCTGGACTTAGATCACTCGAGACTCGTGACTGATGACGCGTTTGACCCCACCCTCGAGCTCAGCCTGGTCATCTCCTACACCTATTCTTTTATACTATTTCTTGGATCAAAGACAAATGAAAACCCGTATTAGCCATTTGAACCCAATCAATTATTGAACAACATTTTTTTAAAAAAACTGGCAGACCATTGGGAACTAACCTGGTTAGCAAATTAAGGTGGAAGGAATCAACCTCCTCTCTGATGTTAAACCCTGAAGAAAAAGGAATTAAAATTAAATAGAAAGAAGAAGCCTGGTGGCTCAGCAGACTAATGCATTGTGATTAACTCCAGCTGTCTGCAATTACTGTAAGTTCGAATCTCCCCAGGCTCAAGGTTGACTCAGCCTTCCATCCTTTCTAAGGTGAAATGAAACAGCAGAAGTGGTATTCAGCAGGTTCTGACCAGTTCTGGAAAACTGGTTGTGAAAATTTTGAGTAGTTCGGAGAACTGGTAAATACCTCTTCTGACTGGTCCCGCCCCCATCTATTCTCTGCCAAGTCCCAGCTGATCGGGAGGAAATGGGGATTTTGCAGTAACTTTCCCCTGGAGTGAGGAGGGAATGGAGATTTTACAGTATCCTTCCCCTGCCACACCCACCAAGCCAGGTCCACAAAGTCATTCTATGCCACGCTCACCAAGACACGCCCACAGAACTGGTATTAAAAATTTTGAATCCCACCAATGTAAAACAGTACAGATAATTACCTTATTTCATATCTATCAGAGTTAGCTACACTTTTGAAAAAGTGTAGATTTTGAGATTTTTTTTAAAAAAAAACCCGAAATATATAATTATGGTAAAGCCTATCCATCTAATTTACTGGAACTCGAGTTTGTTCAAGCTTGTCTCTTTATCCAACATGCTGTAGACAATCACCTTCATGCAAAATAAACCAGCTCTCTACCCACCCAGTAAACATAAGCATGCTGTGAAAATTCCCATACACACCATCTTATTTTTAAAAAGTTATAGTCATTTACAAGGAAGAAAAGGCAAGGATTAAAAAAAAAAGTTCTCGTTCTGAGAAAGTGGGTTGATCAATATTAACTTAATAACACTGCTTTTAGGAAGGAAAATAAAATATGTTTACAGAACACCAGCAAGTGCAAGGAAGACGCGCCCCAAAATTCAAGATGGCAAGCTGCCATGGTCCAATCAAAGTCCCACCCCTTGTATGTAGACCCTCTTCCCGTGCAGAATTAAGTTTGGTCTATTCCTTTCAATGTGAAAAAGGTTAAAAAGGCACCAAGTTCAGTGGAACTTTCGAAGTCTACCCACAAAATATTCTTAAAAGCTTTTTAAACACACACCCAGTAACCAATAACCCAAACAAACATTATTCCTTTCTTGTTGAAACACTGCGCGTCTAAATTATTTCTAGGAATAGAAAAAAGGAGCAGAGCAACCAAAGAATAATCCGAAGAGACCCATGTTATTTCTTTCCTCAATTAATCAGTAATTTATAAACACATGGAAACCTTAAAAGCTGGAATTGAGCAAGCTGTTCATCAATCTATAAAACCTTTAAGGAGGCACGCAAACTATTTAGTAAGACTCGCCCCTGCTGGATTCACAAATAACCACAAAAGACACAATGAAAAAATGCAATTAAATTATTTAAATACAGAGGCAGGTCACCAACAATAGACAGGGATTTCCAACCAGTGATGGGCGTCCCTGGTTATAGAACCCAGCATAGCTACAAAAAAAGTATGTAACTTTATAGTGGCTGACTGTTATTATAATGCAAAACCCAAAATACGGCATCACCAGGAAATCTTTCCACCAATAAACAGCAGAAGTGAAGACCTGCATGCTATGAATATTAACACCGTTTAAATAAAGAGGGAAGATTGAATTTAAAAAGGAAACAACAAAGGAATGGAAAAGAGGGGAGGAGTAGAAAGGGGAAAGTAGGGGAGTTGGGAGGTGAGAAGAAGAGAAAAGAAGAATGGGAAAAGAAGAGGAAGAAGGAAGGGGAAAGAAGAGCAGGAGAGGGAGGAAGAAGGGGAGGAAGAAGAGAGGAAAGGGAAAAGAGGAAAGGAAGTAGGAAAGGAAAGGAGAGGAGGAATGAGGAAAGAAAGAAAGGAGGAGAAAGAAGGGAAGGGAAAAAGGAAAGGTTGTAGTAAAACAAAAGAAGGAAATGGTAAAAGAGCAGACCCGAACAAATAATTCATTAATTACCTAATGGAAGTTAAAGAAGAAGATGAGCAAATGATGGATAAAGATGGATAAAAGACTGTACATTTAAACATGTTGATGAAAAATAAAAGTAAAAAACTTTTGTCAAAAAAAGTAAATAAATGAAGAGGGAAGACAGACGGTACATTTACATCCTAAATAAATCACATCCCCAGATTGGATGACATTGTTTGAAAGCTGTGTCCAGTTCTGGTCACCATGAGACAAAAAAAAGTTGTTGAGAGCCTGTTAAGTGTGCAGAGAAGAACAGCAAAGATGGTAAAGGTTAAATTGTATGATGAATATTTGAGGGAGCTATGGATGTCTAACTTATCAAAGAGGAAGCTTAGAGAGGACAGGATAACTGTTTTCCAGCATTTAAGGGGCTATCACATAGAAAAGGAGATGGATGTCAGGCCTGGAAGCCATCTTGTATTGGGCCTTCAGGCCTGCCACATTTACTACTGTGGGAAACTGGGAGTGTTGTGACTCGCCAGCAGCCAGCAGAATCGGACAGTGAGGAGTTTGGGGAGGAACATGGGCCAGTCCTGGAGCCTGGGGAAGGCTCGGACGAGGGCTCTGCATCAGAGGCAGAGAGGGGGCCAGGGCCGTCCGACAGTTATCAGCTGCCTTTGGAGTCAGACATCAGTGAGGCAGATGAACAGCTGGAGCCTGTTCCCAGTATGCGCATGCACAGAGTTGCCAGATGAAGAGAACAGCTAAAGAACAAGGGTCGACTTGGGAGTAAGGCCACAGGTGGACAATGAATGGCCCCTCCCAGAGGGAATAAAAGAGGAGCGAAAGGGGAGTGGAGTTTGCAGGAGACAATTAGTTCATTCCTGCATTCTTGCCAAGTATTGCGGCGTCTGAAAGATATCGGCCTGGCCACTCTCCCAGCCTGATGAAGGTCGGTAATTGTGAACTATCTTGAAAAACTGTGGGAGAGGAAAAACTTTGCTGGAGAGGAATTCACTGTATAATAAATAAAAGGGGTTTCTCGGGATGAGGACTCGGCTTCGTGATGCTGAGGAAGCCTAGGTCAGAACAAAAACGCAGGAAAGCTTGCAGGCAGAAAGAGGGGGACCCCCTTGTTAACTGTCTTGTAGATTCCATATCAAAAGCCCGAACCAACTGCGACAATCTTCCAAGTTGGCGGGATGTATCACCAAAACATCCTTTGTGCAATGCATGTGGGATATCTTGCACTAAGGTCTTTTATTCTTGACCGACGGTAAAGCGGGATGACTCTGACATGAAAGCCGACATCAGCTCGAGCGTATTTTAAGAGGGTATTTTTCTGTTATTTTTAGAAAATGCAAGTACGAGCGAGCCAAGTTGGGGTTCTGCATTTGTGTGTCTGTCTGTGTGTTGCTGGTTTTAAGTGGGATAAATAAAAACAAGATGTTCGCTCAAGTTTTCTGAACTTTTTCCACTCTTATTTAGACATGTTACTAAAGCTTCTAGACATGTTACTTCAGCCTCAGCTAGTATTTCCTTTGGAAAATTCTTCACAAAAATTATTAATGATGGAAACGAAAGCCTGATGTGGAATAAAAGCTATGCAAACAGCATCATCTATGCAAAGTAAGCTTAAAATGTGCCATTATATTGGATTCTGAACTTGGCAACGAGAGGTTTCAAAAAAAAAGAAGAAGTATAGGCAGAATCCAAATAACTTCACAGCTGGTTTCATATATCCAAGGAGGCTTTGGACCACACGTTTTATTAACATGAACTTATTTCCCATCTTGCAGAGCAATTTATTTTCAAGGGATTATGAAAAGAGGCCTTACTATTTATATGTTGCTATAACGCATTCTCCATCCTAATCGCTCATACATACCACGAGAGTTTCTGGTTCTGTCTTTAGCTGACATACAGGAAGATTTCTTCCACATAAAATCTGCTTTGCCATCATTTTCAAAAGAGAAGCAGGAGTCAAGAAACATGCTGCAGGCTAGGCCCGAAGGTGCTTTTTTTCAAGAGGCAACTGGATTTTCTTGTTTTTCTTTGAAGACGTTTCACTTCTCACCGAAGAAGCTTCTTCGGCTCTGACCAGAGGTGGGCTGCTGGGGGTTCGCAGGGGTTCGGGAGAACCTCCAGCTACGATTCTGTGCAGTTTGGAGAACCCTCAAACCCTGCTCCTGGCTGGCCCCGTCTGTCACTGCGTTTTTATATTTACCAGCAGAGCTATTATTTCTGAACTGTCAGACTTACCGTAGTTTGCCAAGTTCCTTATCAGTATTTACTGCGCATGTCCTGCATTCCTTTTCTTTTCTTTTTTTCTAAAAACTTTCCTTTGATCTCCAGCCAGGGAAGTTCATGGCTGGAAAGTTTCCAAAAATGTAACTAATTAGATTAATAAGATGTTTTATTTTCTTTACAATAAATATGAGTTTAATTAGAGAATGTTTCTTCGGTTTATTGTTCAAAGTATACAGAAGGATAAAAGTCATGATCCAACTCAAGATGAGGGCAATTACCCCACGCAAGGTAACGGGGCTGATTGCCGCTCTGACACCGTCAACCCCGCCCCGCCCTTCCCAGGAGTCCCCAGGTGACCCATTTTGGGTGCAGGTAAGTGCGGGGTGCACACGGAGGCTCGGGGTGTGTGAAAAACGGGCCTACCGGAAGTTCGGGAAGTTCAGGGGGGGCGTTTCCAGCCTCCAGAGGGCCTCCAGAGCCTGGGGAGAGCAAAAACGCCCACCATGGTGCAGGAAGCTGACTAGGCCACACTCACCACGGCCACACCCACCCAGCAACCAGGCAGAGAACCCCTTGCTAAAAGTTTTGAAACCCACCCCTGGCTCTGACAGGATGGTGGGGAATGGAAGGATTTATATTCCTTGCAGACAGCTGGTCCAAGCTGTCTCCACACCCATTGGCACAATCTTGAGGACACAGATAAGCCTCCAAGTGGCCTCAATGACTCAGTAAAAGGATGCAAATGACCAGCTGTCTGCAAGGAGTATAAATCCTTCCACTCCCCCACCATCCAGTCAGAGCTGAAGAAGCTTCTTGGCTGAGGAGCGAAACGCCTTCAAAGAAAAATCAGAAAGTCCAGTTGCCTCTTGAAAAAGCACCTCTGGGACAGCCATGATCTAAATGACTGAGAATCTCCACAGATATTTAGCTATGCTGCAGAGATTACCACTCGATACAGCAGCCAGGAAACCCTTAGAAAAGTTCTTCAAATATATTGAAATATATTGGCAGCAGTTTAGGGTTTGTTAGCACAATAAGAAGAGAACTGCATCAGTGTAACGTAAGGTAGCAAAAAGAAAAGAAAAAATTTCCGCTACCGGTTCTCCAGAACCTGTCAGAACCCACTGAATAGCACCCTTGATTGTAAATCAAGGACTCTCTATGTACTACTACTACTGCTGCTGCAGCTAAGTAATCTGCTTACAGATAGGATGTGGGAACTGACTTTTGCAACAGCAGAATGATTGCTAGAGCTATCAAGCTGTCTATTACCGTAAATAACCTGGCGGGGCCCACCAAAATCTGGGGCCAACCCTGAAATTCCTAAATACAAACCCTTCAAAACAATTCAGCAGGAGAAAGTTTGCTCAGAGAAGACACCCCTCCAATAAATCTTTGAAAGGCGAGCAGACCTCCTAAAGAATTATTGCGTACTCTTTAGTAAGTTGGTACTGCACACAGGATGATAAGACGGAAGGAGTAAACAGGAGCATAAAGAAGGCGGAACATTCTGTACTGTTTCAGCTATCTTTGCACAGCTACAATGAACATACGTTTAACTGACAAAGGGCTACAATATTAAACAGATATCTGTAGAAATAACCAGGGGTGGGCTTCAAAAATTATAGCAAGGGATTCTCTGCCTGGTTGCCGGGTGGGCGTGGCCTAGTCGGCCTCTTGCACCACAGCGGGGGGTAGGGTTGCCCTCCCCGGGCTCTGGAGGCTTTCCTTGAACCTCCAGGAGGGCAAAAACAGCCTCCCCAGGCTCTGGAGGCCCTCTGGAGGCCGGAAACGGGGTCCCCGAACTTCCCAAACGTCCGGTAGGCCTGTCTTTGCCCTTCCCGAGCCTCCGTACACGCCCTTCACTTACCTGGATTCAAAACGGGCCACATGGGGACTCCTAGGAGGGGTGGGATTCGCGGGGCTAGCCAGGAGTGGGATTTGGGGGTTCTCCGAACTGCATAGAATCTTCGCTAGAGGTTTTCCTGAACCCCTGCGAACCCTCAGCTGCCCACCCCTGGAAATAACCATCAGGATTCTGACACCGGCCTTAAATTTTAGGTGTGGAAAATTTAGATGACGCCACTATGCCAGCTGCCTGGCATTAAGGATCACAGCAGTACCAAATGAAACATAATCCCAGATCTTCGAACTTTCCGACGTGCCCTGAAGACCTTTCTATTTCAACAAGCAGGGCTAGCATAAACATCAAAATTTTATGCCAAGGTCTTAGTAGATACACCAAGTTAACTTAATTTATTATTTACTGTTTATAAAATATATTTATATGTATCTTAATCTGTTCACCGCCCTGAGTCCTTTGGGAGAAGGGTGGTATAGAAATTCAATCAATCAATCAATCAATCAATCAATAAAACATGGAGTTGAAGAGCTGAAAGGACTCTGGGCTGTTCTTTTAAGCCTCCGTTTGATCTTCAGCATTTTGGATCACTGATTCCGCTGTCATGCTCCTCTTATTGCTAGGATTTCCCCACCTAATATTCCTGGAATCCATTCTGCGTTCAAATAAGTACAAGTTTATTCCATGCTGCTTCTAAACAAGAATCGGAACTACTAATAGTCAAGAAAAATTGGTGGTAGGTAAGAGTCAATGGAATTCATGGAAAGCTTCGAACATTTGTGGGCACAAAGGGATTCCAAACTAATGACATGTTTGACACCTCCCTCAGGCTCAGTCTGGCCATTTCCTACAGTACAGTTAGAGAGCAGTTTGGCCCCTCTGCCTCTTTCTGAGATTAGAGCGCTGTGGCAGCTTGAAGATGAGTAGACTTCAACTCCCAGAGTTCCCCAGCCAGCATGGCTAGCTGAAGTATTCTGGGAGTGGAAGTCTATCTATCTTGAAGTTGCCAAAGTTGAGAAACACTGAATTAGAGAAGAGTCAGAGGAATATGACTCAGGCTCTGATGTCACTTCAGCTCAATTCCCAGATGACCAATCATGCAATATTATCCAATGTGATTCCCCGCAGGCTGCAAGCCAAGGGATGAGATAGCAATTTCCCAACATTACTTTCAGTGATTTAGTCCTTAGGAATCAACGCAGCCAATGTAAAAGGGAGATCCATTGTCCACGATACTAAAATGCCGCTGAAAATCTCCACGGTAACTATCTTCTGTTCCAGCCCCATTCTCTACAAGGATGACTCAAGTAGTTAAAAGCCAGACTGCGTAGACTCCAACAATTAAATTTGCGTTGGTCAGCGACCATAATAAAAAGCTGCACTAAATAGTTAGTCTTGTTTCCCAGATTCCTGGTGTTTGAGTGACCACATGTTCCGCATCCTTGCTCAGTTTTTTTACACCCAGAGGGGAAAGGACAGATTGCCCCAGGATTCTAACTAGTAATCCACCATCTTGGTTGCAGGAGAAAAAAGTCAGGTCCCAAAGGTGCTTTTTCCGAAAAGCAACCGGACTTTTTTCAGGGGGGTCTTGTTTTTTCTCCGAAAACATTTCACTTCTCATCCAAGAAGCTTCTTCAGTTCTAACTGGGTTCTATCCGAGTGAGAACTGAAGAAGCTTCTTGCATGAGAAGTGAAACATTTTCAAAGAAGAAAAACCAAGAAAGTCAGTTGCCTTTTAGGAAAAAAAACATCTCTGAATCAGAATCAGAATAGAGCTGGAAGTGACCTTGGAGGCCTTCTAGTCCACCCTGCCCCCTTCTCCAGCAGGAGATCCTATACCGTTTCAGACAAATGACTGCCCAGTCTCTTCTTAAAAGGGATGAAGCACCTGCAACTTCTGGAGGCAAGCTGTTCCACTGGTTAATGGCTCTCACTGTTACGAAATTTCTCCTTAATTCCAGGTTGCTCTTCTCCTTGATTAGTTTCCATCCATTGTTTCTTGTCCTGCCCTCTGGTGCTTTGGAAAATAAATGGATCCTCTCCTCTTTGGGGCAGCCTCTCAAATACTGGAACACTGCTATCATGTCCCCTCACCCTACCCAGGGGTGTGCTTCAAAAATTTTAGCAAGGGGTTCTCTGCCCAGTTGCTGGGTGGGATTGGCCATGATGGGCGTGGCCTAGTCGGCTTTCTGCACCATGGGGTCGGTGCGTTTTTGTCCTCCCCAGGCTCCATAGGCTTTTTTTGAGCCTCCGGGAGGGCGAAAACGGCCTCCCCAGGCTTTGGAGGCCCTCTGGGTCTGAACGTCTGGTAGGCCTGTTTTTCTCCCTCCCCAAGCCTCTGTACACACCCTGAACGTATCTGCATCTAAAACAGGCCGTATGGGGAGGGGCAGCGTGGGGTGGGCGGAGCCAACCAGGAGTGGGATTTGTGGGTTCTCCGAACTGCACAGAATCTTAGCTAGAGGTTCTCCCGAACCCTTGCGAACCCCCAGCCGCCCACCCCTGCCCCTACCCTCTTTATCTTTGGGGTAACCATGACCTGGATGGTTGAGAATCCCCACAGACAATCAGAAAGGTTCAGAAGACTGAAGTTGCAAGTGGCCTACTGGATAGTTCCAGGTATATCATCATCATTTCCTGCAAGGGACCTTCCTTTCCATTATTCACAGCAGAAAGATCATCTGGTGGATATCCCCCCAACATTCTTTTAAACTTACTTTTTTTTTTTAACCGACTCCCTACAAAAACAGTTTTAAGGACGTGGTTACAAAAACACAAAACCAACCAATCTCCAGCTTCTAGTTTGCCTCTTCCAAGCAAGAAATCTCTCCCACAACCAGAAATGGATTTAGAAGCCCCTTTTCCAAACCCTGGAAAAGAATATGATTGTTACCTTGAATTCCTCCACAATAATCGACAAGGCCTCGTGTCCAGCTTTCCTTAACTCTTCCAACTCAAGTTTATGTTTCTCCTGGAAACAAATAATAAATAGATATATATATATAAAAAGACAAAAGTGAGGAAACATGGTGAGGAAGCTTTTTTCCAGGTTACTAAATCTGGACAGGCGTCACAGATTTCTATCAAAGAGGATATCGCTGTTACCAAGGTTTTCTCTTCTTCTGGTTCCAGAGTTTTAATTCTAAGACAATAACGTAAGAGACAACAGATTTTGTTGGACCTTGCTGAGGAAATGTTGGCCTAAATGTACTTTGTAGTCTGATTATGAGTTCTCTTTCGTGCCAGCTAAGACTTAGTGAAAAGCAACATGAACCAAGGAGAAAAAAATAGCTCATTGGATACCCAGCCTTGCCCACAATTGGCAGAAAGGGCATTTTATTCCCAAAGTGATTTAATTCTTTGACCTTCTATGAAACAAGGGGTCCATGCCAGCCCATCACTAAAACCCTCCAGCTATTGCTGTTTTTATCACACATTAAGTTTTCCGCACAGGCAACCGTAGGAAGATTCATGAAGAGCCAGTTTGGTCTAGTGGTTAAGACACCAGGCCAGAAAGCAGGAGACTGTGAGTTCAAGTCCTACCTTTGCCATAAAAAAAAAAAAAAGCTGGGTGACTTTGGGCCAATCCCCCCCCCTCTCTCTTTCTCTCTTAGCGCAACCCACCTCACAGGATTGTTGTTGTGGGGAAAACAGGAGGAGGAAAGTGTGCTGGATGTGCTCTCACTGACTTGTATATTTGTAAATAAAGGCAGGATGTAAATAAATAGTAAATAAGTAAATAAATAAGTAAGTAAGCAAGTAAGTAAATAAAAGATGGCAACTTGGCCTAGAAGTGTTATTGAATAAAGGCATTTAATTAATTAATTAGTATCCTGCCTTTATTATTTTTATTTTTTAAAAAAAGTTTAGTAATAAAATGTCTGTAAGAAAACTACCAAAGCTTAGAGGGCACCAAGGATCCCACATTCAGTGTGTCTCTAGTTTGACAACACAGAGCATTTTATAGCTTGGAAGCGTATGATCTTTTATTTAATCTTAAATTTAATCTTAGTTATAGATAGATAGACAGACAGACAGACAGACAGACAGAGGATGGATGATAGATAGATAGATAGATAGATAGATAGATAGACAGACAGGCAGACAGACAGACAGACAGACAGACAGACAGACAGACAGACAGACAGACAGATAGATAGATAGATAGATAGATAGATAGATAAGGATAGGTAGATAGGAAGGGAGGGAGAGGATGGATGATGGATGGATGATGGATGGATAGATAGATAGATAGATAGATATGGATAGGTAGATAGGAAGGGAGAGAGGGAGGGAGAGGATGGATGATAGATAGATAGATAGATATGATAGACAGATAAGAGAGAGAAATGATAGATCAATGATAGATAGATAGATAGATAGATAGATAGATATAAATAGATAGATAGATAGATAGATAGATAGATAGATAGATAGATAGATAGATAGATATAGATGGATAGATAAGTTATGGATAGGTAGATAGGAAGGGAGAGAGGGAGGGAGAGGATGGATGATAGATAGATAGATAGATAGATAGATAGATAGATAGATAGATAGATAGATAGACAGACAGACAGACAGATAGATAGACAGACAGATAGATAAGAGAGAGAGAGAGGATAGATCAATGATAAATAGATAGATAGATTAGATGGATGGATGGATGGATGGGTAGATAGATAGATAGATAGATAGATAGATAGATAGATAAGAGAGAGAGAGAGGATAGATCAATGACAGATAGTTAGATAGATAGATAGATAGGAAGGGAGAGAGGGAGGGAGAGGATGGATGATAGATAGATAGATAGATATAGATAGATAGATAGATAGATAGATAGATAGATAGATAGATAGATAGATAGATAGATAGATAGATAAGAGAGAGAGAGATGATAGATCAATGATAGATGGATGGATGGATGGATGGATGGATGGGGAGAGAGAGAGAGAGAGAGAGAGAGAGAGAGAGATAGGTGGGTGGGTGGATGGGTGGATAGGTAGGTAGCTGGGGTGGGAGGGAGGGATGGACGGACGGACAGACAGACAGACAGAGACAGAGAGGGAGACAGAGATGGATAGTTACGTCTCCCATGCCTTTCATATTATTATACAGATATAGATCTTCCTTTATTATTGTATTCCTTCCCTCCATTTTATACTGGTATCATAATAAAAATGAGGATTCCCAGGCATTTTTCAGGGGGGAAAAAATCCTCTGTTCTGTTGAATTTGTCCAGGATTCTGAAAGACCTATCTCAGACAGGTCTCAATTCCTGATTCTTGGTTCTTAAATCTTTGGTTAGATATGCAGGATTGGCCCGTTCTCATGACCCAAACCACATCTTCCCCAGGCTTTAAACATTGGACACTCAAGTTATAGATGAAGGACTCAAAGTTTGATTATAAGAATGAGCAGCCACACAAGAATGAGCTCAGTTTATAGGACAACAGAAGTCTTACTGTCTGCAATTTTGGGGGGGGTGGGGGAGGGGGGTAATAAGTCATCAGGACTGGTCTCCACCTTTCCTCGGATTAACACAGTTGTGGCACAGTTCTGTTTATCAAGGAAGGAAAACTTTCCTGAAATGGTGTTGAGTGAATCATAATTAAAATGGCCACAGGGGGAGTGCGGGAGGGATTTATAGTATCTGATAGTTGCAATCTTGTAAAATATTTGCTAAGGTTAGACTGAGGAAATACCCATCCTGAAGCCGGGTTGTTAGCATTATTAAGAGATAACACACAAGCTTGAGCAAACTTCCAAAGGCAGAGGTGATAATGAAATAATAAGCTGTCAACAATGGTGGGTTTTAAAAAAATTTACTACCAATTCTGTGGGTGTGGCTTGGTGGGTGTGGCATGGCTTGGTGGGCATGGCAGGGGAAGGATACTGTAAAATCTCCATTCCCACCCCACTCCAGGGGATGATTACTGCAAAATCCCCATTTCCTCCTGATCAGCTGGGACTCGGGAGGGAGAGAATAGATGGGGGCGGGGCCAGTCAGAATTTTTACTACCGGTTCTCCAAACTACTCAAAATTTACGCTACCGGTTCTCCAGAACTGGTCAGAACCTGCTGAAACCCACCTCTGGCTGTCATGAGACAACTTGAAAAATAATAGGATTGAAGTTTAAGAGAAAACACTTGATTAGAAAATTCTCATGGGGACAATGTTTGCTGTCTGAAGAGAAAGGTGCAATGCTGGATAAAAGTCCCAAATCCAGTCTGAATACCTGGCTGACTGTGCAACAAACTAATAATATCTCACTGACATCACCTGAGGGCAGGACAAGAAGCAATGGGTGGAAACAAATCAAGGAGAGAAGCAGCCTAGAACTAAGGAGAAATTTCCTGACAGTGAGAACAATTAATCAGTGGAACAACTTGCCTCCAGAAGTTATGAATGCTCCAACACTGGAAGTTTTTAAGAAGATGTTGGATAACCATTTGTCTGAAGTGGTGTAGGGCTTCCTGCCTAAGCAGGGGGTTGGACTAGAAGACCTCCAAGGTCCCGTCCAACTCTGATATTCTATTCTATTCTATTCTATTCTATTCTATTCTATTCTATTCTATTCTATTCTATTCTATTCTATTCTATTCTATTCTATTCTATTCTATTCTATTCTATTCTCCTTCAACAAGCTGTAAATCTTTCATTGATGCAAGAGCTTGTACTCACTTTCTAGTGGCCAAAAGTGTCAGTAGGCTACAAACTAAAGTGTGTGAAATTAATCCGATTCATTCTTTTTGCTCTTCTGCCTCATAAACCCTTTGCACGCACATACAAATCTACCACACACACACAAAATGTACAAATAATCTTTCACGTACAACGTGAGAGGCATGCATCCCAAAAGACTTTTTTAAAAGCTCCAAATAATCTCAGCTACAGATTTATTTTTTTAAAGAAAAAAATCTTACTTGAAGTGGGACAGTACATAGAAATAATTACCCCGTCCCTATTGAATTTCAACAATCCGCAAACTGGCTGACCCAAACTGCAATCAAAATTTGAAATGAAATTTCCATTTGCTGAGATGACATTGGGGAGACAAAATTTGACCCACTTGGTAGGTTCATACAATCCCTTTACGACCTGTGGACTTCCATTCCCAGAATTCCTGAGCCAGCAGGCTCACTAAAGAATTCTGGGAGTTGAAGTCAACAGGTCGTAAAGGGGCCGTATTTGCTCACCCCTGATCTAACACTTCAGCTTTGGTCCATTCGTACTCTTCCAATCTTCAGAAATGCTCACAGAAGAATCTTTTTGGGAAACTACAGTGAGATAAAGAAGAATTTCTTCTACCATGTTTTTTTTCCAGTTCTAAAGCAGACTCTTATTGAAATCCTATCTAAGAACTTAAAAAGCAACATAGAAGGACTGATAATGCCAAATTCAACAGTATCAACAATAAGCAGCATAATTAAAATATTTCGGTATTCATCCATGCCCACTCCAGAATGGCCTCAACGAACGTTTTCTAATTGATGTGTAACTAGATCTATAGGATGTTTAAACATCATTTACACAGAGTATCAACATACAAAGGTTGCTTTCAAAGAAATTGGCCTACCTAGCGGTGAAATTATTTTTACAAAAGCGACTCAGCACTGGCCTGAAAAATATCCTTTCTGCTGAGCAAGAAATCTTGGAAATGATTGTTAGCACAGCAATTTGCTGGAAGGAATTACAATCAATTATATGTGACGCATAAGGCTAACTCAAGGCTATTGTACAAGTGCTGCTTGCTTCAAATTTAAGGAGAGCTACGTGTGATTTAAATCACTGCAAATTCAGTATGTTCTAGATGTGAACGTGGAGGTTGGCAACACGGCCTTGTCAGATACACACGTGCACGCCAGGGCTTAATAGATAGACATAAACCTACTTCTTCTATAGGGAGAGAAAGTGAAGTTTCATCAAAGACTAGCTGGATCACAACGAAACTATGTGATCGGGTTTGATAAATGGACACTTACAGCTTGAATCAGCCTCTCCTCTCCTCTTCTCTCCCTCAGCCTTGCCCCACAGAAACATCTCCTATCCTATCCCCTTCTCTCCAGTTATTTTCAAGTTGGGAGGGGGAGTAGAACATCTAACTAATTAGCATCAGAGCGTGTTATAATAATATAAGAAATACTAATGCTCTTTTTTTTAAAATTTGATTTATATGCCGCCCTTCTCCAAAGACTCAGGGCGGCTTACAATGCGTTAAGCAATAGCCTTCATACTTTTGTATATTTTATACAAAGTCAGTTTATTGCCCCCACAATCTGGGTCCTCGTTTTACCTACCTTAGAAAGGATGGAAGGCTGAGTCAACCTTGAACCTGGTGAGATTCGAACTTACAGTAATTGCAGACAGCTGGTGTTAATCACAATGCTTTAGTCTGCTGAGACACCAGGCTCTGATGGTCATTTCGAAAAACCCTTTCTTAGTGAGCACCTAGAAGCCAAGAGGATCATATGTGGCAAATTTCAAGTTTGTAGGCTTTATGGTTCTGGAGATTTCGTGATTACGGCGTGAGTGGTTTTCGCTTTGAGATAGATAGATATAGATAGATAGATAGATAGATAGATAGATAGATAGATAGATAGATAGATAGATAGATAGATAGATAGACAGATATAGCAATTTCCTCTCCCTTCCCTGAAAAGATTGCACAAAGATGGAAGCAAATTTTTTCCTTGCAGTAATCATCATTATCCATCATTTGTCTGAAGTGGTATATAGAGTCTCCTGCTCAAGCATGGGGTTGGACTAGAAGACCTCCAAGGCCCTTTCCAACTATTATTCTGTGTTCTAAAAGTGGACCGAGTGTGGTCTCCTGGAAGAGATGGTTGATAAAACCTGTGGCAATGGCTGTTTGCTTCTGGCCATTTGGTTTTATGGGAGTGAGATTCATGATAGTCAATTGATAGTGGTATGAATGGAACATATAGGAAGAGCATGTGTTAGGACGAGAAGAGAAAGGATCAAGAGGATAAGTGCTGAACGAATGAAGACTGAACTTAAGAATGAGTGGCCAATGTGAACAAAGGATGCTACCAGACTGGACATGTAGAAAGAATGAATCGGATTGCAAAAAAAAAAAAAAAAAAAAAAAATTGGGAAAAAAGAGTAAGCGGGTAAATTGGAAAGGAAAAATCAAGAAAATCATGGATGGGTGGAGTTAATAAGCTCCTAAAAAAGAGATGAGTTTTTAAGCAAAGAATATATAGATATATATAGATATAGATATAGATATATAGATATATAGATATATATATACAAATACAAACACAAACACAAACACACACACATATGGCAGAGCGCCAAAGAATTGAGGCCTTTGAACTCCAAAGTGCTGGAGAAGACTCCTGCGAGTCCCTTGGACTGCAAGGCGATCCAACCAGTCAGTCCTAGAGGAGATCAACCCTCACTGCTCTTTAGAAGGCCAGATCCTGAAGAGGAAACTCAAATACTTTGGCCACCTAATGAGAAGGAAGGACTCACTGGAGAAGAGCCTGATGCTGGGAACATTTGAGGGCAAAAGAAGAAGGGGACGACAGAAAATGAGGTGGCTGGATGGAGTCACTGAAGCAGTCAGTGTGAGCTTAAATGGACTCCGGAGGATGGCAGAGGACAGGAAGGCCTGGAGGAACTTTGTCCATTGGGTCGCGATGGGTCAGACACAAGGGTGAAATACTATTTTTTTTTCCTTACCGGTTCTGTGGGCATGGCATGGTGGGCGTGTCAAGGGAAGGATATTGCAAAATCTCCATTCCCACCCCACTCCACGGGAAGGATACTGCAAAATCTCCATTCCGTCCCCTCCTGGGGGAAGGATATTGCAAAATCTTCATTCCTATCCCACTCTGGGCCCAGACAGAGGTGATATTTGCTGATTCTCCAAACTACTCAAAATTTCTGCTACTGGTTCTCCAGAGTTGTTAGAACCTGCTAGATTTCACCCCTGGTCGGACACGACTTCGCGACTGACAACAACAAATATAAGGATAATTTGCAAGCATCCAAAGGTATGGAAATGTACATCAGAGTAAACTAGTTTTAGATACATTTTTTTCAATATTCCAGGCTTTTAATTTCTTGGATTTACAATGTCTTCATTCCTTCTCTGCAATCTGTCTAACAACGCTTATCCCCAAAGGGGACAGTGTGATGGGTAGGGATGAATGTATATTTAATTTTGAAATCAGTGGGTGAAACTGTGTCACCAAAAGGAAGAGCTGAAATGTACACTCCAGGTGGAGGGCTGACAAAAGAATTGTTTCCATTCCCCATTCATCTTCTTTTAAAATCAAAATGAGAATGAACTGTAGTGATGCCAAAATAAAAAATAATAAAATAAAAAATAAAAAACACCATCCTTTTATTATTCAATGTATTTGTTGCAGAGAAAGCCCAGATGTTCAACATGGGAGATCCTTCAATTGGAATAGTTAGGCAATTAGTGCCTTATTTTCATGTTGCTTAGGGGTTTTTTCGCAGTGCTGAGGTTGTGTAATTCAGCTCCTATATATTGTATTGAATCGTACTGAAAATGTCATACTTCTCTTTCCGAGTTCAGACACATTCAGAATTGCTCAAGGCAGAAGATCTATCAAAACGCTGTTGTCTAAAGAGGGAAGTATAACAGGCTCAGTATTATATTTATGCCAAGTAGACTATAGTTTAAAAAAGGTGATGCTAAATCTCTGTTGTAATAGAAGTGATAGAAAAAAAAGACACGTTGTGATTGTGTAATGGAAGATTAATGGATCTGTCATCTGGGTATCAGAGCTTTCTTAGGGCAACCCAACTTAAGGAGTGACAAAATGAAAATGTGTTGAAAATCTGAAGCACTAGCCAAAGGATTACAGCCTATTGTTAAGAAAGTTTATATTAACCGTTTAGCCCTTAATTTGGGGGTTAAAAATTTAAATTTTTAATGGGTCTATCTTTGATCCGTGATTTTTCATGCTTTAGAAAACTCTCTCCCATTTATCCCCTTAACAATTATTAAGGGGAAAAATAGAAAGGTTTAAATGTCCAGTTGTGATAATTATACCGACACCAACAGGTGTACAGACAAATCTGTTAGGAGAAATGCGTTTTCTAAACAGCAACTTCTCTGTAGGGCTTGCTAGGAAACAGGACCAGGAAGAATACAAAATAATAGGATTGGAAGGGACTTGGGAGGTCTTCTATTCCAAATCTCTGCAGATGACCCTATACCTGTGACGGCGAACTTTTGGTACGTGTGCCACAGGTGGCATGAGAAGCCGTATCTGCGGGCACACGAGCGTTGTCCTAGCTCAGTTCCGGCACACATGTGTGCGCCGGCCACCTGATTTTCGGCCCTTCTGAGTCAACCAGAAGTCAGGAAACAGGGTCTGGAGCCTGGGGAGGGCAAAAAACGGGCCTACCAGGCCCACCATATGATCACGTGGCAAAAGTGGGGGGAGCGCGGGGTGTGTGTCACAGGCGCATGTGGGGAGGGCAGGGCGCATTGAATTATGGGTGTGGGCACGCACATGCACAAACCCCCCTCTTTCCCCCGCTTTTGGTACATGACAGCAAAAAAGTTAGCCATCACTGCCCTATACTATTCTGGACAAATGAATAGAATAGAATAGAATAGAATGGAATGGAATGGAATGGAATGGAATGGAATGGAATGGAATGGAATGGAATGGAATGGAATGGATGGAATGGAATGGAATGGAATGGAATGGAATAGAATAGAATAGGAATTTTTTGGGCCAAGTGTGATTGGACACACAAGGAATTTGTCTTGGTGCATACGCTCTCAATGTACATAAAATAAAAGATACGTTCATCAAGAATCATAAAGTACAACACTTAATGATAGTCATAGGGTACCAATAAGCAATCAGGAAACAATATCAATATAAATCGTAAGGATACAAGCAACCAAGTTACAGTCATACAGTCATAAGTGGAAGGAGATGGGTGGTGGGATTGATAAGAAGATTAATAGTAGCGCAGACTTAGTAAATAGTTTGTCAATGTCCAATCTCTTCTTAAAAACCTCCAGTGATGGGGCACCCACAACATCTGGAGGCAAGCCCTTCAACTGATTAATCATTCTCAGTGTCAGGAAATTTCTCCTTAGTTCTAGGTTGAATCTCTCTTCAATAATCTTCTACCTGTTATTTCTTGTCCTGTCCTCGGGTGCTTTGGAGAATACGTCAATCTCCTCATCTCTGTGACAGCTCTTCAAGTACTGGAAGACTGCCATCATGTCACCCCTAGTCCTTCTCTTTGTTAGACAGGCTAGACCTCCTTTCTTTAGATGGTTCAAACTACCTCTACAAGATGTTTTCATTTATATTCCTGCAACTGTACAGGAAACTCAAATACTCTAGGATCGGTCAGTCCTAGAGGAGATCAACCCTGACTGCTCTTTAGAAGGCCAGATCCTGAAGATGAAACTGAAATACTTTGGCCACCTAATGAGAAGGAAGGACTCACTGGAGAAGGACCTAATGCTGGGAACGATGGAGGGCAAAAGAAGAAGGGGATGACAGAGAATGAGGTGGCTGGATGGAGTCACCGAAGCAGTCGGCGTGAAATTAAATGGACTCCGGGGGATGGTAGAGGACAGGAGGGCCTGGAGGAACATTGTCCATGGAGGTTGCAATGTGTTGGACACGACATCACGACTAACAACAACAACGACACTATACAGAGAGTTGGATCCCAGGGCATAAGCAAGACGAGAAACAATGGATGGATACTAATCAAGGAGAGAAGCAATCTACAACTAAGGAGAAATTTCCTAACAGTGAGAACAATTAACCAGTGGAATGGCTTGCCTTCAGACGTTGTGGGTGCTCCATTACTGGAGGTTTTTAAGAAGAGAGTGGACAGCCATTTGTCTGAAATGCTGTAGGTTGCCTGCTCAAATAGTGGGTAGGACTAGATGACCTCCAAGGTCCCTTTCAATTCTCTTATTCTATGTTCTATGGACCTTCGGTAATTGACAATAATTGAAGTTCCATCCTGTTATTTATTCTACTTTCTCACATTTCGTTTCATGGAAGCATAACCCTTGCCTTTTCATTGGTTCAGCAGCTTCTACCAGACTCTTATCGTGATAATCTTATATTTTCATCTCAGGTTTATTATTTTACACAGAAAAGCACAGCGTCTGACCAAAAAAGCCTATATATTTAGCTTTAAGAAAACATAATTCTAGGCATTATAACCAACTTTTCATTTCATAAGAGTTTATTTTAAAGGGCACAACATAACTGAAATTTAAGACTAAACGCCTCCCTGAAATAAAAGAGCTAAGCTCTGCTTTAAGTTTTATCATCAATTTTATAGTGGTTTTTAAGCTATAATCTAATTTTACTCATTATGATTCTAGCGTGAGGAAGCCTCTGAAATAATTGCATCCATCTTGAAATTGTTAATATCCAAATGTTTATGGAAGAATAAATAACTTTCTATACTTAGAAGACTGAGTCAGAATATTACTGAACGTTTAAGTGTCTAGACACCTAATCCTTCAGCTACTATTCAGTAACCCCAAACTGGAAGACATGAGATCCTGGCCATCACATGTGCAAGAAAGAGAAAATGCAAAACTTGGGACCAGGATGAAGCTACATCTTCAGTCTCTCATCTCAAAAGAGTAACATGGAGCTGACTGTTCTTAAAATATGAGCATCATCTATTCACTGAACAAACTAGGTTTTTTTTCAAACCAGTCAGACCTAGAGGAGATCAACCCTGACTGTTCTTTAGGAGATCTTGAAGATGAAACTCAAATACTTTGGCCACCTAATGAGAAGGAAGGACTCACTGGAGAAGAGCCTAATGCTGGGAACGATTGAGGGCAAAAGAAGAAGGGGACGGCAGAGAGCGAGGTGGCTGGATGAAGTCACTGAAGCAGTCGGCGTGAGTTTAAATGGACTCCAGAGGATAGGAAGGCCTGGAGGAACATTGTCCATGAGATTGCGATGGGTCGGACACAACTTCGCAACTAACAACATCTCTTTCTGCCCTAAGGACAGAAGAACGGGGTCGGTTTTATCTGATACATTTTATCTCATAAAAAATAAACTAAGTTCAGGCCAAACAGGCCAACGGGCAGAATTGTTTTATGAATTCCGATATGTTTTATTCAACTCTACTCTTGCTGGTTGAGCAACTTCATAATTACAAGTGGGTCGAAGAACAATGTTGTAGGGTAAAATGTAAAAAAAAAAAAAGGGGGGAAGACGAAGAATTGACAGCAGATCCCTGGCATAAAAACTGAAGAGAAATAGGCAGGAGGAGGGTATCATCATAAACATAAAATCTCTCCAAATAAACAGCCAAAACCCACTTTAGTGACTAAAAAAGTAAATTTCCACCCACTGGCACAGCATAATTCCAAGCTCTTCCTAAACTTGACAATATTCCAGGAATCTCATCTACCAATTCATAGGCAGATATAGTAGATTTTAACACTATTTTTCATTATTCGGGTTCTGTCTCCTCAATGTCTGCACCTAAAACCAACCTAAATATTTTGTTAGAAGATGGTATTTAACAGGATGCAAGTCATATTACTTTTAAAAAAAGAAAACCACATACATTTTCTAGTATTTTTCCTCACAGAAATCACCCACCTCCAAGATACACACCCAACCTACCTTACCAAGCAGTTTGTATTCAGATCTACCAACCTACAGAAGATCAGCCTAGATACTTCACTTATTAACGACCAGGAGTTCCAGATTCCGATTCAGAATAACAGAGTTGGAAGGGACTCTGGAGGACATCTAGTCCAACCCCCTATACCATTTCAGACAAATGGCTGTACAATCTTTCCTTGAAAACCTCCAGTGATGGAGAAGCCACAACTTCTGAAGGCAAGTCGTTTCACTGGTTAACTGTTCTTCCTGTCAGGAAATTTCTGCTTAGTTCTACGTTGCTTCTCTCCTTGACTAGTTTCCATCCATTCTTTCTTGTCTTGCCTTCTGGTGCTTTGGAAACTAGGCTGAACCCCCATCTTCTTTGTGGCAGCCCCTCAAATATTGGAACACTGTCATGTTGCCTGTTGTGACCCAGGCCTATGTAGTTGATATTAAATGCAAAACAGTTCCAAAAAAACAAACAGATTTTATTAAAACAGCTGAGAATTAATTCACTCTCAGCATATTCTAAATGAAATGAAAGTAAGTCCTCAAAACACCAGTCTTTAGTTTATCTCTGACCTTGGGATAATTAGGCAAACTGCCAAAGGCTTTTCTTGGCAACAGTTCAGGAACGGAAGAAATAATTACAGCCAAACAAGAAGCATTCTCAATGGTTGTTTTCCGACAAAGAGGCCAAGAACCATTGCTGGTCTTTTAAGCCTTATGTGAGGGGCCAATCATCTCTTGGCCTTACTCCTGAGTCGTCCTCTTTGGTTTAGCTGCTCTTGCCTTCTGGCAGCTCTTCTCATACGTGCACTAGGAACAGGCTCCTCCTGTTCCTCTGCCTCTCTACTGTCAGCGTCTGGAGGCTCCGGAGTCTGTACATCACTCCCCGATGGCCCTGGGCCCATCTCTGCCTCCTATGCAGAGCCCTCATCCGGGCCTTCCCCAGCCTCCAGGACCGGCCCACGTTCTTCCTCAGCCTCATCGCTGTCCAACTCCGCTGCCAGCTCCTCAGGCCACTGGCGGACCATAATACCTTCAACATTCGTGGCTTCCCCTACTGTGTCCTAATTCCAGGGGTGAAATCCAGCAGGTTCTGACAGTTTCTGAAGAAGTAGCAGCAGAAATTTTGAGTAGTTTGGAGAACCGGCAGATACCCCCTCTGGCTGGCCCCAGAGTGGGGAAGGAATGGGGATTTTGCAGTATCGTTCCCCTGCCACACCCACCAAGCCATGACAACAAAACCGGTAGTAAAAAAATTTGGATTTCACCACTGACTAATTCCTACTTCAGAGCGAGACTTTTCATTGCATCTTCATTGCCATTTCAGAATCAAGAATTCAGCCTCCTATAAGTGAGGATAAGATTTGGAACTCGACGGAGAAGCTGCTTCATCAAGTTCACTTCTCAAAATGTTCTCAATTTAGCACATAATGCCAAGGAATAATTTCTCAAGAACAATGGTTCTATGGTTTTTGAGCATTAAACAATGTTTTGTTGACTGAAGACATAACACCATACTAAAAGTTACATTATACTCTTCAATAAAGAGGAACACTTGTTTGGAGAATTTAAACAACTTTATGGGATTTAAAGGGATTTGAAAAACTTTATGGTAGGCCTGAAGGCCCAATGCAAAAGATGGCCTCTATAATCAAGATGGCCTCTTTGAGAGCCTCTATAATCAAGTTCATTCAATTATTTGATTTGATTTGAACTATTTTATTTCTGATATGTTAAGTTATCATGGCTGTGAAAGTTGGACAATAAGAAAGACTGAGCACCAAAGAATTGAGGCCTTTTGAGCTCTGATGCTGGAGAAGACGCCTGAGAGTTCCTTGGACTGCAAGGCAATCAAACGGGTCAGTCCTAGAGGAGATCAAACCTGACTGCTCTTTAGAAGGCCAGATCCTGGAGATGAAACGCAAATACTTTGGCCACCTAATGAGAAGGAAGGACTCACTGGAGAAGAGCCTAATGCTGGGAAAGACTGAGGGCAAAAGAAGAAGGGGATGACAGAGAACGAGGTGGCTGGATGGAGTCACTGAAGCAGTAGACATGGGCTTAAATGGACTCCAGAGGATGGTAGAGGACAGGAAGGCCTGGAGGAATGTTGTCCAATGGGTCAGACACGACTTCGCAACTAACAACAACAAAGTATCATGTCATGATCTAAAAAGGTTAAGTTGGTTCTAGTTAATTTTCCTTTTAACAACAGTGTGGTTGTTCCAATTCATTATATACGGTTTTGCAATTATCTCAAAGATTTTATTTATATGTAACTGATTAATTAATAAATTTAAAATGATAAGCCATATTTTTTAAATTAATTGGAGACTTTTCAACTGTCACACTAATTCTTGACAGAATATATATTTTTTAATATGCAAAATCCTCCTCCTGATCACTCTCTTTCCTGATCCAATCCCTATTTTGTATTCACTACAGAGGAATTGATAACTTCGAATTTTTGCTGTTCTTTAGTTCCTTTGAGTACTGGGCCATGGTGGCTCAGTGGCTAAGAAGCTAAGCTTGTCGATCAAAAAGGTTGGCAGTTCAGCAGTTCGAATCCCTAGTGCTGCGTAACAGGGTGAGCTCCCGTTACTTGTCCCAGCTTCTGCCAACCTAGCAGTTCAAAAGCACATAAAAAAATGCAAGTAGAAAAATAGGCTCCACCTTTGGTGGGAAAGTAAAAGAGTTCCATGAGTCTTGGGCGTTTAGTCATGTCAGCCACATGACCTCGGAGACCTCTTCGGACAGTGCTGGCTCTTCAGCTTTGAAACAGAGATGAGCACCGCCCCCTAGAGTCGGGAACAACTGGCAGATATGTGCAAGGGGAACCTTTACCTTTAGTTCCTTTGAATAACTTAACCTCTCTCATGAAAATATACATTAAAACTTTGTGCTGTTGGCTCTACCTTCTTTATATTATCAGTTAGCAACTCAATCCATGAATACATGCAATTTTTCAGAATAAAAGAAATCCACAGCTATTTTTCTGCTAAATGTCAGCAACAATGATGATGCTCTTCTGAATCATTTCTTACCATTGTTTCTTAACGATAACAGGGATATAGTGAACTGTAGCGAGAATTCTTCCAACTTTAAGATATGAAAGAAGGAAAAAAAGAAGGGTGGCAGGGGTATAAAGACGTATTTAAGATCTGAATTTAATTCAGAAAAGGAGACAATAGTTGCCAACGCTAAAAGAAAAAAATATTGCAACTATGTTTGAAAAGAGAAGGCCAAACCGCACAAGTTGCATTGTTTTTCAAGAACACGATCTGACTGAGAGATTCTAAATATATACATAATATAGGTTTTGGAACGGATTTTACAATTGAAAAATTTGTCTTAAAATTTTCCAATGCTCCTTCCGGGAGATGTAGTGGACTATGTAAAGCATATACCGTATATACTCGAGTATAAGCCGAGTTTTCCAGCACATTTTTAATTTAGTTATTTATTTATTAATCACATTTATATACCACCCTACTCCCAGAGGGACTCAGGGCGGTGAACAGCCAAGATAAAAAACAGATAATTAATGCTGAAAAAAAGCCCCCCCCCCCCCCCTCGGCTTATACTTGAGTGAGGGGGAAATGCCTTTTTTCCCCCTTGCAACCCGTTTTGGCTTCCAGGGGCTGCAGGGAGGCTTGCTAAGGCCAAAATGGGGCGTGGGGGGGGGTGCCTAGCAAGACTCCCTGCAGCCCCCTGGAAGCAAAAATGGGCTGGAGGGGGGGCGGCTTCAAGGGAGAAAGAAACAAAGAAATCTTCACTGTTTAGGAAGATCCCCAGTGCACTGAGCTTGAGTTGAGAGTTTATTGTAAGAGGCTGGCTGCTAGCTATCCTTGCTCAGGCTAAGCTAATCAATAGTGGAGCTCTAAGAATGCCAGATGAGAAGGAGAAAGAAAGAGAGAGAAAAAGAAAGAAAGAGAGAGGGTGGGGAGGGAGGGAGGGAAGAGTAAACCCTTTTTCTCACACTTCATCCTCACTGTTTGGGGATCCCTAAATTCACTGAACTTGAGTTGAGAGCTTATTGTAAGTGCTTGCACTAGCTATCCTTGCTCAGGGTAAGCTACAAAAAGACCTTCTGGGGTTCTTCACAGAAAGGGAGAAAGGAGAAAGGGAGGGAGAAAGAAAGAAAGAGAGAGAGAGAGAAGAAAGAAAGAGACAAAGAAAGAAAGAGGAAAAAAAGAAAAAGGAAGGGAGAAAGAGAGAGAATGCAGGTATCTCTTAACAGAGGCTTGAACTTGCCTGAAACTAGATCAAGCCCTACATCACTTAACCCAATGTATCAGATTAAATTGTTATTGAATTATTTTTTGTATATATACTACATTCTCTTGTGTAATTTAGTTACAGTGTAGTTTACACTATGCATTTACAGAGCTAATTTACTGTTTTTCTTTGATTTTTTTGTTTTGTTTTGTTTTGTTTTGGTGTGTGCGCCTCGGCTTATATTCGGGTCGGCGTATACTCGAGTATATATTGGAGGCTTAAAGGCTGGGCTCCTGGGGGTTTGCAGGGGTTCAGGAGAACCTCTAGCTAAGATTCTATGCAGTTTGGAGAACCCCCAAATCCGACTACTGGCCGGACCCACCCACCTGATCCTGCCCCTCCCAGAAGTCCCCATGCAGCCCATTTTGGATGCAGGTAAGTGCAGGGCACGCACGGAGGCTCGGGGAGGGCAAAAAAACGGCCTACCGGAAGTTCAGGAAGGGTGGAAACAGGCCTCTGGAGCCTGGGGAGGCTGTTTTCACCCTCTTGGAGGCTCAAGGAAAACCTCTGGAGCCCGGGGAGGGCAAAAACGCCCCCCCACACACACTATGGTGCAGGAGGCCATGCCCACCCAGCAATCGGGCAGAGAACCCCTTGCTAAAATTTTTGAAGCCTCCCCCTGAATTCAGTGGAAACTTTTCACAAAGTACCCTATCTGATTTTCATCTTCCACGGTTCGAAGGTGCTGCATGAAACTGAAGCATGTCCTGTTACAGTGAACATCTTCTGATCCTAGTTAAAACTAGTTAAAGGAACTTTTCTCACATGTTCGTTTGGCCCATACGAACTTATTCCACCACAATACATTGGCTAAGCTTCTACAAAATCCGGAGAGCTTTTGCCCTTTTTATACTGATCGTGAGATTCCCAAAGACTGTCAAGTACCTACAGATTCGTCTGGAAAAATACCAAGTCCCTGATTCATGCTGGTTTTTCTTCTCTTAGTTATGCAGTGCCCGAGCCAGCTGTTTTCGCTAAAAAGAAGTTGCTGACAAGCTGTACGGCTGTACTTTTCAGCTGACTTGCTGTGTGGTCGCAGGTGCTGCTCCCTAACACCAGAGAAGGCGAAACCAAAATGGAATCCAGAATGTTGAGGCCCACCAACGGCCAGTGAGGCAATTGGGGAGGAACATGAGCCAGTCCTGGAGTCTGGGGAAGGCTCTGATGAGTGCTCTGCGTCGGAGGCAGAGATAGGACCAGGACCGTCTGACAGTTGTCAGCTGCCTTCAGAGCCGGACATCAGTGGGGCAGAAGAACAGCTGGAGAAGGGAACAGCTAAGGAGTAACTCGGGAGTAAAGCCACAGGTGGATAACGAATGGCCTCTCCCAGAGGGAATAAAGAGGAGCGAAGTTGGAGGGGAGTTTGCAGGAGACAATTAGTCCACATAATTGATTTGTGACTTCTTGCCAAGTTTTGAAGATATCAGCCTGGCAGCTCTTCAAGCCAAATAAGGTCTGTGACTGTAAATTCTCCCTTGAAAAACTTCGCTGAAGGTGAATGAGAGGAATTCATGGTAACTTAATTAAAAGGGTTTTTTGTTGGGACAAGGAGTCCTCTTCATGCTCTTGGGAAGCCTCGGTCAGAACACAGAACTAGTGAAGTCCATATTCTATTTCCACAAAGAGAACAAGCAACGAACTCCTAAAATGCCAGCCGCTGTGGCCTAGAGGTGGAGCTCTTGCCTCACAATCAGGAAGTTGTGAGTTCGATCCTAGGTAGAGGCAGATGCAGGATCTCCTGCAAGGATCCTTCCAACTTTGTTAATCTGTTAAAAGTGTGATTGATTCCCTTATTCCTCTGGACTCAAGTTTCATTATGAACACAAAAACAGGACAAGATCCTTAGCAATGAAGGTTCCTTGGAGTTTAAACTAGGCTAAGGAGGAGCTTTGAACAAATCTTTGAATTAAAATCAATCCATCTGCTATGACGGCTTTCTTATATGGGTCCATCTTCATATTTCTCATCTCTGCGTTTTCTTGTTTTTCTGTATGAAGAAATTGACCCCGGTACATATTTTTTTTAGTTCTCAATAGTGATGGGTTCTACTTTATCTTTACTACTGGTTTACTACTGCGCATGCGCATAAACATTTTGATGACATCGGGGTCAGTGGGTGGAGCCTCCCCGCCGGTTTTACTACCGGTTCTATAGAACTGGTGCGAACCGGGGGCAACCCACCACTGGTATAAATACAATGCTTCGTTTTATTTATTTATCAAATTTATTGGCCATCTTACTGTAGGGTAACTCAGAGCAGCTTACAATATTAAACTAGACATGTTTTAAAAGAGTCGTGAAGGAGGGTTACAGCCAGCACAAACTGCTAGGTAAACTGAATAAGAGACACTATTCTAATTAGCTATGTACCCTTTAGTTCTTTTTTAAACAGATGCATTTTATTTTCTACTAGCGTTGCCCGGGTATTTATTTATCCCAATCCTGTATTAGGATTTTCCCCCTTACCAGAGGGAGCCCCCTTGTGGAGTACTGTGAAGCCATTACCATGGCAACTCCACCGTGCTGCACAGTAGAAGCCATTTTAAGGCGGTACAGTAGATTCCATTTTAAGGCACAACAGGCTGTATCTTAACAGAACACACACCCCGAGCGGTGTTAGGGGTGTCTTACCCCCATAGTATTTCTTTCCAGAGAGTAAGTCATCTGTGTACCAAGTTTGGTTAAAACCCCTTAGTTCTTTTTTAAACAGATGAATTTTATTTTCTATTGTATCATTCTTTATGGTTAGGCCTATAAATTACCGGAACAATCAAGAATGTCATCAGTGGACAAAAATCTTAAAACGTTACCTGGAGCTTGTTGTATATATCCTTATGGGAAATTAATTTATCATCTTTCTCTTTTAGGTAATTGGTTTCCAAAGTCCTGTGTTTTTCCAAAAGATCTTCTAACTCCTAAAAAAAAAATATTACGACTTATATTAAAGCATATCTCTTTTATAATTTATCAGCTACGCTTGACCCTCAGGGACCAACTTACAGAATAGAATGCAAAATAACAAAGAGTTGGAAGGGAGCTTCTAGGCTTCTAATCCAACCCCCTGCTCAAGCGGGAGACCCTATACCAATGATGGTTAACCTTTTTGGTGCCAGGTGCCCAAAGCGTGCGTGCATGCAAATGCACACGCCCGTGCCCGAATCCCCAAAATGCAATGCAAGCATGTTCCCCATGCATGCACCCAGCCCCCCCATATGTGCCCCCCATGCATGTGCCCCTCCACCCCCACGCATGCATCCCCCGTGCCCCATTTTGTCTACCAGGTTGATGCAGGCGGCTTTCCAGGCCCAAAACAGGGTGTGGGGCCACAGCACAAGACCACCCGTGCCCCATTTTGGCCTGGAAAGCCTCCTGCACCAACCTGCACCCCAACACATACATCCCACTCACCCTGCGCATAAACGTGCATGTTCCCCATATGCGTCCCATGCCCCGTGCATGCACGGCATGCACCCAAAAAACAGCTGGCTGGCGGGAGGTGCGCGCGCATAAGCGGTGAAGCTGGGCTGGGACAATGGCTGGCGTGCCAGCAGAGAGGACTCCATGGGCCACCTGTGGCACATGTGCCAGAGGTTCGCCATCACAGCCTTATACCATTTCAGACAAATTACTGTCCAGTCTCCTCTTTAAAATTTCCAGTGATGGAGCACCTAAAACTTTTGGAGGCAAGCCGTTCCACTGATTAATTGTTCTCACTGTCAGGAAATTTCTCCTAAATTCTAGGTTGCTTCTCTCCTTGATTAGTTTCCATCTCTTACTTCTTGTCCTGCCCTCAGGTGCTTTGCAGAATAGATTGACTCCCTCTTCTTTGCTGGAGTCACCTTAGATATTGGAATACTGCTATCATGTTATTCCTAAATTCTTCTTTTCATTAGACTAGACATTCCAATCCCTGCAACCGTTCTTTGTATGTTTTATCCTCCTGTCCTCTAATCATTCTTATTGTTCTTCTCTATGTCAGCGTTCCAAGTAACACCCCCAACTAAAGAAGACTCCAAGGCTTGAAGTTCCTCAAAATTCCATTTTATTAGAGATGTCATATTGGCACATCTGGGAAAACCCGAATTTGAAAGTTTCCAGGTTTTCCCCACCCAAAGGAAAGTCCAAGTGCTTGCCCAATGCCCACAATGTCCATCACA
Organism: Masticophis lateralis; assembly: GCA_030761175.1. Lineage (NCBI taxonomy): Eukaryota > Metazoa > Chordata > Lepidosauria > Squamata > Colubridae > Masticophis > Masticophis lateralis. Next base: position 83,928,383 of record JAUDYJ010000006.1, on the reverse strand, counting down.
TGGTCCAATCCAAGCACCATCTCAACTGGAGATGCCTCCCAGCCACACCCCTCCAAGGGCAGGGCAAGATGTTCTTGACTCGCTGAGAAAGGAATGTTATTATGACTATATATCACCCTGGCTCCATACAATCCCCCATCCCTGTTTCCCACAGCAGTAAATATGGCAGGCCTGAAGGTCCAATGCAAAAGATGGCTTCCAGGCTTGACACTCTGCACTCTTTCTAGAGTCTCAACATCTTCTTTCTATCTGTTGTGGTCCGCCAGCAGCCTGCAGAGCTGGCAGTGGAGTCGGACAGCGATGAGGCTGAGGAACAACATGGGCCAGTCCTGGAGGCTGGGGAAAGCCCGGATGAGGGCTCTGCGTCGGAGGCAGAGATGGGGCCAGGGCCATCGAGGAGTGATGTGCGGACTCCGGAGCCTCCAGAGGCTGACAGTAGAGAGGCAGAGGAACAGGAGGAGCCTATTCCTAGTGCACATATGAGAAGAGCTGCCAGATGGCAAGAGCAGCTAAAGCAGAAAGGATGACTAGGGAGTAGGGGCAAGAGATGATTGGCCCCTCCCATAAGGCTTAAAAGACCAGCAATGGTTCTTGGCCTCTTTGCCAGAAAACAACTGTTGAGAGAATTGCTTCTTGTTTAGCTGTAGTTATTTCTTCTGTTCCTGAACTGTTGCCAAGAAAAGCCTTTGGCAGTTTGCCTAATTATCCCAAGGTCAGAAATAAACTAAAAACTGGTGTTTTGAAGACTTTGCTTTCATTTCATTTAGAATACGCTGACAATGAGTTAATTCTCCGCTGTTTTAATAAAATCTGTTTGTTTTTTTGGAACTGTTTTGCATTTAATATCAACTACATGGGCCTGGGTCACAACAGTATCGTGGTGACAAAAACTGGGTGCAATATTTCAAGTGTTGTCTTTCCAGTGCCACACAAAGCAGTACTAACACTTCATGTGATCTTGATACTATCCCTTTGTTGATGAATAGTTGTTCACTCAGACATCTAGATCCTTCTCATAGTTGCTGCTATTGATTCAGGTACCGTACCTGTGCATTTGATTTTTCTTGCCTAAGGATTGGACCTTAATTTCACAACAAAGAATTGCCTTTTGTTGGATATGGCTTGGTGTACAAATCTGCCAAGATCCTTCTAGTAATCCAAAACATTCTTTTTTCCCCACACCTTGTTCGATAAAACACTCCTGGTTTACAGTCAAAATGCCAAAAGGAAGGGTGAGCATGACCCAGAGGAACAGAAGGAGAAAATGGGCTGGTGCTCTCACCATCTAGAAATCAGAGGTAAGGAACGATGGCCCCTGTACAACCTGTGGACTTCAACTCCCAGAATTCCAGAGCCAGCAGCATGGCATGGCTGGCTCAGGAATTCTGGGAGTCGAAGTCCACAAGTCATAAAGGGGCCATTGCAGTGGTGGATTTCACAATTTTTTACTACCGGTTCTGTGGGTGTGACTGGGTAGACATGGCATGGCTTGGTAGGTGTGGCCTGGTGGGCGTGGCAGGGGAAGGATATTGTAAAATGCCCATTCCCACCCAAATCGAGGGGAAAGTTACTGCAAAATCCCCATTTCCTCCCGATCAGCTGGGACTTGGGAGGCAGAGTATAGATGGGGAAAGGGCCAGACAGAATTTTTACTACCGGTTCTCCGAACTAGTCAAAATTTCTGCTACCCGTTTTACAGAATTGTTCAAAACCTGCTGAAACCCACCTCTGGGCCACTGTTCCCCACTCCTGCCTAGATCGACAACCACATATAGATATGGATGGAACATTCTGTAGACTTGTAGCTGTACCTTTTTTATTCTAGCTTTTTCTTCATCAGCTGTTCGAAGTTTACTTTCCAGGGCTGAAAGGGTTTGTTGAAAATGCTTTTCAGATTCGCTCGGTCTTGCCTTTGTATCAGTTTCGTCGTAATTGGCAGATGCTCTTTCTAGACTTTCAGTCAACGGAGGATCGATGGATAAGGGAACCTATTTTATGGAAGACACAGAATGCGATGTTTAAACATAGAGATAGTCCTGAACTTATAATCATTTGTTTAGTGGCTGTCTGAAGTTAGAACGACATTGAAGAAAAATGGCTCTGCAATATCTCCTTGAAAGCCTATAGCAGGGGTCAGCAACCTGCGGCTCTGGAGCTGTATGTGGCTCTTTCACCCCTCTGCTGCGGCTCCTCTACAACCAGGCTCAAGGTTGACTCAGCCTTCCATCCTTTCTAAGGTAGGTAAACTGAGGACCCAGTTTGTGGGGGCAATAAGCTGACTTTGTATAAAATATACAAAAGTATGAAGGCTATTGCTTAACGCATTGTAAGCCGCCCTGAGTCTCCAGAAAAGGGCAGCATATAAGTCTAATTTTTTTTTAAAAATATGCGTCATAACCACCAATGTGCGATACCCGCCCGGCACATGATTTATAGAGCTTTTCAACCCCCGGTAGGCCAACCATGGATAAATCCAAGAAAAGAAAAGTTTCAGAAGAAAACAGAACGCTTAATTCAACTACCTATGCTAGTTTTGTGGCCGCTCAAGAAATAGTCAGGCACAGGAAGGGTTTTGTGGCTCCCGGTGTTTTCTTTTCTGTGGGTAACAGGTCCAAATGGCTCTTTGAATGTTTAAGGTTGCAGACCTGGGGCCTATAGTAATGAAGCACCCACAACTTCCAGAGGCAAGATTGTTTTCACTGTCAGGAATTTTCTCCTTAGTTCCAGGTTGGATCTTCCTCTCACGAGGTTCCAACAATTCCTTTTTGTCCTGCCTTCAGGTGTCTTGCCATTCTTCTCGGTCACAGTCCCTCAACTACCCGAAGACAGCTATCCTATCACCCCCTAGTCCTTCTCTACTTACAATTTATTTACAAATTGGTGGGTGTGTTTAAAAAGTATTGTTTCATGCATTAAAAAAAGAATCATAAAATTCTTTTTACCTGCTCTTTAAGATCAGCTTCACTTAAAGTATTGGGTGATCGTTGAGGGTCTGCCGGTACGTTAATCGGAGCTTGTTTCGAAAGCAACTCGGCAGAAACCGTTGGCGGTACAAGAATTTCAGGCACTATTGGTAAAAACAAGGAAGAGAAAGGAATGCAAGTGAAAGGAAAAGAAATTCAAGAAGACATCTGTTTTTGTAAAAAGCTTGTATCTTTATACAAAAGCTAAAAATAGCAACTTAGTGTACTAGCCAAAGGAATTCAACGAATTACCATGGATTACAATATAAATAAAACACAAATTTGCTTACTGAAATTGCTGTGAGAAGACTTAGGATAAGATATGTTCGTCCTGCATATCTTTACTTACCAAAAATAGTTTACCATTTACGCATGCTTACAAACATACATATACACACACACGTGTGTGTAAAATGTAAAGACATATGTATTTCTTTTTTTAATGAAATACTACGAATTCTTGTAAGTTTCCTTGATGTAAGAGAGCATAAGGGCAAGCGAACATCATGAGGGAAAGTTTCAAATTGTTTTATTTGTAAAAAGAAGAGTTTGCCATAAATATTCCCCAAATACAATGCGTATTTTTACGCATATATTTTGGCAAGAATGCGAGAGGAATAGAAAATCAAAAATTTTAAAAAAATGCTTCATAAAAAAATAATTGTCTGATTTTTAAGGGTAAACGATCCTAATTGATGCACTGAAAAATATAGAAATAAAATATTCTGCCTTAAAAAAAAATCAACGCAGAAAGGTTATGGAAGCCAAATAAATGTATATAGCAAGAATTCTATACATTCTGTAGTTATGCTGATTTGGAAAATGGCTTAGGCGGTATGCCAAACAGATATTGCTTAATTGGCGTCTGTCTACCCTGCACAACCCGGAGTGAATTTGCATGAGGTCTAGCTTTTTTTCACATTCTATACAGACAGAAGGATAAAACTGCACTATGCTAAATCCATAGCTCAAATCTCCATTCCTTCTCAGAATCAAACATCTAATTCTAGACTTCTTCGCCACTACACAACTTCTCACTAAGTTGTTCACAACTTCTCGCTAAATTGTTATAAAGATTATCGGGTAAGGCATGTTGAGAACTCAAGACAAATACTGGGTAATTTTATACTTATGGGGAAAATATACTGTAATAACCCTTATTATAAAGACGGTACTGGTTGGAAACATTATTTTATTAAAGCATTTATAAGCATGAGAATTTCGCTTTCCTTCTGAAAGGTTCAAGATGATTGAATTCATCTTTCATGAGATTATTCCAATCAGTTACAATGAAGAAACTCAAAGCTTGTGGAGTCTTTTAGAAACTAAAGAAAGATCAAAACTTCTGGAAGTTGAAGTTCTCTCACCTTAAAGTTGCCAAGTTGGAAAAACACTGGCCTAAGATCAGCGGTGGGTTTCGGATTATGTTACTACTGGTTCGCCGTGCATGCGCCCACTTCGTGGGCACGCCTGGCTTCCACGCATGCGCCCAGCCTCAAACACATGCCTAAATAGGATAACATAGAGCCAAGGCGGGTGGGCAGGTGGGCGATTTCTGCTACAGGTTCGGGCAAATTGGTCTGAACCGGCTGAATATCACCTCTGCCTAAGATGCTCATGCTATACTAATTAAACTAATATATCTCCATCATAGTGTATATGCCTGTGTATGTAAGTATGAAATAAAAGGAAGGACTAACGTACCTTAATGTCAGACGCAAAGTTTCAGGACTATACATGAAGTTGCCACTAAATTTTTTTGCTCAGGCCTATTCACTAGAATCTACTCATCTAATGGTCATCACTAAATCAGAGGTGGGTTTTTTTTTTTATTTTATACACAGACAAACATTTAATACATCAATCATTTTTTCCATGCAACATCTCGGCGTTTCCTCCATAGCATCATCCTTTTGCAAATTCTTCTGTCTTGGTTGTCACCCGATCTGTTTCAATATATCTCCAAAAATACAATGTTCTAATCATACCATTTTTGCATAACTATTAGTTAACTTATCTATATCTCTTTTCTAACCAATGATAAAATTGATCCCATTATCTTAAAATATTCTGAATCCTCTCTTTCTTTAATCATCATAGTTAATCTATTCATTTCTGCACAGTCTAATATTTTTTTAATTACTTCTCCCTCTAAAGGGATTTTCTCTGCTTTTCAATTTTGTGCCAAAAACAATCCTTTCAGCTCTTATTACAAGTGTAATCAAATAGATATTTTCTTTTCTAATTTTCTCTGGAAGGATACCCAATAGGAACAGGCTCTGGTTTTAAAACAATAGCACTAAATCAGAATTAATGGAATTCAAGATTGGCTGGATTTCGCTTGTGGGAATGTAATGATTCCAGACTGATTCCTCTCTTAACACCGCCTCCAGTAAACTAGTCAGAAAAACTCAGAAGAAGACCCACACCCACACACAAATTACCAGTATTTCTCTATTTACCTGTGGAAAATGCCGCCCAAGGAATAGCAGGAGATGTTGTCTGGGGTTCACCATTTCCATCTTTAAAAAAAATGTCTGCAGCCTGAAAGTGCAAGGCATATTGTTAAATTAGAGACAAGGTTTTCTTCATTGCTCCATTATTCATTTGAAGAATTTCCAAGCAGTGCCACTCCGTTTCCAGTGTGCCTTGTGTGTTCAGCCACACTTCCAAAGGGAGCTTCACAACATAAATGGGCATGAGCATTTATTAAATTGTAAATTGGAGTGAACTAAATCAAATCTAGGTGGTTTTTTCCCCCTCAGACTATTTACGTTTTGTAATGTAGGCCTTACATGTGGGCTTCGGCTTCCCAGATGCTGGTCATGGTACCAATTTTAATACGATTTTGGTAGAAAGACATTTTCATGCTATTTTAACTTTTGCTAAAACTGCAGTTTAGTTGGTCTCGTAATCCGCGTATTTATCTTTTAAAGAGCATATTCTGGAGGCTCCAGCTGGTCCAGAATGCGGCCGCGCGAGTGGTCATGTGACACGCCTCCTGCGTGAGCTGCACTGGCTTCCAGCGGTCTTCCGGGTGCGATTCAAGGTGTTGGTTACCACCTTTAAAGCGGTCTATGGCATTGGACCTGGGTATCTTCGAGACTGACTTCTGCCACCAGTAGCCTCCCACCGGCCAGTCCACTCTCACAGAGAGGGTCTCCTCAGGGTGCCATCAGCCAAGTTATGTCGGCTGGCGACACCCAGGAGGAGGGCCTTCTCTGTGGGAGCCGCTACGTTTAATAATAATAATAATAATTTATTAAATTTGTATACCGCCCTACTCCCCGAAGGGACTCAGGGCGGTGAACAGCCAAATAAAATACAAAACATACAAAAGTTAAAAATATTTAAGATAAATTAAATGATTAGGCTGAAAAAATTTAAAATCCAATCAGATAAAACATTTAAATGTTTGGAATGAACTGCCCCCGGAAATGCGTTAAGATTTCCGACCTCCATGTATTTCACTGTGCCCTCAAGACCCTGCTGTTCCGCCAGGCTGGGCTATCAATGTAATGATTTTAAATTGGGTGTTTTAAATCTTGGGTTTTAAATCTGAGCCGAAATTATTTATTAATTTTAATTATTTTTAATTGATGTTTGTTTTGTGCTTTTAATAATCTGTACACCGCCCTGAGTCCTTCGGGAGAAGGGCGGTATAGAAATAAAATTATTATTATTATTATTATTATTAAATCTGTAGTGAGACTCACAGCCTTTGAGGCTGTTTAATAGCTCAGCAGCTTGAATCCTAACCAAGGACCTAGGAACTGTTAAGGTATCGTCAGAGGATGTAAGCTGTTCCGAGTAAGGTGGTTTTTTGTAAAGTCAAAATGTTCAAGTCCAGTAAATTTAGAATTTCTAAATAGCGGGGTAGCCCTTTAGGTATTGCTCCAAGGGCTCCAATTACAATCAGGACAACACATGATTTCTTTTTCAACAGTCGCTCAACTTCAATTTGCAAGTCCCGGTACTTTGTGATTTTTTTCTTGCTGCTTATCTTCAATCCGTGCATCCCCAGGTATCGCAATGTCAATGAACCATACTTTTTTCTTTTCTACTACTGTTATGTCAGGTGTGTTGTGGAGCAAGTGCCTGTCAGTCTGAATCCTAAAGTCCCGCAAGATCTTGAGTTTCTCATTCTCTAAAACTTTCTCAACCTGATGTTCCCAGTGGTTTTTGCTGTACTCAATTATTATATTATTATTATTATTATCATCATCATCATCATCATCAATAATATGATGCTAGAGAAAACAGTCACATCAAAATCTGCCTGGCTCCTTCAACAAATGAATTGTATAGCATGGTATGGTATGGTATGGTATAGTATAGTATAGTATAGAATCAAATACTGTGACATCTTTCACCTGTTTTACTAGACAGTTACAGATTAGGGAAGAGACCTAAGAGGTCTTCTAGTCCAACCCTCTCCTCAAGCAAATATTCTATATCTGTGATGGCGAAACTATGGCACACATGTCAGAGGTGGTACGTAGAGCCCTCTCTACGGGCATGCACACTGGCCAGCTGGTCTTCAGGTTTCTGGCACTTTGGCACGTGCGCGCACATTCCGGTTTGGTCACTGTCACTGTCCTATCACTGTTCTATACCATTCCAGACAAGTGGCTGTCCAGTCTCTTCTTCAAAGCCTCCAGTGATGGAGCATCCACAGCTTCTGGAGGCAAGCCGTTCCATTGGTTAATTGCTCTCACTGTTAGGAAATTTCTCCTTAATTCTAGGTTGCTTCCCCTCCTTGATTACTGGTGCACGAGCATTTGAAAGCGCACTGTTACTTTATCCTGATTGGCTGTTTGTTTATGCCAAAAATATTTTCTTATATAAAAATGTGAAGTTTGGCAATAACTTTATATTAAAACATTGGCCCAACGGTCAGGAAATTCACTCTCTTGGCATGGCTCCCCCCAACCGGTATAAACCAGCTTCCTGTATTCCTAACTTTTGGCACTCTGTTAGGAAAAAAAAGGGGGGGGTAGAGATGAAATGCCACCCCCACAAAAAATGTGGCACCAGTGACTTTACATCATGCAATCAACCAGATCCAATTTCCTTCCGCAGCCAGGATTTCAGGCTATGAAGAACTTAAGAAGACCTCCTTCAAGGAAAGAACCATCAAATATCACGATGCAGAAGTCTCCGACAAAATAGATCACTTTTAAAACACAAGAATAAGCCAATTTGGTAAAGCAGGGGAATAAATATAAGCTAGTCTGCGAAAGCAATCAAAAGATTGAAGCTAAAGATTCCTCGGATGTGCTAAACATTTATAGTCCAGTTCTGAACATTTTGGAGAAATGTTACCTAATGATATTCAGAGAAGTATTTGAATGTTCCGGGCATTTCAAGTGTAAATTGTTTTTTCTTGACCTTCTTAATAGAATAGAATAGAATTCTTTATTGGCCAAGTGTGATTGGACACCCAAGGAATTTGTCTTTGGTGCATACGCTCTCAGTGTACATAAAAAGACAAGATACATTCGTCAAGAATCATAAGGTACAACATTTACTGATAGTCATAGGATACGGAATAAGCTATCGAATCCTATTAGGAAACAATCAATATAAATTGTAAGGATGCAAGCAACAAAGTTACAGTCATGCAGTCATAAATGGGAGGAGATGGGTGATGGGAACGATGAGAAGATTAATAGTAATAGTAATGCAGATTTAGTGAATAGTTTGACAGTGTTGAGGGAATTATTTGTTTAGCAGAGTGATGGCGTTCAGGAAAAAACTGTCCTTGTGTCTAGTTGTTCTGGTGTGCAGTGCTCTATAGCATCGTTTTGAGGGTAGGAGTTGAAACAATTTATGTGCAGGATGCAAGGGGTCTGTAAATATTTTCACAGCCCTCTTTTTGACTCGTGCAGTATCCAGGTCCTCAATGGAAGGCAGGTTGGTATAACTGTTTTTTTCTGTAGTTCTAATTATCCTCTGAAGTCTGTGTCTGTCTTGTTGGGTTGCAGAACCAAACCAGACAATTATAGAGGTGCAGATGACAGACTCAATAATAATAACAACTGATAAAACCATAATAAAGTGACATAAATTAGAAACTGGCACATTACAGATGACTGCATAATTATCGCATAATTATCAATTGCTCTGCTTTCGAATTTTGACTGCGGGAGTGTCCTACATAGCTTTTATTGAAAATACCATGGGTGAACATTTCACTATTCCTATTTTCCATACCTCAAATCCTCCAAAATAGTCATCATCCATTTTTCAGGAATATCTAGAGAACAAAAACACAGTAAGAATTAATGGCTCCTTTCTACTCATAATTTATTTTCTTTTATATAACATAAAGTTTCATTCTATTATAGCTGCCTTCAAAATCTAGATTTAATAGTGAACAATACAATGAAGTACAGAATTGGGGCAAATCAGACCCTCAATATAAAGATATATTGCTGGGTTTTTTTAAAAAAAAAAATTCAGCACACTAGGATGGGTTCAGTATGTTGAATGAAAAAAATAGGAAACTCATTTTCTCTTCAAGTATAAGCAGTCCTCGAGTTACGACCACAATTGAGACCAACATTTATGTTACTAAGTGAGACATTTGTTAAGTGAGTTTTGCCCCCATTTTGCGACTTTTCTTGCCCCAGTTGGTAAGTGAATCATTGCAGTTGTTGACTTCATAACCCGGTTGTTAAGTGAATCTGGTTCCCCCATTGAATTTGTTTGTCAGAAAGTCACAAAAGAAGATCACATGAGATAGCAGTAACAGAGTTGGAAGGGACCTTGGAGGTCTTGTCAAACCCCCTGCTCACGCAGGAGACCTTGTTGTGGTCCGCCAGCAGCCTGCGGAGCTGACAGCAAAGTCAGACAGTGAAGAGGCTGAGGAAGAACATGGGCCAGTCTTGGAGGCTGGGGAAGGCCCAGATGAGGGCTCTGTATTGGAGGCAGAAATGCGGCCAGGCCCATCGGGGAGTGATGTGCGGACTTCGGAGCCTCCAGAGGCTGACAGCGGAGAGGCAGAGGAACAGGAGAAGCCTGTTCCTAGTGCACGTGTGAGAAGAGCTGCCAGAAGGCAAGAGCAGCCAAAGCAAAGAGGGCGACTCGGGAGTAAGGCCAAGAGATGATTGGCCCCTCCCATAAGGCTTAAAAGACCAGCAATGGCTCTTGGCCTCTTTGCTGGAAAACAACGTTGATAGATTTGTTTCTTGTCTTGCTGCATTTATTTCTTGTCGACGTCTTCTGCTTCTGAACTTTTGCCAAGAAAAGCCTTTGGCAGGTTGTCTAATGAGACCAAGGTTGGTGATAAGGCTGAAGAATTGTGTTATGAAGAATTTGTTTTGAATTAGTTTGGACTACGCCGAGAATGAGTTAATTCTCAGCTGTTCTAATAAAATCTGTTTGTTTAGAACTGATTGTGTCCAATAATACCTACTTGGGCCTAGGTCACAACAGACCTATACTAGGGATTTGAACCGCCAAACTGCCAACCTTTCTGATTGACAAGCTCAGCGTCGTAGCCGCTGAGCCACCTCGGGACATTGCAACCGTCATAAATATGAACCAGTTTCCAAGCATCTGAATTTTAATCATGTGATCATGGGGATGCTGCAATGGCCATAAGTGTGAAAAATGGTCATAAGTCACTTTTTACAGTGCTGTTGTAACTTTGAACGGTCAACCGTCATAAGACGAGGATGAGCAACTGTGCTCAGTTGCTAAATGAAAAGTTATAAGTCAAGGATTATCTGTTTCTTTGGTTCCCAACAAAATGTAAACACCTATTGAATTCAGCTTGGCTCCTGGTGACGGCATCTAAGCTCGCTCGGCTGTAAAAACTGACTGAGTGACTACTGGATCAAACTATACTACAGGTTATTGCTGTGAAAAAAATACGTACAGTGCCTTCTACTTTTGGAGGAACGGCAGGATACAAATCTAGTAGAGATATAAAATTAAAACTACCTAATTTAGAAGTGCACCCACCTGTTCAGAAAAACAGGTAATGATACACAACATTTTAGGTAGATTAATAGGATGGAAAGAACAATCTCATAACTATGCTTTCCAATAACTTGTGTTTATTCAAGGGTTCTATGGAAGATATATTTAAATAAGCAATTTCCTGCCAGCTGCCAGTTTATACAAACCCAGAAATATTCCTTCAAAATTCCAGATGTGCACATCATTCTTAAAAGAATGCCCAGCCCTTGTTGAGCGAAGGAAAATAGATGCTCATTCCTTTTTCAGAAACTTAAACTTGATTTGTTAATTATTGCGAAACATGTTTTTCACATATTTTGGTATATTTCAAGCCACGGGGACGATTTTAGGTATGGTTAGAAAAGAAATATGAATAAAAGATTATAGAGAAATAAATTAGATAAGGTACAAGTAAATGAGAGAGAAGACAAAAAAGAAATAGAAACTTGGAAGACACCTGTGTAAATGAAAAAGGGGAAAGGGGGGAGGAGAGAAAGAAAATGTTATTATGTAAGTGTACATTTATGAAGATACATGTGAATTTAGTAAAATGAAAAAGTAATTGAAAAGAAAGTAAAAATTGGGATTGCTCAAATACCACTTTGGAAAATACTAAATTGAAAATGAATACAACAATAGAGAGAGAATGGAGAGGGATAGAGGAGAGAAAAGAGAGGAAGGAGAGAGAGGGAAAGAAGAAAGGGAAAAGGAGAAGAAGAAAGGGAGGAGAAACAAGAGTAAGAGAGAAGGTTAGAAGGGAGGAAGAAGGGAAGTGTGGGGGAAAGGAAGGGGAAGGAGAGGACGAAAGAAGAAAGTAGAAGAGTAGATGGAAGAAGGGAGGGAAAGGAAAGAGAGGAAAGGGAGAAGAAGGATTGTTGTAAAATAAGGGAGACGAAATGGTAGAAGAGCAACCCCGAATATACTTAAATTGTTTAGGATGAAGATTGTATTAGTAGGAAAGTTAAAAGAAAATATGTATGTTAGATAAGAAATTGTACATTTAAGATATGTTTATGAGGGGGAAAAAAATAAAAAACCTTTTCAGTAAGGAAAGTAAAATTAACTCAAAGATATATGTTACTAACATACCGTAGATTTCAAAATATCAGTAATTTCAAAAAAGAATTAACTGTTGGTTCACTGAAAGTTGGTGAGTTCAGAAGGGGACCTCATCTCTCAGCCCCCACCCAAATTAACAAGCAATGGAACATCCAGAGAGCACTAAGCTACAAGTATTCTCCTCTATCGCCTCTTAGTGTTTCACAGTCCTGAACAGGCTATTTGGTCAGACAGTTTGGAAAAAGAGGTAGATAACTAAGAGGCAATACAACTGTTACCATGCCAACAGTGTCCTATAGCTGCCAAAAAAAGCCAACACAGTCCTAGACTGCATCAACATAGGAACAGTATCAAGACAACGAGAAGTATAGTGCCATGGCTAGTCTACTGAAGGGAAGGACCAGGGCAGACATGATAACAGTCTTCCAATATTTGAGGGGCTGCCACAGAGAAGAAGGGGTCAAGCAGGGGTGAAATGCTCCCGATTTGGACCGGATCATTCGATGGCTGCAGGTGGTTCAGAGAACCGGTAGCAAAAATCCCTCCCCCCCCCCTCCATGCCCAGCTGAGCTGCGCGATTATCAGAGTAATCAAAATTACATTTTGCCGGCAGTTTACCTCGGAAACGGACAAAAGAGAAAGTAAATCAGAAACTTAGAAAAGAAAGAATGTAGACATGCGCAGTTGTTCAAAGTAGTCCTTATCTCTTCACTCTGATAAAAGTCCTCTAACAAGGCTACCGTAATGCTCAGAATGGGAGCTCAGCTGGCAAATACAAAATAACACAGTGACACAGACAAGGAATAATGGATGGAAACTGATCAAGGAGAAATTCAACCTGGAAATAAGGAGACATTTTCTGACAGTGAGAACTTTAGACCGCGCTGGTGAGATCACACTTGGAATACTGCATCCAATTCTTAACACCACAATACAAAGAAGATGTTGAGATCCTGGAACATGTGCAGAGAAGAACAACTAAGATGATTAAGAGTCCGGAAGCTAAATTGTATGACAAATGGTTGAGGGACCTAGATATGTCTAGCCTACCGAAAAGAATGGTTAGGAAGGACGCGGTAGCTGTCCTCCAGTAGTTAAGGAGCTGCCACAGAGAAGAGGGGATCGATTTATTCTCTAGGACAGTGTTTCCCAAACTTGGCTATTTTAAGGTGCATGGACTTCAACTTCCAGAATTCCCCAGACAGTATGGCTGGTTGAGGAATGCTGGGAGTTGAAGTCCATACATCTTCAAAGGGTCAAGTTTGGGAAACACTGCTCTAGGACAGTGATGGCAAACCTTTTCAGCACCAGGCGCCGAAAAGGGAGCATGCGCGCCGGGCACCAAGTGCCGAAAAAGGAGCACTCGTCAGGGCCGCAACCAGGAAGGGGAGCAGCTTCTGGGTTCCGGCGTACACGTGGCGACCAGTGTCTTCCAGTAACTGCCACGCATGCGCACGTACTGAGCAGCTGGCTGGCACACATGCTTATGCCGGAAAATGGAAGACCACCTCTTCCGGTTTCCAGCACTGCCGCACTCACAAAGAACAGCTAATCGTCATGTGAACATGCGTGCCAGAAACCCAGAAGAGGATGATGCCGCATGTGCCAGCCAACACGGTTCCGTGGGCCACTTTGGGCACGCGTGCCATAGATTCGCCATCCCGGCTCTACGACATCCGACAGCAGGATAAGAAGTAATGGGTGGAAGCTTGTGAAAGATTGATTCAATCTATAAGGAAGGAGAAAATTTTCTGACAGTGAGTGCAATTAATGAATGGAATAGCTTGCTCCCTTGGGTTGTAGGTGCTCCATCACTGGAGGTTTTCAAAAATAGAATGGAAAATCATTTGACTGGGATGGTGCAAGTCTCCTGTCTTGAGTTGGTTTGGGATAGAAGACCTCCAAGGTCCCCTTCCAGCCCTATGATACTATCTCCAAATATTTTCAGGACAGCCAGACTAATAGCAAATATATATTTTCTGTTGCTCCAAGGTATCAATGAAATTGGTTTCTGAAAAATGATTATTTTGGGAATAACGTAATATTTTATGAGCCGCGGTGGTTAGAGTGCAGTCCTGCAGGGCTACTTCTGCTGACTGCCAGCTGACTGCAATTTGGCAGTTCGAATCTCACCAGGCTCAAGATTGATACAGCCTTCCATCCTTCCGAGGTGGGTAAAATGAGGACCCAGATTGTTGCGGGAAATAGGTTGACTCTGTAAACCACTTAGAGAGGGCTGTAAAGTGATATATAAGTCTAAGTGCTACCCTGTTTGCCCCAAAATAAGACATCCCCTGATAATAAGCCCAATTGGGCTTTTGAATGCGTGGCAATAAGGACCCAGTTTGTGGGGGGCAATAAGCTGACTTTGTATAAATATACAAAAGTATGAAGGCTATTGCTTAACACTTCGTAAGCCGCCCTGAGTCCCCGGAGAAGGGCGGCATATAAATCATTTTTTTTAAAAAAAAATGGACAAGCGCTTATTTCAGGGTTCAAAAAAATATAAGACAGGGTCTTACTTTTGGGGGGACACAGTATTGCTATTGCTATTTCATGATGGCTTAGGCAAAAATATAACATCAGCCCCATTTGAAAAAAGAAGACCATTTTTTGAACAGAATCATTCTTATGATAAAAGTAAATAAAAAGATTGGATTTTATGGCTGAAAGTCATCATCCTTCCATCAGGAGATTGCCGCAAAAATAAATAAATAAATTCACAACTTCACGGTTGAAATTTAAACTATGTAGATGGCCTTCTTTCCATTACTGTCGGACACAAGAAACAGGAGGGGAGTTCGAGGCAATAAAAGTTAAATTTCATGCTAGCGATACACAAAAATCTGATCTACTAACAGTCAAGCGAGATTGGTGCTAGATGACAATCAATGGAATTCACAGATGGGGCTAGACTTAGGTTTCTAAAAATACTTGGGAACATAAGTATTCTAAACTGATGGTGCATTTAACCCCTCCCTACCTGCTCATCTCCTACATCTAAGATCAAATGGAGAATTACTTGCTTATCTTCTTTTGTCTTCCTTACCAAACTGTCTGGTGAGTTTTATATTATTAGTCTTGGGCTAGAGCCTCTTATTTGTCATTTACACAGTTTATATAATCAATTTCTTAAATACTCTGAAAGGGAGACCAGTTTGACTGCAAGCTGTTCCATTGGGGTGGTTGATATGGTGTTTATATTTTAAGATTTTTGGTGCACCTTGAAAGACCATTTTTTTAAAAAAAAAATACCAATACAGGCCATCTTAATCTGGATTTTCTCACAGAAAAGTGGTAAATCTGCAAATAAGTATTGTTATTTTCTTCAACCAAAAGATGAAGCAATAAAAAGGGATAAAAGGGAAAAAAACATGAAACTGAAACAATATCTCAGACAAATACTGGTTTGTTTTTTCCTCATCCCTAACTCTACGGATTTCACATCTTAAGATGTTGCTCACATTTTTAAAAAAAATTGCTGAGGAAAATGGAAAAGCAGCTACCTTTTTTCAAAATAGCCTGATCTTTTAATGTAGATAACCATCTCTATGTCTCCAAATGGCAGAAAGATTATAATGAAACTCAAGAGCGCATTTTTATTTTCAGCAACGCAAAACGAGAGACGAACATGGGAAAAAATCAGAATTGCCTGGTCTAGAGTAAAGTGACTTCGAGCAAGCTATCCTTCATCCCTTTACCAACTCCAGATGTTCCATAATTATTTACAGCTTATGCTGGCTAAATATAGATCTAAATGTTATTTTGTGCGATTTGACATACATACATTAAAAAAAAAAAGGAAGAAAATACCCCCAAGACTTTTAAATGCTACAATTAATTCTAAGGGATATAAACTACAAGTGAAATAATTCTCAATGACAGCAAACGTCTGTTTATTATAAAGAGACTTAATAAAGAATTATTGCAACACAGCAACAAAAGTAAGTTCTCGTTACAAATATGCTGATTTATACTTCGATGCTTTTGAGACAGTTTTTTTCCCCATTTCTGAAATATTTTAGGTAGGAACAAGAAACAGAGAACAAGAAGAAACAGTTTTTTAAAACCAATCATCACTCAATCGTAGCGTATATATCACAAAAATGCATGTTTATTTTTTTATTTTTTAAAAAAACCCTGAAAACAGCATTTCCCCCCCTATTTTCTTTATTTTACCAGATCTTAATCTTAATCCGCAAAATGTAAATGTTCTGTCCCAACAAACTACGGCATTAATTCTGATCTTCTTTCCCTTTTAAAAAAACGATACCAAAATATATCCTGAATCGTGCACGCACGTGTATAGCATGTTAAAATATTTCAATTTCTGAATTTGAAAAAAAAATAAATAAAAAAATCACACAATTCTGGAAACATGATTCCTTCCTGAACTGCACAATTACCCTTACAAGAAATAAAGAAAAAACACACGCCAGCATGAATTTCTTCGTATCTTAAGAGTGACGTGGGTTTTGCAACTGTGTGAAATTAAGATCCAACATCACCAGGCATATTTTCGCCTTAGCCCAGGTTCTTAACGGCATCGCTAAACAGAAAATAATCAAGTTTGGTTTTATTCACTGATTGGAATGGCTTGGTTTCTCTTACACACTTATGCATTTAGGGAAAAAAAAACCCAATTGCTACCAACCTGCCTTCCGTTCAGGACCTGTATACTGCACGAGTCAAAAAGAGGGCTGTGAAAATATCAACAGACCCCTCACATCCTGGACATAAATTGTTTCAACTCCTACCCTCAAAATGACGCTATAGAGCACTGCACACCAGAACAACTAGGCACAAAAACAGTTTTTCCCCAAATGCCATCACTCTGCTAAACAAATAATTCCCTCAACACTATCAAACTATTTACTAAGTCTGCACTACTATTAATCTTCTCATCATTCCCACCACCCATCCCCTTCCACTTATGACTATACAACCATGTTGCTTGTATCTTTATATTATTTTATTTAGTTTCCTAGTATTTATTTATTTTATTTATTTATTTATTTATTCAATTTCTATACCGCCCTTCTCCCGAAGGACTCAGGGCGGTGAACAGTTAAAATGACATACATATAGAATGTGAATATAAATAATTAAGCCAGTTTGGCTCGACAGTTAAGAATCTTCAGCATAAAGATTTACAAAATTAGAAAAGATTTATGCCAGACCGGCTTGGTGAAAAAGAAAGGTCTTAAGTGCACGACGGAAAGTACGAAGATCTGGGATCATTCGTATCCCTGGGGGTAACCTGTTCCAAAGGGTAGGTGCCCCAACAGAAAAGGCTCTTTCTCTGGGAACCACTAGTCGGCATTGCTTTAGTGATGGCACCCTGAGAAGGCCTACCCTGTGGGAGCGTACTGGTTGGTGGGAGGTTATCGGTTGCAGAAGGTGGTCTCGTAGATACCCAGGTCCTAAGCCATGGAGGAGTTTGAAGGTAAGAACCAACACCTTGAAGTGCACCCGGAAGACCACTGGAAGCCAGTGCAGCTCGCGTAGGAGTGGTGTCACATGTGAGCGCCATGTCACTCCCAATATCACCCGCGCAGCTGCATTCTGGACCAGTTGGAGCTTCCGTATATGTATGATTTGATTGCTTATTTCGTATTCTATGCCTATCACTAAGTGTTGTATCTTATGATTTTGATGAATGTATTTTTTATGTACACTGAGAGCATATGCACGCTTGGCCAATAAAGAATTCTATTCTATTCTATTCTATTCTATTCTATTCTATTCTATTCTATTCTATTCTATTCTATTCTATTCTATTCTATTCTATTCTATTCTATTCTATTCTAGAAAAGAAGGACTAGGGGTGACATGATAGCGGTGTTCCAATATCTCAGGGGTTGCCACAAAGAAGAGGGAGTCAAGCTCAGGGGTGAAATGCTCCCGGTTTGGACCGGATCGCCTGATCCGGTAGCAATGGAGGCGGGTGGTTCGGAGAACTGGTAGCAAAAATCCCTGCCCCCCCCCCAATGCCCAGCTGAACCGCGCAATCATCAGAGACTTTTATTTTTATTTTTATTTTTAAAAGCATTTTTACTACAACCTCTTTGGCCGAAAAACATGCTTTTAAAAGTAAAAAAAAAAAACTCTGTGATGATCGCGCGGCTCAGCTGGGATCATCAGAGGCTTTTAAAAGCATTTTTTCTACAACCTCTTCCGCCGAAGAGGTTGTAGAAAAAATGGTTTTAAAAAAAAAAAAATTGGCCACGCCCACTCAGTCATATTACCCACCACTACCAAGCCACGCCCACAGAACCGGTAGTAGCAAATTTTACATTTCATCACTGGTCAAGCTAATCTCCAAAGCCCCTGAGGGAAGGACAAGAAGCAATGGGTGGAAACCAATCAAGGAGAGAAGCAACTTAGAACTAAGGAGAAACTTCCGGACAATTAGAACAATTAATCAGTGGAACAATTTGCCTCCAAAAGCTGTGAATGCTCCAACCCTGGAAGTTTTTAAAAAGATAATAATAATAATAATAATAATAATAATAATAATAATAATAATAATGATGATGATGATTGAAGATAAGCAGCAAGAAAAAATCACAAAGTACGGGACTTGCAAATTGAAGTTGAGCGACCATGGAAAAAGAAATCATGTGTTGTTCCGATTGTAATTAGAGCCCTTGGAGCAATACCCAAAGGGCTACCCCGCTATTTAGAAATTCTAAATTTACCGGACTTGAACATTTTGACTCTACAAAAAACCACCTTACTCGGAACAGCTTACATCCTCCGACGATACCTTAACAGTTCCTAGGTCCTTGGTTAGGACTCGAGCTGCTGAGCTATTAACCAGCCTCAAAGACTGTGAATCTCACTACAGATTAAATTATAACAACAACAACAACAATAATTTTATTTCTATACCGTCCTTTTCCCGAAGGACTCAGGGCAGTGTACAGCCTATTAAAAGCACAAAAAAACAGACATTAATTTAAAAATAATTAAAATTATTAAATAATTTCGGCTCAGATTTAAAACCCCAAATTTAAAACACCCAATTTAAAATCATTACATTGATAGCCCGGCCTGGCAGAACAGCAGGGTCTTGAGGGCACAGTGAAATACACGGAGGTCGGAGATCTTACGTATTTCCGGGTGCAGTTCATTCCACAGGGCAGGGGCTCCCACAGAGAAGGCTCTCCCCCTGGGTGTCGCCAGCCGACATAACTTGGCTGATGGCACCCTGAGGAGGCCCTCTCTGTGGGAGCGGACTGGCCGGTGGGAGGCTACTGGTGGCAGAAGTCAGTCTCGAAGGTACCCGGGTCCTATGTTGGATAACCATTTGTCTGAAGTGAGGTAGGGTTTCCTGCCTAAGCAGGGAGTTGGACTAGAAGACCTCCAAGGTCCCTTCCAACTCTGTTGTACTGTTCTGTTCTGTTCTAACAACTGCATCAGATACTACATCAGATAGTAGAGAGTCATTGCAAGGTAAATCAATTTGCTGCTAGCTTGCTCTAACAACTCCTGATCTGGAGGGAAAGGTACCTGTAAAATCCTGAAGTTTATTTTTTCTTTCTTTATTGTTCGTCTTCAACATGCGATCTCAAAGTCTGTAGAGCTAGGCAGGGGACGAGCTTTGCAAATAAAACGTATCAGATTAGGCCAAATCTAGTGGAACAGGTTAAACTAGTCAAGTCCTGTCCATTACATCATCTCAGTCACCCACAGGTGGTATGTCAAGTCACGTCCAGGCAGTTTGCAAATGGCTTCTTCTTACTGAGACTGTGCAGATCGTTGACAACACACTCAGACCAAAACTGGGGAAAGTGTCATTTTAGAACAGGGGTGTCAAACTCAAGGCCGGATGGGGGGCCACGATGTGGTTGTATCTGGCTCACAGATCTGTCCTGGCCTACACAATGCAAAGAGTAAACATGCCAGCCATTTGGGGAGTGGTGTCAAGCTGGCCATGCCCACCCAGTTGGCCACACCCATCCAGCTGGCCTTGCCCAGCCCCCCCCTCCCCGAGGTCAACCACAGCCCTGATGCAGCCCTCAATGAAATTGAGTTTGACACCCCTGTCTTAGAACATAACATAAAGGTAAAGGTTCCCCTCGCACATATGTGCTAGTCGTTCCCAACTCTAGGGGGTGGTGCTAATCTCCGTTTCAAAGCCGAAGAGCCAGCGCTGTCCAAAGACGTCTCCGTGGTCATGTGGCCGGCATGACTTTATGTCAAAGGTGCACGGAACGCTGTTACCTTCCCACCAAAGGTGGTCCCTATTTTTCTACTTGCATTTTTTACCTGCTTTCGAACTGCTAGGTTGGCAGAAGCTGGGACAAGTAATGGGAGCTCACCCCGTTACGCGGCACAAGGGATTTGAACCGCTGAACTGCTGACCTTTTGATCGACAAGCTCAGCGTCTTAGCCATTGAGCCACCGCATCTTAGAACATAATCGTAGTCAAAGGAGGCAATAATAACATACAAGAGCTTGGTCTTAAATGACTCTACCCCTCCCAGGTACTGAATTAAAAAATCAAAGAATCATCAATGGGAGAGGCGAAGGTTGATACACAGTTTTTCCTCCAGGTTGGAAAATATGTAAGAAGGTAATAAGGGCCCCCTCAAAGCAGAATGATCGCAATCCCATCTGAATTAGGGATGATGGCAGATGTGCTGTCAAGGACATCTGTCTGTGAGTTGCAGCGAAGAATATAATTACACCAATTTTTCCTTGAGGTGGGCAGACTTCAAAGGCTGATCAAGGAATATGCTTCCTATCGTTGGAAAAATCGCTTCAAGCTATAATTGGACGAACTAATAAATAGCAGAGTTGGGATTTTCTTTTATTGGAGATCACCATTCTTTCTTTTTTTAATTTGTTTTATTATATAAAATATAAAGAAAAAGCAAATAGAAACAGGAAATTAAGGGAAGGAAAAGAAGCGAAAAAAGGTGTGGGAGATAAAAGGGGGAAAATGCATTGGCTTCCGCCTCTTAGCACAATACAAGATAAAAACACTCCCAACTTTTTGCTTTTACACGTTAATATATATTTCTCTATATATTATAGAATGGCATTTCTATAACGGCAATTTTTTCTGATCAACAAAGTCAAAGTTTCTTTTTTTTTTTCATCACAAACACAAAATCCAGAAGTGATGTCCAAATGAAATAAATCATCAATCTTTCTTAACATAAGTAAACATTAAGTCCAAACATCCACCAATTTTCTGCCATATGTATGCACTATATAAACAGTATTTAACAGATCAGCTTTCATGCCTGGTCCTCAAGAGATTCAGAAGAGGGGGGTCAGTCCAGAACAAACTAAAGCAGAAAATATGGGGGGGGGGGGGAATGAAGATCACGAAATAAAAAGGATTGAGCCACCCCAATATATCATCACGAATGGCAACTTGCATCCTGTTCAAGCCATACCAGAAACCCAATGGACTATTGTAAAGGGCATTCTTTAGCAAACTATTACGTCCTATAACATAATATAATAGTATAATATAACAAGAGCCTTGGTGGCGCAGCAGACTAAAGTACTGTTAAGTAACACCAGCTGCCTGCAATTACTGCAAGTTTGAATCTCACCAGGCTCAAGGTTGACTCAGCCTTCCATCCTTTCGAGGTAGGTAAAATGAGGACCTGGATTGTGGGGGCAATAAGATGACTTTGTATAAAAAAGAACACTGCGGGGGGGGGGGGAGGCGAAAGCCCTACTAAGCAGGTATATACAAAAATATGAACGCTATTGCTTAACACATTGTAAGCCGCCCTGAGTCTCCGGAGAAGGGCGGCATATAAATTGAACTAATAATAAATATATAAACTGTGATGGCGAACTATGGCAAGCTTGCCAGAGGTGGCACGCAGCGCCCTCTCGGATGGCACGCGAGCCGTCACCCTAGGTCAGGGGTGTGCAACCTTAAATACTCAAAGAGCCATTTGGACCCGTTTCCCACAGAAAAGAAAACATCGGGAGCCACAAAACTTGGGTGGGTGTGGCCAACTTGATGTCATTCACTTCCACCAGTCACATGACCTCCCCTAGCCACACCTACCCAGCCAGTCATTAGGGCAGAGAATCAGTTCTTAAAAAAACGCCGGGAACCACAAAATCCTTTTGACATCTCTCTCTCTCCCCCTCTCTCCCTCTCTGTCTCTCTCTCTCTGTCCCCTCCCTCCCTCCCTCTCTCTCCCCCTCTCTCTGTATCTCTCTGTCTCTACCCTGGTCACTTCTCCATCCCCCACCGTCGCCCTTACCTTCTCAGGCCAGGCGAGGATCGTGTGGGAGGGGAGGGCGAGGGGCGGGGCCAGCCAGTGATGGGATCACCTGACAGGGAGCCACAGTAGAGGGCCCAAAGAGCTGCATGCAGCTCCGGAGCCGCAGGTTGCTGACCCCTGCCCTAAGTCAGCCCCGTCACTCATGCATACACGCCTCCCACTGGCCAGCTGGTCTTTGCGTCTCTGCCGCACCTGCATGGAGGGCGGGGCATGTGGGGGGAGCCACGCACACCTGCGCAGGGGTGCAGCACCTGCAGGGGGCATGCGCCTGCATGGGGGGGCAGGCTGCGTGAGGGGGGGCACATGTGCCTGCTCAGAGGGCTGCGTGCATCTGCGCAGAGGGGTGCATGCTGGGGGGCCACGCACGCATTGCATTTTGGGGGTTTGGGCACACGCACACACACATTCGCACACACACACGCACACTTTGGGCACATGGTCCCGAAAAGGTTAGCCATCCCTGTCCCATAAGAAGAGAAGCCAAGAAGTATAATTCAAGATTGGTGTTATTTTCCTCCTGTTTGTTTCAACTGTTGTTCACTTTCTAGGCCCAGCATAAAAACTGAATCCCTCTGGAGACGGCTGGATAACATCAAGAAAGTTCAAGAGTTCCAATTCTATTAAGTCTTGGCTGATCCACAATGTGATAGCAATAATTTCTCCTCTGGAGCACCGTTGTCCTTAACCCAGCATATCCATGAAAAGAGACAAAAGAAAAACAGCATGCCTCTTAACCACTGCATTATATTTCAATTGACAGGCTCCCTTGGTTATGCAATCTTGAAAACTGCCGGTCATTTTTTTTTATTTTTTTATTTTTTTTGCATTCTTCCTGCTCATGCAGATAATACAGATACCGTATTTTTCAAAGTATAAGACGCACCTACATTTTTTGGTGAGGAAAAGAAGAAAAAGAAATCTGCCTCTGCCTCCCAGCAATTTTGCCTCCCTGCAGCAAACAGTCTGCTTTACTTTCATTTTCGTTTTCAGCATAGCTTGATCAGCACAAGGGGGAAAAAAATCTCCTCCCAGAAATTTACCTCCTTGCAGCAAGCAGCAGAGGCCCCCGCAAAAGAGCTGAGAGCAAAAGAGCTGAGAGCAAAACAGCTGAGAGTCAGGTGGCCGATCCAATCCACTTGTGCTAATTAGGCTGTGCTGAAGCTGAAACGAGCTGTTTCTTCTTGCTGTTTGCTGCAAGGAGCTAACTGCTGGGAGGCAGAGGCCAAAGGGTGGGGGCCAGTGGGTGGGAAGGGCTACATTTGGTGTATAAGGTACACCCTTTAAGGAGGTAAAAGGGGTGTCTTATACTCTGAAAAATACGGTATTTGTGAAATCCTGTGAAGGTGAGCCAAGTCATGCTTCCTCATCACTCAAAAGTGCTTTTTCAAAAGGCAACTGGACGTCCTTTGTTTTTCCTTGAAGACGTTTCGCTTCTCAACCCTAGAAGCTTCTTCAGCTTCTGAAGACCATGACTGAGAATCTCCCTAGATAACTTGTGGAGTCAGGGCATATTTGGAGCAATTCTACTTTCCCTAAAGAATCCCTCCTGCTTTCCATTGTTTGACCTTTTTGGTCAATTGAGGAAAAAAGAAAAGCAATTGCAAGTTGCATGAAATAAATAAAGAAGTTTCGCTTCTCCTCCGAGAAGCTTCTTCCGTTCTTCAGAACAAGAAGCTTCTTGTTTCTTCAAAGGAAAACAAAAAAAAACCCAGTTGACTTTTGAAAAAGCAACTTTGGAACAACCATGACCTGGATGACTTGAGAAACTCCATAGATGTTTCTACATCACCCTTTAGGCAAATATTTAATAGAATAACAAGAGTTGGAAGGGACCTTGGAGGTCTTCTAGTCCAATCCCATGCCTAGGCAGGAAACCCTACAGCATTTCAGACAAATGGTTATCCAACATCTTCTTCAAAACTTCCAGTGTTGGAGCATTCACAACTCCTGGAGGCAAATTGTTCCACTGATTGTTTTAACTATCAGGAAATTTCTCCTAAATTGCTTCTCTCCTTGATTAGTTTCCACCCATTGCTTCTTATTCTACTATCAGGTGCTTTGGAGAATAGCTTGATTCCCTCTTCTTTGTGACAGCCCCTGAGATAGTGGAAGACTGCTATCATGTCTCCCCTAGTCCTTCTTTTCATTAAACTAGACATACCCACTTCCTGCATCCGTTCTTTATATGTTTTAGCCTCCAGTCCCCTAATCATCTTTGTTGCTCTATATTCAATGTTTTTCTGGATACTTCAGACTGCCTGCAAACTGAATAGGGCCTTTCCATGACGCACTTTTAACCATATGGTAGTGATATCCCACAGGGATATTATCATTATTATTATTATTATTATTATTATTATTATTATTATTATTTAATCAGTAGTGAGATTCACAGCCTTTGAGGCTGGTTAATAGCTCAGTAGCTCGAGTCCTAACCAAGGACCAGGGAATTGAGGATGTAAGCTGTTCCGAGTAAGATGGTTAAGAGTTAGGATTTTATTATATAAAATAATGTTATAGTTTTAGTTTATTAGTTGGATCTCACCTTGAAACAATATGGATTGTTAATGTTTGTCTAATAGCGGAAGTCAAGGGGGGGGGTTGGGGAGGGAGGGGAGTGGGTAGGGTGGGGGGGTGGGGGGGAAAGGGGTTCTTTTTAAAAAAATTGTAATGTAAAACTTTTTCAATAAAAAAAAATGTTCAAGTCCGGTAAATTTAGAATTTCTAAATAGCGGGGTAGCCCTTTGGGTATTGCTCCAAGGGCTCCAATTACAATCCGGACAACACACAATTTCTTTTTCCACAGTCGCTCAACTTCAATTTGCAAGTCCCGGTACTTTGTGATTTTTTCTTGCTGCTTATCTTCAATCCATGCATCACCAGGTATTGCAATGTCAATGAACCATACTTTTTTCAACTATTGTTATGTCAGGTGTGTTGTGGACCAAGTGCCTGTCAGTCTGAATCCTAAGGTCTCACAAGATCTTGAGTTTCTCATTCTCTAAAACTTTCTCAACCTGATGTTCCCAGTGGTTTTTGCTGTACTCAGAATCCAAACTTCTGGCACAATTTCCAGTGAATGATCTTAGCAACGTGGTCATGGTGTTGTAGGTAGTCAGTTTGTGAAATTATTATTATTGTTGTTGTTTTGTTGTTGTTGTTTTTGTGTTGTTGTTATTGAGGAATGACATGCACCTTTTATCTATAAACCTTCTGTTCATGAGCCAGGATTTGCCAGCATAGAAATCTGATCTTGTGAAATGATGGACGTTATGCATGAAAAAAACATGCATTTCACAAGCCCATGAAATACATGAGCTTCAGTCATAATTTGCCGTCTGCCGAATGAGTTTCCAACACAATCTTGTCTGCTGATGTCAAAAGAATTTCCAGTTTCACCTCATCGTTAATAAGAAAACCTTCAGATGCTTTGATCAGGAACAGCATGAACTGATCTTCTTGCAACAGGACAAATTATCTGAGATGTTCTAATCAACGAAGGGAAGCTCGTCTTATAACCGCTGAACAAAACTGACAAGTTTAATTAAAAGGTAATCTAAGAAACAGCGCTTACGCACTCCCAAAATATGAAAGCAATTTGCATTCCATGATTATGAAAAGTGCTGGAGAAAAAGATGACATTTCCAGAAAAATCAGCTGCAGGTTGATATCGTTACTTCTTGTAGGAAAAAAGAGTTAGGAAGAGTACTTGTTTATGTACAATTAGGATAGGAAGAGAAAACTGAAGTCTGCAATTCTAATAAATTCTCAAGGGTATGAGGAAACTTACACGTTTTTTCTACTGCTTGATCCTTGGTTAAATGAAATGTATGGAGGTTAAACTATACTTTGATTCCAGAACAGACTTGATGGCAGGGTGGATTTGATTTAAATTAAGCCGATTTAAACCACGATTTAAACCACGATTTAAATCACTAGTAAAAAAAAGGCTTGATTTAAATCAACTCAATTTAAATCGTAATTTTTTTATACATATATAAAAAGTTTTTTTTATTTTTTACAATTACAAACGTAAACAATTACAAACGTGAATATTCCATCTGTCCATCTGCAGTGTGTCATGTGGTTACAAACATCTCTGTATTCACATAACATTATTTCGCTCAGCTTAATATTATAATATATTATACATTTAAACATTATAAAACTCTCCATTTTCTTAATATCTTATAATACATTTTAACATTAAACATCCATATTCTGTGTGTGTGTGTGTGTGTGTGTGTGTGTGTGTATACAGGTAATATCTCGGGTTTCTTCCCGTGTAATTACACAAACACATACAATTACACGGGAAGAAACCCGAGATATTACCTGTACACACATATATGCCCGTGAAAACTTACATAGACATATATATATGTACACACACACACACACATATACCATTTCATTTTTATTTACATCTTTATCTTAATATATTTTTACTTTCTCTTTAATCTTCATTTCCAAACTCCTTTTTTATTCTCCACCCATTGATAAAATACCTCCCATATCACATAATATTCAGTTTGTTCCTTCTCCTTAATTGATAATGTTAGTCTGCTCATTTCTGTATGACTGTAATTTGGTTGCTTGTATCCTTACGATTTATATTGATGTTGTTTCCTGATTGCTTATTTGTACTATCATTAAGTGTTGTACCTTTTGATTCTTGATGAACGTATCTTTTCTTTTATGTGCACTGAGAGCTTATGCACCAAGACAAATTCCTTGTGTGTCCAATCATACTTGGCCAATGAAAATATTCTATTCTATTCTATTCTATTCTATTCTATTCTATTCTATTCTATTTCTATTCTGCACATTCTAATATTTTCTTTATCACCTTCTCATCAATGGGAATCTCTCCACTTTTCCAATGTTGTGCAAATACAATTCTAGCTGCATGAATAATCAAATATACATTCTCTTTATTATAATTTTTAAAGAGCAACTGTCATCTCTGTCCTCCAGTGGCTCCTCCTCTGACCCGCTGTTTTTTGTTTTGTTTTGTTTTTAATTTGATTTATATGCCACCTTTCTCTGAAGATTCAGGGCGGCTTACAATGTGTTAAGCAATAGCCTTCATACTTTTGTATATTTATACAAAGTCAGCTTATTGCCCCCACAAACTGGGTCCTCCATTTACCCACCTTAGAAAGGATGGAAGGCTGAGTCAATCTTGAGCCTGGTGAGATTCGAACATAGAGTAATTGCAAGACAGCTGAATGTTAATTACGGTGCTTAGTCTGCAGAGCTATCCAGAGCTATCCAAGCTGTTGACTCATTGATCACCCCATTCACTTCAATGGGACAGCTGGTGATGCGGCAATGACATAACAAAGTGAGGGACGTGGCAGGCAGCGGGTGAGTGGATGCCCGCTAACAGGCGCTGCCATGATGGATCTGAAATGACAGGTGCTCTTTAATATTATATTTATAAGCTGCTTAGAAGGTTTCACTTTCATTTTTACTGCTTCCCCTTCCTCCTCACACTTAGAGCCTGGTGGAACAGATGCATTTCTCTTCAAAACAATCATCGTTTGTAGTGTACATAAGTTTGCAAAACAATGGGATAAAGGAATATTCCTGAATTTTGTTTTAGGATTTATCTCATGGTTAATGTAAAATTCTGTGGATGCATCAATGCGGTGCATGTTATCTCGGCTTGCAGAGCTTGGATTCATTGAATGAGTATACCAAAAATGTAAATATTGCAGAATATACAGCCTTATGCTACGTAACTAAGCTCCATTTCATGCTGAATAAACTAAATCATTTATGTATCTTAAAGCTATCTTTAGACAGATATTTACTCCAAAATCATTTTATTAAATTAAATTGGATTTAAATTAAAAAAAATCTGATTTAAATAAAAAAATCCATTTTTTTATATTTTTAAAAAAATCATCATTTTTTATCCATCCTGATGCAGAATACATTATTAATGTATCTTAAATAGAAATCTATCTTTAGATAGACTTTTACTCCAAAAGCATTTTATTAAAATAAATTTGATAAAAATTTAAAAAATCCAATTTCAATTTTAAAAAATCCGATTTAAATTTTTAAAAAATCCATTTTTGTTGTTGTTGTTTTTTAATCATCGATTTTGATCCACCTTGCTTGATGGTCTCTAAAGAAAGCAAATTTATTTTATTTGTTTCAATTTATAAACTACCCTTCTCCTTGCGGACTCAAGGCGGTGAACAGCCAGAATAACACATGATATACAAAAATTAAAACCAATTAAAAATATTAAATATTTTCGGCTGACAATTAAAACAGTCCAATTTAAAATCAATTTCAATTTAAAACAGAGGATGGGATCAAGCCAGAATAGCACCTCAAATTCCTTGCTACTTTCTTAGAGGAATCTGGATGTACCAAGGGATTTTCACCACTGCCTTGTTTGATTATTTTAACATAAAAGGAGACCCTCAGAATTTCTCTATGAGTTACTTAGCAGCTATTTCTGGAAAAAGTGACCATATAATGCAATAAATGTAATTGTAATTTTTTTTTTAAATGTTGCATGTTGTCCAGAGTAACTTTCCAGGCAATGGGTGGCCATATAAATGTGACTAACAAATGATGAATGCATTAAAACTAGTGTTATTTATTTACTTCGGTGATGTTCGTGCCTTTCAATTCCAAAAAGGCGCTGAGCAGTTTACATAATACAAAAATAAAAACACAAAATATTAAGGGGAAAATTGAATAAATTAGAAAAAAAAAAAAAAACCCAGACCCAAGCTTACAGAAAAACAAGTTTTGCGAAGGAAAAGTTTGCATAACTTCCCACAGTCCTGCTTCATTGACTGTAGCTTGGCGCTTTTTCAGCCTTGTTAATCATGGTTTGCAAACCACAAAGACCACATTTGCATATCGCACTAAGCAAAAACAAACCACACATATTATGTGTGAGACCCGCTGTTCAAAAAGATGCACAACTTTTTCTTTTCTTTTTTTTTTGCAATGAATTTTTATTTCGGTCTTTTGGACCAACGTAAGAATTCATGTAAAACTTAACTACCCTAAAAAAAAGTATACACTACATCCATATATAGATAATTTTACATAATCCACACATGCAGACAAATTCTGAAAAATTCATATTAAGAAAAAAAGAAAAGCCTTAAGACCAGGATGCAAAATCAGAGCGAGAATATTTCTGGCCCATGTGGCACAGTGGGGCAGTGCCATCCAGATTTTACAGAATACAAAATAACAGAATTGGAAGAGACCTTAAGAGGTCTTCTAGCCTCAAGCAGGAGAATCCAAACCACTCCAGTATTAATGCTACAAAGCAGCAATTGGCCATTTTGAAAAATCCTTTTACTATAAAGACAAGTAGTAAGTTTCTGTATGCTCCAGATTTAATAATATGTAAAGGACTGGCAAAAGTATATTTACTGTAATAGTATATGGGTCCCTCTTTCATTTACATTTAGTACATTTTAATCACTACAACATATGAATTTCTTGTTTGATTTAGTAGCACTTGGATTTTTCCACCTTTTTATGATGTTTCGGTAGTTTATATCTCACCACAAAAATAAAAACAAATTCAAAATTTACACAAAATTAAGTGTAAATATGGCCTGGCATATCCTGGTTTAGTATGAGCACTATGAAATCTATAAGCAGAGATGTGGAGCCATCTAACTCTCGTTTAAAGTGACTATAAAATGTCACTTAAGCTTAAACAACAGAAAAAACTGTACAAGGAACTAAAGAATTATAACAAGAAATGAAAATGAATGTTGCAAGTTATATAAAGTTATATAACACACACACACACGTGCACTGTGTGTGTGAGAGACAGAAAGAAAGAGGGAGAGAGGAAGAGAGGAAGAGAGAGAAAAGAGAGAGAGAGAAAGAGAGAGAGAGAAAGAGAAAGAAAAAGAAAAAGAGAGAAAGAAAAAGAAAAAGAGAAATAAAAAGAGGGAGAGAGAAAGAGAGACAGAGAAAGAGAGAGAGAGAGACTAAAAAAACAAAAGAACAGCATGGAGCTTAAAGAATAAAGCACAACATACAACATGGAATAGGAGCACAGCATCCGTGAGCAGGAAAACACAAAGCTTTGCCAACTTTTATGGGAACAAATTATGAGACTGGAGAAGCATTAAAGCATCACCGCCAGAGAGTTTGAGAAGGAACTATTTTCAGATGAGCTGGAGAAAAACTACGGAAACTGGTAGAATCGCTTAAATCTGTCCAAATCTTAGAAAAGAGACATCTGTCTATAACAGGGAGATCACTCAAGGCCCACGGGCCGCATCCGTCCCACAGGGTGCTTAGATCTGGCCCGTGGGGCTGCCCTGGAAACCACGAAACACCAGCCGGTGGTGCCTCTGCCAGCGAAAACGGAGCTCACGAAGACTGTGGGTGCTCCCCCCCCCCCGAGCGCTGTTTTTCACTAGCAGAGGGTTGCAGGAGGCCATCGCAGCCGAAAACAGAGCTCGTGAATCTGTTTTCGCTGGCAGAGCGCTCAGGCCACCACAGGCACCCCCGACACGAGTGATGTTGAGCTGGCCACACCCACTCAAGCCTTCCGAGGTCAAACACAACCCTGATGCAGCCCTCAATTAAATCGAGTTTGACACCCCTGGTCTATGATGATGCCAAAAACGATATACAACATAAGGAGTAGAGTTTGCACTGCCCTACACATTTTACTACTCTCCCCCAATCCCAGGACATCTGTGATTAATAGTTCTTTACTGTCAATCACTGGTTTACAGTTGCTTGGTGACTCCTTGAGAACTCAACAATAATTAAGTTCCTGAACCAGAGGATCAATTTTAACTAGAGCAGGGGTCAGCAACCTGTGGCCCGGAGCCGCATGTGGCTCTTTCATCCCTCTGCTGAGGTTCCATTGCTGGTTGGCTCCACAATTATCAGAGCTTTCGGTTAGGGCAGGTAGCGGAAAAGGGGCGCCGCACTAGGAGGAGTCTCTATGGTGGGGGACTTCCAGTCCGCTCCAGAATTGAATGGGGGGCTTTCGGTTAGGACCTTTGTGGCTCTTTGAGTGTTTAAGGTTGCCGACCCCTTTGCTAGAGAGACTAAATAGTGCTGAGGGAAATTAGATGTTGTTACCATTCATACTGTTCTTTTCTCTTATTCTCTATCTTTATATTTGTTCACAACTTCCTATGTTTTCTGCACTTACAACGTTGCTTATTTTGAAGGTGATATGAGTTTGTATACTGCATGGTATCATTTATTTATTTCGCATGGCATATCATACATGGGCTAGCAACATATATTCACAGGACATATAGCCACTAGAACAACACCATACAACTATGAAACAGAATGAATAACATCACCGTAACAGCTTAAAAACAACAAGCACAACCGAAATCCTGAGTAAGTTGAAATAGAAAAAGGAGGACTCTTTTAGCATTGTGTTTCTCACAGAGCTTGAAGATGTGTGGACTTCAACCCCCAGAATTCCCCAGCCAGCAAGCAAGGTTAGCTGTGGAATTCTGGGACTTGAAGTCTACACATCTTCAAGCTGCCAAGGTGGAGAAACACTGGTCTACCATCAAACCAGCTGTATTCACCATTTGTTTACGAAGTCGTTTACTGTCATCTGCACCTCCATAACTGTCTGGTTTGGCTCTGCAACCCAACAAGACAGACACAGACTTCAGAGGATAATTAGAACTGCTGAAAAAAACAATGGCTACCAACTTGCCTTCCATTGGCTTCCATACTGCATGAGTCAAAAAGGGGGCTGTGAAAATATCTACAGACCCCTCGCATCCTGGGCATAAACTGTTTCAACTTCTACCCTCAAAATGACACTATAGGGCACTGCACACCAGAACAACTGGACACAAGGACAGTTTTTCCCGAATGCCATCACTCTGCTTAACAACTAATTCCCACAACACTGTCAAATAATTTACTAAGACTGCATTACTATTATTCTTCTCTTCCTTACTAGTATCTATCTCTTCCCCCTTACTACTATAACCATATTGCTTGTATCTCTCAATTTATATTGTTTTTACTTGTTTCCTAGTACAATTTGATAGCTTATTAGTAGCCTTGACTATCACTATCACTATATCTTTTTATTCTTGGTGAATGTATTTTATTCTCCTTATGTACACCAAAGACAAATTCCTTGTGTGTCCAATCA
This sequence comes from Masticophis lateralis, assembly GCA_030761175.1. Classification (NCBI taxonomy): domain Eukaryota; kingdom Metazoa; phylum Chordata; class Lepidosauria; order Squamata; family Colubridae; genus Masticophis; species Masticophis lateralis. Next base: position 83,895,966 of record JAUDYJ010000006.1, on the reverse strand, counting down.
CACTTGGCCAATAAAGAATTCTATTCTATTCTATTCTATTCTATTCTATTCTATTCTATTCTATTCTATTCTATTCTATTCTATTCTATTCTATTCTATTCTATTCTATTCCATTCCATTCCATTCTATTCCATTCCATTCCATTCTTGAAAAGAAGGACTAAGGGTGACATGATAGCAGCATTCCGATATCTCAGGGGCTGCCACAAAGAAGAGGGAGTCAAGCTATTCTCCAAAGCACCTGAAGGCAGGACAAGAAGCAATGGGTGGAAACTAATCAAGGAGAAGCAACTTAGAACTAAGGAGAAATTTCCTGACAGTTGGAACAATTAATCAGAGGAACAACTTGCTTCCAGAAGTTGTGAATGCTCCAACACTGGAAGTTTTGAAGATGTTGGATAACCATTTGTCTGAAGTGGTGTAGTGTTTCCCGCCTAAATAGGGGGTTGGACTAGAAGACCTCCAAGGTCCCTTCCAACTCTTGCTATTCTATTCTATTCTATTATCTTGTAACATGACCCCAGAGCAACACCCAAAGTGGCAGGGCAGCCTCCAAATGTGGAAAAGGCTTGTTGGCAAATTTGTGCCAATTTCCTTCTAGCCCTTATTTTCCTTTAACAATAAAGGGAAAAGGAGGAGCCTGAAATTCCTGATAGGTCAGACAGGTCTGTGGGCCTTGATGTCTTCCAAGAACCCTCTCTCATTTATTTATTTTTCCATGGAGAGCAATTTGCAGGCCCTTTTTTTTTTTTAAACGTCTCCAGGCTTTTTTTGCAAAGCAGATTTCTCTTTGAGATAAAGGTGCTTGTCCATCTCTCCCCCAAAACAGCCAACTGATCCCAATACTTATAATCATTATGATTCACTAAGCCAGGGGTCAGCAACCTGCGGCTCTGGAGCCGCATGTGGCTCCTTCACCCCTCTGCTGCGTCTCCCTTTCACTCAAAATATGCATCACAACCGCCAATGTGCGACACCCGCCGGCATGCGATTTATTGAGCTTTTCAACCCCGGTAGGCCAACCATGGATAAATCCAAGAAAAGTTTCAGAAGAAAACAGAACGTTTAATTCAACTACATACGCTAGTTTTGTGGCCGCTCAAGAAATAGTCAGGCACGGGAAGGGTTTTGTGGCTCCCGGTGTTTTCTTTTCTGTGGGAAACGGGTCCAAATGGCTCTTTCGATGTTTAAGATTGCAGACCCCTGCATTAAGCCCTCCAGGGGGGGGGGGAAATCCCGAGGTTTGCAGACAGGTGTGGGAGCACCCAAGAGGCAGCATCCCTATTAGAAAACTTCACCTGTCCCCAATTCCTCTTTCTTGGGTGCCGTACAAAAGAGCCAGCCCAGCTTTGTGGCTCCCGGTGTTTTCTTTTCTGTGGGAAACGGGTTCAAATGGCTCTTTCGATGTTTAAGATTGCAGACCCCTGCATTAAGCCCTCCAGGGGGGAAAAAAAAATCCCGAGGTTTGCAGACAGGTGTGGGAGCACCCAAGAGGCAGCATCCCTATTGAAAGAGCATCCCTATTGATCACTCTTTCTTGGGTGCCGTACAAAAGAACCAGCCCAGCCTTGCCCTTATCCATGATTACGTCCTCGATTTATTTTTATTTTATTCATTGGTCAAGCATACATAACAGATAAAAGTATAGAAGGTGGTTATGAAGACATGACACGGATATTATTAAAATGAAACTACTACATTATTACATCCCATCACTAAAGAGAGAGAGAGAGAGAGAGAGTTAAGGAGGGGGGATTATTGACATCTGGGTCTGATACAATTACACCTGGGCAAAACGTTTTGCAAAGGAGCTGTGCCAGCCAACGAAGCAAGCCGCGGATCTGCCAGCAGGTCCGGTTGGATCCCAAATCCAGCGGGGGGGGGGGGGGAGGGGGGAGAGATCCAGGAGCAAAACAGGCAGGCAGATCTCGCCCACCTGATTTGCTCTTCCAAACCCACGAGAAAATCCCCCAGTCCATGAATGCCACCCTAGGCAGACCCGGATCTAGACAGGGAAGGGCCGTGCAAGGAACGGTGCCCGCGTGGGGGAAGGCAGCCTGGGGGGAACCTCCACTCCCAGCTCCCGGACGGGGAAGAAGGGTGGGGGGGTGAGCGTGGGAGAGAGGGGGTGGGATTATTTCTGGAAAGCAAGCCGACTTGTACATCAGTCCCGGAGACCCTGCAGCCGCTTCCCGCGCTTGCAAAAGCGGCCACTGCCCATTGCCGGCTTTTGCAATGCCTGCGTCTTTGCTATTGCGCCCCCCACTCCCGCCTCCGCCCCCCCCCCACCCCCAGCTCGCCGCGGCCCCCTCACCTGCAGCCACACCTCCGCCTCCAGGGCGCCTGCGCCAAGGAGGGACCTATCAGCAGGCGGAGGAGGGGAGGGGGGGGCACCGGCGTGAGGCTCCGCCTGCCAACTCTCTCTCGCCAAGTTTAGGGAGAGGGGGGGCAGAGAGGGGGGATGTAGGGCTCGCGAGGTCATCTAGCCGGGCAGCCTCCGGGGATGAGGGAGGGTTAAGCCCCGAGCCCTTCCCGAGGGTCTCTCTCTCTTGATGGATCTTTGGAAGGCAGAAAGGTTAAAGGCAAGAAATCTTTCTCTGGTGCAAAGGAGGTCACCTGGACCATGTTGCTCAACCTGGCCAATGTTTAGATGAACTGCAGATCCCAGAATCCCCCTCCCAGCCTGCATGGACTGCAACTCCCAGAATCCTCCCAGCATGAATGGACTGCAAATTCTAGAATCCCCCTCCCAACATGCATGGACAGCAGCTCCCAGAATTCTGCACCAGGCATGCATGGAGTGCAACTCTCAGAATTCCTCAGCCAGCCTGCATGTCCTGGAAATCCCAGAATCCTCTCAGCGTGCATGGATGGAAGCTCCCAGAATTCTGCACCAGGCATGCATAGACTGCAACATCCAGAATTCACCAGGTTTGCATTGGCTGCAACTCCCAGAATCTTCCCAGCATGCATGAACTGAAGGTCCCAGAATCCTCAGCATGCATGGACTGCAAATTCCAGAATCCCCCTCCCAGCATGCATGATCAGCAGCTCCCAGAATTCTGCCCCAGGCATGCTTGGAGTGCAACTCCTAGAATTCCTCATATCCTGCAGCTCCCAGAATCCTCCCAGCATGCATGGACTGCAGCTCCCAGAATTCCCCACCAGGCATGCATGGACTGCAACTCCCAGAATTCTTTACTCAGCACGCTGGCTGAGGAATTCTGGGACTTTCAAGTCCACCCATTTCAACTCTGCCCAGAACCCTTGCTTGGGGGTTCATCCCTTGGAGGATCAGGCCCCAAAAGCTCCCTGCTGCAGCCACTTCACCCAGAACAAAGACTGGAGCTTGGGAGGTTTCCTGTAAGCCATTAAGTGCTATGTCCTTTCAAAGGCCAGGAGGGCAAGTCCGTGGGAAGAGCCTGCCATACACAAAGACCTAAAACTTTTCTTTCTTGTGGACACAAAGGTGCTTTTTTCAAGAGGCAAAACTGGACCTTCTGGTTTTTCTTTGAAGAGCAGAGCTGAAGAAGCTTCTTGGATGAGAAGTGAAATGTCTTCAGAGAAAAACCTGAAGTCCAGTTTTGCCTCTTCAAAAAGCACCTTTGGGACAGCCGTGACCTGGATGATTGGAGAATCTCCATAGACACTTGTGGACTTTTTTTAGAAAGCAAAGTCAGGGCTTTTTGGAGTAATTCTACCTAAAGAATCCCTCCATTCTAATTCTGGAATAAAATCAAGATCCAACTAGAAGAAATAACAGCACAAAAAATAACATTAAAACCGGAAACATACTTATTGGGTATACTCACGAAGAACTATGAAAAAGAAACAACATATTTAATTACAAATATTCTGACTGCAGAAAGAATCATCTTTGCACAAAATTGGAAATCAGAAGAGATCCCAACACAAGATAAAATAATATCGAAAATAACAGAATGTGCCGAGATGGACAAACTCACCAAAGAAATCCAAGAAAAGGAAGAATCTGAATGCTACCTGCTATGGCAAAAGTGGTATCAATGGCTGGAGAAAAGGAAATTCAAATAAAAAGACGATCCCAAAAGCCTTAAACCCAAATCATGTACCAAATGAGATATACTAGAGTTATAACTAAACTTTACAAAATATCGTTATATAAGGTAAAATGGGGGAATATATATTCAGAAATACAATTTACCGATGTATTGTCTTAAGAAACAAGAAGTCACGTTTAAATATTATATATGTAGTGTATTGTTTTACTTTTTTGTACTTGTTTGTGTATATTTTTAATTTAATAAAAACTTTTTAAAAAAATAATCCCTCCATTCTGCTTTCCATTGCATAATAAATAATAATAATATAATAATAATTATAATAATAATTAATAAGATCAATAAAACAGAGACCTATAAAGATGGGGAAACTCTTAAGGGGTCAGTCCAAACTCAAAAGTATGCCTAATGCCGAAAAGAAGGGTTTATTTATTTATTTATTTTATTTATTTGTCGAGTACGTATTAGATAATATATATAAGTATAAGCATGAATTGAATACATAAAATGAATACAATTACCAGGAACGTTAGGACAGGGACGGTAGGCACGCTGGTGCGCTTATGCACATCCCTTACAGACCTCTTAGGAATGGGGTGAGGTCAACAGTAGACAGTCTAAGGTTAAAATTTTGGGAGTTTTGGGATGAAACCACAGTCAGGTAGTGCATTCCAGGCATTGACCACCTGGTCGTCTGACGTGAAATTAAGCTTCCTTGCAGAGAGATTGAAAAACATCTCTCCGGTTGCTAGGAAACAGACAACAATGTGATCTTTATAAAGATAAAAGTGACAGGAGGACAAACAATAGAATCGGTGAGACTCTGCCCAGATGTGACCCTGATCTTAAGCAATTGTGATCGCTTGGGCAACTCAAATGCGCAATTCCTGCTGCAGCCAGCAGAGGCACTCAAAGCACAAACAGGATGTTTCTGTCATTTCCAGTTTGACCCCCTTCTCTTATTCAACACACAAATTCCGTGACGTCAATAGAAACGCAACGAACTGGCAAATATTTGAATATCAGATCCGTAAACCGCAAAAGATGGCAAATAGACTCCAGTTTAGTCAGCTGCCGGCTGTCTCACAAGGACCAAACTAAATTTAACTTTGAAACATATATAGATATTCCTCAACTTACGACCACAACTGAGCCCAACATTTCTGCTGTTAAGTGAAACATTTAAGTGAGTTTTGCCCGATTTTACGACTTTTCTTGCCACAGTTGTTCAATGAATCATTGCCATTCATAAGTTAGTAACCCAGTTGTTAAATGAATCTGGCTTCTCTATTGACTTTGCTTGTCAGAAGGTCGCGAAAAGTGATGACATGACCTTGGGACACCGCAACGGTCATAAATATGAGTCCGTTGCCAAGCATCTGAATTTTGATCACATCATCATGGGGACGCTGCAAAGATTGTACCTGTGAAAAACAGACATAAGCAATGGTGAAATCCAAATTTTTTTACTACCGGTTCTGTGGGCGTGGCTTGGTGGGCATGGTGTGGCTTGGTGGGCGTGGCAGGGAAAGGATACTGCAAAATCTCCATTCCCACCCCACTCCAGGGGGAAGGATATTGCAAATCCCCATTCTCTCCCCACTCCAGGGGAAGGATATTGCAAAATTTCCATTCTCACCCCACTCTGGGTCCAGCCAGAGGTGGTATTTCCCGATTCTCCAAACTACTCAAACTTTTCACTACTGGTTCTCCAGAACCTGCTGGATTTCGCCTCTGGACATAAGTCACTTTTTTCAGTGCCATTGTAACTTTGAACAGTCACTAAATGAACTGTTGTACGTCGAGGACTTCTTATATCACACTCTGTAATCAGAAAGTTCCATAACGAGGGCCATCAAAGGAAGAATGATTCAATAAATGATAAATAAATCAATACATTCAAGCTGTGTTTAAAAGTTTGGTGATGTGGACGGTGTAATGAAAAGACAAAATTCTCTTTCAACCTTCTACACTATGAGAGCAATAATTTGACTCCAGATGTTGCTCCAGAAATTATAAAGGCAGCTCTGCCGAAACGGAATAATGTACGAAGGACAACATGTGGCAAATACTTAGCAGTGAAAAAAAAATAGAAAAAGAAAGAAAACACAAAATAATAGAACGGGTCAAAACGGTAACTCAAAGATATAATTCAGCATGTTAAGTCAGAATGCCCTGCCTGCAAAAATAGAAAAAATATTCCTTTGTGAAAAACCTGACAATGGAAAGTATATAAAGAGGAGAAGCACATTCAAGGACAAATATTAACTTTTTTTAACCTTAGCTGCTTCAGAAGGCAAACAGCTAAAGCCCATGGAAATATAACAATCGGAGGAAAATTCAATAATGGAAAGAAGAGCTGCAAAAATAAAAACTAACGACACGATTGTTTTGAAAAGGTCTGCCAAGGAAATTAAGCTGGAAAAATGAAGTTGAATCTCCACAGACAGAAGATGTCTATGGAGATTCTCAATCATCTGGGTCATAATTGTCCAAAAGTCAACTAGACTTTCTTGATGTTTCTTTTTCTTTTCGTTTTTGCCTTCAAAATGTTTTACTTCTGATCCAAAAAACTGAAGACGTTTTCAAGCAAAAAAGAAAAGAAAAAAATCAATAGCTTTTTGAAAAAAAAGTACCTTTGGGATTGGAGACAGAAGGGATCCAAATTTTAATGAGAATTCAAGCACATTTATTTTAAAAAATGTGGGTAGATAGGGTGTGAAGGCAAGGAGCTATGGCAAAGTATCTCCCATGCAATAAATATTGGAATTTCATTCTCAGACGAGCTGTAAAATTAATCAAGATGGATTGGCTGCAATCGAACAAGAGGATTTAAGCAAACAAATCGTGCAATCCTATATATGTATGTATGTATATCTTTTATTAGATTAAGATGCATTTGCTGTGTTCGGATCTAATCAGTCTTAGGAAAGAATGAAGCCGCACCAGGAATGCACACACTCAGAGGAAAAGCTCAAACAGCATATTGAGCAGACTAGAAAAATAGCTAAAGCTTATAGAAAGTTGAGAATTATCATAGAAGCATAACATATGGGTTGGCCCAATATTAGGAACAGAAATGGAATAGAGCAATTCCCAATTTGCTTAGATCCCAGGATCTCAACCGAGACAACATGAAACAACATTAAATAAATAACTCAGCTGCTGCATGTTTTTATTTTTGCATTGTGTCTTTTTATATATATATATACATATTGTGTATTTAATTGTTAACCTCCATGTGTGAGATAGATGGCTATATACATTCAAATAAATATTCCCTCTCTCCCACCCCCCAGGTTGGAAAAAACCGTCCCCAAATGTTTTATTTTTAGTGCCTGAGAGGCCCACTGGATGCTGGGCGAAAAAAAAGCTAGTAATATATTCACAATATCGAGCTTACCATTTAGAAAATGTGGGGTTTGCAAAGATGCTGTTTTTGCAATTGCTTCTGAAGGTTTCCCAAAATAAGGTACCCGAAATCCTAGGTGGGAATATCTAGTGTGTAAAGTTATCCTAAAAGCATTGTCATCTTTTGCTTTACATGGATATAAAGTTCAATCAAGTGGAACGGTTTTTAGTCCTTGTTGTTAGTTGCAAAGTCATGTCTGACCTCATGGACAACATTCCTCCAGGCCTTCCTGTCCTCTACCATCCTCTGGAGTCCATTTAAGCTCACGCCGACTGCTTCAGTGACTCCATCCAATCACCTCGTTCTCTGCCGTCCCCTTCTTCTTTTGCCCTCAATCGTTCCTAGCATTAGGCTCTTCTCCAGGGAGTCCTTCCTTCTCATTAGGTGGCCAAAATATTTTAGTTTCATCTTCCGGATCTGGCCTTCTAAAGAGCAGTCAGGGTTGATCTCTTCTCAGACTGACCGGTTTGATCGCCTTGCAGTCCAAGGGACTCGCAGGAGTCTTCTTCAGTACCATCGTTCAAAGGCCTAGAACGGCTGAATCCAGACCCAGAGAAAATCCCCCCCAGCTAGAAACTTTATGACGCAGGGATGAGCTAGAGATAGCATTGAGTGTTCAACTGATCAACAATGTTTTAGGGTGCACTTTGAAACAAACTTAGGAAAAATCAAAGTGCTTAAATTAAAGACTTAATTCAAAAATGAAAGATTTAGCATTTAACCAAGGATAATCTGCTCATACTGGTCCCCCATTACAGCCTTCCAGAAATCTTACAACAGCATTGCAACACGCACAGTGTATTTTGTTTCTGAGCCCAAACTTTAATGTAGTTCAACAGAATTCGACTGCTGAACTAGACGGATAGTCATATTTTTGCAGTGCCCAAACATGCATACATCCTGCTTCTGACAAGGATAGCAGAAACATGTTTGACCATGCCAAAAAAAAAAAAAAATGTTCAGAAATGCAATCGGGACGTGTGCTTGAGACTACAGGTAGTCCTTGACTTACGACCAATTCCTTTGACAACAGTCTGAAGTTACAACAGTGCTGTAAAAATAATTTATGACCTGCCTTACAATGAACAACAATCGTACCATCCGTGTGGATCACAATTCAGACACTTGGCAATCAGTTCACATTTAGGAGGGTTGGAGCCAGGGGTGGGTTCTAAATTTTTTTACTACCGGTTCTGTGGGTGTGGCTTATTTTGTGGGCGTGGCTTGTAGTCATGTGACAATTATTTAGGATTTAGCAGAGGTACTGGTCTACCAGGTTTTAACTGCTTGCAGAGCTGTACCAGTCTACTCATTTGTTTTTGGATGCCCCAGTCTACTCATTTGTTTTTGGAGGCACAGGTCTACTCATTTGTTTTTGGAGGCCCCGATCTACTCATTTGTTTTTGGAGGCCCCGGTCTACTCATTTGTTTTTGGAGGCCCCAGTCTACCCATTCGTTTTTGGAGGCACCGGTCTACTCATTTGTTTGCAGGCACTGGTCTACCACCATACTGCCTTTTAACACTGATCAGGTGTAGGGTGGCCCTTTGAAGCCCCGTGTCAAGAGTTTAAACAGTTTTTTCCCTTGTAGCTGATCAGCTGGGACTCGGGAGGCAGCAATAGATTGGGGGTGGGACCAAATAAAAGGTAATAATAACATGGGGGGCGGGGGGCAGAAGAACCCAGCTCCTGAACAAAGAGAACCGTTCCGGTGATGTCATATCGTCACCGCTACCAGCTCAGCCGAACCAGGAGGAACCTACCACTGGTTGTAGCATTCTGGGCAGTGCTTTTTGCAGGCAAGGGGAATCTTTCCAGAAGGAAAAAAGCCAGAGACCCAGCTGGGAAGGTTGCAAATCACAATCGTGTTTCTCGGGTGTCCCTATTTTAAAAGCAATACAAATAAAATGAAATTAATAAAATAAAATGAACTCAACGGCAAAGAAGTTTGCAAATTTGCGACCGCGTAATGACTTGCTTTACAATCGCAGTGATTTGCTTAAAGACCATTGCAAAAAAGGTTGAAAAATTTGATGCGGTCATGGGATTGTCTCACTCTTGCTTAACGATAAATGTCCTGATCCCAATCGTTGCCCTAAATTGAGAACTAGATGATCAGTGTTTCTCAAAGTTAGTAACTTTTAAGATATGTGGACTTCCAACTCCCAAAAATACTGGCCGAGGAATTCTGGGCTCTGAAGTCCATGCACCTTAAAGTTGCCAAGTTGGAGACACACTGAAGGCTGTTAATTGATAAAACATCGGCTCAGAGGCTTAGATTCATTATCAACATCAAGCTTGAGCTAAAACGCAGAAAAATGAGGATGCCAGTTATACAGCAAAGCAAAAGAATTCAGGCATCACATTACACAAAACGAAAGTCCCGGAGCAGCAGCTTGCTAAAGCCAAAAATGTATACTGCCTTCTCTGAAAATAAGAAGAGCAACATGCAAAGGAACTGAAGGATAAATTCGGGGAAACATATTGCATTCCTAAAGAACGAGCCCAAGACAGAAAGAAATCAATAGATTGAAAATAGGAAACAACAGTATTCCAAAATGAAGTGAAGAATAAGGCAAATGAAATTTAGAATCAGAATAGAGCTGGAAGGGACCTTGGAGGTCTTCTAGTCCAACCCCCTGTTCAAGCAGGAGACATTATACTCAGTGGTGGGATTCAGCCGGTTCGCACCACTTCAGGAGAACCGGTTGTTAACTTTCTGAGCAGTTTCGTGAACTGGTTGTTGGAAGAAATCATTAGGGCAGAGAACTGGTCATTAAATTATTTGAATCACACCACTGCCTAGACCCGTGATGGCGAACCTATGGCACGCGTGCCACAGGTGGCACATGGAGCCATATCGGGGGTAAGCGAAGCCATATCCTTGGGCACACGAGCATTGCCCTAGTTCAGCTCCGGCATGCACCAGCCCACCGGAAGTTGGGAAACAGACTGTTTCCAGCCTCCGGAAGGCCTCCAGGGGGGGGAGGCCGTTTTCGCCCTCCCCAGGTTCCTAGAAAACCTCTGAAGCCTGGAGAGAGCAGAAAATGGGCCTTCCGGTTCAACCAGAAATTGGCAAATGGGCCATTTCCAGCCTCCGGAGGGCCTCTGTGGCGGGGGGGAGGCCGTTTTCACCCTCCCCAGGCTCCAAGAAAGCCTCTGTAGCCTGGGGCGGGTGAAAAACAGACCTACCGGGCCCAACATGCCATCGTGTGCCAAAAGTGAAGGGACCGCGGGGAGATCATGTGTGCATGTGGGGGAGGGGGGCGGAGCGCATTGAATTTTGGGTGTGGGCAACACCTCTCCCCCCACGGTCCCCACGTGATGGCAAATAAGTTCGCCATCACTGCACTATACCATTTCAGATAGGTGGCTGTTCAGTCTTTTCTTAAAAACCTCCAGTGGATGAAGCACCCACAACTTCTGGTGGCAAGCCATTCCACTGGTTAATTGTCTTACCTGTCAGGAACTTTCTCTCTAGTTCTAGGTTGTTTCTCTCCTTGGCTAGTTTCCATCCATTGTTTCTTGTCTCTCCCTCTGGTGCTTTAGAAAATAAGTGACCCCTTCTTCTTTGTGGCAGCCTTTGAAATACTTGTTAAATTCGTCAACAAGTGAATTGCACCAGACAGGATAGGAGGAGAAATAGCTTAATTTGTGGCAGATCGGAAGGAGTTACACTAACACATTTTCTGACTAACAAATATAATTAAAAAAACATATGTTTTTTATGGGCTGCGGCTTTTGGCTTTCATTAAAATTGGCTAGCTGGAAATTTTAACTGCTTTTGATTAGGATTTTTTTTTTTAACTTGGTACGGAGGTAAATTAAAGTCAACGCTGTGAAAAAAAATGATTGATCGATTTTGCTTATTTAATTTATAGGCGCTATAAATCACAGCCTCGGTTGGTGTACAACATAAAATGATTTAGCGGAATAATGCCAAGGTCGTACAAAACAAACAAGCTTGGGAAAAGTGTGTTTTTTAGCTGAGGACGATGTGATTTGTTTTTATTGTTTCTGGACAAATAGGCCTTGCACCACTATCGTACATCGACTAGTTTTTTTCGGACTGCCAAATAATCTTGTTGCAGAGAATATTTTTGAGTGTTTTTCTCTCGGCTGAAATGTTTTATTAATCTTGCTCTACTCTATTTTTGATTTTGTTTTTTTTTTAAAATAAAAAATCGGAATGCCTTGTTTTAAAAAGCGGCGCGTAAAATAAAAGATCGTTGGCTTAAACTTGAAGGAAGCGACTGGTTTCTTGCAATTCTGTAAACTCCAAGCGAGCCAACCGTATTATGTTTTCCATTTCCACCATAGGTGAAGCCAATCCTAAATTCAATTGTGACATCCGTGGGCACGGCAGCCAAACACTGGTATGTACAAATGTATGTAAAATTCACATTCCGAGCGCAGTCCAATTCCTGGAGGACTTTAGGAAGCATACAGAATTAAAAACAATGATAGAAAACTGAATGCTAGACAGAAAGAAAAAAAAATAATGGTTAGCCCGGTGCAGCAAACATCCACAAAAATCCCATAAAACATCTCACAGGAGGAGCCCGCATCATCGCTAGCTTGGAGCTCGGGAGAAAAACGAGATCTTCAAAACAGAGCTGGGTTCATTCAAATCTTGGCGGTCAGAGGCTGTTCAACAGGATAGGTGTTTAAAGGATGGAACCTGGAGCATGCTGACTCTACCTGATCTTAAAGGATAGGCAAAAACAACAGGGTTGAGAGTTAGGGCTAGGATTAGGGCTAGGGTTGGGTTAGGGTTGGGTTAGGGCCAGGGGTGAGTTCTACTTACCTTTATTACTGGTTTGCAATGGGAGCGCGCTTCTGTGCATGCACAGATCATCAATTATGACATCTGGGCACGTGGGCAGAGCCTCCCACCGCTTTTACTACCAGTTCTAAAGAACCGGACAGAACTGGGAGCAACCTACCACTGTTATGGCTAGGGCTAGGGCTAGGGCTAGGGCTAGAGCTAGAGCTAGAGCTAGAGCTAGAGTTATAGAGTTAGAGTTAGAGTTAGAGTTAGAGTTAGAGTTAGAGTTAGAGTTAGAGTTAGAGTTAGAGTTAGAGTTAGAGTTAGAGTTAGAGTTAGAGTTAGAGTTAGAGTTAGAGTTAAGGCTAGGTTAGGGCTAGGGTTAGGGTTAGGGCCAGAGGTAGTATTAAGCCGGTTCGTACCAGTTCACACAGGACAAGAAGCAATGGGTGGAAACTAGCCAAGGAGAGAAACAACTTAGAACTAAGAAGAAATTTCCTGACAGGTAGAACAATTAATCAGTGGAACGGCTTGCCTCCAGAGATTGTAGGTGCTCCAACTCTGGAACATTTTATGAAGCGTTTGGATAACCATTGGTCTCAAATGCTATAGGGTTTTCTCCCTATGCAGGGGTTTGGACTAGAAGACCTCCAAGGTCCCTTCCAACTCTGTTATTCTATCTTCTAGGCAATCTCCATCAACACCTCTGCAAACATGCTCTCCATCAACTGCACCAACTTTCTCAGTTCTGTGAGCCACAAGATTGCGACAGACACCCCGTGCAATTCCCCTGCACATTCCCCCATCCCCTTTTTGTGAAAAGCTTTAAACCATCATTACCCCGACAGTCCATTACACCCCAACCCCTTTTATGAAAATTCGAGCTATGGTGGTTGACAAGACCATCGTGATATCCAATGGATTTGTGTATCAGAGAGGCCCGATTTAATTGCAGTTCCTCTGTCAGTCTCTCTCTGGGTGATCCGAGGCCAGTTATTTTGCCATAGGTTCGTTGTGAAAATAAAATCCGTTGGGTGCCAGAACGAGATGAACATATGGTACTGTGCCAAATTGTGGCTGGGTTTGGGTTTGGCTTAGCATATTTTACAGACCCAGTCACTGCAGCGTGTTAACTATGGTTTATGGCCTAGTTATCACGGGAGTCCAGCCAACTGTGGTTTATTCGGCATTAAACCACAGTTACTTGGCTTAGCACAATCCATGATAGCTGTCTGTGGGGGCTGTTTGGAGAGCCAAGCTAGATATTTTACATGTGACTTTGAGATTGGAGCCTGCCAACACTTCTGGATGGAAAGTGACTTGGTTTATGATGTGCCACAAGGTTTTTTTAAATATATATATATAGCAGTTACTCAATTTTAAAGGAACTGTCAGCCTAAGGCTCACTTCATCTGAGTTCCGTGGAATGGAAGAATGTGAAATAAGCATTTCCGTCCCATCCCAAATGGGAAATCAAGAAAGATTTTAATTGTCTTTGGATTCTGCCTTTTCTTATATTTTTCAGCAGATGAGTTCCAATCAATGTTTTATCTTCTGAAGAGGGTTTTCTAGAGAAGGATCAAGATTTCAAGGGCCTCCCTGTTTTCTTTTGTTTTTAATAAATCCATGGTAAATGTCTCTGACTCATTCAGAGACAGTAATCAGTAATAATGTCACCCAGCCAGCTTTTCTGAGATTTTTCTGGAAAGCTGGTGGCTGCCGAAGCAGGATTTCACATCCTTCTGGAGGGTCTTGGAAATTTTAGATAGGACACTGTCCCATTTCTTCAGGGAATGTTCTTATTTCCTGCTGTGAAAACTGGGCACCGACATGCTGGCAAAAAAATAATAATGAGAAGACTAAGTGAGAAATAAAAAAAATAATGAGAAGACCAAGTGAGAGCAATCAACCAATGGAACAGAAGTTGCCTTCAGAAGTTGTGGGAGCTTCATCACTGGAAGCTTTCAAGAAGAGACTGGACTGCCATCTGTCGGAAATGACGTAGTAGGGTTTTCTGATTGGGCGGGGGTTGGACTGGATGACCTACAAGCTCCCTTTCAACTTTGTTAATTTGTTAAGCCATGTTAGGGTTTTTTAAGCCCCTATGAAACAGTTCAACCTCCTGGGAATCCATGTTATGTCAATAGATGTGTGAATGGGTCTGGATCGCCTGCCCCAGTTAAGGTAAGCAGCAGTTCTAGGCATGTTTACAGGTCGTCCTCGACTTACAACAGTTGGCTTAGTGACCATTCAAAGTAACAGCGGCAATGAAAAAAAGGGACTTACGGCTGTTGTTAACACTTATGACCGTTGCAACATCCCCGTGATTTACATTGGGATGATTGACAACTGACTCACATTTCTGACAGTTGCAGCATCACGGGGGATTCAAATAATTTAACAACCGCTCCTTTGCCCTAATGATCGGCTGGGTGGGCGTGGCCAGGGTGGGCATGGCCAGGGGGTGTGATAGGCAGCATTCGGCCTCCTGCACCCCCCTGGGAGAGAAAAGAGGCTGGGGGGGCTGCTCCGCCCCCTCGTACCCCATTTTGGGCCTAGTAGATCTCCTGGGAGCAAAAATGGGCCGCGGGGGGGATGCTGCATCCCCCGTGCCCCGTTTTCAGCCTAGGAAGCCTCCCTGCACTTATCTGGGAGCCAAAATGGGGCACATGGAGATTCCTGGAAGGGGCAGGGCAGGAAGGGGAGGGGCCAATCACTAATTTAACTACCAGTTCACTCGAACCGGCTGAATCCCACCACTGTCACGTGATCTCCTTTTGTGACCTCCTGATAAGCAAAGTCAACGGGGAAACCAGATTCACTTAACAACCATGTGATTTAATTTAACGACCTCAGTGATTCACTTAGCCAAGGCGGCAAGAAGAGTCGTAAAATGGGGCAAGACTCGCTTAACAAATTTCTCATTTAGCAACGTAAATTTTGGCCTCGGTTTGTGGTCATACGTTGAGGACTTCCTGTACTTTCCCTGAGGTTTTATGACTTTAGTTTGGTCTAGTGATGAAGGCACCAGGCTAGAAACCATGATACGGTGAGTTCTTACCAGTGGTGGGTTGCCCCCGGTTCAGATCGGTTCGCAAGAAGTGGTAGTAAAACCGGCAGGAGGCTCCGCCCACCACCCCAGATGTCATCATCAGTGATCTGCACATGCGGCACGTGATCCCGTAGCAAACCAGTGGTAAAGGTAAATAGAACCCACCCCTGGTTCTTACCCCATGGTTAGGCATTAAAGCTAGCTTGGGGACTTTGGCGCAATCACCAGGTTCTAGTGAGTGCACTTTTCATTGAGAGTACAGTAGATAGTACCCAGTGGTGGGATTCAGCCGGTTCGCACCACTTCGGGAGAACCGGTTGTTAACTTTCTGAGTGGTTTGATGAACTGGTTGTTGGAAGAAATCATTAGGACAGAGAACCGGTTGTTAAATTCTTTGAATCCCACCACTGATAGTACCCCTCTCAAAATGGTCTCTATCAGGGCGGGTTAAACTCAATGACACTAATAGAATAACAGAATTGGAAAGGACCTTGGAGGCCTTCTAGTCCAGCTGTGGCCAACCTTTCTGGCTTGGTGGATTGGCAGGAAGGAGAGGAGATGATTCTGTGTGCGCAGCTGGTGGGCCCCCGCCACTCATGCAATTGGAACTTCACACATAAGCACCAGCACTCGCTGTCCACGCAAATGGCCGCTGCTGGCGCAAGTGGAGCTGCATTTGTACACACACGCTTGCCCCCACATCCACTTGCTCGGGTGGGCGTAGCCAAGGTGGGCGTGGCCAGCTCAACTTCACTCACTGAAGCTCCATTTTGGCCGTGATGGCCTCCTACAGGCCTCCGCTAACAAAAATAGAGCCTGGGGGGGGCAGCGCATGGCCCGCCCAGGCTCCGTTTTCGGCCACCTGGAGCCCCCTGTCAGCTCTCTCCCCGAGCTTCGTCTTTGCTGGCAGAAGGCTGTAGGAGGCCATCACGACCAAAAATGGAGCCTGGAAGGGCTGTACATGGCCCTCCCAAGCTCCGTTTTCATTGGCAGAAGCACCACAGGACGGTCCTTTGTTGTTTCCAGGGCGGCCCCACGGGCCAAGATCTAAGCAGCCCATGGGCCAGATTTGATCCAGGGGCTTTGAGTTTGACACCCCTGGTGTATAACGTACTGTATCTGGAACGGGTGAAAAGAAGGGGGCAGATGCCATGCTAGAAATCATCTGGAAGGCCTTGAAATGGAACTGGAATACAAAAATAGAAAACTGCTTATTTTTCTTTTCTTTTCTTTTTTTCCCCCCTTTTTGAATAGCTCCAAATCAAAATGTGTGGTCTTCTTTCCTGAACTACTCCAATCATGAAAGAGGTCATTGTTATTAAATTTCAGACTTCTGAAGGACGATGCGATATGAAAATTTATCCCCGGAACAATATAGGAGCAACGCCGCATTCCTTCCCGTTAGTCAAAGACCACTATTAATGATCTGCAGCCTGGCATTTGCATACGAATATAACAGGGCTGAAATAGGCAGGAAAATATTTGGATCGGATGCCAAAAGAGTCTGAATTTTTAAAAAAAATAAAATAAAATAAAACTAAACCAGTAAGTTGCCAAGGATATGTGTTATTGCACACTTTCCCTTACCAAGTCAGAAAGGTATTCTGTGTTGAGAAGCACATTTTTTTTTCTTAATGGTCTTTTGCTCATCATTTTTGGGGCTGAGGTGATCTCACAGGCAGCTTTTAATTAGAATAGTGTCTGGGCCTGCTATCCTTTTCCTGAGCTGGTCTTCATCGTAGTATTTATTGCTGCAAAATATTTATAACACGCCTCGTTTCCACATTCTGACAGGCTCATTGAAATGAAATACAAGAAGGCCAGACAGAGTTGCTAGTACTCTCACTATTGAACCTATCTCCAAAGCATACCGTATTTTTCGGAGTATCAGATGCACCTTTTCCTCCCCTAAAAGGGGGTGAAAATGTAGGTGCATCTTATACACCAAATGTAGCCCCGCCCACCCACTGGCCCCCACCCTTTGGCCTCTGCCTCACAGCAGTTGCCTCCTTGCAGCAAGCAGCAAGAAGAAACTGCTTGTTTCAGCTTCAGCACAGCCTAATTAGCACAAGTTGATTGGATCAGCCACCCGACGCTCAGCTGTTTTGCTCACAGCTGTTTTGCGCTGGCCTCTGCTGCTTGCTGCAAGGAGGTAAATTGCTGGAGCAGATTTTTTTTTTTCTTTGTGCTAATCAAGCTATGCTGAAAACGAAAATGAAAGTAAAGCAGGCTGTTTGCTGCAACGAGGCAAAATTGCTCAGAGGCAGAGGGAGATTTCTTTTTCTTCTTTTCCTCACCAAAAAAGGTAGGTGCGTCTTATAGTCCGGTGTGTCTTATACTCTGAAAAATATGGTATGTAATCTGTATCTTGACAGATGACTAATTGGCAATTTTAGACTTGCATCTTCTTGTTTTCATTCGCTTGTTCTTTCCAGATCCTGCACGATTAAAATTCTACTTTTGTCACGTAGGCTGCTCCTCTCTATGTCTGACGAGTTTATATTTCAACTGGCCTCTGAAGAAGAGTCAGAGACGTTGTGGACAAGCGATAATGGAGTTGTTCAATCCTCCTGTAGCGGATGTGAGGAGTGTAGCATTTCATACAAATGACTGTCCAATCTCTTCTTAAAAACTTCCAGTGTTGGAGCATTCACAACTTCTGGAGGCAAGTCATTCCAGATTAATTGTTTTAACTGTCAAGAAATTTCTCCTTAGTTCTAGGTTGCTTCTCTCCTTGATTAGTTTCCACCCATTGCTTCTTGTCCTGTCCTCAGGTGCTTTGGAGAATAGCTTGACTCCCTCTTCTTTGGGGCAGCCCCTGAGATATTGGAAGACTGCTATCATGTCTCCTCAAGTCCTTCTTTTCATTAAACTAGATGTATCCAGTTCCTGCAACCGATCTTCATATGTTTTAGGAAGGAAGCAGGAAGGGTCTCTCAGAGAGTTAGCAGGAAGGGTCTAGACCTGGGGCCCCCAACCTTTTGGACCTCAGGGACCACTAAATTAATAATTTTAAATCCCGCGGACCACTAATATGATCTGCCTAATGACCAGCTGGGTGGGCGTGGCTAGGTGGTCATGTGACTGGGTGGGCGTGGCCAACTCGATGTCACTCACATCGAGGGGTGCCTCGCCGGCCTCTACTCACTCCTCTCCTGCCAGATACTCCTCGCCTCTCCGCCCAGGCTCCTTAGGGCCCCAACAGGAAGCAGTTGTTGGAGTTAAGCAACCACCATGAGAAAAAGTTGGCAAAACAGCTGGCTCAGTTCAAATTGGATCTGACCGAAAAGGAGGCTCAGCAGCAGCACCTCACTCAGGACTACAAGTATAGGCTTTCCAAGCAGAGGGAAGACCTGCAGGAGTGCAAGGCCAGGTACCGGCACCTGGAGGCTCAGCGGGCAGATGGTCAGCCAGTTCCAGGCCATGAGGCAGTTCTACTGGAACAAGGCCCTGTGGCTGCTTGCGACCAGCAGCACTTCCCTCCACCCTTCGCCCAAAGCCCCACACCAGGAGGTTGAAGCAGACCCCAAGTTCAAATTTCTGCCCCCATCCAACCCATACAGAAAGACCCCAAAGTAGGAGAGACTCAGCAGCAACACAAACGTTCATTGCACGTATCTGGCCCAGGGGCCATAGTTCGAGGACCCCTGATTTAGTGCAATATAAAAAAATGCAAATAATTTTTCTGTGGAGCACCAAAATTTTCTCATGGACCACCAGTGGTCCATGGACCACCAGCTGGTGACCACTGGTCTAGACTCAACTTTGCCCTACCAGTCACATGTTATACCAACACTACCTCTCCAACGTGCAATTTTAATATTTCAAAGGAAAGGGTGATAACTTTAGAAAGAAACAAAGCTGAACTTAGTAAGAACAACACTGTCAGCCTTTCAGACAGCGTGTTTAAAAGGACTCATTTTATCATTATGGCTTGAGATGCTGAACAGAAATTTAGTATCCTTCCTGCCATTTTTCAACTCCCTTAACAACGCTTAAGAGCTTTTGTCAAACTCCTTATGCAAGGCCTAATAAATTATGTCAGCTGGCTTCCTTATTGCTAAATTCCAACATTAAATTTAATCTAAATCAGAGAAATACCAGGAAGACTAATAAACGGCGTGTGATTTATTTGCTTTTTAGTGTTTGACGATAGTTAACCTGATTCTGAGTCTGGCTTTTAGCCAGTCAATGAAATGAATTGTGTTTTAAGACTAGATTCTTTAGAACGCAGCATGATTTCTAGCCTGTAAAATGTCTTTGATGCAAATGAAAATCCTGTATAGTCTGTCTGATCCATCTGGAAACTTTGCTGACATAGTCCAATTGAATGAACCAAAAGGCAAAAAGACTTTGGCAACTACAGGACACAGGGCCAGGTGTGAAGCAGGACTTTCTCACTCTTTTCTCATGTAAATAGGACCTTCTGTGTTGCCACCATAGAGAGAGAGGAGAGGAGAGGAGAGGAGAGGAGAGGAGAGGAGAGGAGGGAAGGGAAGGGAAGGGAAGGGAAGGGAAGGGAAGGGAAGGGAAGGGAAGGGAAGGGAAGGGAAGGGAAGGGAAGGGAGGAGAGGAGAGGAGAGGAGAGGAGAGGAGAGGAGAGGAGAGAAATAGAATGGAAGGGAAGGGAGGAGAGGAGAGGAGAGGAGAGGAGAGAAGAGAAGAGGAGAGGAGATGAAAGGAGGAGAGGAGAGAAATAGAATGGAAGGGAAGGGAAGGGAGGGGAGGGGAGGGGAGGGGAGGGGAGGGGAGGAGAGGAGAGGAGAGGAGAGGAGAGGAGAGGAGAGGAGAGGAGAGGAGAGGAGAGGAGAGAAGAGAAGAGAAGAGAAGAGAAGAGAAGAGAAGAGAAGAGAAGAGAAGAGAAGAGAAGAGACCAGTTTGGAGGTCTTCTACTCCAACCCTGCAGGAGACCTATGCTGTTCTAGACAAGTGGCTGTCCAGTCTCTTCTTAACAACCTCCAATGATGGAGCACCCGTAACTTCTACAGGCAACCCTTTCCACTGGTTAATTGTTCTCACTGTTAGGAAATTTCTCCTTAGTTCTAGGTCAATTCTCTCCTTGATTAGTTTCCATCCATTGCTTCTTGTCCTGCCTTCAGAGGCTTTGGAAAAAAGGTTGACCCATTCTTCTTTGGGACAGCCCTTCAAATATTGGAACACTGCTAACATGTCCTCCCTAGTCCTTCTTTTCACTAGACTAGTCAAGCTGAATTCATCCAACCATTCTTCATATGTTTTAGCCTCCGGCTCCCCAAATGTCTTATAATATAATATAATAACAGAGTTGCAAGGTACCTTGGAGATCTTCTAGTCCAACCCCCTGCTTAGGCAGGAAACCCTACACCACTTCAGACAAATGGTTATCCAACCTCTTCTTAAAAATTTTCAGTGTTGGAGCATTCAGAACTTCTGGAGGCAAGTCGTTCCACTGATTAATTGTTCTCACTGTCAGGAAATTTCTCCTTAGTTCTAAGTTGCTTCTCTCCTTCATTAGTTTCCACCCGTTGCTTCTTGTCCTGCCCTCAGGTGCTTTGGAACAGGTCCTTCTTGTTTGTGGCAGCCCCTGAAATATTGGAAGACTGCTATCATGTCACCCCTGGTCCTTCTTTTCATTAAACTAGACATACCCATTTCCTGCAACCGTTCTTCATATGTTTTAGCCTCCAGCTCCCTAATTGTCTTTGTTGCTCTTTTTTTTTTTGAACAAACAACAGAGCATTGAGGAGAAGAATATGCCTCAACCAGAATCTTCCTTCTAGTAGGCTCTAGGTGAGATGCCTAACAGAAAATGGACTTAAACAGCAGAAAAGAACCACTGAAGGCCTTCTTCACATAGGTTGTGGCTGCAACTCCTTATTTTCAAAACTTAGAAGCCCTTTAAGCGTCAACCTATAATTTCTGCCTAGCCACCTGTTTTGATTTACATGAGACTATTCTCCAATCCTTGGATTGGAGTAAGGTCTTACATTAGGGAGTTGTGAAGTGCGCACTGAGGACTTGGGGCAGATTCATCAACTGTGCAATGCCACAACACCAATTTTGGCTCGGCCAGCTGAGCAAACCCTGTTGGTTTATAAACTGTACTATAAAGGTTGGCAGGTTGTAAGGAACTGCAGCAATGAGTATTAAAACTCTCTTGGGATGTACTACATGATCCTCAAGACTATACTAAAAGCTAGAGAATAGGAAGATGCTATTTCAATAAACAATCAATTTCTTTGTTGAAGGCATTTCTAAGGAGCCTGTCGTTAAAATGATATATAAGCTGTAGAAATATTTGTTTTATTTCTTTGTTATACGGCCTTTATTATTTTTGCAAATAACCCAAGGCAGCGAACATATTCAATACATCTTCCTCCTCCTTCTATTTTCCCCACAACAGCAACCCCTGTGACATGGATTTGGGCCAAAATCACCCAGCCAGCTTTTATGCCAGAAGCTAGTACTAAAACTCAGTTTCCTGGTAATGGACCCAAAAATGTCCAGTTGGTTTTTATGGCTAAGGTGGGACTTGAACTCATGGTCTACTACTTGCTAGCCTGATGACTTAGCCACTAGACCAGGGATGTCAAACTCAAGGCCCGGGGGCCCCATCTGCACCGCGGGGTGCTTAGATCTGGCCCGTGAGGTCCACGTGCAACCCTCTGAGCTCTGTTTATACTGGCAGAGGACTGCAGGATGCCATTGTGGCCAAAAGCACAAGACAGACGGGCCACGCACGCCCCTCCTGAGCTCTGGCAGAGGACTAGCAATATAAATTACCAGCAAAAGTGCATTTGAACACAAGGCAAGAAGGCATCAAGAAATTCCTCTGCTGGGATAGATAAATGATTTAGATAATAGAAAGTTAAAACGAGGGAGAGGATAAAAAAGAAATAGAAACCCCAGATGACACCAGAGTAAATGAAAAAGGGGGATGGGAGAGGGGAAAAGAAAGAAGATAATAAGAATAAATGTACAATTACGATGATAATACTGATAGATAGAATAAATCTGAAAAGAAATTGAAAGAAAGTATATACTATTAGAATACAGGAATTGCTCATATACCGAACATGGAGAATATTCCACAGCAAAGAAGATAGAAAGGAGAGAGGAGTAGAGGGTAGGAAAAGGAGAGGGAGGGAGAGGAATGGAAGAAAGGGAAAAGGAGAGGAAGGAAAGGTAGGGGACAGGAGTAGGAGAAAAGGTGAGAAGGGGGAAAAGAAGAGAGGAGTGGGGGAAAGGAAGGGGAAGTAGAATGAGGTAGGAGAGGAGGAAGGAGAAAGGAGGAGAGGAGGGAGGGAAGGGAAAGAGGACAAGAAGAAAAAGGTTTGTTGCGAAATGAGGGAAGAAAGGGTAGAAGAGCAACTCCGAAGGTAATTAAAATGCCTTATTTAATGCTTTATTTAAGGAAAACATGGATATGTATGATTAATTGTGCATAAGAAAATGTACATTTTATATTATGTGTATAAGAAATAAAACTGAAAAACTTTTCAAAAAGAAAAAAGAAATTCCTCTGCTGAAGACAATGGATCCCCCCCGGCCCTGCCTGGGCCACCACAGGCGCCCCGAACATGAGTGACATTGAGCTGGCCACGCCCACCCTGGCCAGGCGGCCCTCCCCTGGCCACCCGAGGTCAAACAGAACTCTGAGGCGGCCCTCAATGAAACCAACCTACTCCAAAGATATTTTTTGAAGAAATTAAAAAAAAACAACAACCATCCATTTCCTGAAGTTTGTCTTCTTAGTTCCCCATGACCTTTTCATGAGATGCCTGAGAGATTCAGCACCTGAATGCACATCCTCTTGGCCATCACAAGTCCCTCATTTGTTTCTCTTCTCTTCCGTAGAGAAGAGAAAAATATCCAGTAGCTCAAGATAACTTCCTGATGTCATCTGCTTGCACACTGCACCGCCCAGGGCCTGACCTTCTCTCTCACAACCATCAAGTTTTCCCCCCAGAGGTGTGGGAAAAGGAACTCGCTTTTAGCCATTGTTTCTCCTCCACCTATTTCCTTCTCCGTTTTCTTAAACTTGCTCCCCCCACCCCTCCCACTCACCCACCCCGTTTCGCTGTCTCTCAACAATAGCTTTGTTTCCACAGCTGCGCGGATTCTGTTTCTCAGGCCCGTTTCCCTTTTTTTTTTTTGGAACTACTAGGGTGGGATTTATTCATTTGTTTAACTTGGAAAAGCCCGGTGTAATATTGCCGTCTGATAACAGATGGAATAAGCAGAGGTTCCTTTTTACTCCTTTCCGACTTTCCAATCTTTAAGCTTGAATCGTCCCGTTTTGAGACTTGCATAAGAGAAAGGTTGCTGGGTAGATTGTGGACAGGGAGACTGGGAAAGGTCAAATGTTTAGCGGAGACGTTCTTTAAATGATCAAAATGGAGCTCATCCTACTCCGAAGACTAAGGTTTGCAGATTTGGCTGCTGGGTGTTTTTTGATGTACCGTATTTTCCGGCGTATAAGACGACTGGGCGTATAAGACGACCCTCCTCAGAGCCATTTAAGGCTCGTCAGAGCCTTTCGGGCTGGTCTACCTGGTTACAGGAGAATGAGACCCGGGGTATAAGACGACCCCCGACTTTTGAGAAGATTTTTGTGTGTTAGAAAGTAGTCTTATACGCAGGAAAATACAGTATTTCTTTCTTCAATATATAATCAGTGATGGGTTGCTCCCGGTTCGCACCGGTAGTAAAAATTTGTAGTAGTTTGGAGAACCGGTAATAACATTAGCTGGCCACGCCCCTGAACCGCTCCCCGGCCCGATCGCCACTCGCTTACCCCCCCCACCTCATCAGAGGCTTTTTTTTTAACTTTTAAAAGCATTTTTTTCTACAACCTCTTCAGCCGAAAAAATGCTTTTGAAAGTTAAAAAAAAAAAAAGCCTCTTATGATCGCGCGGCTCAGCTGGGATCGTCAGAGGCTTCTAAAATTGGGTTTTCCTGCAACCTGTTTGGCCGGAGACGTTGTAGGGGAAAAAAATGTCTTTAAAAGCCTCTGGTGATCCCAGCTGAGCTGCCTGATCGTCAGAGGCTTCTAAAAGCATTTTTTTTTCCTGCAACCTCTTAAGGTTGTAGAAAAAAATGCTTTTAAAAGTTTTTTTTAAAAAAAAGTTGGCCACGCCCATCCAGCCACATTACCCCCTGCCAAGCCACACCCACAAAATAAGCCACGCCCACAGAGCCGTTAGTAAAAAAATTTAGAACCCACCCCTATGTATAATATAGCTGCCCATCTCGCATACGTGATTTTGGATAGCCCACAAAGTTAAAACAAAATAGAGCAGAGAAATCCCAAAGATGTTTTTGTTTTTGTTTTATTTTCAGGAGGCAACTGGATTTCCTTGCTTTTCTTTGAAGATGTTTTGCTTCTGATCCAAGATGCTTCTTCAGCTCTGAAGAAGCTTCTTGGATGAGAAGCGAAATGTCTTCAAAGAAAAAAACCAGGAAGTCCTGAAAAAAGCACTTTTGGGACAACCATGTCCTGGATGGCTGAGAGTCTCCATAGACCCAGTAGAGAAATAGAGCCAAAGTCATACGACAAAAATGATTAGAATGCATTAAAAACAATAAAAACTATTAAAGGCATAAAAACATAATCTGTGAGAGTGCAATCAAATTAAGTAGTAATATAGGCATACAGGAGGCTCCACACTACCTATCATATGCTGAGTGCATTGGATGAGATCAGCCAATTATGCTGACCCCTACCTAATTATTTAAAAAAACAAACATTTTATATGGGTCCTTGGTGCTCTCAGAGCTTCGTTATTTTCTTGCAGATTCTTGATTACCCAAACTAGGTAAAATCATCCGTGCTAGCAAGAAAACTATCAACTCAAGAGAGCACGAAGGTTTCAACCCTGAGCTACAAATATTCTCCTTTATTGGAACGTTTTATGAATGGCTTTCTTTCAAATTTCTTCTGCCTGGTTATCTTCCTGTTGGTCTATCACTCCTATCGATTCGTAAAGAACAACCCAGTCCTGAGGAAAATGGAAAGCATGAGAAAGAGGTTCAAAATATCTCTGCCTTGATTCTCTTCGGTATAAGGGAAGGCAGAAGGAAATTCTGGCAGGCTTTCGAGATTCTATTATTGCAACCCTACAACAATAAAAGTAGTTTTCTCATGATCCTTGTGATGCCTGTTTCCTGACTTGGACCGCTGCCCAGACCTGGCATCATCTAAGTCAGCCTGAATAACGCCCATATTGCCTTAGGGACAATCAGACTGTAGGCCAACATGACATTAAGACAGGATGCCTGCGGGATCCAATACCTTTGTCAAAATCATGGAAGCGTCATTATATTACAAGCTCTGCTCCTTTCTTGGGCACGTACATCATAGCCCACATACACAAAAGGGGCGGAGCTTGCGGAGCGATGATAGAAGACTGTTTTCATGATTTGGCTCCTTTTTTTAAAATTAATTTTTATTAGATTACGTTATAATACAATACATAGAATATCGGTTCGACAGTGATAATATAAATACAGATTGAATACATTCTTAACTTATAATATCTCCTAACTTGCTCCCTTGTTTTGCTGTTCTAAGCTATCTCTCTTCCTTTCTTTATTTGGCTCATTTTATTTTATTTTATTTTATTTATTTAATTTTATTTAATTTTATTATTTAATTTAATTTATTTTTATTTTTATTTTATTTATTTCATTTCATTTCATTTCATTTCATTATTTCATTTCATTTCATTTCATTTCATTTCATTTTATTTTATTTTATTTTATTTTATTTTATTTTATTTATTTTATTTTATTATTTTATTTTTATTTTATTAGTTTAGTTTAGTTTAGTTTAGTTTAGTTTAGTTTAGTTTAGTTTAGTTTAGTTTAGTTTAGTTTAGTTTGTCAAATATGTACCATACGAGATAACAGGTATAAGTATAAACATGGACATGAACACAGGAAATGAGTACAGATAAATGGGGACAGTAGGACAGGGACGATAGGCCTGCTGGTGCCCTTATGGACGCTCCCCTTATGGACCTCTTAGGAATGGGGTGAGGTCCACGGTAGACAGTTTAAGGTTGAAGCTGTGGAGGTTTGAGGATGTAAAAATGGAGTCGAGTAGAGCATTCCAGGTGTTGACTACTCTGCTGCTGAAGTCATATTTTCCGCAATCAAGTTTCGAGCGGTTTACCTTGAGTTTGTATCGATTGTTTGCCCATGTATTATTGAGGTTGAAGCTGAAGAAGTCGTTGACAGGTAGGATGTTGTAGCAGACAATTTTGTGTACTATGCTTAGATCAGACCGTAGGCGGCGCAGTTCCAGGTTGCCCAAGCCCAAAATTTCAAGCCTGGAGGCATAGGGAATTCTATTGTGAACAGAAGAATGGAATGAACCTTGAAGTTACCTGCCAATGTCTCTATGAGTGAGCATGTGTGTTGATGAACATACAAGGCAGCTAGTGGTGCGTATGGAATCAGGTCACTGCTGCCCATATGCCCATGTGCCAGTCAACTGTTTGTATCAGCAGTGATGGAGGAAAAAAGATGTCCCTAAAGCTTTTAATGAAAATAAGAACTAGGGGAGACATGATAGCAGCATTCTAATATCTCAAGGGTTGCCCCAGAGAAGAGGGGGGGGTCAACCTATTCTCCAAAGCACCTGAGGGCAGGACAAGAAGCAACGGGTGAAAACTAATCCAGGAGAGAAGCAACTTGGAATTAAGGAGAAATTTCCTGACAGTGAGAACAATTAATCAGTTGAACAACTTGCCTCCAGAAGTTGTGAATGCTCCAACACTGGAAGTTTTAAAGAAGAGATTGGACAACCTTTTGTCTGAAGTGGTGTAGGGTTTCCTGCCTGAACAGGAGGTTGGACTAGAAGACCTCCAAGGTCCCTTCCAACTCTGTTATTGTATTGTATTCTATTTTATTTTGTCTTGTTCTGTTCTGTGCCACGCTACTCCACTCCACTTTCTTCCCTCCCCTCCCCTCCCCATTCTAGAGGTGGGTTTCAGCAGGTTCTGACCAGTTCCGGAGAACCGGTAGCAGAAATTTTGAGTAGTTCGGAGAACCGGTAGTAAAAATTTAGACTGGCCGCCATCTATTGTCTGCCTCCCAAGTCCCAGCTGATTGGGAGGAAATGGGGATTTTGCAGAAACCTTCCCCTGGAGTGGGGTGGGAATGGAGATTTTATAGTATCTTTCCCCTGCCATGCTCACCAAGCCATGCCACACCTACCAAGCCACACCCACAGAAGCAGTAGTAAAAGTTTTTGAAACCCACCATTGTCCCATTCCCTATTCTATTCTATTCTATTCTATTCTATTCTATTCTATTCTATTCTATTCTATTCTATTCTATTCTATTCTATTCTATTCTATTCCATTCCATTCCATTCCATTCCATTCCATATTTTCTATTCTATTCTATTCTATTCTATTCTATTCTATTCTATTCTATTCTATTCTATTCTATTCTATTCCATTCCATTCCATTCCATTCCATTCCATTCTATTCCATTCCATATTTTCTATTCTATTCTATTCTATTCTATTCTATTCTATTCTATTCTATTCTATTCCATTCCATTCCATTCCATTCCATTCCATATTTTCTATTCTATTCTATTCTATTCTATTCTATTCTATTCTATTCTATTCTATTCTATTCTATTCCATTCCATTCCATTCCATTCCATATTTTCTATTCTATTCTATTCTATTCTATTCTATTCTATTCTATTCTATTCTATTCTATTCTATTCCATTCCATTCCATTCCATTCCATTCCATATTTTCTATTCTATTCTATTCTATTCTATTCTATTCTATTCTATTCTATTCTATTCTATTCCTTTCCATTCCATTCCATTCCATTCCATTCCATTCCATTCCATTCCATTCCATTCCATTCTATTCTATTCTATTCTATTCCATTCTATTCCATTCCATTCCATTCCATTCCATTCCATTCCATTCTATTCTATTCTATTCTATTCTATTCTATTCCTTTCCATTCCATTCCATTCTATTCCATTCCATATTTTCTATTCTATTCTATTCTATTCTATTCTATTCTATTCTATTCTATTCTATTCTATTCTATTCTATTCTATTCTATTCTATTCTATTCCATTCCATTCCATTCCATTCCATTCCATATTTTCTATTCTATTCTATTCTATTCTATTCTATTCTATTCTATTCTATTCTATTCTATTCTATTCTATTCCATTCCATTCCATTCCATTCCATATTTTCTATTCTATTCTATTCTATTCTATTCTATTCTATTCTATTCTATTCCATTCCATTCCATTCCATTCCATTCCATTCCATTCCATTCCATTCCATTCCATTCTTCTATTCTATTCTATTCTGTCAGTTTTGACTCCTTGCCACTAGCCCCCTACTTAGCATGACTGGTCCAAGGTCAACCTGTTGCCTCTTTGCCCAAGGCAGGACTAAAACTCATAGTCTTCCAGTTTCTAGCCTGCTACCTTAACCACTTGTCCAAAGTGACTCTCAGTAATGGAGGAGGCAGTTTAAAAGGTGCATTCTGGGTGTCAAATATGCTTGACATTCTCCTGTAGAAGCGACTCCCAATTCTTTCCTATTTCCTATTTGAAATGTAACGCGTACTTAAAGGAATGTTCCAAGATCGAATATTATTTTCTTTTAAAATATATTTTTTTTCTTTGGAGACCGAGCAGGTGTTTCTAACATTTCTCAACTAACCTATAAGGTCAGGTGGCCTAATTCTCATTTAACGCTTTCATTTTTGCAGTCAAATTCCAAACGCTAAGAAGGAGAAATAATTATCGTTTCCAAAAATAAGATCTGCAAAACAAATATACGGGAAAAGTCACTACCTCCACTTTTCCTTTCCAATTGAAACGACACTTTCGGTCTCTTGTTTTGTTGATACTCAGAGGAATTCAGATATTTCACAGAATAGGAAAAGGGGGATTAATCGCCCATCTAAAACACTAGAACTGTGACGGCGAACATATGGCACGTGTGGCACATGGAGCCATATCAGTGGGCATGCGAGCATTGCCCTAGCTCAGCTCTGGCGGAGCATCTAATTTTCGGGTCTTCCAGCCTCACAGGAAGTTGGCAAATGGGCCATTTCTGGTGTCTGGAGGACCTCCAGAGGTTGGGAAGGCCCGTTTTTACCCTCCCCAGTCTCTAAAAAAGCCTCTGGAGCCTGGGGAGGGCAAAAAACAGGCCTACCGGGCCCACCATGCCATTGTGCGCTAAAAGTGGGGGGAGTGTGGGGAGTCATGTGCGCAGGCGCGCAGGGACAGGGCGCATTGAATTAGGGGTATCGGCACATGTGCACACAAACACACACATCCCGGCGCTCCCTCTGCTTTTGGCACATGACGGCAAAAAGGTTAGCCATCCCTGCACTAAAATTTTAAACTCCGCTATTTTTTTTAAAAAAAAAATCCTCCTCAGTTGCTGGAACACAAAGCCAAAATGTACATGTTTAAAATGTAGCATACATTTATACGAGGAACCCCAGACTGCCTGTCTCCCTGCAGAGAGCTGACTCACATCCAAAAATCAAGAATAGGGCACGTTCCAGGCCCACCACCATTCTGCTTTTTCTACACAATCAAATTAAGTCAAACAAAACAAAACAAAAATAAGTTAGTGGGTCAGACTGGTGTCTCCCTTATAAATATAAAACCAGCCAGGAGAGCTTCCTTGAACATAAACCAGGGAGATTTTCCAGGCAAAATGACACCCTTATCATTTAAGAAAAAGAAATGGAACGTTATCTTGTTTGAGTAGGACTTGGTCACAATGAAGGAGCATTCTTCTCAGTCAGTCAGTCATAGACAGGAACTAATGCTTTGGGGGGCATTAATTGTCCTACCAGAAAAGCATTTATTTATTCCTTTCAGAATTCAGCTCATATTGGATTATTCCATCTAACTAACCGGAGGAGGGTGGAAGTGGTGGCTCTGGGGCTAAGACGCTGAGCTTGTCGATCGAAAGGTCGTCAGTTCATCGGTTCAAATCCCTAGTGCCGCGTAACGGGGTGAGCTCCCGTTCATTTTCCCAGCTTCCGCCAACCTAGCAGTTCGAAAGCACGTAAAAAATGCAAGTCGAAAAATAGCCGGTTTTGTGCAGTGGTGATATCCAATTTTTTTTACTACCAGTTCTGTGGGCGTGGCTTGGTGGGCGTGGCTTGGTGGGTGTGACAGGGGAAGGATACTGCAAAATCTTCATTCCCACCCCACTCCAGGGAAAGAATACTGCAAAATCTCAATTCCACTCTGGGGCCAGCCGGAGGTGATATTTGCGAATTCTTTGAACTACTCAAAATTTCCGCTACCAGTTCTTCAGAACCTGATGGATTTCACCCTTGGTTTTATGGTATTATATTTGAGCAGGACAAGTCAGCTGGAATTTGGGTGGTGCCTAAATCAAATCAAATCAATAAATCTATGCAACTACATCATTAAAATCATTTCACAATCCCCCACCATTCCAAGTACCATTACCAAGGGAGGCATATAAGGTTCTTGACCGCTATGTGCTAAATAAACTCTATCCTTGCCAGCGTTCAGTTGTATTTTGCACCACACTGAGCAAGGATTCTTGGAGATGCCCATCACTGCCCACGACTCCTTACACAATAAAATTGGGACTAAGTTGTAACTCAGAGCAAAATTCCAAAATGAGCCAAGGTCATCCAAGGGCTAACCAAAAAAAAAAAAAAAAAAAATTACAGGGGATTTTTTAAAAAAATACACAAGCTTATATTTGCAAAGTTGGCAGCTCATTTGTGATGCTCATCCTGGACTTCACCTTTAGCTAGGCAGACGTGTCTCATAAAGCTGAGAAAACAAGCCATTTCCTGATACACGGACATCACATCTGAAAGGAGAAGGATAAAGTGTGTATAGTTATATAAACGCCACTTAACAGCTGGCGCGTAAACTTTCATATTCTACAGAAGTCCCGTAACAAGCTCGCCTATCAAACAGAGTGGTAGGCTTTTCCATTTTTTTTTAAAAGAAAATATAAACCACAGTAATTCTAAGGAAATAGGTTTCCTGTCTGCCTTGTTTTTCGGTTCGCATCTAATTAAGTGCAGACTTTTGGCCGGTTGATCGTTTTTCCACAGATATCAGAAAATAAAGTTTACAAACTTAGGAAAAGGATAAAAGATGCTTGATAAGGCGGGAGTTAACTGACATACTAATTCCCGGGTGCCTTCCTTTTTTATGCCATACTAAAAGTGTGACGTAGAACAGCTAGTTGCTCTAAGGACAACGAGATGCTCACTTGATTTCCATTTGGACTCCCAAGCCACCCATATATATAAACATTTTTTCTATAACCTCTTCAGCCAAAGAGGTTGTAGAAAAAATGCTTTTAAAAGCCTCTGACAATTCCAGCTGAGCCGCATGATCATCAGAGGCTTTTTTTTTTACTTTTAAAAGCATTTTTTCAGCCGAAGCGGTTGTAGAAAAAATGCTTTATTTTTTTTTTAAAAAAAAAGCCTGTGATGATTGTGCGGCTCAGCTGGGCAATGGGGGGTGGGGGGTGGGCCAGGGATTTTTGTTACCAGTTCTCTGAACCACCCACCGCCATCACTACCGGATCGGGCGATCCGGTCCAAACCGGGAGCATTTCACCCCTGATTTAAACACATGCACAGCCGGTCCCTACCATTTCCTCTGGTTTCCTCCATACACCCCAAAATAATAAGACCTCCACAAAAATAAGGCCAAGCGCTTATTTTGGGGTTCAAAAAAATACAGGGTCTTATTTTGGGGAAAACACGGTATATATTTCATCCAAAAAATAAATAAGTGCCCCCTTTTAATGTGATTGTGAAATCTTGAAATTTATGACCTAACTCTGTTCGATCCTGACCGGCTCAAGGCTTACAGCCTGTATTATAAAGAGACCTGGTGGCATGGTGGTTGGATTGCAGTATTACAAGCTAACTCTGCCCGCTGTCAGCAGTTCGATCCTGAGTGGCTCAAAGTTGACTCAGCCTTCCATCCTTCTGAAGTCAGTAAAATGAAGACTCAGATTGTTGGGGGCAATAGGCTGACTCTGTAAACCACTTAGAGAGGGCTGTAAAGCAGTATATAAGTCTAAGTGCTATTGCTATTGTTACCACTTTGGCGGGAAGATAACAGCATTGTTATGTCTCGGCATATAGTCATGCTGGCCACATGACCACAGAAATGTCATCAGATATGCTGACTCCCTCCACTAAGAAACGGAGATGACCCCCCCTCCCCCGAAGCGTTGGACATGACCCAACCGGAAATCTTTACCTTTATATGGGAATAGGAAAAAAAGAATGTTTTTTTAACAGACTGTTATGAGATTTATGACTCCATAAAAGTATCCAAAGGAACTCTTTTTTTTTAATACTCATTGGATTGTTGAATCTTTCCAGCGTGTGGAATATCTATTGTTGTGTCTGAACAGATACCTGGTAACCGGAAAGGGATGTCTCGGTTGACTCAGCTCCGATGATTGATTCTTTGATTGAAATCATCTTTGCAATGCTGCAACCAGGGACTAAAATGCTTCTGCTTATGAATCAGATTCATAATTAGTCACCCTCCAGATTATGAGCCATTCTCATACCAAAAGGGATTGGAGAAAAAAATTAATGAATGCAAGCTTTTCCAGCATTTCGGTGGGAACGCAGTGACCAATTTGAAACTCTCTTGGCCAAGTGATTCAAAACACTGCATTTTGTGGTCTGGTTCTAGATCTGTCTGAATTTTCCAGTTTGGTTTTGGTTCAGGTCAGTAAAAGTTCAGCAATGGTTTAGCACCCGTGAACCAAATGGTTCAACTTCAGTTCACATTAAAAAAAATTGTTAATATAAGGCAGATCAGAAGGGATTATTTCCAAAGGAGTTCGAAACGGTATTGACAATTGCTGTTCCTCTTCCGTTCATGTCATTATAGGAACTTGTGTGTGTTCAGATACATAGTTACCTACAGGGGTGGGTTCTACTTAATTTTACTACCGGTTTGCAACAGCGGCCGCATGTGCACATGTGCTTCACATGCCCAGAAGCTTCCTGATGACGTCTGGGTCAGTGGGCGGAGCCTCCCACCCATTTTACAACCGGTTCTGGCAAACTGATCCGAACGGGGAGCAATCCACCACTGGATACATACAACAGTAACAACAAAAATCGTGGAATGGAGTGTACATAAAATAAATATAGGCACTTTCCCCCCCCCCCACCAATTTGAGGAATACGAGCAGTCCTTGACTTATGACCAGCGGTGGGTTTCTAATATTCTTACCACTGGTTCACCCCACATGCACACACCCGATTCGTGTGCGCGCCTTCCATGCATGCGCCCAGTCTTCCGTGCATGCAATTCGCTCTCTCTCATGCACCTTCTGCACAGGCGCCTGGACTCGAAAATGTGCCTAAACAGGATGTCACAGAGCCGGGGTGGATGGGCGGATTTCCACTACCGGTTCGCACAAACCAGGATGAACCGGCTGAATACTCTGCTTATGACCATAATGAGGTCTATTCATTATGGATGTAAGTCATGATAATTTTAAAACGGGTCACCCATTTTACTGATCCAATTTTATGAGCTTTTTTGGGCCAGTTGTAAAGTGAATGCTACAGTCATAAAAATAATGCCTTGTTCTCTATGGGCAGGTTTTGCTGAAAACTGGAAATAAATGCTGGCTTTCAGCAAAATCATTGTAAAATGGGGCCACATGACCACAGAACACTGCAAACAGCTACAGATACAGGTCAGTTGCTGAAAACCCAACATATGGTCACATGGCCAATGGGGGGTTGGGCAGCCATTACAATTTCAAAACTGGGTAGTAAGAACCTCCAGGGAGGTCTGTAATCACTTTGGTTGCTAAGCAACTGGTTGTATGTTGAGGACTGCCTAAAACTACTTCTAACATCTATTTGGGAAAGAACCAACTTTGAGAAGTGACAATCACGGAAGAACCAATAGGTCTCACCAATAACAGGCAGAATTACCCCGAAGGAGTACCAAGTTTAAAAATTTGGCTTAGTGTACAATTTTTACTAAATTGGTTTTGTATCCTTTTTTATTTTGCTATTTTATATATACATTTTTGGGAAGATGTTCTTTTATGTCAAGATTCAGTTGCCCAGAACCTTGGAGAAAGGATGCAATATAGGGAAGGTAAATAAATCAATAAATACTGCTAGCTGTGGATTATTCTAATATGCAACAGGAAAAATATGTCAAATGAATTATCTCTCTCGGTATTTAGGAATATTGGGCTGAGAAAGAGTAGAGTAGAGTAGAGTAGAGTAGAGTAGAGTAGAGTAGAGTAGAGTAGAGTAGAAGAATGGAGTGGAGTGGAGTGGAGTGGAGTGGAGTGGAGTGGAGTGGAGTGGAGTGGTACGGAATGGAACAGAATGGAATGGAACAGAACGGAATGGAATGGAATGGAATAGAACAAGTGTTTATTGCTAGACACAAGGAATTTGTCTTTGGTGCATAAGTTCTCCATGTACATAAAAACAATAAAATAAAATAAGATACTGATAAGAGAAGGTAATAGAAGAGATGGATAATAATAATACAGCCCTACTGCATGGGTAAATATCCTTAAACATAAACATGAAAAAAAAATGAAAGAAAGGGGAAATTAAGATTGTTCCTTAT
This sequence comes from Masticophis lateralis, assembly GCA_030761175.1. Classification (NCBI taxonomy): domain Eukaryota; kingdom Metazoa; phylum Chordata; class Lepidosauria; order Squamata; family Colubridae; genus Masticophis; species Masticophis lateralis. Next base: position 83,861,051 of record JAUDYJ010000006.1, on the reverse strand, counting down.
CAACCTACGTTACAGACGCTTGGCTCTTTTCCGTGAATACCTTTTTTTCTTTTCCATTTCTGTGGTGGGAACCAATTATTTGACTAGCCAAAAGCAATTTTTCATTGTTTCAATGATGTATCAGCACTCTACGGTATGTAGGCTGATGACAGCTATCTAGGAATAAAAGAATTCTCTGTTGTAATGCCATACCTCCTTTCACATAAAAATTTCCATGGTTTCAAGGCCATTGGTAAACAAATAGGAGAAATGCTAATGCTTAGAAGCTTTGAGGAAAAAAACCCCTTCTGACCTACCTATTTTCTTGCATTTTATTCAACTTGTCCTCTCATGTAGGTCATCTGGCAATCTGGAACTGAAACGTTTCACGTTGTGAAAAACATAAATGCAAAGATATTTATTTTCTGACTCGGCTGAGATTCTGTATTATAGATATCAACAGAGCCCTTGAATTAATGAGATCCAGCAACTTCACTCTGAGGGCCAGCTGCTGTCCTTAGAGGCCTGCCATTAGTACTATGACTATTTTACATTCATTGGATAATGCAGAAAAAATGTACAAGCTGAATTAATGTCATCCTTTGAACTTCACCGATGCTGTCCAATTAAGTCTCCACTAATCCTAATGGCATTTCTCACATACCAGTGCCTATGAACTGCTTCCAAGTTCACTGAAAGTTGGAAAGTGACAAAAGGCTCAAGATCAAAGCTTCAATTTACAGTTACTCCACAACAGAATAACTGACAAGTACCACCAACATCCCTCTGGTCAGAGAGAGTACAAGAAGCATTGAAGAATATCAACAGGCAAGTGAGGCTTCTCACATCTGCAGAAGTAATTTGTTGCCTGGTGAGTTCCTTTCACCACCACTCTTAACAGTTTCATCTTTGAAAGTTTGACTGACCCACCATGGAAATGTTTTTTCCGTGCCTTGGATCTGTCAGCTTCTCTGTATCTGCTGTGGTCCCCAGCAGCCTGCGGAGCTGGCAATGGGGTTGGACAGTGAGGAGGCTGGGGGGGACAATGGGCCAGTCCTGGAGTCAGGGGAAAGCCCGGATGAGGGCTCTGTGTCGGAGGCAGAGATGGGGCCAGACCCATCTGGGAGCGATGCGTGGACTCCGGAGCCTCCAGAGTCAGACAGCAGAGAGGCAGAGGAAAAGGAGGAGCCTGTTCCTAGTACACGCATGCGAAGAGCTGCCAGAAGGCAAGAGCAGCTAAAGCAAAAAGGACGACTCGGCAGTAAGGCCAGGAGATGATTGGCCCCTCCTGGAAGCCTTAAAAGAGCAACAATGACTCTTGGGATCTTTGTAGGAAAGCAATGTTTCTACATTTGTTTCTTGTCGGCGTCTCTTGCTTCTGAACTTTTGCCAAGAAAAGCCTTTGGCAGGGTGCCAAAAAAGACAAAGGTTGGTGATAAGGCCGAAGGACTGTTTATGAAGAATTTGTTTTGGAATTAATTTGGACTAAGCTGAGAATGAAGTAATTCTCAGCTGTTCTAATAAAATATGTTTGTTTAGGACTGAGTGTGTCTGTTAATAACTACTCGGACCTAGGTCACAACAGAATCAGAGATGGTAAATCCATCTGCTTCTAGTACCTACAAAAGACAATAAATGCAACAGCCATTAAATAAGTGTTCATTTTCATCAAGAAAAAGTAAAAGAAACTCATGTACTTCTGTCATCTGAATACCTGAGGAAAAGCAGAGATGGTATTCAGCCGGTTCGAGCCAGTCTGGGCAAAACCGGTAGTGACGACCTGTGAATGGGCCCGCCCACCCGCCCCGGCACTATGCATTCCTATTTAGCCACATTTTCTAAGCTACGTGCATGCGTGCAAGCCACGTGCCCGAGAAAAGCTAATGTCTGAAAAGGAAGCGCACGCACTCACATTTTCATGCGTGGCGAACTGGTGGTAAAATTATGTGAAACCCACCTCTGAGGAAAAGGATTAGGAATGACCAGGAAGACAAGGATGATATGAAATATGAAGGCAACTTCTGGAGTGTATAACAGATAATAACAGAATAACAGAGTCAGAGGGGACCTTGGAGGTCTTCTAGTTCATTGTAGTCCAATCCCCTGCTCAAGCAGGAGATCCTATACCCGTGATGGCAAACCTATGGCACGTGTGCCACAGATGGCACACAAAGCCATATCTGTGGGCACATAAGTGTTGCCCTAGCTCAGCTCCAGCATGCATGCATGCACCGGCCAGCTGATTTTCAGGCCTTCCGGGCTGTTTCCAGCCTTCAGAGGGCCTCCAGGCAGGTGGGAAAGACCATTTTTGCCCACCCCAGGCTCCTAGAAAACCTCTGGTGCCTGGGGAGGGTGAAAAATGGGCCTTCCAGTCCCACCAGAAGTCAGGGATTGGTCCATTTCCAGCCTCTGGAGGGCCTCCGGTGGGTGGGGAAGATCATCTTTGCCCTCCCCAGGCTCCAAGAAAGCCTCGGGAGCCTGGGGAGGATGGAAAACGGGCCTACCAGGCCCACCGTGCCATCACGTGCCAAAAGCGGACGGGGGGGGTTGCACGCACATGCATGAGGGCAGGAGCATTGAATTATGGGTGTGGGCACGTGTGCGCGCAACCCCCCCACGCTCCCCCCGCTTTTGGCACATGAAGGCAAAAAGGTTAGCCATCACTGTCCTATACCATTCCAGATAAGTGTTGTAAAATGTTTTCCAATTATGAACTCTGAAGAATGAAAAACTAAACCGCCCAACTTCACTAACTATAGTATTTGGACAATGGATGCCACACCAGATCTTCAGCAAGATTCTTGAACAATATTCCCATTTTAGAAGATGCTCCACAAACTGGATTTTTCAGACTGGTGGCCAGTGAGGATGCATGCATATTGGTCTACCTGCTGTAGGTCTAATGGCTCAGCAATAAAAGATGCTGAGCTTGTCAGCTGGAGAGCTGACAGCCTGGTTTGAGAGCCGAGCGCTGTGAAACGGGGTGAGCTCCCATTACTTATCCCAGCTCCTGCTCACCTAGCAGTTCGAAAATGTACAATTGCAAGTATTTGAAGTCAATGTTGTTATTTCCAAGAGGGAGAAGAATGGAACAAAAAAAAATGATATATATCTCCTCATATCCCGTGAGACACAAAAAAAATGTCACACAGTTAGTAGTTAATCTTCCATAACACTTCCTGGTTGGTAGATATCTCCTCATATCCCGTGAGACACAAAGAAATGTCACACAGTTAGTAGTTAATCTTCCATAACACTTCCTGGTTGGTAGATACTTAATTTTTTTCCTTGAGTGGCAGACTTAAAAGCCAAGCAAATTGTCATCAAGTAGATGAAATTGTCGTCAAGAACTGCCCACCTAGCAGTTTGAAAGCATTCAAATGCAAGTAGATAAATAGGTACCACTTTGGTGGGAAGGCAACAGCATTCCATGCTGGCTATATGATCACAGGATTTTTCTTTGGACAACACTTTGATCAGCAATTTTAAAGAGTCGTCCCTTATTTTTCTTATGCATTACCAACCAAGAATTTGAAAAATCGGAATTTATATTAGAGCACACTTTGAGAAACATTGCAAGAAGCATCGAAGAGTCCCGAAAGAAAATTTAAGGAGCCTCAGATAGCTCAACAGGCTAGATAGCCTGTTATTAACACCCAGCTGTCTGCAATTGTGCAAGTTCGAGGCTCAAGGTTGACTCAGCCTTCCATCCTTTCTAAGGTAGGTAAATTGAGGACCCAGTTTGTGGGGGCAATAAGCTGACTTTGTATAAAAATATACAAAAGTATGAAGGCTATTGCTTAACGCATTGTAAGCCGCCCTGAGTCTCCGGAGAAGGGCGGCATATAAATCAAATTTAAAAAAAAATTTTTTAAAGAAGATTGGTAAAACAAAGATAGAAGATTAAGGCATAATCCAGGGGTGAAATCCAGCAGGTTCTAGAGAACTGGTAGCAAAAATTTTGAGCAGTTCGGAGAACCAGTAGCGGAAATTTTGAGTAGTTTGGAGAACTGGCAAATTCCACCTCTGGCTGGCCCCAGAGTGGGGTAGGAATACAGATTTTGCAATATCCTTCCCCCAGGTATAGGGAGGGAATGGGGATTTGCAGTACCCTTCCCCTGGAGTGGGGTGGGAATGGAGATTTTGCAGTATCCTTCCCCTGCCACGCCTATCAAGCCATGCCCACAGAGCCGGAAGTAAAAAAAAATGGATTTCACCACTGGCAGAACCCTAAATAAAATTATGAATAAAACGACATATATAGAAATGAAATAGCATGTTCAAGAACATAGAATTGAAAATATGGAAATGAGGGAAGAATATTTTGAAATAACTAGCAAAGGTGCCAAGGAAGAAAAGAGAACATTTCCAAACAACTCTTAAACATTTATATACAGTATTGTAGGAGAAGAGACTGAGCTGGAAGGCAGAGTTAAATGTGTCATCAGTTTGAAGTCATTGTGTTGCCACAAGAGATCGAAGTCCATCCCCATAAATTCCATTGACCCTTATCTAACACCTCTTTAACTTTGACCATTAGTTGACTAGGTTATTGTATACAAGTAGCAACAATAAACTCTTCTGTGCATGGGTTCCAATGAACGCCTCTGGTTATTTGTGCCTGACAAATATATCATAAGCATGTCACCCAGGCATCAATGCCCAAGTCATCAAAACAAGTTTTACAGTAGAGTTCCAAATGGACTGCCCATGTTCAAATTTCCCCATAGATCAGTCCCGAGAAATGGGAGTTGGAGAATTAAACGGTGGGGTGGAGGTCTGGCTCCAGAGCCCCTCTTCTCCTGCTTCCCATGAAGTCAATGCTTTCTTAACCCAGATAATTTTGCTTCCACGTGGGACCCCAGCCTTCTAAAAAACCCCAGAGTAGGGGTGAAATCCAGCAGGTTCTAACAGGTTCTGGAGAACCAGTAGCAGAAATTTTGAGTAGTTTGGAGAACCAGCAAATACCACCTCTGGCTGGCCCCAGAGTGGGGTGGGAATGGGGATTTTGCAATATCCTTCCCCTGCCACGCCCATCAAGCCACACCCAGAGAACTAGTAGGGAAAAAATTTGAATTTCACTCCTGCCCCAGAGCCACAGTGGCTGGCTCATGTTATATACTAAGCCATAAACTATGGTTCAGAAACCACAATGACTGGGTACATATATTGCATCTACCCATAATGTGGTTTGAACTTGGGAATGTTGTGTGATCCCATCCATTCTGTCTAAGCAAAATTAATTATCGTTATGACATCTTGATAAAGGGTATAATTTAAGAGTTTTTTGTAAATTAATCAATTCTATTAGGAATGAAGAGGTTCTCCTGAATCCATCTAAAAAAAATAAAAAAATAGCTTCTAAGAACTTTATATAAAAATAGCTTCTAAAATGCTTAGGAAGCAAAATAGCTTTTAAAACATTTTGTGTGTGTGTGTGTGTGCGTAAAAAAAATAATGCACTGTCTTATTTTTCTGGAATTCTTTTATTAACTATATTAAAGCCTTTTCCTTCACTGTGAAAGCATTTAATCCACCTAACAAAAGAGAGAGAGAGAGAGAGAATGCACAGTTGGAAAAGAAAAGAAAAGAAAAGAAAAGAAAAGAAAAGAAAAGAAAAGAAAAGAAAAGTGGATTCCTTTAAGATTTTCTTCACGAAAGATTGTTATTTTCATTTTAACATTCTGCATCACCCAAAGTCATTTTGAACTGGGAAGCTTCACACACAGAATACATTGAATTAAATTTAAAATATCGGGGGGGGGGGGGGGGGGAGAGAAAAAGAACATTAACATGATTATTTTTAGGAATGTCATTGCCATGGTGACACAGTGGTTAGAATGCAGTACTGCAGGCTAATTCTGCTGACTGACGGCTGCCTGCAGTTTGGCAGTCTGAGTCTCCTTAGCTCAAGGTTGACTCAGCCTTCCATCCTTACAAGGTCAATAAAATGAGGACCCAGATTGTTGGGTGCAACATGCTGACTCTGTAAACTGCTTAGAGAGGGCTGTAAAGCGGTGGTGAAATCCAAATTATTTTACTACCAGTTCTGTGGGCGTGGTTTGGTAGGCGTGGTGGTTTGGTGGGCATGGCTTGGTGGGAGTGGCAGGGGAAAGATACTGCAAAATCTCCATTCCCACCCCACTCTGGGGCCAGCCAGAGGTGGCATTTGCCAGTTCTCTGAACTACTCAAAATTTCTGCTACCGGTTCTCCAGAACCTGTGAGAACCTGTCTGATTTCACCCCTGCTGTAAAGCACTATGAAGCAATATATAAGTCTAAGTACTATTGCTATTTTTGGATTTGGCTTGATCTAAAATGGTCAGTTTCCTACCTGAATTCATGACTAAATTGGTCTGTGTGTTGCAAACCTGAAAAATTGCCATCGTATCTTCTGCCCACCATTGATTTTTCTGGAAGACTTCTACTAATGCCCTGCCTGTCTTCCTCAAAGGAATTTTATAGTCCTTACGTTGCCATAAATAATTCTCTTTCTCTCTTCTATAGGTCTTGAATAAATCTGAGTTTACTTAAAATGCTTTGGAGGGATTTCCCTGGTTTGTGGGTTACCAAACTGCCTAGTGATTAAAGTAATCTCCTGGTGGCTTCTGAGGTATTTTTTGATATTTTGGAGAAGTATTATTTTCATGAGTTGTGGTGGTTGTGTTCTGACTGGCCGTGGAAATGATCTTTTCTATGAAGTTGTGTGGGTACCCACTGTGTTGAAGGATGATATAAAGATGGCCTGTTTCTTCTCTTTTAAGTTCTTTTCAGATGCTGGGTGTTTACTTTTATCTGGATAGTTCTTATTCAGTCATTTTGCAAGCAATTGGGCTGTAGATCTGGGAATACAGCACGTAGTTTATAAATACAGGGTTTTTTTGTTGTTGTTGTTTTTTGATATGCTGTATTTTGAGATCTTCCACTCCTTCCTCTGATATGGTTATTTTTGCGAAGTTTTCCCCAAAAAGTATGTCATTTGATAAAATTACTATTAGAAAAGACTCCAAAGCAATAGAAGAACATTCAAACAATTCCCCTTATTTATTTATTTGTCTGTCTGTCTGTTTAAAAATATTTAGAATAACAGAGTGGGAAGGGACCTTGGAGGTCTTCTAGTCCAATCTCCTGCCTAGGGAGGAAACCCTGCACCACTTCAGACAAATGGTTATTCAACATCTTCTTAAAAACTTCCAGTGTTGGAGCATTCACGACTTCTGGGGGCAATTGTTCCACTGATTCATTGTTCTGTCAGGAAATTTCTCCTTAGTTCTAAGTTGCTTCTCTCCTTGATCAGTTTCCACCCATTGTTTCTTGTCCTGCCCTCAGGGGCTTTGGAGAATAACTTGACTCCCTCTTCTTATCTCAGCCCCTGAGATATTGGAACACTGCTATCATGTATCCACTGGTCCTTCTTTTCATTAAACTAGACATACCCAGTTCCTGCAACCGTTCTTCATATGTTTTAGTCTCCAGTCCCCTAATCATCTTTGTAGCTCTTCTCTGCACTCTTTCTAGAGTCTCCACATCTTTTTTACATCGTGGCAACCAAAACTGAATGCCGTATTCCAAGTGTGGCCTTACCAAGGCTTTAAAAAGTGGTTTTAACACTTCACGTGATCTTGATTCTATCCCTCTGTTTATGCAGCCTAGAACTTCGTTGGCTTTTTTGGCAGCTGCTACAACACTGCTGACTCATATTTAAATGGTTGTCCATCACGACTCCAAGATCCCTCTCACAGTTACTACTATTGAGCAAGGTACCACATATACTGTACCTGTGCATTTGGGGTTTTTTTGCCTAAATGTAGAACCTTACTTTTTTCACCATTGAATTTCATTCTGCTAGATAGTGCCCAATGTTCAAGTCTGTCAAGATCCTTCTGTATCTTAAGCATATCTTCTGGAGCGTTGGCTATTCCTGCTAGCTTGGTGTCATCTGCAAATTTGATGAGTTCCCCATCAAATGTGATTATCTGTCCCCCTCTACAGATACCCACAAAAACACAGCCAGTCGAGGGTTAAGGAAGCACTTGGCACACACCCCAGTTCTTATCTCTAACTTGGCAGCGATCTGCCAAGTGCTTTAATAGTATACAGAAAGAAAATCACAACAAATATTCAGCAAAGTCTCTGATCAGCTTCAGCTTTTAGCCCCAATGACTACCCGATTGAGTATTTGTTCGTCACAGAGATCATTTACCACCACCCTGTCTTATATAGTCTCTGGGTGTGGTCCAGTGACTCATTGGTCCTGTGACTCAAGTCCAGTGACTCAGGTCTATTCCCTCATACGGCTCCTCAGCTGCTGTAAGCGCTTATCTCGCCTTCTTTTTTTTTTTTAAATATTTTATTGAATTTTTATAAATACAAAAAGTTTTCATTTCTATTTACATCAGATTTGCAGTGTTTATACATATATACAAATAAGTATTTGGTGTCACCTTTACCATTTATTATTATTTATTTAACACACCTTTTACTCCTGTTTTTGCTTTTCTTTCGTACCACCTTTCCCACACATTATAATAGTCTGAGTTTTCGTCATTATTTAATTCGTAAGTTAATTTGCTCATCTCTGCACACTCTAATACCTTCCTAACTATAAGTTCTTCTGATGGCAGGGTTTTTTCCTTCCAATATTGGGCATAAGCCAACCTAGCAGCTGTAATTATGTGTATTATTAAGTGGTTCTTTGTTTTCCCAAATCTCTTCTTCACCATTCCCAAGAGAAATAATTCTGGTATCCCCTCTACTTCTTCTCTAATTATCTCTTGTAACCATCTCCCAATTATGGTCCAATATTTTTTCGCTTCGGGGCATGTCCACCACATATGAAAAAAGGTGCCCTGACCGTGGCCACATTTCCAACAATTTGGGGACATATTTGGGAACATTTTCGATAATCTAGCAGGCGCTAAATACCATCTATGAAACATTTTATAGTGATTTTCCTTATAAGATGCAGCTCTAGTCAACTTATAATTTTTATTCCATGATTCTTCCCATTCATCGAAGTTTAAGTTATGTCCAATATTTTTTTCCCAAGCGCTTAATTGGTTTTGGGCTATGACCTCGGGTCTATCTTGATCTAATAAATAATTATAGAGTTTGGCTAGGGCTTTTTTTCCGCTTCCCATCAAAATTTTATCCAACCCATTGTATCTTAATTCTAAACCAAATTTATCCTTATCCTGCTGGTATCTTGATTTTATTTGTAAATATGTCCACCAGTCTAAGTTTATGCCTTGGTCTTTCAGATCTTCATTAGGTTTAAGGTTTCCTCCTCCATCTAAAATATCACTGTATCTGCATATTTTCTCCATGCCCCATCTGTTTGGGTGGATCAAAGCCTCCATCGTAGAGAGCCATTTTGGCACTTTATTGTAGCATCTCTGTCTAATTTCGGTCCATGTTTGTAATAATGAGTCTCTAATTTTATGTCTGCGGAAATGTGTTCTTTTTTTTGTGTCTATGTCCCATAAATATGAGTGCCACCCTTTCTGTAGGTCATGATCTTCTAACGTTAAAATTCTTTTATTTTCCAAAGTGACCCACTCCTTTATCCAAACTAACTTGGCGGCCTTAGAATATGCTTCCCAATCAGGGAGACCAAATCCTCCCATGTTTCTTTTCCCCTGTAGTACTTTAAAAGAAATCCTCGACTTTTTGCCCTCCCATACAAATTTCCGAATGTTTTTATTCAATTCTAAAAAAAAATTTTTATCCAAATTCAGTGGTATATTTTGATATAAAAATAACATTTTTGGGAGAATGTTCATTTTAATCGCAGCTATCTTGCCTATAAGTGACAATTTAATTTTCTTCCATCTATTCAAATCTTGTTTTATTTTTTGGAGTAGGGGAGTATAATTATCATCTTTCAAGGATGAGCACCTTGCCGTTATCCAAATTCCAAGGTATTTTATTTTCTTGACAACCTGTAACCCCAGCTTTCCTTCTATCTCCTGTTTCTGTGTCTCCGTTACATTCTTGGTTAATATTTTAGTTTTTATTTTATACAATTTAAAGCCTGACACTACTCCATATTTGTCCAATTCCTCTAATACTTTTAGACCAGATTCTAATGGGTCTTCTAATATTAGAGCCACGTCGTCTGCAAATGCTTGAGTTTTATAGACCTCTTTCCTAATCTTTAAACCTTTGATCTCCTCATTTTTCCTAATTTTTCGCAGTAGGACTTCTAGAGCCAAGATAAATAATAACGGAGATAGGGGGCATCCCTGCCTTACCCCCTTCCTGATCTGAAATGTTCTTGTCCTGTCTCCGTTTACTAAGATGCTCGCCCTTTGTTTGTCATATATAGTTTTGATCATTTTTTCATAGTTTGACCCAAATCCCATTATTCTAATTAGTTTAATCATAAAATTCCAATTCAGGTTATCGAATGCCTTTTGGGCATCCAAAAATATTAAGGCCATCTGTTTTTCCGAATGTTCCTCATAGTACTCTAATGTATCTAATATTGTTCTCAAATTATCCCTTATTTGTCTCCCTGGGAGGAATCCATTTTGGTCTTTATATATCCAAGCATTAAGTATTTTTTTAGTTCTTTCTGCCATTATGGTCATGAATAATTTATAGTCGGTGTTCAGAAGGGAAATTGGCCTGTAATTCTGAATTTGTTTATGGTCAGCACCTTCTTTCGGCAGGAGTGTAACATGCGCTTCCCTCCACGAATCCGGGATTTTTGATCCCCTCAGTGCCTCATTAAAGATTTCCAGTAGCTTTGGATGTAGAATTTCTTCAAGTTTTTTGTATATTTCCCCTGGGAATCCATCTGGACCTGGCGATTTGTCATTCTTAAGTTTTGAAAGGGCTGTTTTAAGTTCATCAATTGTTATTTCCCTGTTAAGCATCTCCCTCTCTTCTTCGGCTATTTGTGGAAGCTCTGCATTTATCAAATATTGCTCTATTTCTTCTTTCGGGACCTCTTCTGCTTTGTATAAGGTTTCATAGTACTCCCTCGCTCTTTCTAATTTATCATCTTCTTCGTTTAAAAGGTTACCCTCTGAATCTTCTAAAATTTGAATCGTCCCTTTTTCGTTTTCCTTTTTTAATTTGTAGGCCAACCACCTGCCTGTCTTGTTTGCATTCTCAAAATAGTATTGTTTTGTTCTTTTTAGTTTTTGTGCTAATTCTTCTTGTTCTACAATATTATCTCGCCTTCTTTGCTGTGCGTCCAGGAATGACGTCTCTCCCTCACTCTCATCTGAGACACCTGTTTCCCCACTACTTTGCTCTCTTTCAGCTGGCACCTGAGACGGTGCCAGGGGGGGGGGGGGCTGGGAGATCTGGCTGGCTCCTCTTCCTCATGCTCAGAGCTACCTTCCTCCAATGGGATAGGCTCAGAGGACAGGGCCACAACATGTATACATCATCCAGCCATAATTGCACCATATTGTTTACAACATACAGTGTTGTCTGTGAAACATGAAGAATATAGAATAGGAAAGCTAAGACAAAAGAATTAAAAGAGCAAGAGAAATGTTTTGAACGGTCCTTCAACTGTGGTTAGCACTCCAGTGGCAATTTAAATCATGAGAGTGACTCAAACTTTCTAAATCAAACTTCACTCCAGGATTTTACAAAAACAAAAAAGTTCATGAAATCCCAAGTGAGATAGATAGAGATCTATTTCATTTAAAAATATACTTTAATTTAATGGGAGTTCATTTTGGAGGGTAACAGTCTTGTAATTGTGGGCACTCTATTGCCACCAATTGTTTTCAGGACAAGCTCAGGGGTGGGCTGCTAGGGGTTCACAGGGGTTCGGGAGAACCTCTAGCTAAGATTCTGTGCCGTTTGGAGAACACCCAAATCTCACTACTTGGAAATTCAGGAAGGCCGGAAACAGGCCCATTTTCGGCCTCCAGAGGGCCTCTGGAGCTTGGGGAGGCCATTTTCGCCCTCCTGGTGGCTCAAGAAAAGCCTCTGAGGCCCAGGGAGGGCAAAACGCCCCCAGCTGTGGTGCAGGAGGCTGACTAGGCCGCATCCATCATGGCCATACCCACACGGCAACTGAGCAGAAAACCCCTTGCTAAAATTTTTGAAACCGACCCCTGGACAAGCTTATGGTTAACTTGCCGCTTATGGTTAACTTGACCCCTTATTCAAACAACCTGTTTTAGTCTGTACCAGAAGAATATGTTCCATATGCCCCTGGAATTCGCTTCGTTATTTAGACAGAACAAATGGTACCCAAATTTAAATATCAGCCTTAACTTTATGTGTTACAAGAGTTCTGTTTGTCTGTATTAAGTCTTATTCCTGACATTTGATTTTAAAGGTAGCCAAAAGCAAAATGTTTAGGAGGAAAATCAGACTTTTTCCCATAACATTTTAGAATAACGAGGTTAGCTATTGAATATATGGCAGAAAATCAGCCTGGGGAAGGAAACAAGAACACAAAATATCTCGGATGCTTCCAGAAGTCTCTTCAAGTTTGTCAACAAGTTTTATGTCTTCTTCTTTGGGATTTGTTCAACAGTCTTTCTGGCAGTTTTCTTGATTCCAATGTTCTTGGGGTGGAAAAAATAGAATTCTTTTTTTTAAAAAAAGATTGCTATTCAACCAGGATGCTTGTCAAATCCTTTAACAACTTCCCTAGATGGTATTTTTTTGGAAAATCATCTCATTGGTAGACAATTTTCATCTTGTTTTGAAACCTTTATCCAAAACAGAGGTTAGGGGATGTATTCAACCTTTCACCTGTCTAGTGGGCTAGAAAAAGAGTACTTAAGATATTGTTGTCATATCTGGTCTGCAATCATCCGTGTGACCTCAAGATGGCAGTAAAGAGAAAGAAACAATATTCTTCTTTGGTGCCATCTAGTGGTAGACACTTTTTGTTTTTGCCCAGAACATGGAAATTCTTCTTCAGGAGCCTCACTGGCTAAATTAATCACAAGTAGGTTTAATTAGTCACTTGTTCGCTACATTGGTTGCAGTTAATAATTAGGAGAATAGAACTCCTAATGGAGAACAAGGGGTGCCAAATATAAGACACTGACAATAACAGAGAGAAAAATTGTTCAGAATGGAAGAAATAAAGATATCCCTAAGATTACTCTTATGTGTTTGCAAAGAAAAAGACTGCAGATTGCTTTCTCCTATGGTTCCTCCTACATCTTTCCTATTAAGTTCAGGATCCTTTTTTTTTTTTACAAATCAAAACAATCTTAAATAATTCAAAATAACCCTCCTCAAAAAACTCAAGAAGGTCCCCTTTCTCCTGAAAGTGTCTCTTGGACCCCAAGTTGCAGAAGGTCTTGGAAGCCATCAAGGGTTCCTCAAAAGTTCTCCAAGATCTGTTTTTGTTCGCTCTCCTGGAATTTGAGGTTTTTTCCATCTCCGATGTTCTCTGCATACTATTTGATGATGTGCCGGATGATCTTGATGGAGCTGCCCCATCAGACACATGTTCAGGGTCTGGTGTGCCCTCTGGCAGATCTGAAGGATGCCGGCATTGCTGATCTCCACCATGATGTAGCAGATCAGCTGGAGCACAAAGAGACTGGCATCCAGGCACCGCAGGTAGAACTCCTCTTCTATGTCGTTGTCGATGATTTCCCCGCGACGCACCATGTCATGCTTTTCACCTTCAATCTTCTTATCAGCTACCTGCATGGATTCCAGGTATTTGAAATAGAGCTCCATCAGCCTGTCTACCTTCTTGCTGTCGTTCTCCGTGAATTAGTTAAGCAGAAGTGTCCTCTGCTGACTCTGCAGGAGGGCGGCCAGGATGGTTCAAGATCTTAAAGGGTTATAAATAAACAGGGGCCAACTTGTTGATTCAATAAAATGCCTTTGCTTAACTAATTTAAAAACCACATTCAACCTGAAGAATAGGGATCTCCAATCCCTGGTCCATGGACCAACACCGGACTGCAGCATGCCAGAAACTAGGACGTGCAAACAAGCAAAGCCCCATCTGCGGGATACAGACAGCACATGAAACCATGCCCTTCCTGTCAGGGAGGAAGTGCCAGGAGGCCTCCTAGGCCCAAAATGGGGCACAGGGGTGTGGTGTCGTCCCCGCCCTCCCCCCCCCCCGCAGCCCATTTTTTTTCCCAGGCGGCTGCATGGAAGCCTACTAGGCCCAAAACGGGGTGCATTGGCAGCCCCCTCCACCGGCTCATTTTTGCTCCCAGGAGGGCTTCAGTAGTCCGAGTGCTCGTCCTGTATAAGATGCCTCTCTATCTTCAGGTGAGGTCTTTTCACAGACCTTCATCAAATCATCCCAGCTGGCATTTCCATAAATATCGATATCAAGAGCAGAAGTGTGCAAGGAGCTGGAAAATGAGAGAGAAAATACATATTTTTTAATAATTCCCCTCCATTCCTGTCCTTCTGACAGATCTACTTCAGTTTGAGGTTTTCAAAGTCTTTATTTACGTTTTGTCCTCAGGCGGGGGATTTCCTGAAACAAAAATCAAGGTTTCAAATGGTTTGTCAGAAATTCAAATGCAGGTGAATCGCTCCTTCGGGGAGCATTTTCCTTAAAAAAAAAAAGATAACATCTATTAAAGGCCGCATTAAATCATTCAAACAATTGGAAGGGCATATTAATTTTGTTGCTGGGCAGTGCCGTTCTCAAACACAGGAAACTGGCCTACAGTTCTGGGGTCTCTTGGCAAATGGGAAGTCAAAGCCCAAAAGAAACTGGTACTGTATTTTTCGGACTATAAGATGCACTTTTCTGGCTCCCAAAACTAACTAGAACTGAGGAGAAATTTTCTGACAGAACAATGAATCAGTGGAACAACTTGCCTCCAGAAGTTGTGAATGCTTCAACACTGGAAGTTTTTAAGAAGAGGTTGGATAACCATTTGTCTGAAGTGGTGTAGGGTTTCCTACCTAAGCAGGGGGTTGGACTAGAAGACCTCCTAGGTTCCTTCCAACTCTGTTATTCTACTCTAGTCTATCTAAAGAAAACTAGTGCCTGAAGTGATCAAGAAGGCTGAGGAAGCAACTTCTCATCTATGGATTCCATTCAAGAGCATACAAGCGTCTTTAGAAGAAGGCGAACACTGTACACCAGGTCGACCAATATTCATTAGCAACCTGAATTAAGCTTTGCTTTGCTGGCCCAGATCCAGGCCATTGCCACATCCACCTCACTGATGAAACTTTTCCATTTCCTTGGCTAGAAGTGATGAAACTTGAGATAACACCACTCATAATTCTTCAATGATCTCACTCAGCTGTTTCATCCAGGCATTAGATAACAACACGAATTCTATAGTCTGAACATGGCAGAGTTGAGAAGAAATCCCCTTCTGAAGCCAGAAACCCACGTAGGCATGGATCCATCATGAAGCTGTTGACTCAAACAGGCTCTCCACGAGATTCCCATGGTCAGACTTCCTGTTAGATCCTTAGAGCCACATACTTCTTAGCTGAATGATTGAAGACTCCAGCAGTGATAACAGCGACACAAGAGGCAACAAAAGAGCTGCCTTCTAATATCCCAAAGTTGCATGGAAGCCTGTACTTTGGACTAAGCCAATTGCATAGATCAGTGATGGCTAAACTTTTTGCCTTCATGTGCCAAAAGCGTGGGGAGCACGGGAGGGGGGGGGTCGCGCACGCATGTGCCCACAACCATAATTCAATGACCCGCCCTCATGCATGTACGCGCAACCCCCCCCCCCCATGCTGCCTCCGCTTTTGGCACGTGATGGCACGGTGGGCCTGGTAGGCCCGTTTTCCATCCTCCCCAGGCTCCAGGGACTTTCTTGGAGCCTGGGGAGGGCAAAGATGGCCTTCCCCATCTACAGGAGGCCCTCCAGAGGCTGGAAATGGACCATTTCCCTGACTTCCAGTGGGACTGGAAGGCCCATTTTTCACCCTCCCCAGGCGCCAGAGGCTTTCTAGGCACCTAGGGTGGGCAAAAACAGCCTTCCCCACCCACCCGGAGGCCCTCCAAAGGCTGGAAACAGCCCGGAAGTCCTGAAAATCAGCTGGCCAGTGCACGCATGCATGCTGGAGCTGAGCTAGGGCAACACTCATGTGTCCACAGATATGGCTCCGCGTGCCACCTGTGGCACACGTGCCATAGGTTCGCCATCACAGGCATAGATCAATTATTATACAACTTAACATCAGGGAAATACCATGAGTTACCTTTTCCACCCTATGCAGCAGTGGTGGGTTGCTCCCGGTTTGCACCGGTTCTATAGAACCGCTCACCAACCCCGATGTCATCAAAACGCTTCTGCGCATGCGCAGAAGGGCACACGGAAGCGAAGTAAGTGCACGCGCACAGCCCCACTATGAACCAGTAGTAAAGGTAAGTAGAACTCACCCCTGCTATGCAGTTTCTGGACCGGTCTTAAATCTGATCACTTACCATTTCTTTCCAGCCAACAAAATAACAAGACATAATATCACATTCATGCCTAGCCAGAAGAGACCGGCTGATGTGGTATATCTCATATTGAATAATTAAAAAATAAGTTTTTTAATTATTGTAAATAAATAAGCTTGTTTTAAGACCTTTCATATTTCTATCTTGTCTCCCGTAAGCGGGAGTGTCCGCCAGGAGGAAGGTATCAAGATGGTAGCTATGTCTGTCCCACTGAAGTCCATGGAGAAGTTGAAAAGACTTTGATCATGCAGTCACCATCCTGATTTATTTATTTTTATTTATTAATACACATTTTATGTCCCAAAGGTGCTTTTTTTTCAAGAGGCCACGGGACTTTCTGGTTTTTCTTTGAAGATGTTTCAGTTCTCGTCCAAGAAGAAGCTTCCTTGGATGAGAAGCGAAGTTCTCATTGAAGAAGTTTCTTGGATGAGAAGTGAAATGTCTTCAAAGAAAAACCAGAAAGTCCAGTTGCCTCTTGAAAAAAAAGCACCTTTGGGAACAACCATGACCTGGATGACTGGAGAATCTCCGTAGACATTAAATTTTTATGGTACTCGTCTCCCCTAGAAGGTGACTCTGGGAGGATTATTTTGAACCTTGCCTTCCAGATACTTCCTACATATAAATTATGGGCCATGCCAACTTCTCTCCTTAGCTAATTCTATGGATGAGACGCTTGCCCTGTTTTACCTTTCTGTTAAACCCAAATGAGCCTTTTCCTCTAGCTGGTTAGAAGGGTAGGCAGAGCCTGATGGTGCGGTCAAGAGAGGAATCAGCCTGGAGTCATTACATTCTCACAAATAGTCCAAGTTCAACTCCTCTTGAATTCTGTTAACTCTTATCTAGCATCAAGTTAGTGAAATTCAGCCGAATGGATTCTTGTGTATAAGTGTGAGTGATAAATCAGACAAAGCAGCCATTCAAAGAAAATGGGTGAACCTTCGCGGTTTCAATCGCTCCCAACTTTTTACAA
Organism: Masticophis lateralis; assembly: GCA_030761175.1. Lineage (NCBI taxonomy): Eukaryota > Metazoa > Chordata > Lepidosauria > Squamata > Colubridae > Masticophis > Masticophis lateralis. The sequence continues at coordinate 83,843,706 of JAUDYJ010000006.1, read as the reverse complement.
CAGGGTCAGAAAAAAAAACCTCTCCCTCAAATAAGTGACTAAATCAGTGGTCCCCAACCTTTTGGGTACCAGGGACCAGTTCCATGGGGAGAAGTTTTTCTGTAGACTGGAGGTGGGGGTTTGCATGCTTCCTGCAGCCTATGGATGGAGCTTCACTTGTTTGCATGGCCTGGATTCTGGCACACTGCAGAATCCATGGACCGGGAGTGGGGGAACCCCTGGCCTAGATATTTGAGGCTCAAATCAAATCCAGACCACTTATGTGGGCTGATTCATTTCCATGAAACAGTATGTCTCTGTTGTTGAGTTCACACGTGAAATCAAAATCTCCTTTTGAGCATGCAGGCAACTTTTATTCTATTCAAGCAAAACCAGGGGTGGGCTGCTGGGGGTTCGCAGGGGTTCGGGAGAACCTCTAGGTAAGATTCTGTGCAGTTCAGAGAACCCCCAAATCCCACTCATGGCTGGCCCCGCCCCACCCCACCCCTCCCATGAGTCCCCACGCGGCCTGTTTTGTATGCAGGTAAGTGCAGGGTGCACGCGGAGGCTTGGGGAGGGTGAAAAATAGGCCTCCCAGAAGTTCTGGAAACAGGCCTACCGGAAGTTCAGCCTCCAGAGGGCCTCCGGAGCTTGGGGAGGCCATTTTCACCCTCCCGGAAGTTCGAGGAAAGCCTCCAGAGCCCGGGGAGGGCAAAAACACCCCCTTGCTATGGTGCAGGAAGCCAACATGTCCATGCCCACTCAGCAACTGGGCAGAGAACCCCTTGCTTTTTGAAGCCCACCCCTGAGCAAAACCGTAGCTTGCCGTGTTGTCTGTGACAACGCAGTCAGTCCCTTGCAATATCCTTGAGGCCTCCACAGTGAAAAGAAAGTGGAGCATTGTTTTCCAAGCCACTCAGCCTATGTGTATGGATGTGTTTTATTCCTTTTGTGTGTGTGTGTCCATTCCTGGCAGTCAGTTCTTATTTCATTACAAGAACCCCAGGGAAGTTTGACAACATATCTATGAGGCCTAATAAAATTGAACAAAGACTGAGGCTTATTCATCCTTCCCTTGTCCAGCCGTTCTGCCATGAGGGCTTTTTCTTCAGGACTTCCGTTTTTGGGGCCACAGCCGAAGATAACAATTCTGACTAAGGAAGAGGATGAGACATCGACGCTGATACATTTGGAGTTCCATTCATCGCGTTCAGGAGGAGACAGACAAGAAGCCATAATTCATATTTCCTTTAACGATTCATAATTCTTTTCTTTCTCCTTCGCTTCACAAGCACTGGAGCTATTCGATCTCCATTTATGGCAGGAACAGACCAGGGGCATCCTGTTCTCCTCTGCTCCAAACGATGGAAAGATCCCTCAGAGAGAACAAAAAGCTACTTATGAGGAAGGGTTGCATTATTGTCTCAGGACAGAAGTGGGTGGAAATTTGAAAGAGATGGTGTGCTTGCTCCAGCAGGGCAAGTCTTCAGATGCTGCCTTTTCAGATATTTGAAGGCTGCTGTCAAATAAAAGGATATATAAAGGATATATAGCAAATAAAAAGTTGGGTTCTGTTTGGTCTCCCTCTAGAATGGAGTGGAGTGGAGTGGAGTGGAGTGGAGTGGAGTAGAATGTAGAGTGGAGTAGAGTACATTGTAGAAGAATAGAATAGAATAGAATAGAATAGAATAGAATAGAATAGAATAGAATAGAATAGAATAGAATAGAATAGAATAGAATAGAATAGAAAATATGGAATGGAATGGAATGGAATGGAATGGAATGGAATGGAATGGAATAGAATAGAATAGAATAGAATAGAATAGAATAGAATAGAATAGAATAGAATAGAATAGAATAGAATAGAATAGAATAGAATAGAAAATATGGAATGGAATGGAATGGAATGGAATGGAATGGAATAGAATAGAATAGAATAGAATAGAATAGAATAGAATAGAATAGAATAGAATAGAATAGAATAGAATAGAATAGAATAGAATAGAATAGAATAGAATAGAAAATATGGAATGGAATGGAATGGAATGGAATGGAATGGAATGGAATGGAATGGAATAGAATAGAATAGAATAGAATAGAATAGAATAGAATAGAATAGAATAGAATAGAATAGAATAGAATAGAATAGAATAGAACAGAACAGAACAGAATAACAGAGTTGGAAGGGACCTTGGAGGTCTTTTTTTTTTTTTAATTTAATCTATATGCCGCCCTTCTCCGGAGACTCAGGGCGGATTACAATGTGTTAAGCAATAGCCTTCATACTTTTGTATATACCTGCTTAGTAGAGCTTTCGGGGCCCCCTAAGCAGTGTTCTTTTTTATACAAAGTCAGCTTATTGCCCCCACAATCCGGGTCCTCATTTTACCTACCTCGGAAAGATGGAAGGCTGAGTCAACCTTGAGCCTGGTGAGAGTCGAACTTGCAGTAATTGCACGCAGCTGGTGTCACTTTAACACCACTTAAGCTGCTGCGCCACCAAGGCTCTAGTCCAACCTATACCATTTCAGACAAATAGCTGTCCAATCTCTTCTTAAAAACTTCCAGCATTGGAGTACCCACCACCTCTGGAGCAGGGGTGAAATGCTCCTGGTTCGGACCAAATCGCCCGATCCAGTAGCAATGGTGGCGGGTGGTTCGGAGAAGTGGTAGCAAAAATCCCTGCCCCATCCCCATTGCCCAGCTGAGCCCACGATCGTCAGAGGCTTTTTTTTTTTTTTTTAACTTTTAAAAGCATTTTTTCTAAAACCTCTTTGGCCGAAGAGGTTGTAGACAAAATGCTTTTAAAAGGTTAAAAAAAAAAGCCTCTGACAATCCCAGCTGAGCAACGCGATTGTCAGAGGCTTTTTTTTTTTTACTTTTAAAAGCAATGCTTTTAAAAGTGGGGGGGGGGAGATTCCACACCACAGCTGATCTCTCTCTCACACACACACACACACACACACACACACTCGCGTGCTTTTCTACTTGCCACATGTCCTCTTTTATAATAATAATTATAATTATAATAATTTTATATTATTATTATTATTATTATTATTATTATTATTATTATTATTATTATGGCTTGCACTGCACATGCGCACCTCGCATTCAGATTATACCACTGGTTCAGATTATACCACTGCTCTGGAGGCAGGTGGTTCCACTGTTTAATTGTTCTAACTGTCAAGAAATTTCTCCTTATTTCTAGATTGGTTCTGTCCATGATAACTTTCCATCCATTGCTTCTTGCACCTGACTTTATGTGCTTTAGAGAATAGCTTGACTCCCTCTTCTTTGGGGCAGCCCCTGAGATATTGGAACACTGCTATCCTGTCTCCCCTGGTCCTTCTTTTCATTAAACTAGACATCCCCAGTTCCTGCAACCACTCTTCATTTGTTTTAGCCTCCAGTCCCCTAATCATCTTTGTTGCTCTTCTCTGCACTCTTTCTAGAGTCTCCACATCTTTTTTACATCGTGGCAACCAAAACGGGATGCCATATTCCAAGTGTGGCCTTACCAAGGCATTATAAAGTGGTATGAACACTTCACGTGATCTTGATTCTATCCCTCTGTTGATGCAGCCTAGAACTTCGTTGGCTTTTTTGGCAGCTGCAGCACACGGCTCATATTTAAGTGGTTGTCCACTAGGACTCCAAGACCCCTCTCACAGTTACTACTACTGAGCCAGGTACCACATATACCACAGCGGTGCACACATGCAGATTATTACAGGTAAATCCCTGTCTTACGACCGCAACTGAGCTCAAAATTTCCATTACTAAGCAAAACAGCTGTTGAGTTTTGTCCCATTTTAGGACAATTCTTGCCACAGCTGTTAAGCGAATCACTTGGTAACTTGGTTGTTAAGGGAATCTGCCTTCCCCGTTGACTTTACTTGTGAGAAGATCACAAAAGGAGATCATATAACCCCAGGACACTGCAACCATCATAAATACATGCTAGTTTCCAAGGATTTGAATTTTGATTTTGTAACCGCAGGGATGCTGCAACAGTCCCAAGGGTCAAAAAGAAGTCACTTTTTTCAGGCCTGTTGTAACTTTAAAAGGTTGTAAATTGAGGAATGTTGTTGTTAGTTGGGAAGTCATGTCTGACCCATCACGACCCCATGGACAATTTTCCTCCAGGTCCTCCTGTCCTCTGCCATCCTCTGGAGTCCATTTAAGCTCACACCGACTGCTTCAGTGACTCCATCCAGCCACCTCTTTCTCTGTTATCCCCTTCTTCTTTTGCCCTCAATCATTCCCAGCATTAGGCTCTTCTCCAGTGAGTCTTTCCTTCTCATTAGGTGGCCAAAGTATTTGAGTTTCATCTTCAGGATCTGGCCTTCTAAAGAGCAGTCAGGGTTGATCTCCTCTAGGACTGACTGGTTTGATTGCCTTGCAGTCCAAGGGACTCGCAGGAGTCTTCTCCAGCACCAGAGTTCAAAGGCCTCCATTCTTTGGCGCTCAGCCTTTCTTATGGTTCAACTTTCACAGCCATCCATTGCAACAGGGAAAAGCATAGCCTTGATTATATGCACTTTTGTTGGCAGGGTGATATCTCTGCTTTTTAGTATGCTGTCTAGATTTGCCATAGCTAAATTGAGGAATACCTGTATTTTATTTATTTATCGTGCCACGGAGTCAGTGTTGATTCCTGGCAACTGCCTGGACCTGTCCCTGAAGTTTTCTTGGCAAGATTTTCGGAAGTAGATCTTCCTGGTCTTAGCCTGAAGTCACCCAGCTGGCTTTGTGCCTAAGATGGAACTAGAATTTACAGTTTCCCGATCTCTCTTCACAACTCACAAAATTAAGACATGTTCTGTGTGGCCTGAAAACTTTCTAATTCAATCCCTTATGGTTTTTGGGGATTTTTTTTTTTTTTTTTTTTTTTTTTTTTGGTGAAAACCAGGGGAAGGGGGGAAAATATGAACTTTTGATTTATGGTTTTGATGATCAGACAGGGTAGATTACAGAAAGAAGAGAGACATGTTGTAACATTAGAGAAAGAGGTGAATTTATAATAGTAGCTGTAACTGCTATAAAGAAGATCAGAAGTCAGGTCTTTGTATCTCTTTCTTGACTATTTTTCTTTTACTTTGTTTTCCTTTCTTGCCCTTTTAGCTTGGCCTTTGGTGTCTTTTTGTTTTGTTTTTTTTCTTCCTAAATTCTATATTTAGTTCATATTAGTTTTCCACCTTCCTTTTTTAAAACTTTTAAGAAAAATTATGAGAAAAGGAAGGGAGGGAGGGAGGGAGGGGAAAGAGAGAGAGAGAGAGAATTAAATTTTGCATTATTCTGCTTCTCACCTAAGAAGCTTCTCTAGTTCTTCAGACATTCTTGAGAAGCTAAATGTTTTCAAAGAAAACACCCAAGAAAGTCCAGTTGCCTTCTGGAGAAAGCACCTTTGAGACAACCACAACCTGAATGATTGAACATCTCTACAGACATTTTTTACGGACTGTACTGTCTTCCTTTCTTTCAAAACACAGGAGCAAGAAAACAACTATTTATTTATTTATTTATTTATTGATTGATTGATTGATTGATTGATTGATTGATTGATTGGTTCGGTTGATATGCTGCCCTTCTCCGGAGACTCAGGGCGGCTTACAATGCGTTAAGCAATCACCTTCATACTTTTGTATATACCTGCTTAGTAGGGCTTTCGTCCCCCCCTAAGCGGTGTTCTTTTTTATACAAAGTCAACTTATTGCCTCCACAATCCGGGTCCTCATTTTACCTACCTCGGAAGGATGGAAGGCTGAGTCAACCTTGAGCCTGGTGAGATTCGAACTCTCAATAATTGCAGGCAGCTGGCAGCTAAGTACTAATTAACAGCACTTTAGTCTTCAGTCCCCTGCGCCACCAAGGCTCTTATCATTATTAATAATGATGCGTTAAGCAATAGCCTTCATACTTTTGTATATTTATACAAAGTCAGCTTATTGCCCCTACAAACTGGGTCCTCAATTTACGTATCTTAGAAAGGATGGAAGGCTGAGTCAACCTTGAGCCTGGTGAGATTCGAACTTATAGTAATTGCAGACAGCTGGTGTTAATCACAATGCTTTTAGTCTGCTGAGCTATCCAGGCTCAAATATTCTTTCAAAACAGTGATGGCTCTTAGATCATTGTGTCGCTGGAGGTGAGATCTTAGTTCTTTTCTTATCATTAAGCTCTGCCAACTCTTATGGAGGAGTTCAAGTAATAGTCAACAACGGCACATCAAAAGAATATTGCACCTGCTGAAGGGGTGAAATCCAGCAGGTTCTGACAGGTTCTGGAGAACCGGTAGCAGAAATTTTGAGCAGATCGGAGAACCGGTAGTGGAAATTTTGAGTAGTTCAGAAAACTGGAAAATGCCACCTCTGACTGGCCCCAGAGTGGAGTCAGAATGGATATTTTGCAATATCCTTCCCTCAGGAATGGGGAGGGAATGGGTATCTCTGAGCTTGGTTGTTTTCTTACAAATGTTCCATTGTCCAAACTAGGTAACATCATCAGTGTTAAAAGGCACCTGGGTTTGCCCTGATGATGTTAGCTAGTTTGGTAATGAAACATCTGCAAGAAGACAATCAACCTCAGAGAGCACCAAGGACCCTTCAGAAATAGCAAAGCTCTGGCATCAACCTAGAACTAAGGAGACATTTCTTGAGCTTGCCTCCAGAATTTATGAATGCGCCATCACAAAGTTCTTAAGAGGAAATTGGATAACCCTTTGTCCAGAATGGTATAGGGCCATTCTGGACAAGGTTAGGCTAAGAGACCTCTAAGGTCCCCTTCCAACTCTGTTGTTCTGCTGTTCTGTTGTTCTGAGCCTGGATAGCTCAGCAGACTAATGCATTGTAATTTAACTCCAGCTGTCTGCAATTAGTAAGTTCGAATCTCACCAGGCTCAAGGTTGACTCAGCCTTCCATCCTTTCTAAAGTAGGTAAATTGAGGACCCAGTTTGTGGGGGGCAATAAGCTGACTTTGTAAAATATACAAAAGTATGAAGGCTATTGCTTAACGCATTGTAAGCCGCCCTGAGTCTCCAGAGAAGGGCGGCATATAAATCGAATTTTTTTTAAAAAAATTGTTAATTATGAAAGAAAGGCCAACATGGTTAAAAAGAGTGTTTCAGGCAGTAAATCTCCAATATTGCTTGCTTAAAAAAAAAAAAGCAAACTTTGGCCATTGTTGCAATATGATGTACCGTATTTTTCAGAGCATTAGACACACCGGACTATAAGACTCACCTACCTTTTTTGGTGAGGAAAAGAAGAAAAAGAAATCTGCCTCCCAGCAATTTTGCCTCCTTGCAGCAAACAGCAAATAGCCTGCTTTACTTTCATTTTCGTTTTCAGCCTAGCTTGATTAGCACAAGGAAAAAAAAATCTGTTCCCAGCAATTTACCTCCTTGCAGCAAGCAGCAGAGGTCCACGCAGCTGCTTGCTCAGCTGAGAGCAAAACAGCTGAGAGTCGGGAGGCTGATCCAATCAACTTGTGCTAAATAGGCTGTGCTGAAGCTAAAAGGAGCTGTTTCTTCTTGCTGCGTGCTGCAAGGAGGTAAACTGCTGGGAGGCAGAGGCCAAAGAGTGGGGGCCTAAGGGTGGACGGGGCTACATTTGGTGTATAAAACGCACCCAAATTTTCACCCCCTTTTGGGGGGGGGAAGGTGCGTCTTACAGTCCAAAAAATACGGAAAGTGGGGGGGGGACCCTGTTGAATCTCCCTAAATGGCCCTGCAAACTCTATCTGTGAGCCTCCTTTGCTCTTTTTCTAACTCACTCACCTTCCTCTTAAGAAGACAGTTGATAACCTTGCTTAAAATACTCCACCTAAAAATAAATGCAACTTCCAAACGCCAGAAGTCGTTCACAAAAAATCGTACCTGGCCTAAAGAAACCAACGCCACCCCATCCGGGGAAAAATGATCTAGCCAGAAAGAAATATTCGGCCAAGCCACTCATTTTATTCCAGCCGCTTTAATTACCCTTCTCGTAGCCGTGCTTTGTCTTCTCTTCAACTGTTCCCCCTGCTCCTTTTTTTCTTCATCCTTGTGAGTCATTTCGGCAGACGTTTATGTGCATCATATTTGGATGCTGAACATTAAATCTGATATCACGCTCAAATTGATTTCATGACCTAACATGAAGAACCTGGCAAGGTGGTAATTGCTTCAGCGGTTGACAATAGCTTATAGCTTAACACATCCCTGAGAGTTAAACAATGTATACTGCTGGAAATATCCCTGCCAAGTACAGAAATAAACCCTCTAGCCCTATTTATTGTCAGGAATCTTTTATATGTTTCATATGCGTCTCTAATGCGGATGGGGGTGGGTGGCCCTGAAGGTTTATTTTTCATAACCCTCCAGAAATCCCTTTTTTTTTTTTTTACGCTGAAATAATATAGCTCTTCGGAAGACAGAAGCTTAAAGAAACGCTGCTTCCATCAGAATCATTTTAATAGGGTAAGGTTTCATGACTATGGTTTCATGAGTTTGAAATCAAAAGCCGCCAACTTCAACCCAGATTAAGTCAGAAAGATCTTTTAATTGACTCTAAAGTATTTCTTTACATACCGTGTTTCCCCGAAAATAAGACCCTGTCTTATATTTTTTTGAACCCTGAAATAAGTCCTTGGCCTTATTGCTATGCATTCAAAAGCCCGATTGGGCTGGGGATGTCTTATTTTGGGGATAACAGGGTAGAATGTATGGGTTCCTCTCAGAGGTGCGTGTATTGTGGCTCACTTGCCTGAACCTGTGTCATCGTCAGGAGAGAACTCCAAGAGTGAAAGGGAGGAATTGGCAAGACCTCCCTCTCCAGGACCCTCCTCTCTGGCAATGCCCCTGGAGGACACTGAAGGGCAAGAGATAGGCCCAGAGCCAAGCACATCCCCGCAGCCACAGGTGGACAGCGACAAGGGAGATAAGTGCTGGCTGGATCCTCGCCAGCGACACAGGGAGAAACGTGCCCAACAGAAGGCACGGTGTGCTCGTGATTAGCTGACTCACTGGACCACACCCCACAGCCTATAAAAGAGAGTGAGTCAGCCTGCACCTTTGTGACGGACAAAAAACAGATATTCTTGCATCCCAGCTTCAGATCTTCCTGCATCTCAGCTTCTATTTCTGGACATTTTGTGGTGTGTATTTTTCTGTTACGTTAATAAAGGTTTTGGCACATAGCTGCTGGGATTGCTGCCAAGCTTCTTATCAGACTACTTGGTTGCCTGCCAGCTTATTTTAACCTCCGACTGTCCGAATCGGGTGTATTTGGCACATAGCTGCTGGGATTGCTGCCAAGCTTCTTATCAGACTACTTGGTTGCCTGCCAGCTTATTTTAACCTCCGACTGTCCGAATCGGGAGCGGGGACAGAACAGCGTTTCGCATATTTTTACCAGTGGTTTGCCACACCCACGCACTTCTGCGCATGCACTTTGCTTACGCATGCAGCTTGCACATTCAGAAAATGTGGCTAAATAGGTCGGCATAGCGCCGAGGCTATGGATTATATAATGGAGCAAAGCAAATCAGAATTTGAAGTGCAGCTGTGGACTGATAATGTATAAACTTTTATTGACATTTGAAATGGAAGAGGGAGAGGTTAAAGAATAAATGGGAAAGTGATCTAAGAAGTTGGTTATAATGGGAGAAACTGGAAGCATCGTGTTGAGACCGGCTGAAAAAATAGCGGGCTCCGATGAGCTCTGTAAAAATCCAGCTGAACAAACCGCTGTTGGGGGGGGGGGGGGGGTTGGACTGGAACTGTCCTGTAAGGACTTCAAAGAAAGAGAGGCATCTCAGACAACCAAGAGTTTAGTTTAGTTTAGTTTAGTTTAGTTTAGTTTAGTTTAGTTTAGTTTAGTTTAGTTTAGTTTAGTTTAGTTTAGTTTAGTTTAGTTTAGTTTAGTTTAGTTTAGTTTAGTTTATTACATTTCTATACCGCCCTTCTCCCAGGGGACTCAGGGCGGTTCACAGCCATATTAAAACAATCAGACACAAAAATTAAAACTACTAAAATAAGTTTAAACTATTCTCTCCCTGTGAGAGCATATCGGGCGGTGGGAGTTATTCATTGGCAGAAGGCGGTCCTGTAAATATCCCGGTCCTAAGACGAACAGGCAAGTTCCTTGATAGATCAGAGACAGCTCTTCAGAATGGCGGCGGGGGTGGCGGCCATTGCAAAATGACTGTTCTGAAGCTGGGGCAACCGGACTAAGTTTTTGTGCAGGAGCAGTGTTTGAATGGAGTGCTGGTACCAGGTGAGTGATTGCCCAACTCACAGGTAAAAGTAAATTTTGAATTTGGACCTTAAAAGGAGCTGAAATGAGCAGCTAATTGGCATTTTGGGAAATTCCATGGAGGGAGAAGGACAAAGCAGAGGCTAAAACATCAAAGCCCAAGAAGGTTTTTGCATTTACAATTGGATTTGGAGAAACTAAAAGTAAAAAAAGAAAGGAACCCAAGGAAAAGTATTTTTTATGTGGATTTAAAGTTGTTTTTTTTTTAAATTTGATTTATATGCCGCCCTTCTCCAGAGACTCAGAGCGGCTTACAATGCGTTAAGCAATAGCCGTCATACTTTTGTATATTTATACAAAGACAGCTTATTGCCCCCACAAACTGGGTCCTCAATTTACCTACCTTAGAAAGGATGGAAGGCTGAGTCAACCTTGAGCCTGGTGAGATTCGAACGCACAGTAATTGCAGACAGCTGGTGTTTAATTACAATGCTTTAGTCTGCTGAGCTATCCAGGCTCCTTTTTGACAGTTTTGACAAGTAGTTGGTTTGACAATGTTCTGGATTTGAGAGAGACTTCTGCTGGTGGAAAGAGAGTACTGCAATACTTGGTGGTACGGCTGTGACCTTGACTACCAGAAAAGATAATTTGGAAACTGAGAATTTTTAAGGAGTGTTTGTCTTTCTACATTGCTTGGTTTCGATTCTCAATGGCTGTGGAAGATAACAAATCTTCAACTTGGAATGGACTGGACAAATATTTGAATTGGACATTAGAATTTGAAACTGCATCCGGTTTTTGGCTGCCATGATCTAAAAAAGATGTTGAGGTTCCAGAAAGAGCGCAGAGAAGAGCAACAAAAATAATTAGGGGACTGGAGGCTAAAACACATAAAGAACAGTTGCCAGAACTGGGTAGATCTAGTTTAATGAAAAGAAAGACTAGGGGAGACATGATAGCAGTGTGCCAATATCTAAGGGGCTACCACAAAGAAGGAGCGGGGTCGGCTATCCTCCAAAGCACATGAAGACTGGACAAGAAGCAATGGATGGAAAGTGATCAAAAGGATCTAATCTAAAGGATCAATTTAAAACTGAGAGGAAATTTCTTGACAGTTAGAACAATTAATCAAAGGAATGACTTGCCTCCAGAAGTTGTGGATACTCCAACACTGGAAGTTTTAAAGAAGAGATTGGATTGGACAGCCATTTGTCTGAAATGGTGTAGGGTTTCCTGCCTAAACAGAGAGTTGGACTAGAAGACCTCCAAGGTCCCTTCCAACTCTCTGTTATTCTGTTATTGAGGTCAAAGCAACCTTGACCCTTGGTGGAGAGAACAGGTTGTCTCTGTGGTGCTGTAGCAGTGGCATCTAATGCCTTGGAGAAGAGGCAACCATATATTCAGACAATATTCAACATTGTGGTCAAAAAAATCAAGGCCACAACGATGCAATTGAAACTTTAGTTGCTTTTTACGGGTTGTGCATAATTGTCGCTGCCATCTTCCCTTGCCTGGTAGTGTCTACAAGCTGTGATCAAAAAAAGGTAAGATGTTTGAGATGGGCAGCCATGTCAATTGAATAAATAAATTATATTAGCAGTGTTTTTCATAAAAGATTAGATTCAAGAGAACAAACATAGATTTTTTTAAAGTGTGCATGTCTCCTTATGGATTCATGTACTTACATTTATTATTTATTTCTCTTATTTTATATATGTACATATGATACATTTAGTCTATTCATCACTGAGGAAAAATATAAAGGGACCTTGGAAGTCTTCTAGTCCAACTCTTTGTTCAAGCAGGAGACCTATACCATTCCAGACAAGTGACTGTTCAGTCTCTTCTTAAAAGCCTCCAGTGATGGAGCATCCACAGCTTCTGAAGGCAAACTGTTCCACTAGTTAATTGTTCCCACTGTTAGGAAATTTCTTTTTATTTGTAGGTTGGTTCTCTCGTTGATTAGTTTTCATCCATTGTTTCTTGCCTTGCCATCTGGGGCTTTGGAAAACAAGTTGATTCCCTCTTCTTTGGGGCAGCCCCTTAGACATTGGAACACTGCTACCATGTCATTCCAAGTCCTTCTTTTCAGTAGACTTGTTGTTGTGAGTTGCAAAGTCATGTCCGACCCATCATGAACCCATGGACAACTTTCCTCCAGGCCTTCCTGTCCTCTGCCATCCTCTGGAGACCATTTAAGCTCACGCCGACTGCTTCTGTGACTCCATCCAGCCACCTTATTCTCTTCCGTCCACTTCTTCTTTTGCCCTCAATGTTCCCCAGCATTAGGCTCTTCTCCGGTGAATCCTTCCTTCTCATTAAGTGGCCAAAGTATTTCAGTTTCATCTTCAGGACCTGGCCTTCTAAAGAGCAGTCAGGGTTGATCTCCTCTAGGTTGGATTGCCTTGCAGTCCAAGGGACTCTCAGGAGTCTTCTCCAGCACCAGAGTTCAAAGGCCTCAATTCTTTGGCGCTCAGCCTTCCTTATGGTCCAACTTTCACAGGCAGATATTGCAACTGGGAAAACCGTAGCCTTGACTATAGGCACTTTTGTTGACAGGGTGATGTCTCTGCTTTTTAGTATGCTGTCTAACTCTTATAGGAGAGTTCAAATAATAGTCAACAACAGCACATCAAAAGAATATTGCATCTGACTAGACATAACCCAATTCCTACAATCTTGTCTTTAATCTCTTTCTCTCTCACACCCACTCTCACACCATGATGGGAAAAGTATATTTTATACCTGTCAAAGACCATGTCCCCCAATAATGATTCAGCAAATTAACCTCGAGTTTAACTAGGAAGGAATTAACTAATTGAACTGGATTCTGACTGCAGTTTCCATACTCAAGGACGTAAAGTAGTGAAGATTATTTTTTTTTTTGTAAATTACCCAGTAATTTGTTTTCCTCTTTGATGTTGAAAAGCATAAATTAGATATCAGCAGAGATCCTTTCATCACATTCCTGGATTCCTTCCGTCGAGTTGCAACTTGGCTTCCCAACATACCTATTAATATGGGGAAGCTTTGTTTACTTAGGACAAGTCTGGACTTGCATGGGGAAGCAATTAGGATGGGCGAGACTTTGGTGAACGAGCAGATTTCCATACATTTCCTAGCCAGGACAACACTCAACTTGCCTCTCTTCTGTGTTTATTGCTTAGCGTCAGTTATTCTGCTGAAGACAACACAGGAAGCTTCCAGAGCCTTCAGGATGAAATTCACATAATGCAAGATGGACGACTGGTGGAAAACATTTGTTGGCACATCAATTCCTTTTTCATGACCTTTTTTTAATAAGCTGTATGCCTGCTTTGGAAGAGGGCTGGAGGCCCCTTCCCACATACCCAACTCACTCAAAAGGAGAGTTACTATATTTTCCTTTCCCCAAAATAAAAAAAACAAAAGCAAAACAGAGAGGAAAATATAAAGACATTGGTTTTCTTATCTTCTGCTGGTTATTAAAAAATCAGCAATAATGAGGTTCTTTGGATTTGTTGGAAGAAATGTCCATCTGGGTTCAGTTCCAAGTAGGGAGGAAGACACTGGAGACATGGTGGCTTCTTGGAATGATGGTTTATTGATGGACAGGATCACAGGCCTTGAAGATCTTGGGCGAAGAAAAAAAGGGCAGAGATGCTGAGAGTGCCCGGGTTTTACGCCCTCTCTGGACTTTTGAATTTGAGCTTGTATTCTGATTGGTTGTCAGACACCCATGGGGTCATGCAGGGGTAACTTTGTAGGTTGTCTGTGTCCCAGGCTTGGTTGACTCTTGCTGGGTGGTGATGTAATGAAGGGGTTTTGGGCAATCCTCAAATATCACATTTTCCTAGGAGTGGGATGGGTGCTAACTTCCTACAGATATTTAAAAGTTTTTAATGGCGTTGGGTTGGGTTGGTTCCATTTCTTTATTTTTTTTTATTTATTTATTTACTTACTTACTTACTTACTTACTTACTTACCAAATTTGTTAAGATTCAGGAAGAAATAAAATACAAAGGAACAGAAAAAGAAGGGCCAGAACGGGAAGGAAGCCAAGAGAGAAAGAAGTTAAAAAGTGATTTAAAAAAAAAAAGTATGGAAGAAAGAAATACAAAAGGAGTGACTTTTGACTTTCAGGACAGATACAAATGTATATAATGAACTCAGTTCTTGCATTAAGTTAAAAGCAAAACTCCAAAATAATATAAGAATAGAATAGAATAGAATAGAATAGAATAGAATAGAATAGAATAGAATAGAATAGAATAGAATAGAACGCAATGCAATGCAATGCAATGCAATGCAATGCAATGCAATGCAATGCAATGCAATGCAATGCAATGCAATGCAATACAATACAATACAATACAATACAATAACATCAACTGCCCTGATAATGTTACCTAGTTTGTTACACATCTGCAAGAAAAGAACCAAGCTAAGAGAGCATCAAGGACCACGTAGTTCAATTCTGAGCTGCAAAGAGTCTCTCTTTTTTTTTGGGCCTGGAAGTTGAGCCAAGCCAACTGGACTTCTTGTTGAGTCAAAATATTCAGTTGCCGTGACTCAACTTCCAGACAATTCTACCTGGATGACTGAGAATCTTCATTGATATATTCTATTGATAAAAAGGAGTTGGAAGGCAGTATTGCAGGCTGACTCTGCCCAAAGCCTGGAGTTCAATCCTGAGTGGCTCAAGGTTGACTCAGCCTTCCATCCTTCTGAGGTCAGTAAAATGAGGAGCCAGATTGTTGTGGGGCAATATGTTGACTCTGTAAACCAGGGGTGAAATGCTTCCAGTTCGGACCGGATTGCCCGATCCAGTAGTGATGGAGGCGGGTGGTTCGGAGAACCGGCAGCAAAAATCCCTGCTCCCCCCCCCCCCGCCGCCCCATTGCCCAGCTGAGCCATGCAATCATCAGAGGCTTTTTAAAATATATTTTTAAAAGCATTTTTTCTACAACCTCTTTGGCCGAAAAAATGCTTTTAAAAGTTTTTTTTTTAAAAAGCCTTTGATGAATGCGCAGCTCAGCAGGGATCATCTGAGGCTTTTAAAAACATTTTTTCTACCTCTTCTTTGGCTGAACAGGGTATAGAAAAAATGTTTTTAAAAGGAAAAAAAGCCTCTGCCGATCAGGCAAGTCAGCTGGGATCGTCAGAGGCTTTTAAAAGCAATTTTTTTACAACTTTTTCAACCGAAAAAAAGTTGGCCACACCCACTCAGTCATATTAAACCCTCCCCCCCACCAAGCCACACCCACAGAACAGGTAATAACAAATTTTACATTTCACCACTGCTGTAAACCATTTAGAGAGGTCTATAAAGCACTATGGGTGGGGGGGGGGAGGTTATATATGTATAAGTGCCATCACTACTGCTATTGCTAACATAATACAAAAAGCATGCAAATTGAACAATCAAAATGAAACTACTATCAATGAGCAAGAGAGCTAGACACTATACAGCTTTGCACCCGATCTCTAGTCTAACTGGATTTATCATTTAGATCAGGGGTGTCAAACTCAAGGCCTGCATGTGGGTGCTTAGATCTGACCCACGGGGCTGCCATGGAAACAGCGAAGGACCGGCCCTCTGCCAGTGAAAACAGAGCTCAGGAGGGTTCCGTGCAATCATATTTCTAGCACTCCAAAATGATAAATATGGAAACGTTAAACTACTGTTACCTTCTCTTTCACCTAGGTTAGTGAATAAACCCATTATTGTGTAATTTCTTAGACACGATGGTGGTTCTTCCTTCCTTTATTTATAAACAAAGCTTTATTTTAAAGCAACATAGCATGAACTAAGCAGGGGTGGGCTGCTAGGGGTTCGGGAGAACCTCTAGCTAAGATTCTGTGGCGTTCGGAGAACCCTCAAATCCTACTCCTGACTGGCCCTGCCTACCCTGCCCCTCCCCACTCAGGAGTCCCCACGCGGTCCGTTTTGGATGCCGGCAAGTGCAGGGTATGTGGGGGGGGGGGGCAAAAAACAGGCCTACCAGAAATTTGGCCCCATTTCCGGCCTCCAGACGGACTCCAGAGCCTGGGGAGGCTGTTTTTGCTCTCCCGGAGGCTCAAGGAAAGCCTACGGAGACCAGGGAGGGCAAAAACGCCCCCCCCCCCCACCATGGTGCAGGAGGCCGACTAGGCCACACCCACCGTGGCCATGCCTACCCAGCAACCAGTCAGAGAACCCCTTGCAAAAAATTTTGAAGCCTACCCCTGGTTATAAGACCGATGTCTTCTTTCCTTTGGGAATATATAACTCCGAAGAGTTTTCAGCCAACTTATTTTGAATATTACATACCACCTTCACTTTAACAAACCTCAAGAGGAGTTTATTTTCTTGAGAAAGCCTTACACTTGGGCAACTTAACAACAACCGCAAACACAATTCACACCCTGTGCTTTTGTACCCAATTTGATTAATATTCCATCACTTTTCCCCTTTTTTCGGTATTTGGTTTGTTTAAAAAAAAAAACAAGAGAGAAACTTTTCACAAAAGGAATAAAAGGTTGAGTCATTTCACCTTTTTAAAGGCAACGTAAGCTTTTAAGCCTCCTAAATTCCTACAGGCGGCATTAAATATCTTAATGGCTTCAACTCCTGAATGAGTTGATGCTCTAGGAACCCTTTTCAGGTAATTATTTTAAACTTAAAGGTCATCACCATTATTACCTGGATTGGAAAAAAGTAAGCTAGAAAGGCTGCTGATCAGAGTTCAAAAGGGCAGAAGTTAAAACAGTAGGCAACCTTTCAATCCAAGGACAATTCTTAAAACTACTCATGCAGAAGTTATCTTTTCAATAATTGACCCACCCAGAGGTCTTTCCTACAGCTGTTACATTTTTTAAAAAATAGCATCCCTAAGCACCGGAAGGCAGGACAAGAAACTGGATGGAAACTAATCAAGGAGAGAAGCAACCTAGAACTAAGGAGAAAATTCCTGACACTTAGTACAATTAACCAGTGGAACAACTTGCCTCCAGAAGTTGTAAATGCTTCAACACTGGAGGTTTTTAAGAAGAGATTGGATAACCATTTGTCTGAAATGGTATGGGGTTTCCAGCCTGAGCAGGGGGTTGGACTAGAAGACCTCCAAGACCCCTTCCAACTCTTCTACTCTACTCTACTCTACTCTACTCTACTCTACTCTACTCTACTCTACTCTACTCTACTCTACTCTACTCTACTCTACTCGATTGAATTGGGTCAAATTCACACTATTCCCTTTGCAGGAACAATTGATTTGGGATTATTTTATCTAGAATCAGAGGATTGAGGAATAAAATGCCAGTTTTCAACTGAGAAATTTACTGATCAAGGACTTCTCCTTTCACATCTTAAATGCATGTATTTGAACTTCTCTTGTAGGATCCTTGAATGGGAGAGCTGGCAGAGATTTGAACATAGGATCATAGGGCTCAAAGGGATCTCAGAGGTCTTTTAGTCAAGGCAGGGGACTTTATATCAATCCAGTCAAGTGGTTATCCAGTCTATGTTTGAAAACCTCCAGAGATGGAGCAGCCACAACTCCAGTAGACAAGTTGACTCATTGGTTAATTGTTAATTGTTCTCACCGTCAAGAAATTTCTCTTTATTTCTAGGTTGGATCTCTCATTAATCAGCTTCCACCCATTATTTATTCTCCTGCTCTCTGGTGCTTTGCAGAAAAAAGTCAATCCCCTCTTCTCTGTAACAGCCCCTCAAGTACTGGAAGATAGACAGAGGTGGTATTCAGCTGATTTGGAACAGTTCAGCCGAACCGGTAGCAGAAATCGTGGGTGGGCCCTCCCCGGCTCTATGCCATCTATTTAGGCACGTTTTTGAGGCCAGGTGCATGCACGGAAGGAGGAAGTCAAGCTGTTTTCCAAAGCACCTGAAGGCCAGACAAGGAATAATGGATGGAAGCTGACCAAGGAGAGATTCAACCTAGAAATGAGGAGGAACTGTCTGACAGTGAGAATAATCAACCAATTGAACAGAAGTTGCCTTTGGAAGTTGTGGGAGCTTCATCACTTGAGACTTTCAAGAAAAGATTGGACTGCCATTTGTCAGAAATGGGGTAGGGTCTCCTACTTGAGCGGGAGGTTGGACTAGATGACCTATAACCATGATGGCGAACCTATGGCATGGGTGCCACAGGTGGCACGCGGAGCCATATCGGTGGGCACGCGAGCTCAGCTCCTGCACGCATGCGTGCACCAGCCAGCTGAATTTCGGGTCTTCTGGGCCCACCAGAAGTCAGGAAACACACTGTTTCCAGCCTCTGGAGAACCTCTGGGGGGGGTGGGGAAGGCCATTTTTGCCCTCCCCAAACTCCTAGAAAGGTTCTGGAGCCTGGGGAGAGCAAAAAACGGGCCTAGTGTGCCAACCTGTGCCAAAAGCGGGAGGAGCACGGGGGGGTGGGGCGCATAGAATTATGGATGTGGGCACATGTGCGTGTGACGCCACCATGCTCCCCCCACTTTTGGCACATGATGGCAAAAAGGTTAGCCATCACTGACCTATAAAGTCTCTTCCAACTCTGTTAATCTGTTAATCCCTTTGGATCTGTTTAAGATTCAAAGTTTGTACAAAGCCAAAAATGGAGTCCATTTTTCAGCAAAACTGTGCGTGCACACACAAATGGCTCTTCCAAAGTCAAAAACCAAGACTGTTAGGAACATTAATTTGTTGTTCATGAAGGGACTGTCTTTTTGTTTGTGGCTATGAGGTACTCGTTTATCAAAACTCATAGACTTCTAGAAAGACTTGGTTAGAGCATTTCTCTCCAGCTTGTCCCGTTTTCCTGAGCTGCATTTATAAGAAACAAAGCTGGGGTTTGTAAGTGTTTCTCTGAAAACTCTCTCTTTGTCCTTTGTGTTTTCCTCTGAATGCCTTTTTTTTTTTTTTTGGAGGAAATTGCTCTTTAGAAAAATAACGTACAAAGATTATATACTGCATCCTGTGCGATGTATTTTATATATATATATTCTCTTTCTAAAGTAATGGCTTTTACAAAACGAACTTTATATTCCAAGTCCCTGATTTGAGTTTGTAAAGCTCGTATACCGCCCAGGTTGGTGTGCAAGGTAAATCCTTTTTACGGATAATATTTCATACAATCTGGGGGATATAAAGCTGGCTATGATTTGCTTTCACTGTAGGGTGTGGAAATTTATCTCTGGGTACCAAATTCAGCCTGCTCTCAGCTAAAAGACTGGCTGTAGGAAACACCTCCATCTTGGAACATGACTTTCCCATTATGGCTGCCGGATGCCACTATGTGCCAAGCTGATTAAAACTCTGCAGGCCTTCCCCTCCGCCCCGTGCCCCCCCCCAGCGCAAAACACAGAATTCCTTATGCAAGAAGTAAAAACAAATTCAGAATTCATTCCGCTGGTCTTTCATCTCTGATGAGTGATGATAAGACCCACTTTTTTCTACACTGGGTATCCAATTACCTTGACTGAGAGCCCTGCTTTTTCATCGGACAGTTAATGGCGCGGTGGTGACAGGATGTCCTGGTGTGTCTGTGTGTGTGTGGTATGTGTAGAAGACAGGCTGTTGAGATTCCAGGGAAGCCACAATTGAATTTCGCCTCCCTAAAAATAGCTTCAAAATCAGGCTGTTTTAGAAACCGAAATTCGGCATGGTTGGGAGAACTTGTTTCTCATCTGTGTCCTCTTTGTGAAAATCATAGCTATCTCCACAGTTCTTGGTGCTTAGACTGAAGGCAACGGCAGATTGCCTGCCTAAAACCCAGCTGTAGAAATGCACAACAGCTCCCTTGATTTAATCCTAACATTCACCTTCTGAAAGTGCCTGCGCAACTTACTACTTGCCTTCAGCCCAAGTAACAACCTGCCAGGGATGGGATTCAGCCGGTTCAGATCGATTCGAGCGAACCGGATGTTAATTTTAATCTGGTTTCCTGAACCAGTACTTGTGAGAACTGGCTGACCCCACCCACTCTGCCCCTCCCTTCCCATCTAACAATGTCCACTGCATACAAAGAGAATTAATATAAAATGTTTTATAGATGGCATATGCCCCCTGAAAAATTGGCAAAAATGTTTAAAGACAAATCAGCTAAATGTTGGAAATGTCATCAAACACCAGGATCTTATCATCATATGTGGTGGACATGTTCAGAAGCGAGAGTCTATTGGAACAGAATTAAGATTTGATTAGAGGAAATGACCCAGCAACATATTGATTTAAAAACCGGAGCTGTTCCTACTGGGTATCCTACCAGAGAAAATTAGTAAAGAAAATGAATATTTGATTATTCATATAATAACTGCAGCGAGGATAGTATTTGCGCAAAGATGGAAAGTAGAGAAAATCCCGTTGGAAGGGGAAGTAATTAAAAAAAATTTAAACTGTGCAGAAATGAATAGATTAACCTTGATGATTAAAGAGAGAGAAGATACGGAATATTTTAAGATATGGGGGAAATTTTATGATTGGTTAGATAACGAAATAGGAGAATATTATATTAAATGTATTGTACTTGGGGGGAAATATTGTAATAGAGAAATTATAAGGGAAGAAATGAAGATAGGAGGAATAATCAAAAAGAAGTTACTGAAAAAACACTGAGATGACACACAGAAGGATTGATATGTGTTTGTGTAAAAAAATAATTTAAAAAAGAGTTAGTTTTATCACCTCAATCACCCTATCTATCAATCTACCAAGTCTAGCTAAGGCATATTCCTGTTACGGAATATGTATTTGTATTGAGTGAGTGAAATTCATTTGTAATTTCAGCAATGCAAACCACCTTCCTAACCTCTCCCTTCATTTCCTTCCTGAACTCCACCACCAAATTCCTACTTACGTTTTCACTGACCTTCCTTTCCGGAAATGACCACTTTATGGGCCCTTCAGAATGCCTAAAGCCAGCTCTGCTTGCTCAGCGGGAAGCGACCGATGACTTAAGACAGCTTTGTTGGTCATTCATTCTTCTCCTGAACCGTCCTTTCCAACACTGAGTGACCAGTCTTGACTGATGGAAGGCCAGTTCCCAAATTTTATCTGGCCTCGTAAAAAAGGAATTTTATTATTAATGTGATTCCAAGGAAGTGAAGTGAAAAATGCTTAAATAATTCAGATGTTTCATACTAGTAAATAATTTGATCCATAAACTATCACTGTGTTATTTTAAAAACTGAGGGTTTTTTTCCAGCTGCCAGTTAGGTGCTGTATTTAGGGAAGAGATCATGCTCTTTATTGCAAGACAGTAAAACAGTGAGTTATGTCATAGTATGAACCACTTTGCCTGGAAACCAGGGGTGAAATCCAGCAGAATCCGACAGATTCTGGAGAACTGGTAGCGGAAAGTTTGAGTAGTTCGGAGAACCGGCAAATACCATCTCTGGCTGGTCCCAGAGTGGAGTGGGAATGGAGATTTTGCAATATCTTCCCCCTGGAGTGGGGAGGGAATGGGGATTTTGCAGTATCCTTTCCCTGGAGTGGGGTGGGAATGGAGATTTTGCAATATCCTTCCCCTAGAGTGGGGCGGAAATGGGGATTTTGCAATATCCTTCCCCTGGAGTGGGAATGGGGATTTTGCAGTATCCTTCCCCTAGAGTGGGGTGGGAATGGAGATTTTGCAATATCCTTCCCCTAGAGTGGGGCGGAAATGGGGATTTTGCAATATCCTTCCCCTGGAGTGGGAATGGGGATTTTGCAGTATCCTTCCCCTAGAGTGGGGTAGAAATTGAGATTTTGCAGTTTCCTTCCCCTGCCACTCCCACCAAGCCACGTCACACCCACCAAGCCACGCCCACAGAACCATTAGTAAAAAAAAATGAATTTCACCACTGCTGGAAACTGACTTGTCTGTTCTGCTTGCCTGCCTTAAGAAAGGCCCTTTATATTAATTTGGACCACAGTTTCTTTCAACACTGATACAGATCACCGTGGATAATTGATAACCGGCTTATGCTCCAAGAATAACAAACAGTTTATCATCCCATCAGGAGTTCTTAACTCCCGGTGAATGTTGTTTCTTGACCCACATCCCAGAAATACCATTTTAAAATTATGCAAAAGAAAATATTTTCTTCCAAACTATTCACAGGGGAGAGATATATAATAGATACACCGTTTTTTGTTTTTGCAAATCTCTTTTTCCGGTCCACTTAAACCATCTCAAATATGAAATGGACTGCCTTACTGCTCTCCTGGGTATCCAAAATACTGTCTGAGATGTAGGAGAGATGGTGTCAAGTGTCCTTCCTGAAGTCCTTCTCTCTCTCTCTCTCTCACCTCAAAATCTGCCTTGCACATCAAGCAAGGAATTCTGATTTTAAATAGAGGGTCTGATAGGTTGAAATATATAATACAATTCGGAATTCTTTGGTGGTTTGACATATACATCTCCGTATACAAAGCTAACTCTATACATAGGATACTTGCTTGTAACACATTACATAAAAGAACTTGTAAATCACCAAGCCCAACCCTCCGCCCAAACAGGAGACCCTACCCCATTTCTGATAAATGGCAATCCAATCCCTTCTTGAAAGCTTCCAGTGATGAAGCTCCCACAACTTCTGAAGGCAACTTCTGTTCCATCGGTTGACTGTTTCTCCTTATTTCTCCTTATTTCCAGGTTGAATCTCTCCTGGAGCAGTTTCCATCCATTATTCCTTGTTTGGCCTTCAGGTGCCTTGGAAAATAGCTTGACCCCATCCTCTCTGGGGCAGCCCTTCGAATATTGGATTTAAATATTAATAGGGTCTGTGAGATGGAAGCATAGAGCCCTGGGTGTTCTGCCCCAGCTCTGGATTTCCGAGGATATTGACACACACCAATGGTCCTTATCAAATTTATTAAGTAGCAAGAATAAACAAGACCGGCAAAAGTTGGCAACCAGCCCAGAAAACAAGATACGATAAACCAAAATACTCTGATAATAAATACTAGTTGGTTCCAGCAAGAAAGCACTAGCTGCATGTGACTTAAATAGGCTAAGGGAGTGGCCAATTATTCTCAAGCCCTACTCTCAAGTAGACCTCCTCCTCCTGAGTAGCCACTCCTGCCTTTTGGCAGCCCTGCATGCCCGAGCATTGAGGAGAGGCTCCTCCACTTCGCTCTCTCCACTTGAAGGAGCCTCTGGAGGTTCTGAAGGCCCTGGCTGAGTCTCTGCCTCTGGCATCACATCCTCTTCGACCTCCTCTCTGTCCGACGTGAGCGCCGGCTGCGCAGGCTGCTGGTGCGACACCACACCAGCCTCCTCATCATCGGGATCAGCCACGATCCGCACAGGCCGCTGGCGGGCCACAAGTCTGGTGGTGCAGTGGTTAAAATGCAGTATTGCAGGGGAATTCTGCCAACTGCCAGCAGTTCGATTCTCATCAGCTCTGACAGGATAGTGGGGAAATGGAAGGATCATCTTCAGAGTTGTCAGTGCTGAAGAAACTTCTTGGATGAGAAGCGAAACATCTTCAAAAGAAAAACCAAGAAAATCCCGTTGCCTCCTGAAAAAGCACCATTGGGAAAACTGTGACCTGGATGACTGAGAATCTCCACAGACTTTTAGCCCTGGTGTGTTTTATACTCCGAAAAATTAGTTACAGTTCCAAAGAGAATGATTCAAACCTACCGTATTTTTCGGAGTATAAAACACACCTTCCCCCCGCCCCTAAAAGGGGGTGAAAATTTAGGTGCATCTTATACACTGGCCCCCATCCTTTGGCCTCTGCTTCCCAGCAATTTAGCTCCTTGTCTTGCAGCAAGCAGCAAGAAGAAACATCCCATTTCAGCTTCAGCACAGCCTAATTAGCACAAGTTAATTATCCATTGGATCGGCCTCCCGACTCTCAGCTGTTTCAGGCTTCAGGGATTGCCATGGCTTATTGCTGCGTGGGCCTCTGCTGCTTGCTGCAAGGAGGTGAATTGCTGGGAACAGATTTTTTTTTCTTGTGCTAATCAAGCTATGCTGAAAACGAAAATGAAAGTAAAGCAGGCTATTTGCTGTTTGCTACAACGGGGCAAAATTGCTGGGAGGCAGAGGCAGAGGCAGATTTCTTTTTCTTGCTTTCCTCACCAAAAAAGCTAGGTGCGTCTTATATGCCAAAAAAATACCATAGTTATCACAGATATTTGTATGTTATGTGCTCAAACAGTGTTTTTCATGACAGAACATATAGTGTTTATTGTAAAGGAATAAATGGTCACCTTTTTAAAATAATTTGGTAAGCTCTTTAGTTTGTCCTCCTGGAGAAAAATAGCCTAACATTTTATAGAAATTGTAAATAAGAGGCAGCCAGATTCATTGTTTGGCCTAATTCATTATTTTCCAGTATCTAGTCTCTTCCCTTCGCTGAAATCTGGCAGGCGATTCACTGTGCTTATCATAAGTCACCCTTATACAGCTTTATGTTACATAAATATTGTCAAGTCGTACATTAATAAAAATAAATCAAAACAGGCATAAGGCTGGAAGGGAGCTAAACAACGTCCCAGAAAATGATTTATGGGATTCAGCAGGATAAAATTGTGTGGAAGGCAGCAAAGGAAACAGGTTGGGTGCCTCTTTGGAAACATAAATTTCAACGGCTTCATTGCACAATCTCTAACAAGACTTCTCCAGTTAGAGTTCCATTCTCAGTACAGGTAGTCCTCAATTTACGACCACAACAGAGCACATTTCTGTTGCTACGTGAAACATTTGCTACGTAAACGTTGCCCCGTTTTATGACCTTTCTTGCTATATTTGTTAAGGGAATTGCTGCAGGTGTTAAATTAATAACACGGTGGTTAAGTGAATCTGACTTCCCCCCATTGACTTTGCTTGTCGGAAGGTCGCAAAAAGGGATCACATGGCCCCGGGACCACTGCAACCCGTCATAAATATGAGTCAGTTGCCAGGGGTCTGAATTTTGATCATGGGGGAATGTCACAACGGTCGTAAGTCACTTTTTTCAGCGGTGTTGTAATTTTGAACAGTCACTAAATGAATGGCTGCATGTCGAAGACTATCTGTTCCCTTCCTCCTCCTATTTTCCCCACAACCCTGTGAGGTGAGTTGGGCTGAGAGAGAATGACTGGCCCAGAGTCACCCAGCTGGCTTTTGTGGGTAAGGTAGATGTCATGGCTCCTTCAGAGCCTGAGTCTGTGGAGGATGACAAGCAGGGGCTGGGGCCTATGAAGATCGAGAGGGCAGCCTTGTTGGCTTCAAAGGAACGTGGGCAGAAGCAGGACAAGGCAGCAGGGAAGAACAGGGACACGATGACCGAGAGACGGGGGAAGAGAAAGCTGGCAGTGGAAATGAGGAATGACAGAACTCAGGCAACGAGCAAGGACTGCCCCCTCTGATCCCCAAGCATGGAGAGTGGAGAGGAGGCGGGAACAGCACAGGCCGACCCGACAACTTGGGAGGAGAGCACCCCGCCCCTCTTCACAAGGCACACCTGGGGACTGAGACTTAAGGAGATGCTGTGGGGAGGGGTGCTTGTTGGGAACAAGCACTGGATTTCTGGAGTTTTGTATATCTTGGGCAATGTCCGGAGTTTGCTGGATTTCTTGCCTTATCGCTGCCTTGTTCCTTTGCTTTGTGAACTTAGTGCCTTGTTCCCTTGCCTCACTGGACTTCTTGCCTTGAAGCCATTGCATTTATTCATGACTGGGAAAACATTGGCTAACAAGGTCAGCCAATGAATAGGCATAGCAACTAAGTGAGCCAATGGGAGCTGAAACCAGTTGGGAGCCTGGGCGTGGCTTAGCAAACTAGCCTATGTGCTGAGAATTGAACCTGAAACTATTCTGCTGAACTCTGCTTGTGTTTTGTTTGTAACTACTACCACGTTGGAAGACTCTGCTGTTGGTATTGTACATTTATTCATGTGTTATTATGTATATAAAGGGAAGTTAATGAATGCTGCCGAATCGGTTATCTGTGTGTGCTTTCTGGGTGTGATTTCTGCAAGAAACTCTGACACATTGAGCTAACAGCATTTTGCTGGTCTACTCGTGGCCAGAGGTTGCTGGAAGCGTGTGTGTGTGTGAGCCAGTGGTGGCTTGCCCCTGGTTTGGACCAGTTCACAAGAACCGGTAGTAAAATCGGTGGGAGGCTCCACCCACTGACCTGGATGCCATCAAAGTTGATCTGCTCATACACAGGTGCACAATGCAAACCGGTAGTAAAGGTAAGTAGAACCCACCCCTGATGTGAGTGCTTTGCTCCTGGGCTTGCCATAAATGTGAGAGCATTTGGGGGGAAAGTTGGAGCAATAAAGGAGAGTTTGAACTACCAGCTGGCTGTGTTGCATCTTCTCTAGCTGAGAAAAAGACCTTGCAACCATGAGCCACAAAACTCAACAATTCTAGATCAGAAATATTCTCAGAAGCCAAGCCTTCTGCCTGGTTCACGTTGAGGCTCTCTAATCACTTACCTCAAGCACCCTGAATTGAAAAACGATCCGTACTCCTATGGCTGGACCACACTTTAGAAACGTCCTGGTTTGAAACACCAGATTGATTCCCCTCCTTGAGCCAAGGTACATATACAAGTCATTGGAGAATCTGCCTTCAGAGTCGAGTTTTTGACATAGCTGGAGAAGGAAGGACTCTGCTAGCAACCTATTATGGCTGCCTTTTTAACTAGCGTGTCACTGACAATTAGAATTAAAGTATACTGTTTCCTCTGAGAATGTCAGTCAAGACAGGATTAAAATAAACACCCATTTTAAATTCATGAGGGTAAAAGCAAAATTTAGGATGAGGGCTGGAAGAAAAGTAAAAACAAATAAGACTCTCGGATTTCCATATGGGTGGATCGTGGCCAGAGGCACCTTATTTCCTTCTCCGGAGGAAAAAAAAATGATAATCGCTTCTAAAAGCAAATAAATATCTTGGTGAAAATCAAGCTTAGGCATGCAAACACGGACCTAAACAAAGACCTTCTGGAAAAATTATGGTGTAACCGACTCTTGAATAAAAGCCGGATGTTATTAACATGCTAAATATACTGAGGTAAATGTCAGAAAGGACAGAAAGAATTAAGAATTTAACACCCACGGATTAAAAAAATAACGAATGAGTACTAAGTAATAAGATACTGTTCCAATATTTAAGGGGCTGCCATAAAGAAGGGGAGGGGTCTCAACCTATTCTCTGAAGCACTTGAAGGCAGGCTGTCAGGGTTCCGACGGATGCCATAATTAAACCATGAGCCTCGATCCAGGCTTCAAAAGAAATCCAAAAGAAAGCTTATTTGTTAGGAGCTTCATGTCAGCATGTTCCCAAGTGAAGCCAGCTCTAACCCCACGTAATTTATGCCCCAATCATGACCCTGTTTCCCCCCTCCCCCCCCCAGGGTGTGTCATCAATCACATTTGTCAACAGTGCAATTTCGCGGGTTGTAGAGATCACTCCCCTCCGGCCGCTGTGGGTAACCCTGAGAGACAACCTTGAGAGAGATAAGTCTGGAATGTGCATCTGTCTTTAGCTGCCGTGATGTTTCATCAGTTTCCCATCCCCCTTGCCTATGGCAACTCGAGAGCAGGTCAGGGATGCTTTGCGAGTTGACACAGGACAAGAAGCCACCAGTAGCCTCCCACCAACCAGTACACTCCTACAGAGAGGACCTCCTCAGGGTGCCGTCGGCCAAACAATGCCCGCGGGCGGCCCCCAGGGGGAGAGCTTTCTCTGTGGGGGAACCTACCCTCTGGAACAAGTTTCCCCCGGAGATACGGCGGATCCCGGATCTGCATGCTTTCCGGACTGCCCTAAAGACATTTTTGTTTCATCAAGCTGGGCTGGCCTGACCTACTCTCTTAAATTGTTTTTAACTTAAATTGCTAAAATTATGGGTTTTAATATAGGGGTTTTAACTATGGGCCAAATTAATTTAATTGGATTTTAATACTGTTTTAAATTTTGTATTTTCTGTATTTTATTTGCTGGCTGTTCACCGCCCCGACTCCTTCGGGAGAAGGGCGGTATATAAATATAATAAACCATAAACCAGATGGAAACTAATCAAGGAGAGAAGCAACCTAGAACTCAGGAGAAACTTCCTGACAGTGAGAACAATTAATCAGTGGAAGAACTTGCCTCCAGAAGATGTGAATGCTCCAACCCTGGAAGATTTTAAGAAGAGATTAGACAACCATTTGTCTCAAATGATATAGAGTCTCCTGCCTCAGCAATGGGTTGGACTAGAAGATTTCCAAGGTCCATTCCAATTCTGTTATTCTGTTAAGTAAATGTTATGATTTAATTGAACACAGCCAATCTTCTACACGTCTCTAAATTCCTCATACTCTAGTATAATTTCTGGTATAATCTTCAAGAAGGATGAATTCTTGCAATAAAAATAAAGCTATTCAATTAGAAATATATTTTGGGGATTGTTAAGTGTGTTGGACCTGGTCTTTGGGTGTTAAGTGAATTTTGTTATATGGTTATACTGTGTATACACGTACAATGACAATAAGGTCGTTATTATTGTTGTTGTTATTGCGATCTCTTTTATTCATTAAACATGAAACTCTGTCAACTGAACATTTAAAAATGCGTCACAGATACCATTGACTGGTGCTAATGGTTGATATGGGTTGCTGCCAGCATCCTAGGTATCAACCAAGTACCTTCTTAAAATATATGATCTTCCGAGTAGCGCAATTTTTTGCAGTTCCGCTGGTGTTATTGCAGGAAGCTGCAATTTCTTGAAGTGTTTTGTGAAATTCTTGGACATGGTACCAAGTGCCCCGATGACAATGGGTATCACTGTGACATGTTTCATCCATAGCCGTGGAGTTTCTATGGCCAGGTCACGATATTTCATGATTTTTGTCCAGTTCTTTTTCTTCGACTCTGGCGTCTCCTGGTTCCATGATGTCAATAAATTGTACTTTTTGGTTTTCGACAACTGTGATATCTGGTGTGTTGTGTTCCAAGTGAGATCCGTCTGTATTCGAAAGTCCCACAAGATCTTCACCTTCTCATTTTCTATAACTTTTTCCACTTTATGTTCCCATGGCTTTCTGGATACAGGAAAGTCGTATTTTTTTACATAATGACCAGTGGATTAATTTAGCAACTCGGTCTAGCTTTGTAATCAGTTTGTGTGATTTTGCTGCATTCACATATTAAATGTGAAACAATTTCGACTTCGTTGTTGCAAAGTCGGCAGTTTGGATTGTCGGTGGATTTTTGTATCTTTGCTTTCATGGCATTAGTTTGTAGTGCTTGTTCTTGAGCAGCCAGCAGCCGTTTCTTTCTTGATGGTTCCCATCTTAAGCCATGCCCATGTAAAATTGTCATCACATTTTCCTTCAATTGTTGTTATTGTTATTATTATTATTATTATATTTGTCTCCACCCTGCAACCTACAGAATAACAAAATTTGAAGGGACCTTGGAGGTCTCCTAGTCCAGCCCCCTGTTCAAGCAGGAAACCCTGTTTTCAGATAAGTGATTGTCCTATCTTTTAATAAATACATAAATACACAAGTGATATTCAGAAAATAACATTATTCTGATAACTTTGAAATTGGGGGAAATGCTCAGATATCTTTCTTTCCTCCTATCATCTCTTCAGCTACATGGACAAGAAAGAAGAAGAGACACCTATTCATAGCAGCTTCTTCCAAAACATGAAAAGCCAAATTTAGAAACCTGTGGGACATGAGTTTCCACAAATCCTTCTACCTCCAAGCTATCTGGTCCTTAATCTGTATAACAAAAGAGGCCCCTGAGGCTCACCAGAAGGCAATTAGCCAAATAAAAACTTGTTATTTCTTGAACCTTTAGTCACACTGGATTGGTTTGATCTGAAGGTAAAAGAAAGGTGAGATCCATATTAGGAATTGAGCTTTTAAAGACTACTTTCCCACTACCAAAAGTAATCAGGACTATACAGAGGCAGTTCTTGACTCACAAACACAATTGAGACCGGAATTTTTGTTGCTAAGCTAGGTGATTGCTTAGCATTTTGATTTTACAGCCTTTTTTTTTGCCCTGGTTGTTAAGTAAGTCACTGCGGTTGTAAAGTGAATCATGTGGTCATTAAGCGAATCCAGCTTCCCCCATTGACTTCTGCTGTCAGTTGGGAAGGTCACCGATGGTGATCCCATGATCCCAGAATCCCGAAACCATCGTAAATATGCAGTTGCCAAGCATATATTGATCACGTTACCATGGAAATGCTGCAACAGTCGTAAGTCATTCTTCTCAGTGCCGTCGTAAGTTTGAACAGTCACTAAACAAATGATCGTAAGTCGAGGACTACATGTATTGTTATAGGATGGTGGAGAGTTGGCCAGAAAAGTCCTCTTTTCTCATTTTTCCTCTCATCTTATTTATTTATAGATAGCATTCACATCAGGGGTGGATTCAGCCGGTTCGGATCAGTTTGGGCAAACCAGATGCTAATTTTACATCTGGATTCAGCCGGTTCAGATCAGTTCGGGCAAACCGGATGCTAATTTTACATCTGGATTCAGCTGGTTCGGATCAGTTCGGGCAAACCGGATGCTAATTTTACATCTGGTTCACCAAACCAGTAATTGCAAGGACTGGCTGGTGCCACCCACTCTGTCACGCTCCTCCCAGGAGGCTCCATGCGGCCTGTTTTGGATGCCAAGTAACACAGGACCCGCACGGAGGCTCTGGGAGGGTGAAAAATGGGCTTCCCAGAAGTTCTGGAAGTCTGGAAATGGGCCTGTTTCAGTCTCGGGAGCCCAGAGGAAGCCATTTTCGCCCTCCTGGAGGCTCAAGGCAAGCCTCCAGAGTCTGGGGAGGGCAAACACTACCCTCCCCCCATGGTGCAGGAGGCCGAGTAGGGCATGCCCACCCAGCAACTGGACAGAGAACCAGTTGCTAAAATTTTTGAATCCCATCCCTGAGTCACATGGTTTCCCATCTCAGAGTAATGTGACTATGTGGGGTATATACTTAAAACCAGAAGGAAAGCCAACAGCAGAATTAAAATTCCCAATAATCCATATAACATATGTCCCAGGACAGAGGGGGAAAAAAAACCACCACTTCCAGCTTACAAAAAAAGAATTTAAAAAAAAACAGAAATAAAAACCAATCGAATCATAGGGCACGTTTAACCTCCAGTCCAAATTCTGGAGGGAACAGCTGGGTTCTTAGGGGCTTTTTCCGTGGTCTTTTCCAAAGATAAAACCAACAAGTGTTTTGCCTTTTTGTGGTAAGAAAAACGGTACATCCCCCGAATAATTGGGATTGTTTTTCCATAGCTATACAGTTCCTTCCTCGGTTAATATCAGTTCAGATCCCACACGTACATACGCCCGCGTCCATCATGTTAATTATTTCCTTTATGAGTTGTACAAAGAGCAGAGCCAGCGCCAGAAGTATTAGGCAAAATAAATTAACGGCAGGAGGCAAACGGAAAAAAAAACCAAATTTAATCTGCTTTATACTACCACTGTTTGTTATAAGTGTCTACGGAGATTCTCGGTCATCCAGGCTAGGGGTGGGCTTCAAAAATTTTAGCAAGGGGTTCTCTGCCCGGTTGCTGGGTGGTGTGGCCATGGTGGGCATGGCCTAGTCAACCTCCTACACCACAGCGCAGGGGGCATTTTTGCCCTCCCTGGGCTCCAGAAGCTTTTCTCGAGCCTCTGGGAGAGCAAAAATGGCCTCCCCAGGCTCTGGAGGCCTTTCCCAAATTTCCGGTTGGCCCCTTTTTCACCCTCCCCAAGCCTCCGTGTGTGCCTTGCACTTACCTGCATCCAAAAAGGGCTACCTGGGGACATCTGGGAGGGGCAGGATGGGGTGGGCAGGGCTGGGCCAGCCAGGAGTGGGATTTGGGGGTTTTCTGAACTGCATAAGATTCTGCACAGAATCTTAGCTAGAGATTCTCCCAAACCCCTGCGAACCCCCAGCAACCAACCCCTGATCCAGGCTATGGTTATCCCAAAGGTGCTTTTTTTCAAGAGACAACTAAACTTTCTGGTTTTAGTTTGAAGATGTTTTGCTTCTTTCAGCTCTGACTGGATGGTGGAGAATGGAAGGATTTATACTCCTTGTAGACAGCTGGTCAATTGCATTCTTTTAGAGAGTCATTGAGGCCACTTGGAGATTTATCTGTGTCCTCAGGGTCACCTGAGTAGTGTAAATGGGCGCCTTGCTGCCCTCAGCAACTCCATACTTGCACAAAGCTTTCTAAAATTCTGAAAGCTGATACACATCACCATTTTTCTATAGCCTACAACCAACTCACCAAAGGCTAAAATCCAGGAAAAGCTTCCTTAGATCGACGGAAGACTTCAAAGAATTTGAAAGCAGAATGGACCTATGGAAAGCTACAAAGAACCAACGCTGAACCACCTGAGGAGCTGGCATATGGGTCTGATGAAAACTGGGAAGCATGGAAATTGTTGAATAGACTGCGCACGGGACCAATGAGATCCAGAGGCACTGAACAAATGGGGCTATCCTATAGTTTCTGCCCTTTGCAATTGTACTGACATGTAAACAACAACACATGTATATACCTGCCCTTTGTGTCCTGATCGGTGTACCCTTGAGAACTTCATGGCAGCGCGACAGAACACAATTAATGTTGCTAGTTTCTGAGCAAGATCTGTTTAAGTTGTATATAATCTTGTATTTTGTATTATAAAGCACCCTGGTGGCACATTGGTTGAGATGCAGTATTGCAAGCTAATTCTGCCCATTGTCAGCAGTTCGATCC
This sequence comes from Masticophis lateralis, assembly GCA_030761175.1. Lineage (NCBI taxonomy): Eukaryota > Metazoa > Chordata > Lepidosauria > Squamata > Colubridae > Masticophis > Masticophis lateralis. The sequence continues at coordinate 83,810,830 of JAUDYJ010000006.1, read as the reverse complement.
TGAGTGGCTCAAGGTTGACGCATCCTTCCATCCTTCTGAGGTTGGTAAAAAGAAGACCCAGATTGTTGAGGGCAATATGCTGACTCTGTAAACCTCTTAGAGAGGACTGTAAAGCACTGTGAAGTGGTATATAAGTCTAAGTGCTAATGCTATTCCTTCCTTCCTTCCTTCCTTCCTTCCTTCCTTCCTTCCTTCCTTCCTTCCTTCCTTCCTTCCTTCCTTCCTTCCTTCCTTCTTCCCTTTTTCATTCTCCTTCCTTTTGGCACAGTGGCCAGAATGCAGTATTGCAGGCTGACTGCCCATAGCCTGGAGTTTGATTCTGACTGGCTCAAGGTTGACTCAGCCTCACAAGATTGATAAAATGAGGACCCAGATTGTTGGGGGGTGGGGGGGCAATACGCTGATTCTGTAAACCGCTTAGAGAGAGCTGTATAGCACTATGAGGCGGTATATCAGTCTAAATGCTAGAGCTGCTTTAAATTTTATGTCACTTAGTATGCCTTATTTTAACCGTGATGCTTCTGGCCCGAATAAACAAGCAATCTCCATTCTTTAAATCAATACATGTACAGTACATTTTTTTTTCAGTCACTTTCCAAGCAGCCAAACTTTGGTTTGCATATGCCTGGCCAGAATAAAATTGCACGGGTTTTGGGTTTTCTTTTTTTTCTCCCTTGTCAGTTCTTATATTCTCAGTCAGAAACCTTTGCCAAGTTATAAGATACTTTACAAACTAAGCATGACCCCAGTGTTTTTATATTTCCCCCCTATTACCTTTCCCTTTTGTGCAGCAGAATCATAATGTTTGTTCTTGCGCTCATCAGACACAGATGTTGTCTTCACACACAGAGGATCAAAAGTTGCACAGCCGGTTGGCAAACGAGCCGCATCTATAATTTAACATTTCTCCAATTACTCCGTCCGCCTTTCCATTTTTCAATGTTTTCCCAGCATTTGCAACTTCCCTGTTTTCTTGATTGCTATCGCTGAGAGCATTCCTTTTTCCATGCTTTGTTTTGTCGCTATCATCCCAGCCCAAATGTCTCTTTCAGCATTCCCTCCTTCCTGCTTCATCCCAAATGCTTTTTTCTGCTTTTGTTTGTGAGGTTGCGTACTTCAACATGATCCTAATAGAAGCTCATTTCTATGTTCCTAATTTCACACTGTCTGGATATACAGTCAGGAATCTTTTCTGAGTGTGAAAAGATACAATTTGCCTCCAGGGTTGTGAATGCTCCAACACTGGAAGTTTTTAAGAAGAGATTAGACAACCATTTGTCTGAAATGGTGTAGGGTTTCCTGCCTAAGCAGGGGGTTGGACTAGAAGACCTCCAAGGTCCCTTCCAACTCTGTTTATTCTATTCTATTCTATTCTATTCTATTCTATTCTATTCTATTCTATTCTATTCTATTCTATTCTGATTTTTCTATTTTCTATTCTATTCTATTCTATTCTATTCTATTCTATTCTATTCTATTCTATTCTATTCTATTCTATTCTGATTTCTCTGTTCTATTCTATTCTGATTTCTCCTCTTCTCTTCTCTTCTCTTCTCTTCTCTTCTCTTCTCTTCTCTTCTCTTCTCTTCTCTTCTCTTCTCTTCCCTTCCCTTCCCTTTCCTTCCCTTCCCTTCCCTTCCATTCCATTCTATTCTGATTTCTCTGTTCTGTTCTGTTCTGTTCTGTTCTGTTCTGTTCTGTTCTGGGATACGTCTTCATGTAAAGAACGGGCCCTCTTTACGCACTCTTTGGCACAAGAATTAATTCCTTTCAAATATCTAGCTCGTTTTTCTTTAAATAAGACAAAATCGTAAATTAAGCCAATTCTTTAAGTCTTTTGTCAACAGCAATCAGGTTTTACCCTTGGGCCATGTGCACATATGAATGGACATGCTTCAGTCACGTAGTCAAAACAAACAGTCCTTTTTCTAGGATGAGACTCACTTAATTGTCACTATTCTCATTCATTCTTGGTTCTCCAAGTTGCCCAGTTACTTTTTTTCCCCCTGTACATTCAAAGTTTCTTTCCGTCTTCCCCTTCACACAAACCTTTCTAATGCTCTTTAAAGGCACAAAATTACTGTGTAGCTGGATTGGCAGTAGCTTTTTCAGTTCTCACAATGATGCTCTTGTTATCTGGCATAAATGTACAATGAACACTTTTAGATCCAGGTAGGACCTATTAATAAAAAAACAGAGTGTATTAATGTGTTTGTGTGTGTATATCCGACTCCCTGGACAGTTCCCAACAATCAAACAAAGCAATTAGAATGAATCTGATGAAAGGGAAAAAGATAAATGATGGCAAGAATTCTACGGTTGCTAGATGTAAGCCTTCCCTGATAGACCAGGTGGAAAAAACAACAACTGGATGAGCCAATTCTACAACTGCCCCGCCATCTGCTATACTGCCTGAGAATTTGAGGTGGGATGGGGAGGAGGTCTCTTCTGTGTTTTTCTCCACTCCTTATGCCAAGGGTCTGCAACCTTAAACACTCGAAGAGCCATATGGACCCATTTCCCACAGAAAAGAAAACACCAGGAGCCACAAAACCTGAGTGGGCGTGGCCAACTCGATGTCACTCACTTGTACCAGTCACAATACCGTCCCTAGCCACGCCTACCCAGCTGGTCATTAGGGCAGAGAACCACTTGTTAAAAAACACCGGGAACCACAAACCCCTTTTCACATATCTCTCTTCTCCCCTCCCTCCCTCCCCCCTCTCTCTGTGTCTCTCTATGTCTCTCTCTCTCCCCCTCTCTCTGTATCTCTCTGTCCCTGCCCTGGCCGCTTTTCTGTCCTCCGCAGTCGCCCTTATCTTCTCAGGCCAGGAGAGGAGTAATTGGGAGAAGAGGGTGAGGGGAAGGGCCAGCCAGTGGTGGGATCACATGACAGGGAGCTACAACAGAGGGCCCAAAGAGCCGCATGTGGCTCCGGAGCCACAGGTTGCTGACCACTGCCTAATTCAATTATAGGCTATTCCCCTTAGGCACTATTTCTTCACCCTGTGAAATTCAGCAGATTCTGATAGGTTCTGGAGAACCGGTAGCGGAAATTTTCAGTAGTTCAGAGAACTGGCAAAGTTGAGTAGTTCAAAGAACGGCAAATATCACCTCTGGCTGGCCCCAGAGTGGGGAGGGAATTGGGGATTCTACAGTATCCTTCCCCTGCCACGCCCATCAGGTCGTGCGAGGAGTGACTAGGAGAGGAGGGTGAGAGGCGGGGTTTGCCCACCAAGCCACACCATACCACACCCACCAAGCCACGCCCACAGAACTGGTAGTAAAAAAATCTGAATTCCACCACTGCCTGTTTCCCAAGGTCTTCCTCGCATACCTTTACAGTAGAGGCTGGACCAGAAAACCTTCAGGTTTCCTTCCAACCCTATAATTCTATGATTCTGCAAATGAACGTGGATGGAAGCTTATTGTCCCTTGCTGGGGGCCTGGGTGAAAAGCCAGATCTTCACCATTTTTTAAACAGCAGCAGAATGAGAGCTATATAGATTTCATTCCAGGGATTTCATTCCAGGGAACTTCATTCCAGACTGCAGACACCATAACAGGAAAAAAAAAAACATACTTCCATGCACATGATAGCTGACATTATTTAACCAAAGGAGCCCAGACCATGACAATCCTGCAAGATCAAATCAGCTGGTCAGATATTATTCCCCACTATCCTGTCAGAGCTGAAAAAGCTTCTTGGATGAGAAGCAAAAAACCCCAAACAAACAAGAAACTCCAGTTGTCTCCTGAAAAAGCACCTTTTTCAGGGGGGGACTTTTTATCAGGTTCGCCTGATTCACCAGTTGCGCCCCTTTCTGGACCGGGACTCCTTGCGCATGGTCACTCATGCCCTCGTCACTTCCCGTCTGGACTACTGTAATGCTCTCTACATGGGGCTCCCCTTGAAGAGCACTTGGAGGCTCCAACTGGTCCAGAATGCAGTCGCACGGGCGATTGTGGGAGCGACTCGGCACACCCATGTAACACCCTTCCTGCACGAGCTGCACTGGCTCCCGGTGTCTTCCAGGTGCGATTCAAGGTGGTGGTGACATCTTTAAAGCGCTTCATGGCTTAGGACCCGGATACTTACGAGACGCTCCTCAGGGTGCCATCGGTCAAACAGTGTCGACTGGCAGCCCCCAGGGGGAGAGCCTTCTCTGTGGGGGCACCTGCCCTCTGGAACGAACTGCCCCCAGAGATACGGAGTATCCCTGACCTACGCACCTTTCGCCGTGCCCTCAAGACGCTATTATTCCAACAAGCTCGGCTGGCCTAGACATGATTTTTAATTGGGGTTTATTTTTAATAATTAGGCCAATGATTTAATATGTTTTTAAATGTTTTTTAAATATTGTATTTGGACTTGTTTTACTGTTGGTTGTGCACCGTCCTGAGTCCTTCGGGAGAAGGGTGGTATAGAAATTGAATAAAATCTAAATCTAAATCTAAATCTAAATCTAAATCTAAATCTAAATCTAAATCTAAATCTAAATCTAAATCTAAATCTAAATCTAAATCTAAATCTAAATCTAAATCTAAATCTTTTGAGAGAATCATGACCTGGATGACTGAGAATCTCTACAAACTCTTAGCGACAGTATACAATGTGGGATGAACACCCTTTGAATGATGTGGGAATAGGAATGGATTTCCAGAGGAAAAATTGCTGACTACAGGAATCAGGAGCACTACTCAGGTGACCCGGAGGACACAGATAAACACAGGGTCCTTGAAACACTTGGAGGTATATCTGTGTCCTCGGAGTCACCTGTGCTTCAACGACCCTCTAAAAGGATGCAAATCAGTGGTAGGTTGCAAAATTTTTTACTACTGGTTCTGTGGGTGTGGCTTAGTGGGCATGGCATGGCTCAGTGGGCGTGGCTTGGTGGGCATGGCAGGGGAAGGATACTGTAAAATCTCCATTCCCCCCCCACTCCAGGGGAAGGATACTGCAAAATCCCCATTTCCTCCCGATCAGCTGGGACATGGGAGGCAGAGTGTCACTGCGTTATTTGTATTTGCCAGCTGAGCTTCCATTCTGAGCATTACGGTAGCTTGCCAGAGAACTTTATCAACAAAGATAAGACTGTCTTGTGATTTTTGAAGCTACTGCGCATGTCTACATTCTTTCTTTTCTAACTTCCTGATTTACTTCTTCCTTTGTCCGTCTATGAGATACAGCTACCGGTAAAATGTAGTTATCTAGGTTTTTTTTTTACTTTTATAATAAAATGTTTCTTAGAATATATATGTCAGGTTTTCTTTCCTTGAGAGTATACACCATGGAAAACAAGATCCATTCACCTCTAATTATAGAGATGGGGGGGTGGGGCCAGTCAGAATATTTACTACCGGTTTTCCGAACTACTCAAAATTTCCACTACCGGTTCTCCAGAACTGGTCAGAACCTGCTGAAACCCACCTCTGATGCAAATGACCAGCTGTCTGCAAGGAATATAAATCCTTTCATTCCCCACTATCCAGTCAGAAGCTTCTTGGATGAGAAGCAAAACATCTTCAAAGAAAAACAAACAAACAAGAAAGTCCAGTTGCCTCCTGAAAAAACATCTCTGGGTTCCCCTTGTTTAATTCCCTTCAACTTCCTGTCCCCAAAGGAACACACCACCATCATTGTGGGGATGAAACAGTTAAGGCCAATCCAGCCTTTGGAAATTATGCAGGCCTGAAACACTGGCACTATCGATGGAAGTACCCTGGCATTTTCCATCGTTCGGGCCACTTTATTACACTTCCTTAAACAGCAGGAGACCACCTTTAAGGCTAATGGCTGCTTCGTGCCAAATTAGTCCCTCGACTTTGGTGAGGCTGCCAAAATGGAGAAGTCAAGCCTGTGTTCATAAAAGCAGATATTCACCACCCACCGAGAAGCCATTCATTCGTGGATTTATTCTATTTATTTTGTTACCTCACGTCAGGTAAAGTTCCTTCCTGAAACTTCTGCGTCACAGCTGAAAACACCTCCAAACAACACATTCAGATTCAAAGTCGGCTTTCTATTACGGTACTTAAAACCTTACTCTTCTACACAGCCTCGTAGTGAATGGGGAAGCGTTTTTCCTTCTCTTCGAGGGCATTAAAATATTTTTTAAAAAAAGATTATAATCTATTATCTGATGCCATCACTCAAGGGCATGATGTCAGCGTTCCTTGCCCCTGGGAAAATCCTTTGTCTCTCCTATGGAGGCCATGTTAGGTAGCACCTCTGTTAAAGAAATATAATGACATGAGCAGCTCTCCAAAAAATGAGGTCATCCGAATGGCAAGGGACCAGCAGTTTGGCTTGGCTACGTGACAATTTCATGTGTTCAAATGACATTTAAATACACAACTGGAGACCAGGCATTCAAATGCACACACCTTCTGCACCCAGGTGATCTGAATTAGCTGCTCTAGGCTAACAGGTCTTGGCTTGTCCAGGAGCCAAACTGAACATGGCTCTCATTCGGGTTCAATAGACAAATGCGTTCCAGGGTGGGCTATGATAAGCAGCCACTGATGCCCTATATACCGTATTTTTTGGAGTATAAGACGCAGTGGAGTATAAGACACACCTTAGATTTTGGGGAGGAAAATAGGGGAAAAAATGCCTACCAGGTATTCATCTGGCTAGCGTCTTTAGTCTGGTCAGCTTCAGCATGCGCTGGGTTGGAGATAAAAAACAGCTTCGAAAGCACAGCTGATCTTCGGTGAGAGAAGCAATGAGAAAAGCAGGCAAAGCACGGAAGATTGCTTCACTTGCTAGCACCTCATTAGGGATTAAAAAACATTCTAAAGCAAAGCTGATCTTCAGAGAAGCAATGAGAAAAGCAAACAAAGCCCAGAAGATCGTTTCGCTCACTAGCACCTAGTTAGGACTGAAAAACAGCTTCGAAAGCACAGCTGATCTTCGGAGAGTGAAGCAATGGGAAAAGCAGGCTAAGCGCGGAAGATCGCTTCATTCGCTAGCCCCTCGTTAGGGCTGGAAAAAAGCTTCGAAAAAGCTACATTTGGAGTATAAGACACACCCAAATTTTCAGCCTCTTTTGGGGGGGGGGGGAAGTGTGTCTTATACTCTGAAAAATAAAGTAACTCATGGGGAGAAAGAGAGCCAATCAAAATGAAGGCTGACAAAACTCTACTGTCAGCAGAGTTGCAGTGGAGGAAGGAATAGGGTCAGAATGTGATCTCAGAAAGGGGGTTTTCATTTCATTTTTATTTATTGGTTTCATTTCATTTTTATTTATTTTTTAGCTGCAGACCCACAGTTAGAGAAGGCAACCTAGGCAGAGATTTTGCATCTGGCTTTACATCTCCATGGAGAACTGAGTGATCAGCAGCCAAGAAGGCAGGTTGCTTTGAACTGAAATGGCAGTGGCCAGTATCCTCTATAGAGAAGTCATCCTCCTCCAACATCTGGGTCTTCTAACCAAATAAACCTGGAAACAGACAGGAATGGTGGCAAGGTCAATTAGCAATAGCAATGACAATAGCGCTTAGAGATATATACCACTTCACGGTGCTTTGCAGCCCTCTCTAAGCGGTTTACAGAGTCAGCCTATCACCCCCAACAATATGGGTCCTCGTTTTACCTACTTCAGAAGGATGGAAGGCTGAGTCAACCTTGAGCCTGGTGAGATTCGAACTGCCAAATTGCAGGCAGTTGGCAGTCAGCAGAAGTAGCCTGCAGTACTGCACTCTGACCACTGTGCCACCTTGGCTCAATTAATCACTAACATCCTCCTTGCAGAAGTCATAGTGTTCCTATATGATTGACTTTAGTGGTTACAGCCACCATTTCTAATGTGGCTCCCATGGATATGGATTGGCTGAAGAATAGCAACAGCAATAGCACTTAGACTTACATACTTCTTCATAGTGCTTTGCAGCCTTCTCTAAGTGGTTTAAAGAGTCAACCTATTGCCCTGCCAACAATCTGGGTCCTCATTTTACCCACCTCGGAAGGATGGAAGGCGGAATCAACCTTGAACTGGCTGTGGACAGAGTTAGCCTGCAATACTGCATTTTAACCAGTAGTGGAATTCAATTCTTTTTACTATCAGTTCTGTGGGCATGGCTTGGTGGGCATGGTATGGCTTGATGGGTGTGGCAGGGGAAGGATACTGCAAAATCTCCATTCCCACCCCACTCTGGGGCCAGCCAGAGGTGATATTTGCCGGTTCTCCGAACTGCTCAAAATTTCCACTATCGGTTCTCCAGAACCTGCTGGGTTTCACCCCTGCATTAAAGGCTTATTCACGTACAATGCACATACCGCATGTATTGTACAACTCTTGACTCAGGGTTTAATATTCAACTGAGAACAATGCAAACCTTGCAATTTGATTAGACTCAGTTTTAGCTTCGAGGGCTTGGAAGCTCAAGGAATGAACAAGAGGTGTGTGGCCAGCTGTAGCTGCCAGGTCTCGGTTAGCTGTGGCTAATTGTTTTGTTGACCAAACATGTCAGGTTTACTCTTGGGTGTCAAGGGCATGCCATCATGATGATGCCCTTATGCATATGACACTGTTTGCCTTGCCTTCTTTCCACTGATAGTCCTGAATTCACAGTTTGGAGATTCAAATGTTTAACTCAGGGTCAGCAACCTTAAATACTCAAAAGAGCCATTTGGACCTCTTTCCCACAGAAAAGGAAACACCGGGAGCCACAAAAACCCTTCCCGTGCCTGACTATTTCTTGAGCAGCCACAAAACTAGCATAGTAGTTTGAATGAAACTTCCTGTTTTACTCTGAAACTTTTCTTTTCTTAGATTTATCCATGGTTGGCCTACCGGGGGGTCGAAAAGCTCAATAAATCACGTGCCAGCAGGTGTCGCACATTGACAGTTGTGACACCTATTTTGAGCAACAGAGTCGTAGAAGAGGGATAAAAGAGCCACACGCGGCTCCAGAGCCACAGGTTGCCGATCCCTGGTTTAGCTGTTAAGTCATTGGGAGAACCGTTGGGTAAACTTAAATCCAGTCTTTCTTGCTGTTTGCATCAGCATGGTAACATTGTCGTCTGTATACTTATTTCCTGCCCTCTTTCATGATAAAAGAATTACAGAGTTGGAAGGAACCTTAGAAATCTTCTAGTCCAACCTCCTGCTCAAGTAGGAGACTGTTGAGGATATTGTTGTTGTGTTACCAACCAGCAGAGTGTAGAACACAGAGAAACATTGTTGAGAGCAATGAATAAGAGATGTGCAAACTGGTTTATCAAAAGTTTACTTTACAGTGAAAAAACAATTTCATAATCTTGTAAACAATCCAAGTCTTTGCCAGTTAAATCAATCCAGTGATACAAAAATCTTCTTACCATACAAACAGTAGTTGGTTAGAATAACAAGTTCCCTCTGGTAACAAACCACGATGGTAGCAGATCCATCCACGATGATAGCACAATGGTAGCAACTCTTCGCACAATGGTAGCATATCATCAACTGACTACATTACAGATCCCTTTTTAAATACATTTACAACTAGTGATTATCTAATTATAGCATGACTCAGCATTACGATGATACAGCAGTAAAACTTAAAGTTCATATAATACATATCCATGTTAAAGTCAAAGAACACATATATTACCTGGACAACCTGTTAGGCTCACACCATATCCTAACAGAGACCTTATACAATTCCAGACAAGTGGCTGTCCAGTATCTTCTTAAAAGCTTCCAGTGATGGAGCATCCACAGCTTCTGGAGGCAAGCCATTACATTGATTAATTGTTCCTATTGTCTGGAAATTTCTCCTTGGTTCTAGGTTGCTGCTTCTCTCCTTTGATTAGTTTCCATCCATTGTTTCTTGTCCTGCTTTCAGGTGCTTTGGAGAATAGCTTGAACCCCTCTTCTTTAGGGCAGGCCCTCAAATATTGAAGCTCTGCTACCATGTCATCTCTAGGCCTTGATAGAAATAGAAATAATAGAAATGGACTAGGACTAGGACTGGAAAGGATAGAATAGAATAGAATAGAATAGAATAGAATAGAATAGAGTAGAGTAGAGTAGAGTAGAGTAGAGTAGAGTAGAGTAGAGTAGAGTAGAGTAGAGTAGAATAGAATATGCTCCAGCGCCGTGAAGAGTAGCTGAGAAGAGCAGAAGAGCAGTTGGTGATGGAAATGGCTTGCATGCCCACAAAGAGGGCTCTGCGGGCCACCTCTGTCACGCGTGCCGTAGGTTCACCATCACAGCCCTATACCATTTCAGACAAATGGTTGTCCAACATCTTCTTAAAAACTTCCAGTGTTGGAGCATTCACAACTTCTGGAGGCAAGTTGTTCCATTGATTAATTGTTCTCACTGTCAGGAAATTTCTCCTTAGTTCTAAGTAGCTTCTCTCCTTGATTAGTTTCCACCCGTTGCTTCTTGTCCTGCCCTCAGGGGCTTTGGAGAATAGCTTGGCTCCCTCTTCTTTGTGGCAGCCCCCAAGATAGTTTCACTAGGCTAAACCTACCAATTTATGGAGCTCTCTTCTTTCTGTATGCAGTTTTCAAAACCATACTTTTTCTCAGAAGCATCTCTCACAAACAATGGGGTTTTTGTTTAGATGTTTAACAGGGGAAGGTAGGCTTTAGCAGATTTAGTTCAGTCTCATTAAACAAGTTGTGGGGATCTGCCATGGCATTTCTTACTAAACAACACACTTAAAAAGCTCGATTTCTTTTCTTTCCCTAATTTTTGGCCAGAAACTATATCTCGGTTTTGTTTGTGAGGTTGAAAAAAATAAGAGACGTTTTTGAGTAGCCTAAGAGTGAAAAGGTGGAGACAAGGAGTGTGAATTTTATAAGCTCACAAACATCGCACAAATCATCGAGGTCACCAACAGCACAGGATCCAGTTGATGTGGACAAAATCTAATTTTCATAATTATTATTTAGCATCTGATGAGAACATGACAGAAAAATAAACATATATATACACAGTCCACATAATTATAAGTAAAATTACTATGGGCAGTGGCTTCGTAGCTGGATGTCCAAAACACAGATTAACAGAGTTGGAAGGGAGCTTGTTGGTCATCTAGTCCAACCCCCCACCCAAGCAGGAGACCCTACACCATTTCTGATAGATGGCAGTTTGAAAGCCTCCAGTGATGAAGCTCCCACAACTTCTGAAGGCAACTTCTGTTCCATGGGTTGATTGCTCTCACTGTCAGAACATTTCTCCTTATTTCCAGGTTGAATCTCTCCTTATTCTATTTCCATCCATTATTCCTTGTCTGGCCTTCGGGTGCTTTGGAAAATAACTTGACCCCAGGGGTAGGTTCTACTTACCTCCGCTACCAATTCACAATGGGAGCGCGCGCACGCACTTCTGCACATGCACAGATCGTCCGTGATGATGTCCTACCGGGTGGGTGGAGCCTCCCACCGCCATTACTACTGGTTCGCAAGAACTGGATTGAACCGGGAGCAACCCACCACTGCTTGATCCCCCTCCTCTCTATAACAGTCCCTCAAATATTGGAAGACTGCTATCATGTCTCCCCTGGTCCTTCTCTTCACTAGCCATGCCCAGTTCCTGCAACCGTTCTTCATATGTTTTAGCCTCCAGTCCCCTAATCATCTTTGTTGCTCTTCTCTGCACTCTTTCTAGAGTCTCAACATCTTTTTTATATTATGGAGACCAAAACTGGATGCAGTATTCTAGGTGTGGTTTTACAATTACACTGGGATGTAATGATAAAGCTTCCCTGGATCGCAATTGTGTACACCATCTCTAGGGACTATTGTGTTGACTGACACAGTGATGAGTTGAGCCAATAAATCTGGTCAGCTGTAAGAGATAGAACTGTTCTTATCTAAGTTCTTAAGATGTTGCTACAACACCTTAAAGCTGCAGAAGTGAAGACTGGCCCTAGAACATCACCGAGATCAAGACTTCTCTTGGAAGCCCCAACTCTTCTCTCCAATTACTGACTTCACCCCTGCTTCAGGATTCATTTGAATCCAGAGAAATCCATGGTTTCTAACACTTCAGAGAATAATCTCTCAAGGATTGATAAAAATTAGGGAAGGGATGGGAAAAGGCATGGCATGGCTTAGTGGGCATGGCTTGATGGGCATGGCAGGGGAAGGATCCTATAAAATCTCCATTCCTACCCCCACTCCAGAGGAAGGATACTGTAAAATCCCCATTTCCTCCCGATCAGCTGGGACTTGGGAAGCAGAGAATAGATGGGGGTGGGGCCAGTCCAAATTTTTACTTAAAAAAGAAAAGGCATGACTCTATAAACCCATCAGTCCCCAAGAGCTAAAGCTTCTATCTTAGATTTATTCCACTAACTTTCTTATATTTATTATATAAATATTAAATAAATATAATTTATTATGATAAGACCCAGGGTGGCACAGTGGCTAGAATGCAGTATCGCAGGCTAATTCAGGGGTTCGATTCCCACTGGCTCAACTCAGCCTTCCATCCTTCCAAGGTCGGTAAAATGAGGACCCAGATTGTTGGGGGCAAGAGGCTGACTCTGTAAACCGCTTAGAGAGGGCTGTAAAAGCACTGGGAAGTGGTATATAAGTGCTATTGCTATTGCTAATGCTGATGTGATTTCTTGGCCTGTTCATAGAATTCAATAGCTGTTTATTTTGAACAGCATTGAAGTAAATCAAAGGAATCATCAGATTATTAAACAGATGCTGTCCTTCATTTTTTTGCATTTGAAATGAATGTTTTATTTCTTATTTCTAATTGTAAAAACTTTGGGATTCTCCCAACTCCCTGAAAACAATATTCAGAAGTAACTAGGGCTGTTAAAGGTACTCCTGAAATCCAGAAATTAGGAAATTCAGCGGGAACACAATTCAGGAATTTAGTGGAAAAAAGTCAGTCATGTCATATGTTTTTATGCTAGACAAAATGAAAGGAGAATCATTTTACTGTGTTTTACTCCATAGAGATTAAGGTTTTTAAAAAAAAAAAAAATTGGGGATACATTTTAAATATCTTCCTCAAAGTTCATTGACCAAAGTGGTCAAACAAAGGGAGACAGGATATTCAAACAGCAACTCTAGAGAGGAGCAGCACATCAAAGTATCTTCCTATATGCATAAAACATGGTTTGAGGCTTGACACTCAACCTCTAACCGCAATAAAATACCTTATGCCACCAGACTCCAAATTTTGGGCTTAGACAACTTAGAACTACACCAACTTCAGTCTGATCTAACATAGTACATAAAATTATCTGCCACAATGTCTTTCCTGTCAATGACTAGTTCAGCTTCAACCACAACAATATACGAACAAATAATAGATACAAACTCAACGTAAACCACTCCAAACACGATTGCAGAAAATACGACTTCAGCAACGGAGTGGCCAATGCCTGGAATGCACTACCTGACTCTGTGGTTTCTTCCCCAATCCCCCAAAACTTTAACCTTAAACTGTCTACTGTTGACCTCACCCCATTCCTAAGAGGTCTGTAAGGGGCATGCATAAGTGCACCAGCGTGCCTACCGTCCTTGTCCTAATATTCCTTTTTACTTACTCTTTTCATGTATTCAAATTATGTTTATACTTTTATCTGTTATCTTATATATGCTTGACAAACTTATGATGATGATGATGATGATGTTTATGGCCCTTCACCAGCAATATGTCTTGGTGAAAAGCTGTAACTCAGCAGCTTCTGATAAATTAATCTTCTCCAAGCATCAAGGTCATTATTATTCTCCTAAGAGCAGTGATCCATATATAGTCATCCACATCAGAGGTGGTATTCGGCAGGTTCTGACCAATCTGGAGAACCGGTAGCAGAAATTTTGAGTAGTTCAGAGAACCGGTAAATACCACCTCTGACTGGCCCCGCCCCCATCTATTCTCTGCCTCCCAAGTCCCAGCTGATCGGGAGGAAATGGGGATTTTACAGTAACTTTCCCCTGAAGTGGGGAGGGAATGGAGATTTTACAGTATCCTTCCCCTGCCATGCCCACCAAGCCACGCCCACCAAGCCATGCAACACCCACCAAGCTAGGCCCACAGAACCAAGCTACACCCACGGTAGTAAAAATTTTTTGAATCCCACTACTGATCCACATCCCTTGAAATAAGAGTTCAATGATGAGGGGTGGGGCTGGCATCAAGGAAAAAAGATGGACTTATTTTTTTTTCTTTTGTTTCTTAAGACTTGTGGCATTAAGTCATGAACGAGTATTTAGATACCTTATTTAGGTCTATTTACCTTAGGTACTAGACACAAGCAATGCAATTTGTTCTTTGATTGGAATTTGCCTTCTGTTGTGACCGAGGCCCAAGTAGTGATTACCAAACACAATTCAGTCCTGTACAAAACTTATTTTATTAAAACAGCTAAGAATTAATTCATTCTCAGCTTTAGTCCAAAACCAATTCTTAGGCCTTATCACCAACCTTTGACGTCTTTGGCATCTTGCCAAAGGCTTTTCTTGGCAAAACCCCCACAAAGTTCAAGAGACGCTGACAAGAAGCACAGGAATCAACTGTGCTTTTCTACAAAGAACCCAACGGCTCATTGCTGCTCTTTTAAGCCTTATGGGAGGGGCCAATCATCTTCTGGCCTTACTCCTGAGTCGTCCTTTTTGCTTCAGCTGCTCTTGCCTTCTGGCAGCTCTTTGCATGCGTGCACTAGGAAAAGGCTCCTCCTGTTCCTCTGCCTCTCTGCTGTCCACCTCTGGAGGCACCGGGGTCCGCGCGTAACTCCCAGATGGCCTTGGCCCCATCTCTGCCTCCAACACACAGCCCTCATCCAGGCCTTCCCCTGACTCCAGGACTGACCCATTGTCCTCCCTAGCCTCCTCACTGTCTGACTCTGCTGCCAGGTCCAACACCTTCTGCATCAAGCAGTGTTTCTTCACCTTGACATCTTGAAGATGTGTGGACTTCAACTTCCAGAATTCCCCAGCCAGCTTGGCTGGGGAATTCTGGAAGTTGAAGTCCACATATCTTCCCGTTTCCAAGTTGAGAAACATTGGCATCAAATATGCTGTTATTTTCCTTCTATTGGAAACTCTTCTAGTCTTGAGCATCTTGGCGAGATGGTCATTCTTAATCCATCCTGTTTATTCAAGATGCTCCCCTATCAAGTCTTTGCGTCCCTTTATGCCGAACCTCAAAAGTATTAACTACCCATGGTGGTTACCCAAGACAAATGGGATAAATCATCGCATGATGACAGCTGTCCAGAAATAGGTGTAAAAACTATAATCTATGAAGACGAACGCTAGGACTCATACCGTATGTTTTTCAATGGTTACAATTTTTCCAAAATTTGTTCGACAGACAGAGAGCTTTCTATATTCAATCACTCTTTGGAAACATTTCCCCCCCCCCCCCCCATTTCTACTTGGCTTTGAAGAATGATTTTAATTTACATGTGAAACTCCACCCTCCACCTCCGTCTACCCAGTCCAAGGCAAGCAGGAACCTGGTGGTCCCAAAGATGTCTTTCATTGACTGTCAACATCCAAAGATTGATGGGGTTTACTAATTCCTCTTTTTTTGGCCCAAATGCTTTTCCACCCCTGAGCAGAAATTATGTGCATAACGGATGACCAATCAGAGCTGACCCCGTGACCAAGTCAGGAAAACAACATTCAGTTCATGTTTTCTTTATAATCCAAACAGCCGGCAAAGACTGACATATTATGTTCCTCCTCCAGTCCTAAAAATGTAGAATCTCTCAAAGCCTCATTTGTCATCTAAAGTAATTTTCTTGCAAGTCAAGCGGGTGACATCATAAGCTTCTCCGTGAGGTTTTCTTGGCAGAAGGAGAAAAATTGTTTCTTCAGCTTCCTTCACTGACTAGCCAATTATTTGAACTCTTACAGGTCTAGTGGTGGCTTAGTGGTTGCCCCATTCAAGAGTTAATTTGGTGCAATTATTTTGGGAGATAAGCCAAGATTGATTAGGTGCTCTCTTATCTGCTTTGTGGCAACGGGCAAGATTTAGTTGATGCTACCCAGAGGTAGTATTCAGCTGGTGGGCTCACCCAGTGGTGGGTTCCTTCTGATTTGGTCCAGTTCTGCTGAGCTGATAGCGGTGACGATATGACATCACCAAACCAGTTCTGGCCCACTCCACCCACTGCCCCACCCCGCATTCTACATAACAAAGATCTACCTTCTTCAGGCAGAGCCATAGTAGGAATTGCCCAAAGCCCTTTCATTACATCATCACCCAGCAAGGCTCAACCAAGCCTGGGAATCGGAAGACAACCTACGAAGTTACTCCTCCCATGGGAATCTGACAACCAATCAGAACACAAGCTCAAATTCAAAAGCCCAGAGAGGGCATAAAACCAGGGCATTCTCAGCATCTTTTCCCTTTTTGCCCAGGATCTCAAACCATGTGGTCCTGTCCACCATTGCACCATTTTTCCAAATAGACACCATTTTTCCAATGTCTTTTTCCCCACTTGGAACTGAACCCAGATGGACATTTCTTCCAATAGTGTGTTGGATATATTCACTGCCTTGGGTTGTTTATAAAAATAATAATAAAGGCAGGATACAATTAAATAAAAATAAAACAAACATTAAAAAGAATGACAGGTATACTACCACATCCTGGCGGTTGAGGTAAAGGTTGACCATTCTTTTTTTTTTTTGAAAAAGTTTTTTATTTTTATTTTTCATCAACATGTTTAAATGTACAGTCTTTTATCCGTCCTTATACATTGTTCGTTCATCTTCTTCTTTAACTTCCATTAGGTAATTAATTAATTATTTGTTCAGATCTGCTCTTTTCCCATTCCCTTCTTTGTTTTATTACAATCTTTCCTTTTCCCCTTCCCTTCTTTCTCCTCCTTTCTTTCTTCTTTCCTTATTCCTCCTCTCCTTCCCTTCCTTCTTCCTCTCCTTTTCCCATTCTTCTTTTCTCTTCTTCTCACCTCCCAACTCCCCTACTTTCCCCTCTCTACTCCTCCCCTCTTTTCCATTCCTTTGTTGTTTCCTCTTTAATTCAATCTGAGATGGTATTCGAGCAGACCCGATTTCTCTTATTAAAATGGTTTTATTTTACCTTTTACACAAAATTAAACTCTAGCATCCCCCCCATTACCTCTCCCTCCCCCCTCTCCCCCCCACTTCCCAGAGCAGAGTACAGCGTATTTCACCTAACAATCTTAGACAAACATATGCCAATTGTCTATAAACACTTTTTCCACCATTCTTGTCAGGCTGATCGAAACAGAATCAAACTTATGAAAAGGAAAATTGAGAACGTGTTCCTTTTTCTCTTTAAATAGTTTATATCAGGGGTGAAATCCAAAAGGTTCTGACAGATTGTGGAAAACCGGTAGCGGAAATTTTGAGTAGTTCAAAGAATCGGCAAATACCACCTCTGGCTGGCTGCCGAGTGGGATGGGAATGGAGATTTCAAAGAATCGGCAAATACCACCTCTGGCTGGCTGCCGAGTGGGATGGGAATGGAGATTTTGCAGTATCCTTCCCCTGGAGCGGGGTGGAAATGGAGATTTTGCAGTATCCTTCCCCTGCCATGCCCACCAAGCCACGCCCGCAGAACTGATAGGGAAAAATTTTGGATTTCACCCCTGGTTTATATAAAACAATCAGTGCAAAGGAGATTTTTTAAAAAATAGACCTTTTAAAAACCAGATGGGTTAGAAAAAGAACCTTCAGTCGAAAAATATAAGACTCAAAAGGATAAGGATCTGCTACAAATGCAGAAGCAACCCTTGGCATAAACAGGTGCCAATTTGCATAAAACCCACAGGACTGAGCTTGTATACAGGTCATAATCACCTCAAACAATAAATTAGTCTTAAACCCACAGAAAAAGAAATTAAAATGTAATGTAGTTGTTAGCTAACGTTTCCCAACTCCTTTAGCATATGGACAACCGTTGGAACAGGTGTTACCTCTAACCAATGTGTTAGCTGCAAGATCTTTCTTCATGCAAAATTCCAGATTTAATCAGAGGTGAAGGGGAATCTCAGTTTTCTCACCTCCCATTCAACCTCAGTTATAATATCCTGCCCTCTTTTCTTCTGGAATTCTCTTACAGTGACAAAATACTATTATTTTTTTCATCGCCACCTTCTCCAAAGTCCTTGGCTATTGAAAAGAACATGGTTATAAAGCTACCTCCAGGAGTGGGCTTCAACATTTTTAGCAAGGGGTTCTCTGCTCAGTTGCTGCGTGGGGGTGGCCATGGTGGGGGTGGCCTAGTCGGGCCTCCAGCACCACGGCGGGGATGGGGCGCTTTTGCCTTCCCAGGCTCCGGAGGCTTTCCCTGAGCCTCCAGGTGGGCAAAAACAGCCTCCCCAGGCTCCGGAGGCCCTCTGGAGGCCAGAAACAGGCCCGTTTCCATCCTTCCCGAATTTCCAGTAGGGCCGTTTTTCACCCTCCCCAAGCCTCTGTTCACACCCTGCACTTACCTGCATCCAAAACGGGCCGCTTGGGGACACCTGGGAGGGGAGGGGTGAGTGGGGCCAGCCAGGAGTACCATTTGAGGGTTCTCTGAACTGCACAGAATCCTAGCTAGAGGTTCTCCTGAACCCCTGTGAACCTCCAGCAGCCCTACCCCTGCCTACCTCCCAACTCCAACCTATCTCTTATCAAGTATATAGGATAGGATAGGATAGGATAGGGTAGGGTAGGGTAGGGTAGGGTAGGGTAGGGTAGAATAGAATAGAATAGAATAGAATAGAATAGAATAGAATAGAATAGAATAGAATAGAATAGAATAGAAAATGTGGAGTGGAGTGGAGTGGAGTGGAGTGGAGTGGAGTGGAGTGGAGTGGAGTGGAGTGGAAGGGAAGGGAAGGGAAGGGAAGGGAAGGGAAGAGAAGAGAAGAGAAGAGAAGAGAAGAGAAGAGAAGAGAAGAGAAGAGAAGAGAAGAGAAGAGAAGAGAAGAGATTTTTTTATTGGCCAAGTGTGATTGGACACACAAGGAATTTGTCTTGGTGCATACGCTCTCAGTGTACATAAAAGAAAAAAATACGTTCATCAAGAATCATAAGGTACAGCACTTAATGATATATTGATTTTCATCAACCACACAGTTATTAGAAAGGTTCTAAACTGAAACATGTGCCCATCAACATGTTTCTCATCACTCACCCAACTTCCGCCTTATTTATCGTTTCAGGTTCTTCTAGTTCAAGATAGGGAGAACATCCAGCAAAGCTGAAGTGCCAGCCTTAAGCATGACCTTTAATTTCCAGGCATTCTTAAAAAGAGAATAAGATACGGAATAGGGCACCACTTCTGCTTCAGACTTCACTGTTTTTCAATACATAGATGTTTTGTAGCTGGCAGTACCACCCTGGCAAACGTTTAGTGAGTTGGCCCAAAACAAGCTGCCTCTTTGGTCCCCAAAGTGGCAGTCCCTGGCCTTTGCACAAATTTCATTTGCAATTGCGCTGGTGCATTTGAATTCCAAAATATCAATCTGTACAGCGACAAGGAATTGTTTGAAAATATTAGCAGACAGGGTAGTCCTCCATTGACAGTCATTTGTTTTGTGGCCATTCCAAGTTGTGTCCTGAGCAATTAGAATCATAGGGCTGGAAAGACCATGGAGGTCTTCTAGTCCAACCAAGGAAGGGGAGGGGAGGGGAGGGGAGGGGAGGGAAGAAAGGAAAGGAAAGGAAAGGAAAGGAAAGGAAAGGAAAGGAAAGGAAAGGAAAGGAAAGGAAGGGGAGGGGAGGGGAGGGGAGGAAGGAAAGGAAAGGAAAGGAAGGGGAGGGGAGGGAAGGGGAGAAAGGAAAGGAAAGGAAAGGAAAGGAAGGGGAGGGGAGGGGAGGGGAGGGGAGGAAGGAAAGGAAAGGAAAGGAAGGGGAGGGGAGGGAAGGGGAGAAAGGAAAGGAAAGGAAAGGAAAGGAAAGGAAAGGAAAGGAAAGGAAAGGAAAGGAAAGGAAAGGAAAGGAAAGGAAAGGAAAGGAAAGGAAGGGAAGCGAAGCGAAGCGAAAGGTAGGGAAGGGAAGGGAAGGGAAAGGAAGGGAAAGGAAAGGAAGGGAAGGAAAGGGAAAGGAAGGGAAGGGAAGGGAAAGGAAAGGAAAGGGAGGGGAGGGGAGGGGAGGGGAGAAAGGAAAGGAAAGGAAGGGAAAGGAAGGGAAGGGAAGGGAAAGGAAAGGAAAGGGAGGGGAGGGGAGGGGAGGGGAGGGGAGGGAAGGGAAGGGAAGGGAGGGGAGGGGAGGGGAGGGGAGAAAGGAAAGGAAAGGAAGCGAAGCGAAGCGAAAGGTAGGGAAGGGAAGGGAAAGGAAAGGAAAGGAAGGGAAGGAAAGGGAAAGGAAGGGAAGGGAAGGGTGGGATGGGAAGGGAAGGGAAGGGAAGGGAAGGGAAAGGAAAGGAAAGGAAAGGAAAGGAAAGGAAAGGAAGGAAAGGGAAAGGAAGGGAAAGGAAAGGAAAGGAAAGGAAAGGAAAGGAAAGGAAAGGAAAGGAAAGGAAAGGAAAGGAAAGGAAAGGAAAGGAAAAGGAGAAAGGAGAAAGGAAGATAAGTAAAAAAGAAAAAGGAAAGAAAAGGGAGGAAGATACATAAGAAGAGAAAGAAGGAGGAAAGAGAAAGGGAGGAAGGGAAGAAGATGAAGAAAGGAAAAAAGAAGGAAAGAGAAAGAAGAAGGCAGGAAGATAAGAAGAGAAAGAAGAAAAGAGAAAGGGAGGAAGCGAGAAAAATAAGAAGGGAAAGGAGGAAAAAGAGAGAAAAAGAAGGGCTTGACTAAAGAAACTGGGCATGTTAAGTCAATGGTGAACAAGCCAGAATTTTCAGAATTCAAATGTAGACTAAGGCCTGTTCATTCTTTAAATCATAGGAAGGCAGATTATTCTGACTGATATCTAGGGGGGGAAAAAACCTTTGGGAATTCAATCAATCATTCAGAAAGGAAGCAGGGGTTTAGATCCTTTGCGGGACCTTGCAACCTTCTGTTGAATGACGATGACAGGATCCTGTTACTGCCTCCATCCCTTTGGTGGGGGGCATAAAAGGTTGACACGGGTGGAAAACGGATGGGGCCTGTATTTTAATGCTGCAGCATCCCTTGCGTTAGTTTGAGAGGGCCCCTCAACTTCCTGCATGGACACTGCTGGAGGAGATCACTGAATTTAAGTGAAGACTGAGTGGTCATTTATTTGGGAAATTTTAATCAGAAGAGAAGAATAACAAGGTTGGAAGGAACCTTAGTCCACTCCAACAAGGAGGAGACCTTATACCAGGGCTGTCAAAACTCGTGGTCTGCTGGCCAGATGTGTCACATGCTGGCCATGCCCATGCCCGATTTAGCAAAGGGGGGGGGAGTCACGATATGGCATGTGACACCACCATGACGATGCACGTTTGACACCACCTGCTTTATACCATTCCAGACAAATGGCTATCTAGTCTCTTCTTAAAAACCTCCAGTGATAGAGCTCCCACAATTTTTGAAGGCAAGTTGTTCCACCGGTTAATTGTCCCCACTGTTAGGAAGTTTCACCTTACTTCTAGGCTGCTTCTCTCCAGGGGCGGGCTTGAAAAATTTTAGCAAGGGGTTCTCTGCTCGGTGGCTGGGTGGGCGTGGCCACGGTGGGTGTGGCCTAGTTGGCCTCCTGCACCACAGCGAGGGAGGGACATTTTTGCCCTCCCCGGGCTCCAGAGGCTTTCCTCGAGCCTCTGGGAGGGTGAAAACAGCCTCCCCAGGCTACGGAGGTCCTCTGGAGGCTGGAAACAGGCCCCTTTCCATCCTTCCTGAAAGATCCTTCCATCTTTCCAGCCCTATTTCTGGTAGGCCCGTTTTTAGGCCACATGGGGACTCCTGGGAGGGGAGCGGTGGCGGGAGCAGTGGGAGGGGCCAGCCAGAAGTGGGATTTGGCGGTTCTCCGAACGGCACAGAATCTTAGCTAGAGGTTCTCCCGAACCCCTGCGAACCCCCAGCAGCCCACCCCTGCTTCTCTCCCTGATTAGTTTCCATTCAATTCTTGTCGTACCTTCTGGTGCTCTGGAAAACTGGTCCTCTTCTTTTTGGGTTCTTGCATTGAGAGGGAAATTTAAGTGAGGCCTGCATAGCCCAATCTGACTTGATTAATGAGGATGCATGGGGGGGGGTTACGAGTGGGGAAGACAGTGCAAAGAAGACCATCTTGGTCAATTCTACCCCATAACTGTTTTCATTTCCTGTTTTTTTGAACTTCCTCTATCAGATGAGAAGTTTGAGAGTCATTGGAAGGTCTTCAGCCCAGCACATGCACAAACAATCACCATCAAAGTGGTTGGTGATATTTATTATAAAATAAAGCCTAAATGCAAAAGGTCTTTTTTAAAAAATAAAAAAAAATTATTCTGCAGCTGTAAAAGCAGTTTTAACTTGCATGGTATCGGAGGAATTAAGCAATAAAAACAGCTGTAATGAATGAAAAACAACCCAACCCAACTGCTTGGTCTATGGTTTCCTATAAAAGGCTTATACAATGTTGTTTATTATAGAAGTGAAAAGTAGGCGAAGTGAATTCCCTGTTAGGGAAGATTTTAGAGTATTTCTTGGTGCAGGGGTGTCAAACTCAAGGCCTGCGGGCCCGATCTGACCCGTAGGGAGCTTAGATCTGGCCCACTGGGCCGTCCTGGAAACAGCAAAGGGCCGGCCCGTGGTGCCTTTCCCAGCAAAAATGGAGCTCAGGACAGTGATGAAATGTAAAATTTGGTATTACCGGTTCTGTGGGTGTGGCTTGGTGGTGGCGGTAGGGTAATGTGACTGAGTGAGCATGGCCAACTTTTTTTTTTAACTTTTAAAACCATTTTTTTGGCTGAAGAGTTTGTAAAAATAATGCTTTTAAAAGCCTCTGACGATCCCAGCTGAGTTGCCTGATCATCAGAGGCTTTTTTTTTCTTTTAAAAGCTCTGATGATCCCAGCTGAGTTGCCTGATCGTCAGAGGCTTTTTTTTCCCTTTTAAAAACATTTTTTCTACAACCTCTTTGGCCGAAGAGGTTGTAAAAAAAAAAAAATGCTTTTAAAAGCCTCTGATGATCGGGCAACTCAGCTGGGATCGTCAGAGGCTTTTAAAAGCATTTTTTCTACAACCTCTTCGGGCGATCCGGTCCAAACCAGGAGCATTAGACCCCTGGCTCAGGAGTGCCGCATGTGGCTGTCCTATGCTGTTTTCAGCCACAACGGCCTCCTGCAGGAAGCCATTGCAGCCAAAAATGGGGCCCAGGAGCCAGGGGTGGTATTCACTTACTTACTTTCCCTACCGGTTCGCAAATGTGAGCACGTGCCCACTTCTGCATAAGCGTGTGACCTTTCGCGCATGTGCTTTGCTTGCAAACACGCCTTCCGCCCATGCGCCTGGCCTCAAAAATGTGCCTAAATAGGACGACATAGAGCCATGGCAGGTAGGTGGGCCCACCTGCGATTTTCGCTACTGATTCACATGAACCGGTCCAAACCAACTGAATACCACCTCTGCCAGGAGCCCATTTTCAGTGGCAGAGCACTCAGGCTATCACAGGTACCCCCGATGTGAGTAACGTCATGCTGGCCACACCCTCCTTGGCCATGCCCTCTCCCAGCCCGCTCCCCCACCGAGGTCAAACACAACCCTGATGCGGCCTTCAATGAAATCGAGTTTGACACCCCTGTCTTGGTGGAATCGCCCATAAGCCATAAGCCATCCACACATCCACCCATTTTGACTCGTGTGCAAAAAAAAAAAAATGCAGGTGGTCCAAAATGCAGCGTCCAACTGATGCTAAAAGAACAACGCTATCTGCCAATTGTCAGTGGAGCACAATTCAATATGGTGGCATTGATCTTGAAAACCCTCAAGGCTCAGAGCAGGTTTTCTGAAACTTGGCCGTTTTTAAGATAGGTGGACTTCACTGGCCGGCATGCATCTTTCCAGCCCCATTTATACATGACTCCGTATATACCCTGCTAAAATTTGACAACATTAATTCAGAAATGAAACAGGATAATAAGGGGTCTATTGGAGGTGAGGCAGTGGCGAAATCCAATTTTTTTTACTACCGGTTCTGCGGGCGTGGCTTGGTGGGCGTGACGTGGCTTGGTGGGTGTGGCTTGGTGGGCGTGGCAGGGGAAGGATATTGCAAAATCTCCGTTCCCACCCCACTCTGGGGCCAGCCCGAGGTGGTATTTGCCAGTTCTCCCAACTACTCAAAATTTCCGCTACTGGTTCTCCAGAACTTGTCGGAACCTGCTGGATTTCACTCCTGAGGTGTGGGTAACATGGCTTTCTCTGTTGCAAACTTTGTACTTTGAAACAGCTTGGCCTCTGTGGGGCTGTGTGGGATTACCTATCTCCTTATCCTCTTATAACTTTGTTGTTAGTTATCACTATTGTTGTATGTACATTGAGAGTTTGCACACTAGAAACAAATTCCTTGTGTGTCTAATCACACTTGGCCAATAAAGAATCCTATTCTATTCTATTCTATTCTATTCTATTCTATTCTATTCTATTCTATTCTATTCTATTCTATTCCATTCCATTCCATTCCATTCCATTCCATTCCACTCCACTCCACTCCACTCCACTCCACTCTATTCTGTCTTTACTCCAATTTGTGCTGCTCAGAGTAGGTGACAAAACCATGAAACAAAACAAAATGAAAGAAGGAGAAGGAGAAGGACTAATGCATTGTAATTTAACTCCAGCTGTCTGCAATTAGTAAGATCGAATCTCACCAAGCTTAAGGTTGACTCAGCCTTCCATCCTTTCTAAGGTAGGTAAATTGAGGACCCAGTTTGTGGGGGCAATAAGCTGACTTTGTATAAAATATACAAAAGTATGAAGGCTATTTCTTAATGCATTGTAAGCCGCCCTGAGTCTCTGGAGAAGGGCGGCATATAAATCAATTTTTTTTAAAAAAAAGGAGAAAGAGATGGAGAAGGAGGTGGAGAAGGAGAAGGAAAACATTTGTGTTATTGTTTGGAAGTTATAAATAATTCCTGAGCAAGATGTTCCCCTTAGTAGCTATTTCTGCTCCTGGCTCTTGATTTGTTGGAGAATCTGTCTATTTGGCTGTCTCTTTGGTACTTGGAGATCCAACATTCTGGATCGGCAAAAGCAGCGTGAATGAAGACACGAAGCAGCCTTCTCCATGCCAGAAGGAACACAAGTGGTTCCTTTCACGGCCTTAATGAAATCATTAATTATGTCAGCAACTCAAGTGATAGATCTCCAAATGCCTTCACATAGCCTTTGCTACCTTCAGATTTCCAAAGGAGGTCTTCTCACACTGATGTTGCGCAACACAAATAGCCCTATAGATCCATAGATTCCTCAATTACTTTTTGTTCTGTTGCTTTGCCTTAAAAAAAAAAAAAAAACTCAGCCAGAATTCCAACCCCCCAAAAATTGACCATTTCACTGCATCCTGTGTTGGTACCATGATGCAATTGAAACTAAGCTTCTTGGATCCCCAAATATACCACAAATCATACCCATAAGGTGATGCCTTCAATAGCCTGCTTTCATTTTAGCTAAAACTTAGCCTGAGCTCCTTTCCAATATTTCAAGGTAGTTTTTAGCACCTTCCCGCAGCATTTTTTTCTTGATGTAAACATTCACATATGTTTACCTTCCCAGAGACTTTGCTAAAAAAAGAATCTTATGTATAAGCTAGTATCTGAGCTTCCCCCTGCGCCCAGAAGGAATTCAATGTTTCCAGGAAAAGCGAGGGGGGAAAGCCAACTCTATTTTCAATTAGAAAGGGAGATAAGTTCCATTACCTGTTGTTTTTTAGTTCTACTGATTTATGGCACGAATACTACAGCGCTCTTACTTGCTTTAGGGCAGCCTTCATCACAGGTTCTTTCATCAAGGATTCTATGTCCATCCCATGAGAATTCAGTTGAAAGTCCTCTTAATCCAGGGGTCAGCCACATGTGGCTCTTTCACCCCTCTGCTGCGGCTCCCTGTCACTCAAAATATGCATCACAACTATCAATGTGTGACACCCACCGGCATGTGATTTATTGAGTTTTTCAACCCCCGGTAGGCCAACCATGGATAAATTCAAGAAAAGAAAAGTTTCGGAAGAAAACAGAACATTTAATTCAACGACATATGCTAGTTTTGTGGCCGCTCAAGAAATAGGCACGGGAAGGGTTTTGTGGCTCCCGGTGTTTTCTTTTCTGTGGGAAATGAGTCCAAATGGCTCTTTGAGTGTTTAAGGTTGCAAACCCCTTTCCTAATCAAACTCTTCAGGTTGTGGCCAAACATATATTTTTTTATCTTCTGAGGTGCAACCCACTCTTGTATCACAGCCCATTGTTGAGGCAACTCAGTTCATGGCCTCAGCAGCCAAATCCCATCTGTCAACATTGAGGCCTCCAACAATGCCAAGCTTGTCAGGATGTTATTACTGTAGTTTATTGAACGGGCTTATGTATCCCAGAAGTCCAGAGATGAAAAATAATCAGTGAATGCAATTTATTACAAAATATGGGAGGCTAATAATATGCAGGACAACGAAATAAGAACTTGGCAGCTTAGCACAAAGAACACAGAGCAGAATGTAGAATAATAGCGTCGGAAGGAACATTGGAGGACTTCTTGTTAACCCTCTCCTCAAGGAGGAGATTCTATGACACGGGTGTCAAAACTCGATCATGTTACGTGACGCATCGTGAAGTATTGCAATGTTTTTTGCCTTTGCGGAACCGGGGTGAGCATGGCCTGCGTGTGATGCATCTGATTCATGGGCCGCCATTTTGACAGCCCTGTTCCATATCATTTTGGACAAATGGCTGTCCAATCTCTTCTTGAGGATCTCCAGTGATGGAGCACCCATAATTTCCAGTGTTAAGCCCTTCCACTGATTAATTGTTCTCATTGACAGGAAATTTCTCCTTAGTTCGAGATTGTTTCTCTCTTTAATGATCTTCCACCCATTACTTTTGTCCTGCCCTCAGGTGTTTTGGAGAATAGGTTGACCCCCCACTTCTCTGTGATAGCCCCTCAAATACTGGAAGACTGCTATCATATCACCCTTAGTCCTTCTCTTTGTGCCTAGTTCCCTCAATCATTCATAATACAGTTTAGTTCCTAGATCCCTTATCAACTGATAACATTTAGGCATGCAAGACCCTCAAATAGGAACTACAGGAGTAAATAACTGTGTGCATCACACTAAGATCTATCCCCACTTTCTGGTTACCAGTTTTGAGCCATATTCCTCCACCACATCTACAAAGGGAAAAAGTTCCACTGTGAGAGTGTATGAAAATAATTAGTCATATTCACCTGCCAATTAATGCTGATTATTTCTGATGCTATAAACAAACAGGCTTCGCTTCAAATATTCCACCTATTAGGACAGTCAAAAAATTGCTGGATAACTTCAATCTGCTTCAGGCCTGGATGTAAGAGTGGTCCTCTATTACTCCTCCAGAGAGTCACAACAGTCCCTGCTTTACATTTGAACCAAAAGGAATCTATCCTGTAAAGTCTAGTCCAGGGATCTCCAACCTTAGCAAATTTAAGACTTGTGGACTTCAACTCCCAGAATTCCTCAGCCAGCTGGAATTGAAGTTCACAAGTCTTAAAGTTGCCAAGGTTGGAGACCCCTGGTCTAGTCAATACTCAATACTACTAAAGTCAAGTCAATACTCAATAGGATTAAGACTCAACATGGCAGGTGTGCGCTAGTCTCCTCCATAAATTGGAAAGCTCTTCTCTTTGGAATGGAATTGTGGTATTCCAAAGCAGACAATGGGACATATTGTGGCTCTCATATCAGAGAAACCCTTTTCGTATGCAACGCCATCACGTATTGACTGTACAAATAGCCTCTACCTTTGAATCTGAAAATAGAGTAACTGGTTTCATATTTGCTCATGGACAATTCCAGTGAGATGCACTTTTTAACTTTATTGCCACCTTCTAAATAAATAAATAATCTAGAAGCACAAGTAAAGGTACTAGGATGCACCATATTTTTCCTTGTGTAAGACACTACTTTTTCTTAAAAATATTTACTTGAAAATTGAGATGCGTCTTATCTATCTTATATGCAGCTTTATCATTCCTCGTAGTTATCTCCTGTATCGCATTGCCACTCTAGGTTTCATCTCTATTGTTCCTGTGATGCATTTCCTGTCCTTGTTGTATTACTCACTCTAACAAGATGCTTTCTGCACAGTGATGGCTTATAGTGTGCTTACTACAAGAAACTACATGACACATGGGGGTGTCTTATATATGGAAAAATACAGTATATGGAACACTTCATGCTCTTTTCCAAGGGAGAAAGAGGGCAGGATATCTACATATATAAAAATGGATGTGTGTGTGTATGTTCCAGCATAACTCTGGAACGCCTTGAGCAATTTCAACCAAACTTGGTACACAGATGACTTACTCTCTGGAAAGAAATACTGTGGGAATAAGACACCCCTAACAGCCCTCGGGGTGTGTGTTCTGTTAAGATACAGCCTGTTGTGCCTTAAAATGGCTTTTACTGGACTGCCTTAAAATAGCTTCTACTGTACAGTACAGTGGAGTTGCCATGGTAACAGCCTCACAATACTCCGCAAGGGGGCTCCATCTGGCAACATTAGAAATTATGTTTGATCCGGACATTTTCAACAAGCCTTTGATTATTCTTGAGGACAAATGTATGGCCATGATCAATAAAACATTACTGCAACTTGGCCGGCCTGCCTGCACCACTATGAGATCGACACAATGTACTTCACGCAGATTACATACGAGAGAAGAACTACAACATTGAACAGTTTAGTACATATATCGCAGACAAGAAGCCACTTCTAAATCAAGATCAGAAAAAAACATACCAAATGATCATGGATCAGCTAGCAAAACAACAAGGTGATATCGTTTTATTTGACGATAGAAGAAGAATAAACATTTTTAACTAATTTAGTTCTCGCTGAAATCAGGGCTCAGGGTGAAGTTGCTCTTCCTGTCTACTACAGGTTTGGGATAAATAAATACCCGGGCAACAATGAGTTATCAGCTAGTAAATTATAAAACATCAAATTGAAACTAAATGGGAGTTTAGTGCTAGTGCCAGTGAAGAAAAAAATGTTGTGAATCAGCCTCGACACTTTTTCAAATTGATCTTACGATCAAGTTCCTGCTGAAAGGAACAATAAAAACTATATAGCAAAGATTGTAATGCACATTACAAAGCAAACAGGATAAACACTATGGAAACCTCTGGAGCGGCGATGACTTCAAACCTTGTCTGAAACATTTGTAGAGACCAAAAGCAGCATAAACCACTAAAATTAATTGCTTGTTTTAGTATTCCATGAACTTGGAAAAAGACTTAATGGCTTAAGGAAGAACTAACAGACATCCATGCCATCAACAATAAAAGGGAAACTTAGTAAAAACACTCACTTGCTAATCAGTTCCATCACTTCAAAACATTGCATTGTTTGTTATATGACATTTCGCCAAGTCGGTTTAAAAAGATACTTCGATAGCTTGTTTTCACTCAATGGATCTCGAAAAGCCTTCGGCGGTTCCAATTATACAGGGCCACACATTCATAGGGGTACAAAAATGCCCTTTCAGAGGGTTAAGTGATAAAATCCTTATTTAGAGAGTACTGAGCTCACATTTTCAAAACAATACGCATCCTTGTCCGCAGAGACATTTCCCTAATCCAGTTAAAATACCTCCCTCCGTATCTAAGCAAATTTACTTTCTACTTAAATGTTACAACATGACAGAGAAGACATCAAAAGTTCAAGCCAAGCCTACCTTTTTACCCTCCTAACCTTGTTAGTACCCCTTCCACTAAATTGCTAGGGGAAAAAAAACAACAACAATCAGCTGTTAAACCCCAGGATGTTAATGAGTTGCCCTTTCAGTAAATCTTCCTTAAAGAGAAAGATTTCAGGATTCAGCAGGTTGTAAAATATAAGTGGTAGAAGAAGACATAGTGTGGTAAAGAAGGGAAGTCCATTTTGTTTGCTTGCACAACTGAATATAGCAAGGGATGTGGTGGTGTCACAGTGGCTTAATGACACTAGAACTGCCGGATAGAAATGTTCTACACTCCGGCGGTTCGAGCCCGGCTCTGTGAGATGGAGTGAGCTCCCATCACTCAATCCCTAGCGTCTGCCCTTCCAGAAGTTTGAATGCATGGAATATTGTGAGTAAATAAATGAGTACCACTTGAGGGGGGGAAAAACCCTAGCTGCGTGTGTGGAGAGTAGAAGCCGACACCAGAGGTGGCCAGATACAAGGAGGAAGTCTAGAAACTCTAGAAAAAGTGCAGAGAAGAGCAACAAAGATGATTAGGGGACTGGAGGTTAAAACAAATGAAGAACGGTTGCAGGAATTGGGCATGGCTAGTCTAGTGAAGAGAAGGACTGGGGATGACATGATAGCAGTCTTCCAATATTGAAGGGGCTGCCACAGAGAAGAGGGAGACAACCAGTTTTCCAAAGCACCTGAAGGCCAGACACAGAATAAGCGATGGAAAGTGATCAAGGAGAGATTCAACCTGGAAATGAGGAGAAATTTTCTGACATCAACCAATGGAACAGAAGTTGCCTTCAGAAGTTGTGGGAGCTTCATCACTGGGGGCTTTCAAGAAGAGACCGGACTACTACCTGTCAGAAATGATGTAGTGATTTGGGTGGGGGTTTGCATTAGATGACTTACAAGGTCCCTTCCAATTCTGTTATTCTATTCTATTCTATTCTATTCTATTCTATTCTATTCTATTCTATTCTATTCTATTCTATTCTATTCTATTCTATTCTATTCTATTCTGACACGAGGCAAGACAAGATTGGCAGAGGAGCCTGGAATAACCAGCAACCTGAGTGTCGCTAGTTAATTAGTGTAAGTTAGACACACACACACACACACACACACACACCCCTCCATAGTGCTCCAAGGATAGACGCACAAGTGTCTGAACGGAATAAATTAGCAATTAAGGCTGTCAGGATTACACTGTGTCTAGCATGTGTAGATTTCCCTGACATTGTATACCATATACTAAATAAACAAACTTAGTATAGTAACCACATTTGTGCAATGAATTCCCTGCTCCTTTTTTACATGTGTCATGTGTACACACAACAGACTTCAATTCTACTGTTGTGGAAACCATTTTAAGTTGGTCCCGCCCAGTGGTGAAATGTAAATTTGTTACTACTGGTTCTGTGGGCGTGGCTTGGTGGGGGGGTGTAATGTGACTGGGTAAGCGTGGCCAGGTTTTATTTATTTATTTTTTTTACTTTTAAAAGCATTTTTTCTACAAACTCTTCGGCGGAAGTGGTTGTAAAAAAGAATGATTTTAAAAGCCTCCGACCAGCCAGAGATTTCTCTCTGGCTCTGTTTTATTTGCATTGTTATCCTGACATGGCACTGTCTTTTCAATAAAACAAAAGAAAAGAAAAAGGAAAAGAAAAGAAAAGAAAAGAAAAGAAAAGAAAAGAAAAGAAAAGAAAAGAAAAGAAAAGAAAAGAAAAGAAAAGAAAAATGTCCTGCAAAAAAATGCATGGTGTCCAATTGTGTCCAATCACATCCATTGATTGAATTCTCTCTTACAGATGTGTTGTGCTCAGACAGGAAACTCTATACCAGTGATAGCTAACCTTTTTGCCATCGTGTGCCAGGAGGGGATCGGGTGGGGGAGATTCGTGCGCATGTGTGCCCACACCCATAATTCTATGCACCCTGCCCTGCACGCACAACCTCCCCCCTGCCTGCTCCTGGCATGTGATGGCCCAGTAGGCCTGTTTTTCTTTCCTACCTGGCCCCAGATCCTCTCTATGCATCTGGAGAGGGCGAAAACAGCCTTCCCTACCCCTTCGGAGGCCCTCCGAAGGCCTGAAATGGCCCATTTCCCAACTCCTGGTTGGACAGGAAGTGACGTTTTCTGCTGTCCCCAGCCTCCAGAGCCTCTCTTTTCAACCTCCCCAGATGCAGAGAGAGGATCTGGAGCCAGATGAGAAAGAAAAACAGGCCTTCTCCACCCCCACCCAGACCCTCCAGAGGCAGGAGACAGCCTGTTTCCCTACTTCTGGTGGGCCCAGAAGGCCCAAAAATCAGCTGGCCAGTGTGCGCATGCGCACCAGAGCTGAGCTGGTGTGCCCACTGATATGGCTATATGTGCCACCTGTGGCACGCGTGTCATAGGTTCGCCATCACAGGCCTATGCCATTTCAGACAAATGGCTGTCCAATCTCTTCTTAAAAACCTCCAGCAATGAAGCATCACAACCTCTAGATTTCTCCTTATTTCTAGATTGGTTCCGTGTCCATCATAAGTTTCCATCCATTGCCTCTTGTCTTGCCTTTGTGTGCTTTGGAGACTAGGTTGATGATCCCTTCTTCTTTGTGACAGCCCCTCAAATATTAGAACACCGCTATCGTGTCACCCCCCTAGCCCTTCTTTTCATTTTACATCATCTCTTTATTTGCACCAATTCTATGCTGTCATGTTCTCCTGAGTCAGTCAGTCTCCCTGAAGAAGAGACATATCATATATGCTGAAA
Source organism: Masticophis lateralis (assembly GCA_030761175.1). NCBI lineage: Eukaryota > Metazoa > Chordata > Lepidosauria > Squamata > Colubridae > Masticophis > Masticophis lateralis. The sequence goes on along the minus strand of JAUDYJ010000006.1, from coordinate 83,778,384 downwards.
TTCATATTCTTAACAAATGTTATGGAAAGTATCCCCTCTCTGTTCAGTAATAGAATTTTTAGATCAGGGGTCAGCAACCCGTGGCTCTGGAGCCGCATGTGGCTCGTTCATCCCTCTGCTGCAGCTCCCTGTATGCTGGTAAATGCCACAATTTTGAGAGGAGCTTCCGGTTAGTGGGGAGGAGGGGAAGCATGGCATGCCAGGAGGAGACTCTATGGCAAGGGACGGGTTTTCCAGTTGACTCCACAATTGATAGGGCTTTTGGTTAGGACAAGTAGAGGAAAACTAGGAGGAGACTCTATGGTGGGGGACTAGGAGGAGACTCTATGGTGGGGGAACTGGACTTCCGGTTGGCTCCAGAATTGAACAGGGGGCTTCCAGTTAGGACATTTGTGGGTCTTTGAGGGTTTAAGGTTGCCAACCCCTGTCCTAGATATTTATCTGCTGGACCAGGTGATAGCAAGGAGCAGAACTTTGCAGTCAAAAGCCCAGGGCTGAAGTCACAGGTGGAACATGAGAACACCTTCCTTCCTACAGAAGCATTTATAGTGGTGATAGATGAGATTATAGACTGGCCCTTGGACAAAGGAGAAGGAAGAAGGTAGAAGGCTTCATTCATACTGTAACTCCAGAGTCTACTTCTGCTAACCTGGTGGCCAAAGATTAAGATCTGCAAGATGGAAATTTCCCATCCCTTTCCTAATTTTTATCAATCCTTGAGGGATTATTCTCTGAGGTGTTAGAAACCATGGATTTCTCTGGATTCAAATGAATCCTGAAGCAGGGGTGAAGTCAGTAATTGGAGAGGAGACTTGGGGCTTCCAAGAGAAGTCTTGACCTCGGTGATGTTCTAGGGCCAGTCTTCACTTCTGCAGCTTTGAGGTGTTGTAGCAACATCTTAAGAACTTAGACAAGAACAGTTCTGTCTCTCACAGCTGGCCAGATTTATTGGCTCAACTCATCACTGTGTCAGTCAACACAATAGTCCCTAGAGATGATGTACATAATTGTGATCCAGGGAAGCTTTGTCATTACATCCCAGTGTAATTGTAAAACCACACCTAGAATCCTGCATCCAGTTTTGGTCACCATACTATAAAAAAGATGTTGAGACTCTAGAAAAAGTGCAGAGAAGAGCAACAAAGATGATTAGGGGACTGGAGGCTAAAACATGATGAATGGTTGCAGGAATTGGGCTGGTCTAGTGAAGAGAAGGACCAGAGGAGACATGATAGCAGTCTTCCAATATCTGAGGGGCTGCCACAGAGAGGAGGGGGTCAAGCTATTTTCCAAAGGACCTGAAGGCCAGACAAAGAATAATGGATGGAAACTGAACAAGGAGAGATTCAACCTGGAAATAAGGGGGATTTGTATGACATTGAGAGCAATTAACTCATGGAACAGAAGTTGCCTTCAGAAGTTGTGGGAGCTTCATCACTGGAGGCTTTCAAGAAGAGACAAGACTGCCATCTGTCAGAAATGGTGCAGGGTCTCCTGCTTGGGTGGAGGTTGGACTAGAAGACCTCCAAGGTCCCTTCCAACTCTGTTATTCTGTTATGCAAATAAAGTATGAGAAGCTGCAGGAAGGGTCAGGACAACCATTCTCACAATGCTGTATGAAAGCGTCAGGGGTATCTGAAAAAAAGACGTGGGAAAGCTTGGCAGTTGAAATCTCAGGAATCTCAGATTCCTGTTTCATGTTTTAAAATTATGTATATCTACCTTTACACAGTGGCTGCCTCTGAACTTCCCTCCCTGCCCCCCCCACCCCCCACCCCCAAAATGCTAATAAAATCTGGTGTCCAAATGAAACACGGAGGACAGACAAAGTCTTCTCTTCTTTCAAATTCAAAATTGATTCTAGGAACAAAAAGAGTCACGGAGAGGCTACATGAGGTTACAATGAATTCTTACTCATGCTGCTTCAAGAATGCAACTCATTCTCTAGAATGATTGCAACGAGGACAGCTTGCTCTGCCACAGAGCTTCTGTCATCGCCGATTAGATCAATTTATACCCTATCCTTTGAAGTAAAAAAAAAATTCCAGTGATCGAGGTTGATAAGACTTACATTATGCACCACTAGACTTTGTAACCAGAAAAAAAAAAAAAAGACAAGAAAAATATCTCCCATATAAGTTCAGGTACATTTTTTTAAAAAAAAAATTATTGTAGTTTTTATTTTCCAAAACTCTAATACATATTCAAACAGACAGTGTCATTTTTATATACTTTGAATTAACAGTTCACATGAAATCTGTATTATGTACATCCTCAGCTTCCTTATGAATATTACCTATTTTTGTTTCTGTTGTCTATCCGCCTATACCATTTTTCCCAAACCGCATAATATTCCGAATCCTCTTTTTCTTTTAATTCTAAAGTTGGTTTATTCATTTCGGCACATTCAAATATTTTTTGGATAATCAATCCCTCTGGTGGTAAGTTATGTTCTTTCCAATATTGTGCCAACGCAATTCTTGCCGCTGTTAGTATATGTAGGATCAGATATCTTATTTTTTTAAATCAAATTTAGTTTTTAATATTCCCAGGAGAAATGTTTCTGGATTTAACTCAGTTTGGCAATTTATTAAATCTTGTAGCCAATCTCGTATTTTGGTCCAATACTTTTTCGCTTCGGGGCATAACCACCATACATGAAAGAAGGTTCCTTGGTGTTGGTTGCATTTCCAGCACTTGGGGCCTAGATTCAGGGACATTTAAAGATTCATCATGGCCATAAAATAAGATCACCCTTGGAGGTACTTTTTTGGATTCATCTGTCCACCATGGGGCTAATTGACGATCTACAGGTAGACATGGGTTATGATGTCACTGCAGCTTCTACATAGACCCCTCGGTTGAAAAATGCTTTTCTGTCTTTCCTTCTCTTTGAGGAATGTTGATAAGGACCAGAAGATAACAGAATAACTGGACAGAATAGTAAGAGTTGGAAGCAATCTTGGAGGTCTTCTAGTCCAACCTCAAGTAGGAGACCCTATACCATTCCAGACATGTGGCTGTCCAGGTAAGTGATGAAGTACCCACAACTTCTGAACACAAGCCATTCCATTGGTTAATTGTTGTCACTGTTAGGAAATTTCTCCTTAGTTCTAGGTTGCTTCTCTCCTTGATTAGTTTCCATCCATTGTTTCTTGTCTTGCCTTCAGGTGCTTTGGAGAATAGCTTGACTCCTTCTTCTTTGTGGCAGCCCCTCAGATACTGGAACAATGCTATCATGTCACCAATGGTCCTTTTTTTCATTAGACTAGACAAAGCCAATTCCAAGAAGTTGGACAGAACCATGCAACTGAAGGCTGCCTCCATTTTTATGTGCCTCACACGTAAAAAACACAGGCAAAGATTCAATCATACTCTTGTAAATGCTGTCTCAACTCTTTTTATCATATCCTACAGCTGCCCCAGAGCACAACTTTAGTTTTGCCCAGCTATTCTCATGCTATCCTATGCAAACTAGGATCTCTGATCTAAAGACTGTCTTCAAACCAACAAGCCACATCCCATTAACCAGGACAGGGGTTTGCAACCTTAAACACTCAAAGAGCTATTTGGACCCATTTCCCACAGAAAAGAAAACACCGGGAGCCACAAAACTCTTCCCGTGCCTGACTATTTCTTGAGTGGCCACAAAACTGGCATATGTAGTTGAATTAAATGTTCTGTTTTCTTCTGAAACTTTTCTTTTCTTGGATTTATCCATGGTTGGCCTACCGGGGGTTGAAAAGCTCAATAAATCGTGTGCCAGTGGGTGTTGCACATTGGTGGTTGTGACGCATATTTTGAGTGACAGGGAGCCACAGCAGAGGGGTGAAAGAGCCACATGTGGCTCCAGAGCCGCAGGTTGCTGACCCCTGAACTAGGAGGAAATGCACTGTACCTGACACACCCACACTCAGGAGAACTAAATTGTATTGGTTTTATTTCTACTAAGGTTTTTGTTCTTGCTTAGCGTTCGCAAGCTGCTCTAAAGATAGACAAATGATCACAGCATTCCATAAATCTAGTGTCACCCCTGATAATATCCACACTGAAGTTGGGATGTTGGGTGGACCTTAAAAATCAGTTCCCAAATATGACCAAGATACAGTCCTTCAAAGATCTCAGTCTTTAAATTTGTTCATTTCATTTCACCTATAAATTGGGAGCTATAAATTGGGAGCCGAAATTATTTAATATCTTTTAAACTGTTTTAAAATTTGTGTACTATGTTTTATCTTGCCTGTTCACCGCCCTGAGTCCTGCTGGAGAAGGGCGGTATAAAAATCAAAATAAATAAATAAATAAATAAATAAATAAATAAATAAATAAATAAATAAATAAATAAATAAATAATTGTCATTGTACGCAAGACCAGGTCCAACACACATAATAATCCCCAAATGTACCATCACCCACCACAAATTCCCCACCCTTAAACCACCCAAACTTCCACACAACAGACCAAGTATTGCTGTTCAACAACACACTGATGGTGGCCCTTTAGTTCATTTTTGAGTGCAATTATAGCTCTGGGATAAAAACTATTCAAAAAATGTGTGGTCCGAGTTTGAATTGTTCTGTATCTTCTGCCAGAAGGCAACAGTCCAAAAAGATTGTAAGCAGGATGGGAAGAGTCTCTGAGAATGTTATGCAACTTCCTCAAACAGAGAGATGCGAAGACGTCATCCAGGGCTGGTAGCTGGAATCCGATGATATTCTGGGCAGTTTTAATGATTCTCTGTAGAGCCTTTTTGTTTGCTACAGAGCTGCTCCCACACCATGCAAGAATGCCGTATGTCAGGACACTCTCAATGGTGCTGCGATAGTAGGAGAGAAGTAGATGCTGAGATAGATTTATCTTCCTGAGCATTCTCCTGCATCCTGCAGCCATCAAAACTGAAGGTGCTTACTTTTTTCTTCCATAAATTTTATTACATTTCATTATAAGATAAAATACAGAAAAAACAAAAGTTGAGAGAGAAAGAGAGAGGGAGAGAGACAGAGAGGGAGGGAGGGAGGGAGGGAGGGTGGGGGGAGACAGAGAGAAAGAGAGAGAGTGGGGGAGTGACTTCCAACTTTTTTCAGTGCAGTAAAATACAAAAAAGAAATACAATTACAACCTTTGGCTTCACACTTCACAACATTTCAAGCCATATCTATCATGAGAAAATCATCCTAATATCAAAACCTAAAATTATTATTTTTTTCAGTTTCAAGCAAAAAGTCCAGAAGTGATTTCCAAGTAGAAACAACTCTAGATAAACCCTTCTCTTTAATTAGATCAGTTGATTTTGCTATCGTCGCTACCTCCATCACCTTCACAGCCACTCTTGCACTGTGGGAAAAACAAAGATACTTTCTTAATAGAGTAAATCTCATGTTCTTCTAAGATTCTCCTGACTCAGCAAAGGATAACAATGGTGTGTTTAAGATGACGACGCAAAGCTAGAATGCAATTTCAGGAATTCATTGTGCATTGGCATACCTAGGGCATAGCCATGCATGCATTGTCATATACAACCTCGTCTATATTATATGGTTTTAGTGACTCTCGATTAAGGGCAGCCTTTTCCTGCATCTTTGCTTGCACAGACTTGACTTGGTGAAGAGGGTCCAAGGATCTGCAGAGCTCTTTCCTGCTCCAAAACGGCTGTTTCCCAACAAATGAAATTTCAAAGTGAAGCAATTCACTTCCCATCTGGACTGCTGTGAATTTATGCCAGTTTCCTCCTGTTGAGTCAGCAACCAAGGGCAGATTTCACAAGGAAAGGAAGAATCAGAGGCAATTGGAAATCTGTGTTAAATTCTCTTACACTTCTATAGAATGGAATGGAATGGAATGGAATGGAATGGAATGGAATGGAATGGAATAGAATAGAATAGAATAGAATAGAATAGAATAGAATAGAATAGAATAGAATAGAATAGAATAGAATAGAAAATATGGAATGGAACAGAATAGAATAGAATAGAATAGAATAGAATAGAATAGAATAGAATAGAATAGAATAGAATAGAATAGAATAGAATAGAATAGAATAGAATAGAATAGCAAAGAAAATATGGAATGGAATGGAATGGAATGGAATGGAATGGAGTAGGGGAGGGGACGGTAGGGGAGGGGAGGGGAGGGGAGGGGAGGGTAGAGTAGAGTAGAATAGAGTAGAATAGAATAGAATAGAATAGAATAGAATAGAATAGAATAGAATAGAATAGAATAGAATAGAATAGAATAGAATAGAATAGAATAGAAGTTGGAAGGGACCTTGGAGGTCTTCTAGTCCAACCTCCTGCTTAGGCAGGAAACCCTATATCATTTCAGACTAATTGTTGTCCAAACTTTTCTTAAAAACTTCCAGGGTTGGAGCATTCACAACCTCTGGTGGCAAGTTGTTCCACTGATTAATTGTTTTGTCGGGAAATTTCTCCTTAGTTCTAAGTTGCTTCTCTCCTTGATTAGTTTGCACCTTGATTAATCTTTCATTGAGACAAGGACCAAAGGTTATGTAGTTCGTTTCTCCTGAAAATACCAGCTTGGAGAAGGGAATTTAGAAAAAAATAGAAAAGTGAAGAAACGGGGAAAATCCCAAGCAAAGTAGAACGGACACTGATAAAGAGGTGCCTGCCATGGTATAATAGGATTCACCAAAGATGGGGTGTATTAAGGCCAAGAGAGATGGAGATAGCCATTCGGGGGTTCCACCATGAATTCCTGAATCACCAGGAGAAATTGCTCCTAGATAGTACAGCAATACTAGATAGGGACGCAGTAGCTCAGTGGCTAAGACGTTGAGCTTGTCGATCAAAAGGTCGGCAGTTCAGTGGTTCGAATCTCTAGCGCCACGTAACGGGGTGAGTTCCTGTTATCTGTTCCAGCTTCTGCCAACCTAGGACTTCGAAAGCATGTAAAAAATGCAAGTAGAAAAATAGGGACCATCTTTGGTGGGAAGGTAACACCTTTGGCATTGAGTCATGCCAGCCACATGACCACGGAGACGTCTTCAGACAGCGCTGGCTCTTCAGCTTTGAAACGGAGATGAGCACCGCCCCCTAGAGTTGGGAATGACTAACACATGTGTGCGAGGGGAACCTTTACCTTTACCTAGTACAGCAATAGAAAAAGGACATGGAGAAATGGTTAGGATGGGGTATTAGTTAGTATTAGATAGCTCAGCAGACTAAAGCCTGTTATTAACATTCAGCTGTCTGCAATTACTGTAAGTTCGAATCTCACCAGGCTCAAGGTTGACTCAGCCTTCCATCTTTTCTAAGGTAGGTAAATTGAGGACCCAGTTTGTGGGGGCAGTAAGCTGACTTTGTATAAAATATACAAAAGTATGAAGGCTATTGCTTAACGCATTGTAAGCCGCCCTGAGTCTCCGGAGAAGGGCGGCATATAAGTCTAATTTTTTTTAAAAAAGTTTTCCAGGTAGAACCTAAATATGTTCAGCAACTAGTACATGATGCTCATTTCAACTCTTCTAAAGGCTGTTGTCTCCCAGGTGTCAGCCTGTCGTGGTGTTAACAGAGGAAGGAGCTTACAACCTGCCGGGGGAAACAGCATCTGCGGATTAGCCCCGGGCTGTAATCACCATGGACAGCTCACTGGGTCTCACCAGCTGGCCCAAGGCTCTCTCTCTCTCTCCCTCTCTCTCTCTCTTGCGCTCCGGAGCCTCCGTGTTTTTCTTGTCCGCAATTCCTTTGGGATTTTGCCATGTCCCCCAGTCTGCACAATAAATGCCAACAGCACTCGGCACGCAGCTAAGAATAGAAGGAGCGGGTTTTCCAAATGAAATAACTGACGCTTTCAATCTTCCTCAAGATTGAAAGACGTTCATTAAAAGAAATGCAGGAGATACGTGGACCAGATTAAAAAAAAATGACCAAATTCCTTTTTCCTTTCCTTTCCTTTCCTTTCCTTTCCTTTCCTTTCCTTTTTTTTCTTTTCTTTCCCTTCCCTTCCCTTCTTCCCTTCTTCCTTTCTCTTCCCTTCCCTTCCCTTCCTTCTCTTCCCAACCCATCCTTCCCTTCCCTTCCTTCCTTTCCCTTTTCTTTTTCCCTTTCCTTTCCTTTTCCCTGCTCTTTCCTTCCCTCCCCTCCCTCTTTCCCTCTCCCCCTCCCTTTCCCCCCCTCCCCTCTTCTTCCCTTCCCTTCCCTTCCCTTCCCTTCTTCTCTTCTTCCTTTCCCTTGCCTTCCCTTCCTTCGCTTCCCAACCCATCCTTCCTTTCCCTTCCCTCCCTCCCTTTCCCTTTCCTTTTTCCCTTTCCTTTCCTTTTCCCTGCTCTTTCCTTCCCTCTCCCTTTCCCTCTCCCTTCCCCCCCCCTCCCCTCTTCTTTCCTTTCCTCTCTTCCCTTCCTTTCCCCTTCCTTTCTTCTTTCCTCCCTCCCTCCTTTCTCCCACCTGTTACTAGACATTCCACAACAAAGCGCGTTGCACGAAAAACGATCCTTGCAACGCCGCGCAGGCTCCCGCAAGCGCGGCCCGATCCTTCACCCTTGGAAAAGCGGCAAGCCGTTTTACAATGCAAAGCAAGGGAAGTCAGGAGGCTCTCCCTGGTGTTTACGGGAATACCGGGGAAGTGGGGGTGGGGGGTGGGGGAGAAGATCCTTTCCTAGCAGGCGTGAGAAATCAACCGGCCTTTTTGCAAGAGGACAAGTGCCCCCAAGTCAACGATTCTCCGGGGTGAATCGTTGACTTGGGGGCATTTGTCCTCTTGCAACGATTCTCCGGGGTAGGGGGTGATGGGGAATCCCAGAGACTAGTAAACAACTTCGCTTGCTTGTTGTAAAGTTCTAAGAATCGGCCACCGCCGCCGATACACGTGCTCACACAGACCCCGCGGCGTTACCAGCTTAAGGCTTGAAACTTGGGGGAACTCACCACAGTGGGCTGCCTGTTTTGGGGAGAAGGAGACCCACACATTGCCTTTCTGGCGGCGGATGTCTGGGTCTCTTAGTAGAACTGCTGGGGCCAAGGAGAAATCCAACCAGGTAAAAGAAGAGAAATGAAAAGGGAACATCCAAATCTGTGGCACGCGCAACCCCGGTTGTTGTTGTTGAGCCTTGGTGGCGCAGTGGACTAAACTGCTGCTGTTAAAGTAGTACTTAGTAGCCAGCTACCTGCAATCACTGCAAGTTCGAATCTCACCAGGCTCAAGGTTGACTCAGCCTTCCATCCTGTCGAGGTAGAGAAAATGAGAACCCGGTTTGTGGAGGTAATAAGCTGACTTTGTATAAAAAAGAACACCGCTGGGGGGGGGGGCGAAAGCCCTATTAAGCAGGTATATACAAACGTATGAAGGCTATTGCTTAACGCATTGTAAACCGCCCTGAGTCTCCGGAGAAGGGCGGCATATATAAATCGAACTAATAAATGCACTGCTTCAAAATTTGGAGGTGCCTTCCCATCGCTTCGGGAGGCCCCCTCTGTTGGCTCCCAGAGCAGGGTGGGGTGGGGAGTGGGGATGGACTAGATGGTCTCTAAGATTCCTCCCGACCTTTCCAGAGTCTAAGTAGGATTCAGTCCCGGAGCAGTTCCAGAACCGCGATCTTGCAGCGCAGCAGCCTGCGGGGAATGCGCCCCTTGTCCTCCCTCGGGATTCGGGCGCGCAGACAGGTGGAAAATCCGAAGGAGAGGTCCCGCCCGATCCTGAGCTGGCGCGCCCTCCACCAATGGCCCAGCGAGGGAGCCCCTCCCTCGCGCCGCGATTGGCTGAACCTCGCGGGGTGCGCGGGCCGGTTCCTCTCAAGGCTAAGACGAGGGGGTCGCCCATCCAAGCCCCCACCCCCGGCTGGGGTCCTACAAAGCCCGGGATCCCGCCCGGCTCCTTCAGTGAGTTCTGAGAGGGAGCGACGAGGAGCACCTGCTCTTCCCGAGTCTCTTTCTGGAGATAGGAAAGAGGGGAGAGAAGACGCCCCGACGGCCCGGTGCTTGACCCACTGCCGAAGAAACCCACCAGCCTTGGGAAGAAGTCCTGCCCTGGCGGGCTCCGAAGGGATCAGCGCGCAAGGAAGAGGAGGAGGAGGAAGAGGAGGGACGGCCATGGAAAAGGTGAAGGAGGGAGGAGGGAAAACGGGGTGCGCGTCCGTCCCCACGGTTTTGACTTAATTGGTTTCCAAACGCTCAGTCCTCTCCCCGGCCCGGAGACTAGGTTGTTTCGGGAAAGTAGGTGGCTCAGTGGCTAAGACACTGTCGATCAGAAAGGTTGGCAGTTGGGCGGTTCGAATCCCTGGTACAGGTGAGCAGGGGGTTGGATTAGATGACCTCTAAGGTCCCTTCCAACTCTGTTACTGTTCAACTTTCTGTCCCCAGCGCCGAGTGGTACCCATGGAGCGAAGGATGAAGGAATGGATGATGGAGAGGGCGCTGCGAGGGGGCGGAGGGGGACCGTTCGTTTTAAGGGGGCGGCAAGGAGCCCAGCCCCGTGAACGGGAGGCCAAGAGCTCCAACAGCCTTGGCGGCCTGGCCGGACTAAAGTCCTTCCTTGCCGGGCACACACGCTCCTTATCGGGCCGCCTACGGCCGCGTTCACACGACCGGCAACTCAGGCAGACCGCATAGCCCCTGTCCGCCCCCCTCCGAGTTCTCGGGGCGTTGCTCAAGGACGCGCGCTGCTCTTAGGTCAGAGAAGCCAGGCAACGTCTGAACGCGCTCCGAGAGATAAGTTTGAGCCCGAAAACCCCGTTTCCTTGTGGGGAGGCTGGAGAGCTCCGTTCTCACGACGCGCCGGGCTGAATGCAGAGAACAGCCGTCTATGGAGATTCTCAGTCACGCAGGTCATGGCTGTCCCAAAAGTGCTTCTCGAATTGGATTTTCTGGGGGTTTTTTTTTTCCTTGAAGACGTTTCGCTCCTCCTCCCAGAAGCTTCTTCAGCTCTGACTGGATAGTAGAATCCTTCCATTCTCCCACCATCCAGTTAGAGCTGAAGAAGCTTCTGGGAGGAGGAGCGAAACGTCTTCAAAGAAAAACCAGTTGCCTCTTCGGGCGGGGGGGGCGGGGGCGGAACCACCTTTGGGACAAGAGAACAGCTGTAGGTCGGCAGCTTTCACACAATACACCCATTCCCGCAAGGATGCCGGGCTCTTCAACGGTCCTCCTGTTGAAAGGCCAAGCAGGCTGCGCTTGACCCGACGGCCAGTCTGGCACTAAGTGCGGAGCGGCCCTTGGCGGCACTGGCTGGCAGCTCCTCAGAGTCGAAGTCTCTAACACCCCCTCCCCCCACACACACACACCCTCCCGCCGCCCCCAGACACCCGGCGAGGGCAGCCTGTGCTTCGTTGTGGCCTCGTTTGCCGGGTCTCACTCGGAGGGCGCCGTGACCTACACGTGACACCCTGATAGGGATTTTCAGAGGAGCCAAGCCAGACGAGCCCCGTGGAAGAATGGGGCCGGGGGCGGGACTGGCCAGTCTCCAGCTGAGCACAGCTGGCGGCCTGGGGGGGGGGGCATAGAGGAAGGACCACCTGCCGCCATTCCAATACTTTTTGTAGAGGCCATTGGAAGAATGACAGGAGGGGGGGTTTCCCCCCCCCCGCCCCCAGCCCCCTCCCCCCCCCTTAATGGGCCGGCACTGTTATTTGCTTGGACTCTTGGCTGGCAAGAGGGGACCCCGGAGGGCTGAGCAAGGTGTGGCCGGCCATACGAGGCGGGCCTTGACCAACCCCCTCCCCAGAGTCGATCTGCTGAGGTTTGGGACTTTGGTTCCATGTTCCCCTGCCAGGAAGGCAGGAGTAAGGACTCGGAGGAGTGGGAGTCCAATTCGTGGACGGCCAGGTAGTTTCTCCCTGCCCGATCGTTCTGCCCAGGGCGAGGCTAATGGTGGCGGGTTTTGGGAGCTCCTGCTCCAGTTGCCTGGTGAGGGTATACAGCTGACCTGGACCCTGGCAGCCATCCTGCCCCCTTCGAGGACTCTGCCCTCTTCAACCACCCCCGTCCCAAACGTTGGCCTCTTAGGGAGGCTCCATCAGGCAAGGAAGCCTGCCGCTGCTGCGCTAGATTTCTGCAGGCAGGGAGTGCGCCTCGAACACCGAACCCTGATGGGGAGCCTCTTCCCCGGTGCCTCGGTTCAGCCTGTCTGCCCGGGTCCTCGGCGTGAGTGACAGGGCCGAGTCGCCCGCTCCTGGACGCTCTTCTCCCCCAAGGGCTGTGGGTGGTGCACCCCACCCCCCGGCGGCCAGTGCCAATGGAGGCGGGCAGCAGTGGGGTGGCTGCTCTTTTCTTGGCATCCCAAACTGGCGTCCTCCACCTCCTCTCCATCCCGTGGGCCATCCAGAGGGAGGAAGGGAGGCAGAAAGGCAACTACCGAGAAGCGCAGCGGGCAGAAGCAAGGTACGGGACGGGGAGTCCTCCTGCTGGGCGGAGGGTCACCTCCTCCTCCTCCTCTTCCTCCTCCTCGAAGAGGCGTCCCGCGCGCCTCCGCCGCGCTCCCTGCTCCACGCCTGGGAGGTTGGCTGGCGTTTGGGGGCGGGGAGCCCACGCCTGGCGCCTTCCCTCCCTCCCTCCCTCCCCCCCCCCCAAACCTCCCCGTTTTCCTGGCGTCCCGCTCCATTCGCTCAGCGCCACTTCTCCTTGCAGGTCCCGAAAATCCGCCGGAAAGCGACCATGTTCCGAAGACACTTGCAACAGTGGAGTTTCGTGGTCTTTTTGCTGAGTTACTGCCTGCCGTCCTCCGGCCGATCCCTGGAAGGCCACGGGAACGGACGCCGATTGTGAGTCGCTCTTCTTTTCTCTTCCTTTCTCGGTCCCGCGACTTTTAAGATACCCCACCGTAGCCAGAAAAAGCCCCCAAACGACGGGGCAGCCTTGAATGTCCTTTGCTCAACTCGTGAAGTGATTGGCTCAGAACGACTCGGATTTTTATTTCCTCCTTGAAATAATAATATTTAAAAAAAAAATCCGAGGGGTCAATTGAATGAAAGAACGGATCGGGTAGAGAGGATTCCTTTCATAAACCAACCCTGAACTTCTTAAACTTTTCTTCCCCCTTTTCTTCTCTGCCTCCCTTGACTTTTTTGAATTGGGAAGGTTCCTTGGCGGCCGTAGCCTTTATCTTTAGAGAAACAGAGAGCCAAAAAACGACCGTCACGCCGCTTGTTTGTATCGTGTGTCAAAAGAACAATAGCTGTCCTTAAAGGACGTGGGGAGTGTGTGAAGGAGAGAGAGAGAGAGAGAGAGAGAGAGAGAGAGAGAGAGAGAGAGAGAGAGAGAGAGAGAGAGACGGAAAGTGGGTTGGGAGGAAGAGCCTCAAGTGGGCATGTTTACATGCGCTGGGAGATTGTGTTTTTATTACAAACTACCATAGCAGGCGTATTATATAGAGTTCGGATGCTAAAAGATGCCATAGGCACATTGGCACAGATCCCAGAAACGCGGAGAGCGCTCTGGGAGAAAATACATAGCGCTTAAATCACGGCTTTTGCAATCCCTCCGTTGATGGTTTGCGCCAACAAGCATGAAAACGCACGACTTTTGCGTTAAACCGCTGATGGAGAGAGCCAAGAGGCAGTTGACCGAGAAGAAACAGGAGAACAGCTCCGATTATGGGATGCTCAAATGAGCCCCTCCGTGCTTATTTATAATAATGCCAGTCGGAGTGACTGGAACAGTAGGATGAACTCACCAGATCGATGCGATCCATCCTGCGGTGTTGTCGCACCATGCTGGATGCGCAGATCCGCAGTTCTGTGCTTGTGCTTCATTCTTTTTAGGGGATTGGGGAAGATGGGAACAAAGGGACCAGTTTTAAGAGATGAACCCGGACAGTCTATGAACCGTAGGGGGATAAAAAAGGCCAACCTTCAGCAGACTTTTCTCTGGAGACGAATTCGTGAAGGGTCCTCGGTGGTCTCTGAGCTTCTGTTGTTTTCTTACAAGACGTTTCATTGCCCAAACTTAGGTAACGTCAGTGACAGCTCGTGCTCACAAATGCAGAAAGTCCTGGGTGGGATTGGCATTGAATCTTTTCCCTTGGTGTGAAATTTATTTATTTATTTATTTATTTATTTATTTATTTATTTATTTATTTATTTATTTATTTATTTATTTATTTATTTATTTATTTATTAGTTTGATGTATATGCCGCCTTTCTCCAGAGACTCAGGGCGGCTTACAATGCATTAAGCAATAGCCTTCATACTTTTGTATATACCTGCTTAGTAGGGCTTTCGCCCCCCCCCCCAATGATGTTCTTTTTTATACAAAGTCAGCTTATTGCCCCCACAATCCGGGTCCTCATTTTACCTACCTCGAAAGGATGGAAGACTGCGTCAACCTTGAGCCTGGTGAGATTTGAACTCGCAGTAATTGCAGACAGCTGGCAACTAAGTGCTACTTTAACAGCACTTAGTTCACTGTGCCACCAGGCTCTTATAATATTCCGGATTAGAATGAGGTTCTGTAAAACTTTGATATGGGCTATGCACCACCTCCCCCGCCCCCCTCGAAATAGTAGCTATTCTAACTCTCTTCTAAGACAGCTTCCAAATCTGAAATGGTTCCCTTCGCATCCTTACTGAAAACCCACAGGCTGAACTCCTGTTCTTGAACAGACCCAACCAAAGTCAGATGTTGCCCTGGAAGAACATCTGGCTTTGACCAGGATGGATGCCTAAATCAGCATCCATCCACTGGGCTGGGGGCTCAGAGCATTATAACTTCCTAGCAAGGTTTCCACCCACCCACCCGCACTTTGGAAACAAAGGATAAATTGTAGGGAAAAAAGGCACAAGGCAAGCCAAAGAATTTGGAAACGCAGAAGGTATTTTAACAGTGCTGTAAAGTACAGTAGACTTTCTCAAGTCCTTAAACAGGAGGGAGAGAGCGCAGGAACAGAGAGCCATTTCTGTTGAATTTACACGGGAGATCAAGATGTCAAGAGTGACCGCTGCTTAGTGAGGGTTGGTTAACCATCTTCCCTTTGGGGATTGGCAGTTTAGCCCCAAGACCGTGGGGGGACGAGGTTTTCAAGCTTGTGTACATGAGAGTGAATTATAACTCTGGGAACTCAAGGTACAATGTATACAGTAATTTGTGTGAGTGCTTCTGGGCAGCCAAGAAACCATAAACTCTCAACTCCTTCACTCAAAATTGCTCACCGCACCGCATGTTAGCATGGGCATTAACTGCCTCTGGTTTGGGGTCAGGCAGCTTTTCATTGCAGAACTGGGAAGGGACCTCTAGCGGGATAGCGAGAACACTTCCCCCAAAAAAACCCAAAAAACTTTTCAGTCTTCAGGGCGCTATTTTTAGAAATGGTGTATTTCTTCCACCCGTTAATCCACTCTGGCGATTCGGCTCAGTCTTCTCCAATTCTCTCTCCTCCTCACGGTTACAAGAGGTGGATGGGAGGAAGGAAACAAGGAGGTAGATTTTTAAAAGATTTGGTCCCCGTAGCAAGTTATCTTAAGGGCCTCAGTAGATTGGCGGGGAATATTCCTGCATCTGTGTAATTCCTGCATCTCCCCCACAACAGACATTTGCAAAACGGTTAGGATCTTGCCTTCTGCTGCCTGAAAGCATGAGGTGGAATTGGGATTTTTTTATTATTATTTTGGGGGGTTCTGAGATTGGTTTGCCCTGATGATGTTACCTAATTGGGTAATAAAACGTCTGTGAGAAAATAACCAAGTTTGGAGAGCACCAAGGACCCTTATAGTTCAACCCTAAGCAACAAATAATCTCTTTTTATCTTTTTTACCAAAGGGGGGAACGAGAGCCATTGGCATGGTTGCACTTAGTCTTCTTAAGTGAGGGTGGCAAAGAGATTTTCCACCCCCTCCATTTGTATTTAGTCTCCTTCCAAATTTCCCTAAAGGAATGGGGGCTCTGAGGCCCCCTCCCTTGATTGAAGTCATGACACACCGATGCTACCTCTGTCTTCATTATAATTCTTAATCCTGATGCAACATGTTTAGTCGCTAAACAGCGCCCCCACTAGAATAGCTGGATAAAGGAACTTTTCATGTACAATTAAAAAAAAGAAGAAGAAGAAGCATGTAGCTTGATAATATCTATAGACAAACCTCTCCTCTTCAAGAATAGGACCAGGTATTATGATACAAACTTGTTGAAAAGAAAAAAAAAACCCAATCCAAATGTTCATGCTAAGGAACAGAGAGGTTTCTCAATTCAGTTAATTGAGTTTTGTTTATACAGTAGTGGCCAAAATTGTGGAAACCTTTTGGGAAAAGTGTATTTTTGAGGTTTGATGGCTAATAACACCACTTTTTTGGGGGGGAGTTTCAAGATAATCCTATTCCACTGCTGGAATGGCCTGGGAATAGCCCAGACCTTAACCCAACTGAGCCGACTAAAGAAACTTGTTAGTCAGAAGCGACCCAGCAATAAAACCCAATTAATAGAAGCCATCATTCAATCTTGGTTTCACATTAGAACAGCTGCAGAACTAAAAGACTTGGTTCCCTCCATGGGACGACGTTGTAAGGATGTAATTCATGCTAAAAGTTACCCAACTGAGTATTAACTGACCCGGTGATCATTTTTGTATATCTCGTTTTTTCTATGTGTTTCACTTGTCTTCTTTATACTGTAACTGCTACTCTAATAGCAAATTCTTCATAAAGGTTATTGCATTACATTCTTGATTAAATGATCTTTCCACGGATATATAATTTTGTGGTACTACTCCCCCCAAAAATGGTGTTATTAGCTAGTTTTAGAAAATACACTTTTCCCAAAAGGTTTCCACAATTTTGGCCACTACTGTAAGTGACTCCACTCCCAAATAATTCTAGGTGACTTACAAGTAAAAAATTAATATGTTCCATAGCAGGAATCCAGTAACATGGTCTGATAGAGAGCCTTAATTGAGAAATATGTATTTACTATTAGTCTGTTAAGAACATTGTTTTCTCTTATTAGTGGATTGATTGATTGATTGATGACTTGGAGTCAGCTTGACTGTTGGCAATTATATGGGTAAATCCATGTGATTTTCTTGAGAAAGCCTGGGCCAAGGTCATCTAGTTTAAAGTAGGACTAGAACTCCCAATATCTAGTCCAGTGGCTTTTAACCACTACCCGAAACTGCCTCTTGCAATCAAATTTTGCATGAGTCCATTTTTAACCATGACGTTTATTTATTGGCACAGTTAGAAACTTCTTAGAACCCCACCAGAGGCTCCTGTGACAAGAACAATTAATCCATTTCAAATTAAACACACATCTTTTGTAGAATGAGAGACTGAAAATGAGAAAAGTCCGTTCATCGCTAAAAAAAAAAAAAAAAAAAGTATCAAGTGGGTTTTAATTGCTACCTGGGTAAGAAAGGAGCCTGGTGGAACAGTGGACTAAAGCGCTGTTAAATAGCACTTAGCTGCCAGCTGCCTGCAATTACTGCAAGTTCGAATCTCACCAGGCTCAAGGTTGACTGAGCTTTCCATCCTTCCGAGGTAGGTAAAATGAGGACCCGGATTGTGGGGGCAATAAGCTGACTTTGTATAAAAAAGAACACCGCTTGGGGGGGGGGGGGGGGCGAAAGCCCTACTAAGCAGGTATATACGAAAGTATGAAGGCTATTGCTTAACACATTATAAGCCATCCTGAGTCTCCGGAAAAGGGCAGCATATAAATCAAACCAAGAAAGAAAGAAAGAAAGAAAGAAAGAAAGAAAGAAAGAAAGAAAGAAAGAAAGAAAGAAAGAAAGAAAGAAAGAAAGAAAGAAAGAAAGAAAGAAAGAAAGAGGGGTGGAAATGAGATTTGGGGTACTTGTATGCATCATAGGGCAGCGAGAGGTTTACAAATGTATTCAGAGTTCAAAATGGCTGAGAATTCAACAGGTAAAGAAAGAAGCTATTCACATTGTGAATACATTTTGAGAAAAAATGAATAGGACTCTGTATAAAGGGTTTGAGAACCATGATAGAAAATAGCCTAAAATAGAACCAAAAGAGAAGCGGTGTGGTGGCCTAGAGGTGGAGCCCTCGCCTCACAATCAGGAGGCTGTGAGTTCGATCTTAGGTAGAAGCAGTTATTTCTCTCTCTGGGCACAGTGAGAATATATCTACTGAACAAAACTCTGCACTGGCGACAGGAAAGGCATCCGGCCAGTAAACACGCTGATCCATTCGGAGGAAGAGAGTGGCAACCTTAATTAAACGAGCAAAGGACAAGGATAGGATGAATATCAGGGGGTGGTATACACTTACTTTCGGCACCGGTTGACAAATGTGAGTGCGCGCGCCTCCTCCATGCATACACAGAGCCTTCTGCGCATGCACGTAGGGTCAAAAACAGGATGTGACGACGTCCTGGTAGGTGGGTGGAGCCTCCCATTGCCGGCGCTACCAGATTGTGCGCTCCGGATAGAACCAGCTGAAGTTCACACTGGTGAGTGCCATATAAATAGTTGGCTTAAGTCACATTTTTAAAGGATGGCATTGAAGATCAGATGGAACTCAATGAGAAAAGGATTCTACAGATCCAGAATTGACATAAGTTGCACCTGTAATTTTAAAGCTGATTGTCTAGCACAGAGGTCTTTGAACTGTTCTTCTCTTCTCTTCTCTTCTCTTCTCTTCTCTTCTCTTCTCTTCTCTTCTCTTCTCTTCTCTTCTCTTCTCTTCTCTCCTCTCCTCTCCTCTCCTCTCCTCTCCTCTCCTCTCCTCTCCTCTCCTCTTCTGGCTGGAAACTTCTGGGAGTTGACGTCCGCACGTCTTAAAGCTGCCAAGTTTGAAGACCTCTGGTCTAGCGCAATATTTCTCAAACTTAGCAACTTTAAGATATGTGGACTACAACTTCCAGAATTCTGGGAGTTGTAGTCCACATATCTGAAAGTTGTCAAAGATTGAGAAACACTAGTCTGGTTCATATGTAAGATGAACCAGAATGCAGGAATGAAGATATTCTTCCAGAATAACTGCTGAAGTTTTTTTTTTTTTAAGATGAAGAACATATCCAATAGTTTACTGAGCTCCTGTGCACCCATCAATATGGACACAGTCATATTCCTGCTTATTTTTATTTTTTTACAAGGCATCTAATAAGCACCAGTCATTTTCACCCCAAAACATTTGAATGCTTTTTGCAAATGGAGAACATCAACCCTCTTTCTAGCTAGGTGGTTTGTCTACTAGTTCATGCCACAAACTTTTAAACCATCTTCCGCTAACCAGGATTGTGCTAAGCTCCGTGGGAAAAAGCCATTTGTTTAGGCTGAAGTGGCATTTTGCTGGGCAGACCATGGACCAACGATGCCAACATTCACAAGAGGATGTTTTTTTTTTTTTTTTTTCATGCATTCTCTTTAACATTTGGGATAATTTCCATGGATGTACGAGCCATGAAACAAACATGGAAAACACATATCATTTCTTGAACTGCTCAGGAGAATTTATATGTCTCATCTCTGCATAATTCTGAAGGGAATATAAGCATTATTATTATTACGAAGAGAGAATCTCAGTGAGATTTTAGTTATGGTTCTCCCAGTTTTTAGCTCTGTCCCTTGGCTATTAAGAGGCTCCATTCTAACACAGGATGCCAAGTTTTTGTAATATATTATGATATCTCTTCAGATGCGAGGCTCCTTGTAGGTTACCTCAGATTGCACCATAACGTTTCAGCTCTTGACTAATCAAGTCATTCAGCCTCAATTTTTTGATATAAGCTGCTATTATAAACCAGAACACTGAGAGTGGTAATAACCCTGCTTCTGTATCAGTTATTTGGACTGACTTAACTTTAAGTTTACGTTCAACATTTAATGACTTTTGAGATAGTTTCATTCTATCCTTGATACGTTTCATTGAAATCATATTAATCTACAATAGCAATAGCACTTAGACTTATATACCACTTCACAGTGCTTTACAGCCCTCTCTAAGTGGTTTACAGAGTCAGCATATTGCTCCCAACAATCTGGGTCCTCATTTTATAAACCTCAGAAGGATGGAAGGCTGAGTCAACCTTGAGCCAGTGAGAATCGAACTGCTGGCAGTGGGCAGAATTAGCCTGCAGTACTGCATTCTGACCACTGCACCATGAGGGAGGGAGGGAGAGAGGGAAGGGGGAAGAGAGGGAGGGAGGAAGGAAGGAATTGCAATAGCACTTAGACTTATATACCGTTTCACAGTGCTTGACAGCCCTCTCTAAGCAGTTTACAGAGTCAGCATATTGCCCCCAACAATCTGGGTCCTCATTTTATCGACCTCAGAAAGATGGGAGGCTGAGTCAACCTTGAGCCAGTAAGAATTGAACTGCTGGCAGTGGGCAGAATTAGCCTGCAGTACTGCATTCTGACTACTGCACCATAAGGAAGGAGAATGAAAAGAGAGGGAGGGAGGGAGGGAGGGAGGGAGGGAGGGAGGAAGGAAGGAAGGAAGGAAGGAAGGAAGGAAGGAAGGAAGGAAGGAAGGAAGGAAGGAAGGAAGGAAGGAAGGAATTGCAATAGCACTTAGACTTATATACCACTTCACAGTGTTTTACAGCCCTCTCTAAGCGGTTACAGAATCAGCATATTGCCTCCCAACAACCTGGGTCCTCATTTTACTGACCTGAAGGAGTTTGGTGTCCTTCAACATGTCCAAGATATTAAGGGTATCCTGGACCCTACAGGTACTCCTCAACTTACAACAGTTCCTTTAGTGATTGGTCAAAGTTACAATGGCACTGAAAAAAGTAACCTATGACCATTTTTTCACACATACGACCGTTGTAGCATCCCCACGGTCACGTGTTCAAAATTCAGATGCTTTGGCCATTGGTTCACATTTATGACGGTTCTCAGTGTTCCGAGGTCACCTGAATCCCCTTTTGTGACCTTTTGTATGAGCAAAGTCAATGGGGAAACCTGTTTCCCTTAACAACCGTTTCACTAACTGAATGATTCACTTAATAACAGTGGCGGGAAAGGTTGTAAAACGGGGGCAAAATTCATTTAACGAACATCTCATTTAGCAACAGAATTTTTGGGTTCAATTGTCATAGATCGAGGACAATCTGTATTATCAATTAGCTGCCAACGATTAGAGCAGAAACATCAGCTCCTTATGTACTAAATTAAACAGGGAACTTAGCTCTATGAATGCCTTAGCACAGTGATGGCTAATCTGTTTGCCATTGCGTGCCAATAGTGGGGGGAGTGAGGGAGGTCACACCTGTGTGTGCCCACATCCATAATTCAATGCATCCCTGCTCCGCCCCCCCCCCATGCATATGCACATGACCCCCCCCCTCCCCACATTTCCCCACGCTTTTGGCACACGATGGCGTGGTGGGCCCAGTAGGCCTGTTTTTTCGGCCTCCCCAGGCCCCAGATGCTTTCTAAGAGCCTGGGAGGGCGAAAACGGCTTTCCACACACCCCCGGAGAACCTCCAGAGGCCGGAAATGGCCCATCTTCTGACTTCCGATGGCCCAGAAGGCCCGTTTTTTGCTCTCCTCAGGTTCCAGATGCTTTCTAAGAGCCTGGGAGGGTGAAAACGGCCTTCCACACACCTCCGGAGACCCTCCAGAGGCTGGAAATGGCCCATTTTCCCACTTCCAATGGGCCCAGAAGGCCCTTTTTTTGCCCTCCCCAGATGTTTTGTAGGAGCCTGGGGTGGGTGAAAACGGCCTTTCCCACCCCAGCAGAGGCCCTTCGGAAGCTGGAAATAACCTGTTCCCCAATGTCCGGTGGTCCGAAAATCAGCTGGCTGACAAGCGCATGTGCACTGGAGCTGAGATAGGGCAATGCTCACGTGCCCACAGATATGGCTCCATGTGCCACCTGTGGCACCCGTGCCATAGGTTCGCCATCACGGCCGTAGCACATTCTGGACAGGACAGACAGGTATCCAGTGGAATAATCTACAAAGCCACTTTTTATTTTATTCCTGCAGCTGACAATGCATCCACCTTACCCTGAGGGCCAAGACACACATTTTCCCATCAGTAATTATTTCCCAGGATCAGCTGCTGGACCACAATGTTTTGTTTTGTTTTCTGGACTATGGTTCTCTGTCATCCTTGTTCTTCCAGTATGAACGGATTGCAAAACACCATTGCTTAACTATCCTAAAATTGAGAAAGCTCGAGCAGATCATACCTGTCAATGATGTAAACATCAAGATGGTATTAAAATGTGCCTGGAGAAGAAAAGTATTGAGAAGACGTGAGTCTTATTAACCCTCTCACTGATTAGAAACCCTAATAATTAGAATAGAATAGAATAGAATAGAATAGAATAGAATAGAATGGAATGGAATGGAATGGAATGGAATGGAATGGAATGGAATGGAATAGAATAGAATAGAATAGAATAGAATAGAATAGAATAGAATAGAATAGAATAGAATAGAATAGAATAGAATAGAATAGAATAGAATAGAATAGAATAGAAAATATGGAATGGAATAGAATAGAATAGAATAGAATAGAATAGAATAGAATAGAATAGAATAGAATAGAATAGAATAGAATAGAATAGAAAATATGGAATGGAATGGAATGGAGTGGAGTGGAGTGGAGTGGAGTGGAGTGGAGTGGAGTGGAGTAGAGTAGAGTAGAGTAGAGTAGAGTAGAATAGAATAGAATAGAATAGAATAGAATAGAATAGAATAGAATAGAATAGAATAGAATAGAATAGAATATATGGAATGGAATGGAATGGAATGGAATGGAATGGAATGGAATGGAATAGAATAGAATAGAATAGAATAGAATAGAATAGAATAGAATAGAATAGAATAGAATAGAATAGAATAGAATAGAATAGAATAGAATAGAATAGAATAGAATTTTATTGGCCAGGTGTGATTGGACACACAAGGAATTTGTCTTCAGTGCATAAGCTCTCAGTGTATATAAAAGATATAAGTGATAAATCATGATCATAGTCATCATAAATACATTCATCATGAATCATAAGATACAAGACTTAGTGATAGTCATAGGATACTAAATAAGCAATCAAAAGCATACTAGGAAACTAAATAAAACATCATAAATCATAAAGATATAAGCAAGAAGGTTATAGTCCTAGGTAGAAAAGGAGACGGGTAATAGGAAGGATGAGAATAGTAATACAGCCTTAGTAAATGGTTTGACAGTGTTGTGGGAATTAGCTGTTTAGCAGAGTGATGTGATCTTGATCTACAGCAAACGGCTGATCTCCGAAGCAGGGTGAGAACTTGGGAGAAGAGCGCTAGGAATATCCAAAGCTTAGCTTAGGCTGGAAAAGAAAAAGCAATGGCAACAATCTTCTGTATCAAGAAAACTAAGGAGTCACCTGGAGTTGAGCCCAACTTGAAGGAGCCCTTTCCATTTAGCATTCTAGAACCCATCTGTGAAAAACCGTGTGTCCAGGAGCAGTCAATCACAGACCAACTATGGAGAAAAATGTCTTTCAAAGCTAGGTGCATCAAGAGTTTGCTTGCTGGTGGAAAACGAAAGGGATGGATATTTTCAATTTATAAAAGACAACTAACATATTGGAATTGGAGGCATCTCTTTAGATGTTTAGGTCATGGAGTGTATTTAGCTGGTCCTCAGATTGGGGAAAACTGGGAAACAACACCTGAGTTCTAGGCTGCAGCTCACTTAACAAAATTTGAAAACTCATCTAGTACATGCAGGGTCCACTTTGAACATGGAGGTTGTCCATATTCATCCAAGCACCTCTAATCATTTCCATTTATATGCTTCCCCCAAACTTATGATTTCTATACATTTCTTTGGCGAACTTGAATGTATCTTGTCTTCAAAGCGAATGCAACCAGCTCATTTCTGAAATAGCTTCAAGGCTGCTTAAGAATCAGTGTATCCACTGTACGGGTCTTTTCCTGGCGTAAATTGGAAAATTCAGTTCTAGATTTGTGAGTGGCTTCTTTAAAAGGATTAAAAGGTGAAGGAGCTAGGGTCGTTGTGTTGTTGCTGTTGTTTTAATAAGTGGAGAGTGTTGACCAATCACCAATGTGATCTTGGACTTGAGTTGCAGCTAATCTTGGCCCAAGATCATCTCCATCAATTGATTTCTTTTTGTTAAACAAGCTGATTTGAAGCCCTGTTTTTCAATCTTGACCACTTTAAGATATCTGGACTTCAACTCCCAGAATTCCCTATCCACATATTGTAATTCACATTATTTGAGAAACACTGATCTGAAGGCTGAAGGTCCCTGTTCTGCCCCAGCTACGGACCCCAAAGAACACAGCACACACAAAGTGTACAAACCTTAGTTTACTAAATTAAATCAGTCTTTTTCAAATAAAGGCTGTTTATTAACTTTCTTAACAGCCTACAAGTTTCCAAAGAATAAATAATCATAATCTTACTATGGTTGGCAGAAAGCCCAGAAGCAATTTGTAGGAAACTGATAAGAGAACTAAGGTCAGGACGCAAAGGAGAGTGAATGAAGTTGTTCCCTGCAAATTGCTTCAATTGGCATTCCTCCTTAAATAGGCTAAAGGAGTGGCCAATTAGCCCCAAGCCTTACTCTCAAGGAGGCTTCCTCCTGAGGAACCATTCCTGCCTTTTGGCAGCTCTGCACGCCCGTGCATCAAGAAGAGGCTCCTTCTCTTCCTCCTCTTCACTTATGGGAGCTTCTGGAAGTTCTGAAGGCCCTGGCTGAATCCTCGCCTCTGGCACCACATCTTCTCCAGCCTCCTCATTGTCTGACTTGAGTGCCAGCTGCACAGGCTGCTGGCACAGCACCACACCAGCCTCCTCGCTGTCTGAATCAGCTACTAGCTGCACAGGCCGTTGATGGGCCACAACAGTCCCCAACCATCCTAGCAATTATAAGTAGTCCTTGATTTACAACCACAACTAAGCCTAAAAGTTCTGTTGCTAAACGAGAAAGTTGTTAAGGGAGTTTTGCCCTGTTTTACAACCTTCCTCATCACAGTTATTAAGGGAGTCACTGCAGTTCTTATTCTGTTATCTGGCTTCCTCAATGAACTTTGCTTGCAAAAGATGATTATATGACCTCAGGACACTGCAACCGTCATAAGTATGAGTCAGTTGCCAACCACCTGCATTTTGATCACGTAACCATGGGAATGCCGCAACGGTCATAAGTCTGAATAATAATCATGAGTCGTTTTTTTTTCCAGTGCTGTTGTAACTTTCAAGAAAAGTTCGTAAGTCAAGGCCTACTGGTATCCATGGTTACAGCAGTGGGTCATCTACCAGCTTGCTAGCAAACTATTTCCAGTTTAGCTTTTCTGCCATGGTAGGGAATAGCTAAAAAGTTTGATGGATTCCAGAGAAAATGTGGAATATGCTGGACTCTTGCTGTGGTGATTATGCTGTACAAAGAGAAGACTGGGGTTTTTTTTTTGTTTTTTTGTTTTTTTTGAACAGGCTCAACAAATAACAGAATAATAGAGCTGGAAGGAACCTTGAAAGTTTTCTAGTCCAAACCCCTATAATACAGGAAACCCTATATCAGTGATGGCTAACCTTTTTGCAGTCACTTGCCAAAAGTGAGGGGAATGCGGGGAAGTCATGCACATGCATGCCCACACCCATAATTCAATGCTCCCTGCACCCTGTGCATGCACCCTCTCCCCTCCAGCTTTTGGCACACAATGGTATGGTCTGCCCAGTAGGCTCCAGGGTCTTTCTAGGAGCCTGGGGAGGGCAAAAATGGCCTTTCCCATCCCCATGGAGGCCCTCCACAGGAAGTTGGGAAACGGCCCGTTTCCCAACTTGTGGCAGCCCCTGAGATATCCTCTCTCCCCTAGTCCTTCTTTTTATTAAACTAGGCATACCCAACTCCACCAATTGTGTTTTTAAAAAATATGTTTTAGGCTCCCCTAATCATCTTCTTTGTACTAGAGTCTCAACATAGTTTTTATCCCAGAGCTACATTTTTTTTTTAAAAAAAATTGACTTATATGCCGCCCTTCTCCGGAGATTCAGGGCGGCTTACAATGCGTTAAGCAATAGCCTTCATACTTTTGTATATTTATACAAAGTCAGTTTATTGTTGCACTCAACAATGAACTAAAGGGCCACCATCAGTGAGTTGTTGGACAGCATTACTTGGTCTGTTGTGTGGATGATTGGGTGCTTCAGGGGCAGGGAATTTGTGGTGGGTGGGGGGGTGTTTGGGGATTGTTATGTGTGTTGAAGTGGTGGGTTTCAAAAAACTTTACTGCCAGTTCTGTGGGTGTGACTTGGTGGGTGTGGCATGGCTTAGTGGGAGTGGCAAGGGAAGGACACTGTAAAATCTCCATTCCGTCCCCAATCCAGGGGAAGGTTACTGCAAAATCCACATTTCCTCCCGATCGGCTGGGACTTGGAAGGCAGAGAATAGATGGGGGTGGGGCCAGTCAGAATTTTTACTACCGATTCTCCGAACTACTCAAAATTTCCGCTAGCGGTTCTCCAGAACTGGTCAGAACCTGCTGAAACCTACCTCTGGTGTTTTGGGCCTGGTCTTTAAGTGTTAATTGAATATTGTTGTATGGGTATACTGTGTATATACATACAATGACAATAAAAGTTAAACTAAACATCTTTTTTTTAATAGTATGGTGGCCATAATGAATGGATGAATGAATGGACAGCCTTTCATGTCCATTAATGTCTGGATTTGCTTTTTTTTCTTTTTCTTTTTCGAACAGCAAAAGGACCGTCGCCGAATACCAACTCCTTCACGACAAAGGGAAGTCCATGCAAGACACCCGAAGGCGTCACTTCCTGCAAAACCTCATCGAAGGGGTGAACACGGCTGAGATTCGAGGCATGTCAGAGGTATCGCCCAACCCAAAACCTGCTGTGATTCCTGCCAAAAGCTACACGCTCCGCTTTGGCATCGATGACGAAGGCAAAAACCTGACCCAGGAGACCAACAAGACACAACCCTACAAGGAGCAGCCCCTGAAGACCCCTGGAAAGAAGAAAAAAGGAAAACCTGGGAAACGTAAGGATCAAGAGAAGAAGAAGAGGCGAATTCGTTCAGCCTGGCTCAGCTTAAAAGGATCCGGCAGTGGGATGGACATCTTGGGCGTTGCACCTATTAAGACAAGGTAAGAAGGACCCATGTTCCAGGTGTGTCTGTCCAAAAAAACCCTAAAGGTCTGGCTATTCTGCTGTTATAATGTTGTACCAAGGTTAGGTTTCTTGTGTCCTTAACGGTGGAGACCCAAGGAAAATCTTGAGCTGCTATTAATCTCAGGAGAGAACATGGACAGTGTCTCTATGTCAGGTCTGCCGAAGCCATAAGGCAGGGCTGTCCAACCTAGGCCATGTTAAGATTTGTGGACTTCAACTCCCAGAATTCCCCTAGGCTGGCTGGGGGAATTCTGGGCATTGGAGTCCATGGGTCTTCAAGTGTTCAAGGCTGGACATCTCTGTCATAAGGACTTCTTACTTCAGTTCCAGCTGCTGAAAAATTCTGAAAAATTACTTCAAGGGTAGAGAAAATAATTTCTATCCCGTAGGACCAGAGGTGGGTTTCAGCAGGTTTTGACCAGTTCTGGAGAACCGGTAGCGGAAATTTTGAGTAGTTCAGAGAACCGGTACTAAAAATTCTGACTGACCCCACCCCCCTTCTATTCTCTGCCTCCCAGTTGATTGGGAGGAAATGGGGATTTTGCAGTAACCTTCCCTTGGGGATTGGGGAAGGAATGGAGATTTTATAGCATCCTTCCATTGCCATGTCCACCAAGCCATGCCTAGCAAGCCACACCCACAGAACCAGTAGTAAAAAAATTTGAAACCCACCACTGTGTAGGACAGGGAGTTTTCAAGGAAGTAAGACTTTGAGAGCTGCAGTTTTGTCTAAAACTTTTAATAAAAGAATTTTGTTTAAATAACAGAGAGAGAGAGAGAGAGAGAGAGACAGAGACAGAGACGCACAGCTTTACACCAATTCCATAAGATCATTTTCTGAAATAATAATGACAACGAATTATCCTCACCTAATGTTAATTGCCAGAAAATCTGGCCAGTTTTGGCCTTCCTGCAATCACTGTGCAGGATTTGCATTTGAGGTTTCCCACGTGACAGTTCAAATCGCCCAACAGGGTCAGTCTGTACAGCTTGGACCCTTCCAGTTGTGTGAAGTTCTCACACGCTGACCTGTTGTTTGGGTACACGCTGACTCTTCTCACCCTTAAGAGATTCAAGATAACCTTCCAAAAGTATTCAAGCGGGAGAAACTTGCAGAGCTGAACTCATTTCAAGGGTAGCTGGGGGTACTGAAAGGTGACCACAAACCTTCTAGCACAGAGGTGTCAAACACAAGGCCCATGGGCCAGATCCAACCCGCTGGGGTGCTTAGATCTGTCCCGAGATGGCACCTTGAAAACAGCAAAGGACCAGCTCACTGTGCCTCTGCCGGCAAAAATGGAGCTCAGGTGGGCTGCATGCAGCCCTCCCAGGTTCCATTTTCAGCTGGAATGGCCTCCTGCAGCCCTCTGCCCGTGAAAACAGAGCTTGGGGGGACCACGTGTGGTCCCCCCCAGCTCTGTTTTCACGGGCAGAGGGTTGCAGGAGGCCATCACAGCTGAAAACATGGCCCGGGAGGCAACAGTGGGTTCTACTTACCTTTACTACCAGTTCGCATCAAGATCTGCATGCGCAGATCGCCAATGACGACATCCAGGGTGATGGGCGGAGCCTCCTGCCAGTTTTACTACCGGTTCTCCGGTCTGAACTGGAGGCAATTCACCACTGCCATGGGGCTGCATGCACCCCTCCAAGCTCTGTTTTCATTGACAGAGGACCGCAGGAGGCTGTTGTGGCCAAAAATGGGGCCCACTGGCAGAGGGCTGACACAAGTGACATTGAGCTGATCTCACCCATCCTGGCCATGCCCACCTGCCCCCCGCTCCCCAGATCAAACACAACCCTAATGCGGCCCTCAATGAAATCAAAGTTGATACCCTTCTTCTAGCAGATTGGTTTCAAAGGTATTTTGCCATCATTAGACTATCTCTCCAGGTGTCCTTGACTTCTTGAGAAAGGAATGTTATTATGACTGTATATCACCCACGCTCCATACAATCCTCCCTCCCAGTTTCCCACACTAGTAAACATGGCAGGTCTGAAGGCCTAATACAAAAGATGGCTTCCAGGCCTGACACATTTCCTACATTGGCTGTGGTCAGAGTGACCAATTCTCATGTCTTATGGGTACCAAATGTCCTTAGCTGAACTTAGGTGCGATGCAGAGGTGGGTTTCAGCAGGTTCTGATCAGTTCTGGAGAACCGGTAGCAGAAATTTTGAGTAGTTCGGAGAACCGGTAAATACCACCTCTGACTGGCCTCGCCCCCATCTATTCTCTGCCTCCCGAGTCCCAACTGATCCGGAGGAAATGGGGATTTTGCCGTAACCTTCCCCTGGATTGGGGTGGGAATGGAGATTTTACAGTATCCTTCCCCTGCCACGCCCACCAAGCCATGCCATGCCCACCAAGCCACACCCACAGAACCGGTAGTAAAAAATTTGAAACCCACCACTGGTGCAATGGAATTTTGCTTAGTTCTTCATATTAACCAGCGTTTCTCAATCTTTACAGTTTGAAGACATGTGAACTTCAATTCTCAAATTTGCTGCCTGGGGGAATTCTGGAAGTTGAAGTCCACACCTCTTCAAGCTGCCAAGCTTGAGAAACATTGGTATAAACTAAAGAGTGTGGTAGGTCAGCTCGTACCAAGTTAGTAAATTCCAAATCTTGAGATGTTTGTTGTGGAAAGGGAATTTCATTAATGTCGCAGGTATCTGGAATGCCTTTTTATACGCCCTTGTTACATAGGCCAAATACATTTACTTGTATCATATATTTGCCAAAAATGCTAGCGCTGTCAGGAGTGCAAACTACACGTTTAATTTAGGAATCCCCCCGGCGTGAGCCAAATTAAACCCCAGTTCCGTTTACATCACTGAAGAAAAAGAAGATGAAAGCGAAAGAATTACAAAATACCTCAATGAGTTTGCAATCTGTTGTTTCATCCACCTTCCCATGGATTCCTAGATAAGAGTCATCTTTGGAGGATTGTGTCAAAGTCTTGGGTGCGCTTGGCAGGATAACACGGTCCCTCAAGCTACAGTCAGGTGTGAGAACCTAGGCCCCAGGCTGGTAGCTGATTTTTGATTAGCAAAGATATCAACTGTTATGAAAAACACTGATTTTTGCTAGGTAACAAAATCAGTTCTTTTAGAACATGTCGTTCTAAGATATACCCAACAAAAGTCATATAAACTTAGAACTAGAAAGTGTTCCAATATTTGAGAGGCTCCTACAAAGATGAGGGGGGTCAACCTATTTTCCAAAGCACCAAAAGGCAAGGCAAGAAACAATGGATGGAAACTAACAAAGGAGAGGAAGGAATCTAGAACTAAGGAGAAAATTATTCATGGTTAAGAGCAACCAACCAACCAAAGGAATAGCTTGCCTATAGAAGTTGTGGGTGCTCCATCACCAAAGGCTTTCAAGAAGAGACTGGACAATCATTGTCTGGAATGATATGGGGTCTCCTGTTTGGGCAGAAGACCCCATATCCGGTCTTAGACTTGAAGATCTCCAAGGTCCCTTCCAACTCTTGTTATTTTGTGTTTTACTTCTTCTAGACCAATTGCCTCTTGCCTAAGGTAGGGACTCTCAGAGCATCTATTCAAGCTTGGTTTGAAAACCTTTGGTGATGAAGCCATCATGATGCTATAAGGGTGACTCACTGTTCCCCTGCTTAATAGCTTTCATCATGGTCATCCTGATTGGAACTTCCTCTGCAAAGCTCTCACCTCTTGCTTTTTATACCTGGACACTATGAGAATAAAGCCAGATCTTCTTCCCAGTTGTAGTCAAAGGCCATAAACTGAAAGACCTCGATCATGGCTCCCCACCCAAAGCCTTACCTTCTGAATGCTAAATACACCAATTCCTTTAACTAGTCATCACAGAAGTCAGCCTCCAAGACCCTCGTCAGATCTATTCTCGTTTGTAATGATAAGTCTGGAGCCCAAGATGAGACGGACTTTGAACACGGATAAGTACCACCAGGCAGAGAAAGCAAAACCCAACAAATATGCAGAGTTTAGCAGCCTGGTTTATATTTTTAGATTTTTTTTTCCAGCTTTGTAGCTATTCTTGCCTGCTGGTAGAGTTAAGAGTACACTTTTAAATTATCAGGTTTCTTTTTCCAGATGTTCATAATCCTTTGGTCCACATCTAATTCTAGGCTATCTTCCATGGAGCATTATTAACGTGTGATCTAAAATGTGACCCATACAGTGCTTAATTACTGTTTGGGAAGGACCATGTTTGTGCAACATGTTTAACCAGATCGGTGAAAGATCTGGTGGCTGCAGCCATGTTAAGTTTGGGACTGGTTCTGATTGTTAGTTCATTGATTGTGATTCAAACCAAGGCCATTTCATTAGGAGCCCTGGTGGCGCATGGGGTTAGAATGCAGTATTGCAGGCTTACTCTGCTCACAGCCTGGAGTTCGATCCTGATGGGACTCAAGGTTGACTCGACTTTCTATCCTTTTGAGATTGGTAAAATGAGGACCCAGGTTCTTGGGGGCAATATGCAAATAATGCTGACTCTCTAAAATGTCTAGGGAGTGTGTAAAACACTATAGGGCAATAGAAAAGTCTAAGTGCTATTGCTATAAGTGCTATTAGTTTATGGTATAATGTAATGCGCCCAAACACTGAGTGACTTCAGTAGCTAGGTTAAGCATGTTAATCTAAACACAATAAATAGGGGAGGGGAGGGGAGGGTAATGTAGGGGAGGGAGGGGAGGGGAGGGGAGGGGAGGGGAGGGGAGAGGAGAGGAGAGGAGAGGAGAGGAGAGGAGAGGAGAGGAGAAGAGAAGAGAAGAGAAGAGAAGAGAAGAGAAGAGAAGAGAAGAGAAGAGAAGAGAAGAGAAGAGAAGAGAAGAGAAGAGAAGAGAAGAGAAGAGATGAGATAGGGGATACTTCGGAAGTCTTCTAGCCCAATCCTTTTGCTCAAGCAGGAGACCTTATACCATTCTGGACAAATGGCTGCAGTCACTTCTTAAAAGCCTCCAGTGATGGAGCACCCACAACTTTTGAAAGAAAGCCATTCCACTGATTAATTGTTCTAAGTGTCAGGAAATTTCTCCTCAATTCCAGGTTGTTTCTCTCCTTAGTTAGTTTCCATCCATTGTTTCTTGTCGTCCCTTCAAGTGCTTTGGAAAATAGGTTGACTCCCTCTTCCATTTGGCAGCCCCTTAGATGTCGGAAGACTGCTGTCATGTCACCCTTGGTCCTTCTCTTCATTAGACTAGACATACCCAGTTCCCACAACTGTTCTTCGTATGTTTTAGCCTCCAGTCCCCTAATCATCTATGTCTGTGTGTGTGTGTGTGTGTGTGTGTGTGTGTGTGTGTGTGCGCTCTCGCCCACAAAGAAACCACTTCTCGGAAGATATTTTCCATCACACTGTGCTTTATTAATTTCCTTGTACTGACAGAACACAAAAGACTAGCTGGCCTGAAATTCTTGGAGTGATTGTATGTTGTCCATCAACTTTTCCAAGAGAATCAGAATTTTTTGATGAGACTATTAATGTGTCCAGTTATTTGTATGGGAAAATAATTCTCTCCTTTTTTTTTCTTTCCTTCGCAGGAGGCGTTGACATCCTCCGCTAAGATTTTTTTTTTTTGGAAAACTTAACCCAAGTGTTCTGTAATTGTGAACATATGGAAAGTATTTATTATCTGTAAATATTGTAAATGATTCAAAAATAAAACCTTGGCTGCAGATGTTCTCCAAAGCTGCACATTTGAACATTGTGAATAATACTGGGAGGGAAATTTTGTACTTAGACAATTCTTGTTGCCACATTTACCATAATTTATTGTGTTGGATAATGTATTTATTTCCATGAACTTTTTATCTTGGTGCTGCTGACTTTCTATATATATATATATATATATATTTTGTAACATAATGCACTTTAGATATACATTATGTCTTATGTTGGTAAGACATAAATAAACTACTCCTGGTTTTGGATTGGATTTAATGAGTTGCCAAGGACAATTATACAAAAAAATGATTTTTTTTCTTCCATGCATATATAAAAAAACGGCCATATTTTTTACCGATTGTTAAAAAAACAAAAGAAACACAAAAGCCTCCAATAAAATGTAATCTAATTAAAATAACACTGTGACTCAGAAGGAAAAACGCGTCCTCTAGGATTTAACGACAAGGAACAATAATTTTCCCTTTACAACGTCTGAAAATAGTCTGTAAAAAACTTAACATGTTTACGTTGGTTTCAGTTCCATTTTTCACATTAGCTTTTAGTTAAAAATCATTTACAATTCTTTCGCTCTGGTAGTTTGGCGAAGTGGAGAAACTGTCTCCACAGGGGGGAAATGCTGTAGACTTTCCTTGGAAGCATAAGGAACCAACTAGAAGCTTTGAAGGCAGATTACAAGGCAGGGAATGGGGCTGGGAGAAGCTGTGATTTCCCTACTTCTGTCTAGCAACACAGTTGTGCCTCAAAATAGAGGAGTCAACTGGACTTCCCTCTAAGCCAGAAACCCAGAGTATCTTGGAAGATACAAAATGAGCTTTCGAAGGTCCTCCCATTAAAGAGAAATGCCCCCCCCCGCCCATTCTAAGGTTCTTTGCAAATTCTGCTACTTCTGTTACACAGAGATAAACTGCAGTCTGAGGTAAAAATTCTCTTTCCCTGCAAATCATTGGTGGTATACAGCCAGTTCGGACCAGTTTGGGTGAACTGGTAGCGGCCCTGGCACTATGCCGTCCTATTTAGCCATGTTTTGGAGGCTGGGCACATGCATGGAAGGCAGGCACACAAGCAAAGTGCATGTCTGGAAGGCCGGGCACATCTGCGGAAGACATACATGTGCACGAGCGTGTGCGCACGGGGCGAACCAGTGGTAAAAATATGTGAAACCCACCTCTGCTGCAAATAACAGCCGAAAAGTGTAGCCCGGTGTATACAGGTAATCTTTGACTCACAACAGTTCGTTTAGTGACCGTCCAAACTTACAACAGCACTGAAAAAGTGACTTCTGACTATTTTATATACTTATGACATGATGGTTAACTGAATCTGGCTTCCCCATTGACGTTGCTGGTCAGGTGGTTGCGAAAGGGGATCACATGTCCCTGGGACACTAGAATTGTAATAAATATGAGTCAGTTGCCAAGCATCTGAATTTTGATCAAGTGACCACGGCAACTGACTCATGTTTATGACAGTTGTAGTGTCCCGAGGTCACATGATCTCCCCTTTTGCAACCTTCTGACCAGCAACGTCAATGGGGAAGCCGGATTCACTTAATGATTGTGTCACTAACTTAACAACTGCAGTCTTTCACTTAACAACGGTGTCTAGAACGGTTGTAAAATGGGGCAAAACTCACTTAACAAATGTCTCACTTAGCAACACACATTTTGGGCTCAATTGTGGTCGTAAGTAGAGGACTACCTGTATTGCATTCTAGTAGTAACTATTGCAATAAAAATTGCAGTTAAAAAGTCCAATTGCAGTGTTAACGCTTCAGAAGTTCCTGGGCATTTAAAGTTACGTTTTCATAACATGTTATGTTATGACCATTGTAGCATTCCACCCCCCCATCAATCAGGTGATCAAAATTCAGGCACTTGGCAACTGGTGTGTATTTATGATGATTTCAGTGTCCTGAGGGCTGTTTGCAGCCTTCCTGGCTGGCTTTTGACAAGCAAAATCCCATAAATCTGATTTTTCTTAACGACAGTGTGATTCGCTTAACAACCACTGCAAAAAAAAGGGGGGGGCATAAAATCAAGCACGACTCACGTAATAACTGCCTTGCTTAGTGATGGAAACTGAGGTCCCAGTTGTGGTTATAAATTGAAGACTAGCCTGTAATTGCTGGAAGGAACAAGGACCAGAGGAGAAAAACCACCTGAGATACAAGAGGCAGCTGTTCCTTCTGCCTCTCAGCAGCCTGTGTTTCTCCAGAGTCAACCTCTGTTTTGACATTTTTGATGCAAGTAAACATGGTGAATGCTCAGTTAAAATTCATAATGGTTGAAATACCAAATAAGCCAATAAATAAATAATGCCTCCAAGAAATTCTTGGAAAAGGATAATTTGCAAATAGGTAGAGCTATATAATTCCCTGCCAAAGCAAGTATCAAAAGTTAAAAGATGATGCTGAATAAATAAATCCCTTTTTTTTCTTTCTTTCTTTCTTTCTTTCTTTCTTTCTTTCTTTCTTTCTTTCTTTCTTTCTTTCTTTCTTTCTTTTTCTTTCTCTTTCTTTCTTTCTTTCTTTCTTTCTTCCTTCCTTCCTTCCTTTCTTCCTTCTTTCCTTCCTTCCTTCCTTTCTTTCCCTCCCTCTCTCCTTCCTTCTTTCCTTCCCTTCCTTTCTTCCTTCTTCCTTCTTTCTATTTTTTTCATTGCTCACCTTTTCTTTCTTTCTTTTTCTTTCTTTCTTTTAAATTTTTGTCTTTCCCCATTTTTCTTTCTTCCTTCCTTCCTTTCTCCCTCCTTTCTTTCTTTCTTTCTTCCTTCCTTCCTCCATCCCTTCGTCCCTCCCTCCCTCCCTCCTTCCTTCTTTCCCTTCTTTCTTTTCTCTATTTTTCTTTCCATTGCTCTTTTTCTCTTTCTTTCTTCTTTCTTTCTTTTAATTTTTCTTTCCCCTTTCTCTTCTTTCCTTCCTTCCTTTCCTCCTTTATTTATTTATTTCCTCTCTCCATCACTCTTTCTCTTTCTTTCTTTCTTCCTTTTCTTTCTTTTAATTTTTTCCTTCCTTCCTTCCTTCCTTCTTCTTTCCATTGCTCTCTCTTTCTTTCTTTCTTTCTTTCTTTCTTTCTTTCTTTCTTTCTTTCTTTCTTTCTTTCTTTCTTTCTTTCTTTTTTCTTTCCTTCCTTCTTTAGATTGGTCATTCTCCAAGCAGGATACTTGACTCACTTGAGATATTTGGGAAGCTTTAAACATTTCCTTTCGTTCAGAATTGAATTTTTCTTTTGATACAAAAGGAAAGTGGCAGATGTTTAAACATGATGGGTGTTGCCTTAAAAAAACAATGGCTAAACAAGATTAAATTATTGAAAACCCACTGAGCATACTCGCTTGGGTCCAAGTTTATTTCAAACATTGCTTTTCTATGAAATTTCTTCCCATTCACACCCACCATCTGCTCAGAGAGCTGCAGAAGTCTTGCAGGAGATTTGAACAGCGTTCCAAAATCACTGGCTACTTTGATATTCTATGGAAAAGGAAAGGATTATGCATTTCTTTCAGCGCTGAAGTGAGCTGAGGACAGCATTTCAGGCACAACTGTTTTTTAAATCCAGATGCATCATGGAAATTCATTTTTAATTGGTTAAAAAAAAGCTGTCTCCAAAGAAGCATCGGTAAAACAAATTGTAATTCTTTCTTCTCGATTTATGATTTGGAACCGTATATTTGAAATTATGGATTCTTCCTAAAATAACTCAGGGAGTTAACCAGTGGAATGGTTTGCCTTCAGAAATATGTGCACCATCACTGGAGGCTTTTAAGAAGAGACTGGACAGCCACTTGTCTCAAATTATATGGGGTCTCTCCTGCTTTGAGCAGGGGGCTGGATTAGATGATCTCCAAGGTCCCCTCCAGCTCTATTCTGATTAATTGGTTCTTACTCATTCAACATAATTTACTTCAAAGATGACTCAGATGAAGTGCTGAGATCTTCTCCCTTTGTTAGCAGACACATACAGAGAAAAGTCAATTTCCTGAAAGTTAGCTGTCTGTAATCTGTTTTAACTCCTATAAAAGTTGCATTGCTCGAGGATAGAAAATCTGAATGCACAAAGAAAAAGAAACCCTATTTTAATCACAAGAAAGGGCCTGAAAGCGAAGCAGCATATATAAATCCCATTGTATAAATCGTATCTGACTTTGAAAACGATACCGAGCATTCGGTTCTTTGAGAATGGAAAAACATTGAGGCGTAGAGATTAATTTATTTATAAATGTACCTACGGGTTGCCTTTTGGCCTTATTACCCCTCATGAGAGATTTAAATTAAAATCACACTTGGGCAGTGAAGAATTCTATGTATCAAAGAATATCAACATAACATCCTAGGTCAGCGATGGCTAACCTTTTCAGCACCGAGTGCCAAAAAGGTTGCATGGAAATGTCACACATACTCGTCGGTAAAGTTGAACCTCCAGATTCTAGCATGCATGTGTGCCTGACAATCAGTTGGCCGGCACATGCACCAGCCAGTTTTCGGCACTGCCATGCGCGCAAAGGGATCGTACTCCGGAAAAGCTGAACTTCCAGGTTCTGGCATGCATGAGCACCCAACAATCAGCTGGCTGGCGTACATGCGCGCACCGGTTTTCAACACTGCCGTGCACGCGAAGGACAGCTGATCATCACGTATGCATGTGTGTCAGAAACCCAGAAGACAAACAGGCAAGGTTGTGTGTCAGGGGTGAAATCCAAATTTTTTTACAACCGGTTCGGTGGACGTGGCTTGGTGGGCGAGGTGTGGCTTGGTGGGCGTGGCAGGGGAAGGATCCTGCAAAATCCCCATTCCCTCCTCACTCCTGGGGGAAGGATGTTGCAAAATCTCCATTCCCACCCTACCCTGGGGCCAGCCAGATGTGGTATTTGCCAGTTCTCTGAACTACTCAAAATTTCTGCTGCCGGTTCTCCGAACTGCTTAAAATTTCCGCTACCAGTTCGTCAGAATCTATCATAACCAGCTGGATTTCACCCCTGCCAGGCGTGCCGGGCGACATGGCTTCGTGTGCCACTTTGGGCCCGCATGCCATAGGTTCGCCATCACGGCCCTAGGTAAATTAAAACAGAAGGAAAACAGTTTAACTGCAGAGAACAACATTCAAATGCCATCGCTGGAGGTTTTCAAGAAAAGATTGGGCAACTGTTTGTCTAGGATGGTATAAGGTCTCCTGCCTTTGGCAGAGGGTTGGACTAGAAGGCCTCGAAGGTTCCTTCCAGCCCTGTGATTCCAAAATAAAGTGAAGCTCACTAAAGCATCAGAAAAGAAATGTTCTGAACAAGAAGCCCTTTCCAAGGAAGAAATATTAGAATTAGGTTGGTGTCACTGAAAAAGGCTTCTTCTTGGTTTCTTGAATCCTATTTTTTGTTGGTTTGGTGACACCTAAGAAGGTATTCAAAACAGGGTTTTATTGTTGTAAGCCACTTACAGTAGCCCCAGTAGATAGGCAGCAAATAAGTTTAACAAATTATAATAATAATTAGATGTGGTATATAATGAAACTGAGACCACTTCTGAAACTCCATGAATCTGGGCTGAAGCTGCTTCATTGGGCCTGTCAGGCAAAAGACAATCTGGTTATATTTTCAATCACCCAGTCTTGTTGTTCCAGCAAGTCATCCTCTTTTAACAACCCCATAATTTCTTGTAGGGTGGAGTCTGGGCAGCTGAATGGAGCTGAGTGTTTACTGGCCAGATGCCCTTCCTGTTGCCAATGCGGAGTTTTTTTCTATTCACAGTGTGCCCAGAGAGAGAAATATCTGCGTCTACCTAAGATCGAACTCACAGGCTCCTAATTTTAAGACGAGAGTTCCACCTCTAGGCCACCACACCACTTCGTTGTTCCAGAAAGTGCACCCCTAAAATCTTCATTTATCTCACCCAAGTCTTCACCAAGATTTTGTTCCAAGGAAGATCTACAGCAGGGGTGTCAAACTCAAGGCCTGAGGGCCACATCTGACTCACAGGGGGCTTAAATCTGGCCTGTGGGCCTGTCCTGGAAACCGCAAAGGACCGGGCTGTGGTGCCATGCACGGCCTTCCTGAGCTCTGTTTTTGCTGGCAGAGTTCTGGAGCAGGCCGTCATAGCTGAAAACGGAGCTCAGGAGGGGCCCACGTGGACTTCCCAAGGTCCATTTTTGTTGGCAGAGTGCTGCAGGAGGCCATCATAGCCAAAAACAGAGCACCCCTCCCTAACTCCGCTTTCGCTGGCAGAGTGCTAGCAAAACAAACTTCCTTGCCCTCCATTGCCTAGGTCAGTGGACACCCTGCACCCTGCACCCTGCACCCTGAACACCCTGCACTACCATCCAGGAGTCCTCCGCATGGCCTGAGAGGAACAGCAAGGCTCCTCTGGATGCTACTGGTTTGGGTGAACCGGTATTTCCAACAATCAGCTGGGTGATGATCAGCTGTGATGTGTGATTTAGATTAACTAGAAAGCAGAAAATTTGACGATTCTAGCTAATCTAAATCACACATCACATCTGTTCATCACCCAGCTGATTGTTGGAAATACCGGTTCACCCAAACCAGTAGTATTTTTTACTACTGGTTCGGGAGAACCAGTCCGAACTGGCAACATTTCACCTCTGCTCTGGAGGACAAGGGTTTGGTGCACTCCCTGGTCTCACCTTCCTGCACTAGAGACAATGGATCCCCCCAGCCCCTCCTGGGCCACCACGGGTCTCCCCGACATGAGTGATGTCGAGCTGGCCATGCCCACTCTGGCCACACCCACCCGGCCCCCCTGAGGTCAAACACAACCCAATGAAATTGAGTTTGACACCCCTGGTCTACAGTGTCCATCATCTGGCCCAGAGGATGTTCTGAAATCACAACCCTTTCATTTCCTGTCTATTTTAAATGACCACACCAGTTTGTTATCTGCCAAGGAAAAATGTTTCCTGGGTAGTGCTTAATTTGGTTCAAAACCCCGATTGCACTTTTTCAGGGCTCATCCCTGGAAGGAAGGCGGCCCATTACCTGTTTTTCAAGCTACTTTTGAAACCGAGCTTAGGACTCACCTGAAAGAATGCTAAACCCTCCCAACCCCAGACCAAAGGGGTCTGAAGCAGGGGTGGTATTCAATTACTTTCCCTACCAGTTTGCAAATATGAGTGCATGTGCCCTTCCACCCATGCTCATGACCTTCCGTGCATGCACGTTGCTCATGCGCATGCTTGCCGCACATGCACCCGGCCTCAAAAGCCTGCCTAAATAGAATGGCATAGAGCCGGGGCAGGTGAGTGGGTGGGCGGATTGGCAGGCCCATCTGCGATTTCCGGTACCGGTTCGGGCAAACCAGTATGAACCACCTGAATACCACCTCTGGTCTGAAGAATTGTTCTGCCCCAGCTCCGGATTCCCAAGGATTGTGACACACACCAACGGTCCTTATCAAAGTTATAACGTACCAAGAATAAACAAAGTCTGGCAAAGGTTGGCAACCAGCCCAGAAAACAAGATATGATAAGACACTCACTCTCCAAAATGCTCTGTAATAATTACACGCTGTTTCCAGCAAGAAATTACTAACTACGTGCGACTTAAATAGGCTAAGGGGGTGGCCAATTATCCTCAAACCTTACTCTCGAGAAGACCTCCTTTTCCTGAGTAGCCACTCCTGCCTTTTGGCAGCCCTGCATGCTCGAGCATTGAGGTGAGGCTCCTCCACTTTGCTCTCTCCACTTGAAGGAGCCTCTGGAGGTTCTGAAGGCCCAGGCTGAGTCTCTGCCTCTGGCACCACATCCTCTTCAGCCTCCTCGCTGTCCAATGGGAGCGCCAGCTGCGCAGGCTGCTGGCGTGACCCCACACCAGCCTCCTCATCATCGGGATCAGCCACGATCCGCACAGGCCGCTGGTGGGCCACAACAAGAATGGTTGACCAATTACATGGACAAAAGAGAGCAGAAGTCTGGTGCCCTCTGAAGCAGCAGAGAGAGTCTGAACTCAAAGGGCATATGTTAAGATGGCACCCATTTTCAGACACTTTCATGCTTCCCGCCCTTTTGATTTGTTTTGCACAGGGAATTATTCTTCCTTTATAGCCTACAGCAGTTTGTAATGTGATTTTTTCCCATCTTTCTCAGCCTGGAAAAGCTGACAGAGACAAAGAACTCTCTTTGATGGAAGCTATGCAGTGAACTTCCCACACAATGTGTTGGGAGCGTGTGAGACCTCCTTTCTGTGAGCCTCTTTTGATCTATTTCCTGGACTCTCTTTCTCCCTCTCGCAGTTCAGCTAATCTTTTCCTCTTCCTAATTGTGGAAAATATCCATTCATGAAGGCTCTCCAAACAAATAGACACCCACCCGAGTTATCTGGGAACATTCGACACAAATCATCAGTTTAAAAGCCAGATTCATGTCCTGCCATGGACAGGTACCCATCCCAGCTCAGGGTGTGTCTACATTTCAAGCAGGAGCTTTTACCACATGGGTGGGTACCCACATCCTATGCTATCGGTCCTGGCAGAACCGGAAAAATCATTTCTTAGCAGTGACCATTGAGAAAGATGATGAGATCACCAGTTCTGCCATTGTCTCCCAGCTGGCTGGAAGGCCTTAATAAAAACAATAGAGAGTTTTATGAGTGTTTCTCTCCTCTCTCCAAATATAGTTTTGCTGAATCATGGCCACTTCTAATTCAAAAGTCTTTATAAAGAAATTCCTCTCAGTTCAAGGCAATAAATAATGTTTGCTATTAAACCAGTCTCTCTTATGGCCTGCAATCAGTAGCAAGACCGAAGGAGATGATATGATATGATATGATATGATATGATATGATATGATATGATATGATATGATATGATATGATACGATACGATATGATATGATATATGATACGATATGATACGATACGATATGATATAATAATATAATACAACACAACATAACACAACACAACACTACACTACACTATACTAAAATAATATAAAATATAAAATATAATGAAATGAAATAATGAAACAATGAAATAGAATAGAATAGAATAAAAAATAATAAAATAATGAAATGAAATGAAATAATGAAATAAAATAAAATAATAAAGTAAAAAATAAAATAATGAAATGATAGGATAGGATAGGATAGGATAGGATAGGATAGAAAAATAAAATAAAATAAAATAAAATAAAATAAAATAAAATAAAATAAAATAAAATAAAATAAAATAAATATCTAGCTGACTGTGCAACCAACCAACCATAATAATAATAATAATAATAATAATAATAATAATAATAATAATAATAATAATAATAATAATAAAGCTTATATCCATTTCCAATACCTCTAACACACAGTCAAACATCTGCCTATCTCAGTTCCTTGGCAAGGAATTGATAGGTGGATAAAAATGCCACATCCAGTCTAAACATCTGGCTGGCTATGCAACCAACCATTATGATAACACACATTTTGGTATTCCATTTCCAGTACTACAAACTTATACTCGACTTATGACCATAACTGAAGCCAAAATTATCTGTTGTTAAGGAAGATATTTGTAGAGCTGGTTTTGGACCCTGATGGAAAAATAACCCAATCCTAAAGCATATCCATTTTTTGCCAAAGAATGAGGAAGATCCATTTAGATAAATGCATTTATGTGTATAACACATTTCTATAACATTCTTTTAAGGTGGCTTAACCAACGTTCAGAGGGATGCAGTGGCTCAGTGGCTAAGACGCTGATCTTGTCAATCAGAAGGTCGGCAGTTCAGGGGTTCGAATCCCTAGCGCTGCGTAACAGAGTAAGTTCCCGTTACTTGTCCCAGCTTCTGCCAACCTAGCAATTCGAAAGCATGTAAAAAATGCAAGTAGAAAAATAGGGATCACCTTTGGTGGGAAGGTAACAGCGCTCCGTGCACCTTTGGCGTTTAGTCATGCCAGC
Organism: Masticophis lateralis; assembly: GCA_030761175.1. NCBI lineage: Eukaryota > Metazoa > Chordata > Lepidosauria > Squamata > Colubridae > Masticophis > Masticophis lateralis. Next base: position 83,735,807 of record JAUDYJ010000006.1, on the reverse strand, counting down.
CTCATGACCATGGAATTGTCATCAGACAACATTGGCTCTTCGGCTTAGAAATGGAGATGAGAACCGCCCTAGAGGCGGAAATGACTAGCATGCATTTGCGGGGAAACCTTTACCTTTTAACCAACGTTAAAATCAAAAGTTAAAATATCCCTCCTCCGAATATTAAAGTTTCAGTTCCAGTTGAAGCTCTGATGCAATCATCTGACTCTTCCTGGAAAAATTGGAATTCTGCAATTGGTCAAGCTCCAGGCCTCCATAGCTATGAGGCACTATCAAAAGAACTTCCATCTCCTTCGCAAGGCTTGTTTCAAGCCGTCATTCCTGATTTTCCATGGCAGTCAGGATGACAATGACAGGAGTGGGAGGGTGGATGATAATTCAAGTTCATTGGCTCCAAACTATTTGAAGTTTTAAGGCAGAAACCATCTGTGTATTGATATCCAACTTACTGTTGTTGTTCAGTCTCTAAGTCATGTCCAACTATTTGTAACCTCCTGCAACCTTAAACACTCAAAGAGCCATTCTGTCTCCCACAGAAAAGAAAACACTGGGAGCCACAAAACCTAGGTGGGCGTGGCCAACTCGATGTCACTTCTGCCAGTCACATGACACCCCCCCCCCCCCGAGCCATGCCTACCCAGCCGGTCATTAGGGCAGAGAACCAGTTGTTAAAAAACACCAGGAACCAAACCATTTTGACATCTCTCTCTCTCCCCTCTCTCTCCCTCTCCCTCCTTCCCTCTCCCCTCTCTCTCCCTCTCCCTCCTTCCCTCTCCCCGCTCTCTCCCTCTCCCTCTGTATCTCTCTATGTCTCTCTCTCTCCCACTCTCTCTGTATCTTTCTGTCTCTGCCCTGGCCGGTTCTCCATCTCCCGCCGTTGCTCTTACCTTCTCAGGCAAGGTGAGGAGTGACTGGGAGGGGAAGGCAAGGGGCAGAGACAGCCAATGGTGGGATCATCTGACAGGGTGCCACAGCAGAGGGCCCAAAGAGCCACATATGGCTCCAGAGCCACAGGTTGCAGACCCCTGTCCTGGACCATAGCACACCAACTCACCCACCACTTGTCCTCCACTATCTTCAGGAGTTTGCCCAAAATCATGTTCATTGAGTCAATGACACTAACTAATCAGCTCATCTATTGCCATCCCCTTCTCCTTTTGCCTTCCATCTTTTCCAGCATCAGGGTCTTCTCCAAGGAGCCTTCTCTTCTCATTTGGTGGCCAAAGTACTGGTATCCAACCAGAGGTGGGTTTCACATATTTTTACCACCGGTTCGCCAAGCACATGTGGGCTCGCTTCACGCCTTCCATGCATTCCATGCATGCGCCCAGCCTTGAAAACATGGCTTAAAGGATAGCATAGCACTGGGGCAGGTAGGCAGGCCCACCTGCGATTGCCGCTACCAGTTCGACTGAATCGGTTCGAACCGGCTGAATACTAGCACTGTATCCAACTATCTTGAAGCTTATTGTCATTTGGGTTCCTGTATTTTGCACCAGATGAGGCTTCCAGAACACCTTTACACACAACCCCGTGTAAGTTTATGGTTGCTTGGGTGGACCTGAATTTGCCTTCAATGGATAAGCAAACCAGCCAGTTTGTATCTGGTTCTTTTGTAACCTTGATTGTTTTGTTTTGGTTTTTTGATGCTAGCAAATGCCCAAGGCTTTCCAATTATTCTAAGCCACATCCTGTGTGAGTCCTCCTACACTAATCTTTCAGCCTTCATCCCAAGCAGTTCACCTCCACCGATGCACCTCTGGAATATGAGCACCATCCTGTTTTCAGTCGGAAAGAGTGGGTGCCTCAAAGCAATAAGGTAATGATTTGCAATCTCCATAAGGGATTATTTATTTATTTATTTTATCGAATTTGTATACCGCCCTACTCCCAGAAGGGACTCAGGGCAGTGAACAGCCGAATAAAATACAATGACATACAAAAGTTAAAATATTTAAAATAAATTGAATAATTAGGCTGAAACAATTTAAAATCCAATTATATAAAACCATTAAAAAACCCATTTTAAAACCCATTTATAAAGGGAGGTTTAAGCCAGATTACTCATAAAGGTGTAAAAGAGAAGTCCTTTATAAATCCCATCCTGTCAAGAGCGGAGACAATATTGCAAGCTCCAATGCTTATGTACCCATGATGAAAGACACATTAAAGGTTGCTCTTCCACCATCTCATTCCTGATAGCATTGTCCCAGAACCTGCATTCAGGTCAGCCTGGACAAGCTAGACAAATCTAGACAACATACCAAAAAGCAGAGACATCACCCTGCCAACAAAAGTGTGTATAGTCAAGACTATGCTTTTCCCTGTTGCAAAATCTGGCTGTGAAAGTTGGACCATAAGGAAGGCTGAGCGCCAAAGAATTGAGGCCTTTGAACTCTGGTGCTGGAGAAGACTCCTCCGAGTCCCTTGGACTGCAAGGCGATCAAACTGGTCAGTCCTAGAGGAGATCAACCCTGACTGCCCTTTAGAAGGCCAGGTCCTGAAGAGGAAACTCAAATACTTTGGCCACCTAATGAGAAGGAAGGACTCACTGGAGAAGAGCCTAATGCTGGGAATGATTGAGGGCAAAAGAAGAAGGGGACGGCAGAGAATGAGGTGGCTGGATGGAGTCACTGAAGCAGTCGGAGTGAGCTTAAATGGACTCCAGGGATAGTAGAGGATAGGAAGGCCTGGAGGAATATTGTCCATGGGGTCATGATGGGTTGGACACGACTTCGCAACTAACAATAACAAAAGACAACCTTGCAATGGGCACTTCCAAATCTCATTTGCGGCAGAAGGAGTCGTGACATTCATGAAACAAGCAGCACAGTGTCTATGGAGATTCTCAGTCATTCAAGTCTTAGTTGTCTCAAAGGTGCTTTTTTGATGAAGCGCTTCTGGATGAGAAGCAAAATGTCTTTTTCTTCCGCAAGGGAAAAAAACATAGTCCCGTAGCCTTTTGAAAAGGCACCTTTGAGAACATTAAGTGTTCTCTGTGAACAGTGAACATTAAGAATGAAGATTTCCTAGATTATGATAGGAGAAGGAGTGGCAGAACATGGAGGTGGAGTTAAGAGAGGAATGAGCCTAGAATCCCTAAATAGCCACAAATCTAAGTCCAACTTCCCTTGAATTCCGTGGACGCTTATTTAACTCCTGACTGTTACTTGGGAAGATCATAGGCATATGTAGCAATAAAAGGTAAATGTAAAGGTTCCGCTCACATATTTCCGACTCTAGGGGGTGATGCTCATCTCCATTTCAAAGCCAAAGAGCCAGCACTGTCCAAAGATGTCTCCGTGGTCATGTGGCCAGCATGACTCTATGGCTTAGGACCTGGATATCTACAAGACCGCCTTCTCCACCGATTGCCTCCCACTGGCTGGTACGCTTCCACAGAGAGGGCCTCCTCAGGGTGCCATTGGCCAAACAATGTCGACTGGCGACCCCCAGGGGGAGAGCCTTCTCTGTGGCGGCACCCGCCCTCTGGAACGAATTGCCCGCGGATATACGAAGGATCCCCAACCTCCGCGCCATCCATCGTGCTCTTAAGACCCTATTATTTTATCAAGCCGGTCTGACAGAACAATGATTTTAATGGGTTTTTAAATGGTTTTTAGTTTGGGGGGTTTTAATTATGGCCAAATGATTGAATTATTTTAATGGTTTTTAATTTGTGTATTGTTACTGTTTTATTATGGCTGTACACCACCCTGTACAGGGCGGTTTAAAAATGCAATAAAATAAAATAAATAAATAAATAAATGACTCAACACCAAAGGGGCATGGAATGCTGTTACCTTCCCACCAAAGGTGTTCCTTATTTTTTCTACTTGCATTTTTTTTTATGTGCTTTCAAACTGCTAGGTTGGCAGAAGGTGGGACAAGTAATGGGAGCTCACCTCATTACATGGCGCTAGGGATTCAAACCCCTGAACTGCCGACCTTCTGATCGACATGCTCAGAGACTTAGCCACTGAGCCACCATGTCCCTCTGAACATTGGTTAAGCAATCCTGTTGCAAACTGGTAATAAAGGTAAGTAGAACCCATCCCTGATTTTTACGTGCTTTCGAACTGCTAGGTTGGCAGAAGCTGGGACAAGTAATGGGAGCTCACCCCGTTACATGGCACTAGGGTTTCAAACCATTGAACTGCAGACCTTTTGATCGACAAGCTCAGTGTCTTAGCCACTGAGCCAGCATGGACCTCTTACGTACCAATAAATCAGTTTAATTGGACCTTCACTTGTGGACCTGATCTTTCAAAGCTGATAGTTGCAGAGTTGATACAACTTCAAGTGGAGACGATAAATTAAACAAAGGCACAAAGGACATTTTGAACAATAACTGGAATAACTTTACCTTGCCCAAGTCACATACACTCCATTGCCTTAAATGACGTAGACTTGTCCTCAACTTTGGCAGCTTTAAGGTGTGTGGGCTTTAATTCCCTGAATTCTTGACTTGACTGGTTACATATTCAAATCTCCCTTGCCACTGTTGGAGGAAATATCCATCTGGTTCAGTTCCAGTCTGGGAGGAAGACATTGGAATCATGGAGGCTGGTTAGAAAGATGGTTTAATGATGAACAGAACCACCAGGCACATGGTTCTGGAGTTGAGAGTGATGAGTTTTTATACCTTCTCTGAGCTTTGCACCTGAGCTTCCTGTTCCTGTGCAAGAACATGTAGTCTATTGTTGTAGGGGTTATGTAGGGGTCATTAGCTGGCTCTATAGGTTGTCTGAGCTCCCAGGTTTGATTGAAGTTTGGACTGCTGAAATGATGCAATGAAGACGTTTGGGTTCTGAAAGAATGTTGCACAATTCCTATTATGGCTTTGCCCTGGTTTGGATCTTGAGTGAGGGATAATTGTATCACTCTGCCTTTATTCAGACTTTGCTGCAGGGAATTTCAAAATATCCTTCTTGAATGGATTTCTGCCTGCAGTATTTGCTTTGCCTATGAATAGAGCTTTCTATCGCTTTATCTCTTAAGTGCTGACATCTGCTGAGGACTATTAAGAAAGGTGGGGGCTGCTTTCTCCCTCTGAAAAAACATGTTTGTCCATTTCTCATCCAGGAAAATATAATATTCGGCCTTTTTAATATTTCTCAAAATATTTCATTCTTCTAGGAAAGGGGTGGGTGCTTACTTTCTATACCACTGACCAAGAAAACCACATTAAGGCTTCCTTAAACAAGGAAGGGACGAGTTAATATTCTCTCCAAAGTATAGTCACCGGACTCCTAAGAGAAGGCAAGGTTGTTTGGCTTCCTCAATGAAATTGATGCCCTTCATTCCTGCCTGAAGGATACTTTCTAGGCATTTGTGTTAAATCCATCAATGGTTATTTCTCTTTTTAGTCCTCTTTTCAAATTCCCCAGCTTGTTTATGGCTTTCCAACATCTCCCGTGCCAACTGCACTGATCTGTTTTCCAGCAGCAGTGACAATCTGCATGGAAAACGGGAGAAAGGGAGACTGGTGGGATCCATTGAAGTTATACATCAAAAGCTGTCGGAAGTGGTCAGATTTCAGCTTCTTCTCCTCCAAAAGGAAAGTGGGGGGGGGGGGGCGGAGAGAGAGAAATGATTAGAAGAGCTGATTCAATACGGAGGAAATACAGCAATGAGAAATTGGAAAATACAGGAGCCAAACTTGACATGAAATGAGAAAACCATAAATTGGAGCTTCTGCATCCAGGGCAAAATTGTGATGTGCCATGTTAATCTCTTTGTCTCCACACTGTCGCAAATAAAATTTCCTTCTATGGCTAATTGTTGGATCAGTATTTCCCACATCAAATCCAAATGATAGATATATAGATGAGAAAGAGAGAGAGAGAGAGAGAGACAGACAAGTAGGTTCTATTTATCTATCTGTAAGCCTACATCTAGTTTTGGTCACCACAATATAAAAAAGACGTCGAGACTCTGGAAAGAATGCAGAGAAGAGCAGCAAAGATGTTTAGGGGACTGGAGGCTAAAACATATGAAGAACCATTGCAGGACTTGGCTTTGTCTAATTTAGTGAAAAGAAGGACTAGGGTTAATATGATAGCAGTGTTGCAATATTTGAGAGGCTGCCACCAAGAAGAGGGAGTCAAGCTATTCTCCAAAGCACCTGAAGGAAGGACAAGAAGCAATGGATGGAAACGACTCAAGGAGAGAAGCAACCTAGAACTAAGGAGAAACTTCCTGACAGTGACAACAATTAACCAGTGGAATGACTTGCCTTCCAATGTTGTGGGGGCTCCATCACTGAGGGCCTTTAAGAAGAAATTGGACAGCCATTTGTCTGAAATAGCATTGAGCAATTCCCTGCTCAAGTCTCCTGCTTGAGCAGGGAATTGGAGTAGAAAACTTCCAAGGTCCCTTTCATCTCTGTTATTCTGTATAACATTCCATACAACGAGTTATATGGTAGATAAATGATAGATAGATAGATAGATGATTGATAGATAGATAGATAGATAGATAGATAGATAGATAGATAGATAGATAGATAGATAGATAGATAGATGGAATGATGGATGGATGGATGGATGGATGGATGGATGGATGGATGGATGGATGGATGGATGGATGGACGGATGGACGGATGGACGGACGGACAGACGGACAGACGGACTGACTGACTGACGCAGAAACTTAACAGGTTCTTCAACCAGCCTTAGAATTAAGATTCATGTAGTGGATAGTTTCTAGGATCAACTACCAACAATTAAGGACTAGTAATGAAGAAATATGCCACAGACTAGCAGCTGGTAGAGCAGCAATGAAGGAAAAGATACACAGAAGCCGTTATATGCCCCTGTCTGCAAAAAAAAAAAAAAAAAATCATAATCATGCAAGCAGGCATAAGGGGATTTTTTTTGTTTCCTGAGATACCCAATGGAAGCAAATGTCGGGCTTGAAGAAGCAAAATAAAAACAGCATTGACACTTCTGATCTTTGAGTTTGGAGAAGACTCCTGGGCAGGCAGCCCAGAAAACAAATCTTTGAACAAATCAGCTCAAAGTTCTCACTCATTTGGATCAAAGTTCTCATTCACTTGGATGGCCAGGCACTCTCTCCCTCTCTCTCTCTCTCTTCTCTCTCTCTTCTCTCTCCCTCCCTCCCTCCCTTTCTCTCTCTCTCTCCCTCCCTCTCTCTCTTTCTCTCTCTCCCTCTTTCTCTCTCTCCCTCCCTCCCTCTCTCCTTCCCTGTCTCATTTATTTCCACCTATCTCACAAACAAGGAGTCCTGAGAAGCATAAAAAAGACCAAAAAGCTAAAATCCTGCCAGAACCGATGAAGCTTCTTGGATAAATCATCTCGGGGGGAATCCTCACACAGTATTGCAGGCTAATTCTGCTACCAGCAGTTCAGCAGTTCGATTCTCACCAGGCTGAAGGTTGACTCAGCCTTCCGTCCTTCCGAGTTCGGTAAAATGAGGACTCAGATTGTTGGGGGACAATAAGCTGACTCTGTAAACTGCTTAGAGAGGGCTGTAAAGAGATAATATAAGTCTAAACGCTAGTGCTAGTGCTTTTGCAGGAACCCCATGGTCATGTGATCAAACTGAGCAACTGACATATGTTTATGGCAGTTGCAGTATCCCGAGGTCATGTGATTACCATTTGTCACCTTCTGACAAAAGCAAAATCAATGGGGAAGAAAGAATTCATTTAACAACCCTGTTACTCAGTGTAACAACTGCAGTGATGCGCTTAACAACTGTGGAAAGAAACGTTGTAAAAAGGAGGGGGTAAAAATCACTTGGCAACTGTTTCAGCTAGCGACAGAAATTTTGGCCTCAATTGTGGTTCTAAATTAAGGGTTTAATTCAGGGGTGGGTTCTATTTACCTTTACTACCGGTTCGCAACGGGATCATGTATGTACTCGTGCTTCGCTCGTGCACAACTTCTGCGCATGTGTAGATCACTGATGATGACATCCAGGGCAGTGGGCGGGGTCTCCCACCAGTTTTGCTCCCGGTTCTTGTGAATTGGTCCGAACCGGGGTAACCCACCACTGGTTTAATTGCAACCTATTATTGATTAATTTATTGATTAGATAAATTTATATAGCCGCCCAACTCACACACCGTGACTCCGGATGGCATAACCATTAACTAAGCTTATTTCTGTAAAGCTGTGACAAACTCTTCTTTGGCAATTCCGTTGTGTGGCCTGCCCGCCATCTTAACATTTTCACCTCCTCCTCTCACTCTTCCTACTTCTTCCTCCCCAAATATTTTGGAGAATGGCCCTGTCTTTATTCATCTCAGAAAGGATTAAAAAGAAAGAATCTGCTGGGGTTTTTTTGCTTTGGGTGCGGCATCTGAATATACGGATATCAGGGAAATATTTTCTGCTATTCGGTATCTCTATATTTAGCCAGCACAGAATATATTTTACATTTGATGGTTGACTGCCTGACTGACTGCGTTTGGCAAAAATACGCATCCTAGTCATTTCTTATCTGAAAATGTAGGAACAATAGCTTGGGAAGTTTTATTTAGATCCTTGTTAAAACTAAATACATTCAGAGATGTCCAAATCCAAATTAATTGGACTGGACCTATAAAGTACTTTCAAATTTATGTCGTAATAGGCCAAACGGAACTCCTCCTTTAAAGATGGGCACTGAATATGATTGGATTTATTGCCTCTAAATTCCTTTTTTATTATTATTATCATTTCTTGTAAGAGTTCCTTTTGAAAATGATATTGACCATTCAATTTATGAGTGGGTATTAAAAGATAATGGCTATTTTAATGAAAATATGCCAGGAATTTGATTTAATGAGGTCTGGTAGAATCACTTAAATATAGAATATAGAATAATAGAGTTGGAAGGGACCTTGGAGGTCTTCTAGTCCAACCCCCTGCTTAGGCAGAAAACCCTCCACCACTTCAGACAAATGGTTATCCAACATCTTCTTAAAAACTTCCAGTGTTGGAGCATTCACAACTCCTGGAGGCAAGTTGTTCCACTGATTAATTGTTCTCACTGTCAGGAAATTTCTCCTTAATTCTAAATTGCTTCTCTCTTTGATTAGTTTCCACCCATTGCTTCCTGTCCTACCCTCAGGTGCTTTGGAGAATAGCTTGACTCCCTCTTCTTTGTGGCAACCCCTGAGATATTGGAACACTCCTATCCTGTCTCCCCTAATCCTTCTTTTCATCAAACTAGACATATCCAACTCCTGCAACCGTTCTTCAAATGTTTTAGCCTCCAGTCCCCTAATCGTCTTTGTTGCTCTTCTCTGCACTCTTTCCAGAGTCTCAACATCTTTTTTACATCGTGGTGACCAAAACTGGATGCAGTATTCCAAGTGTGGCCTTACCAAGCCACATTATACCATTATAATGTGGTATCAACACTTCATGTGATCTTGATTCTATCCCTCTGTTTATACAGCCTAGAACTGTGTTGGGTATTTTGGCAGCTGCTGCACACGGCTGGCTCATATTTAAATGATTGTCCACTAGGACTCCAAGATCCCTCTCACAGTTACTACTATTGAGCAAGGTACCACATATACCGCACCTGTTTATTTTGTTTTTCTTGGCTAAATGTAGAACCATACGTTTTTCATCACTGAATTTTATTTTGTTATGAAATTATGGATTATTGTTATGAAATATGAGCCAGGTGTGTGCCGCAGCCACCAAAAAAGCCAATGCAATCCTAGGTTGCATCAAGAGAGGGAGAGAATCAAGATCATTTAACGTGTTAGGACCCTTTTATGAGGCCTTGGTAAGGCCACACTGGGAATACTGCTTCCAATTTTGGTCACCGTGATACAAAAACGCTGTTGAGACTCTGAAAAGGGTGTAAAGAAGAACAATTAAGATGATTAGGGAGATGGAGGCCAAAACATATGAAGGATGTTTGCAAGAATTGTGTATATCTAGTCTAGTAAAAAGAAGGACTAGGAGTGACATGATAGCAGTGTTCCAATATTTGAGGGGATGCCACAAAAAAGAGGAGATCAATGTATTTATTATTTATTATTCAAATGTATTCTCCAAAGCTCCGGAAGGCAAGACAAGAAGCAATGAATAGAAACTAATCAAGGAGGGAAGCAACCTAGAACTGAGGAGAAATTTCCTGACAGTGAGAACAATCAACCAGTGGGATAGTTTGCCTTCAGAAGTTGTGGGTGCTTCGTTGCTGGAAGATTTTCAAGAAAAGACTGGACAGCCATTTGTCTAGAATGGTATAAGATCTCTTGCTTGAACATGGGGTGTACTGGATCTCTAAGGCCACTTCTAACGCTATGATTCTATGTTCTATGATCTGGTAAACCCTGGGCTTTCACTGAGCTGCAATATGGGACAGGGAGAAAAGTGTGCAATTTCCCAATCTGCACCAGTTGTATCCTTGTGGTCTACATTATTATTATTATTATTTCAATTTATAAACCGCCCTTCTCCTTGCGGACTCAGGGCGGTGAACAGCCAGAATAAAACATGGTACACAAAAGTTAAAAACAATTAAAAATTATTAAATATTATTCGGCCAAGAATTAAAACAACCCAATTTAAAATCAATTTCAAATTTAAAAACGGAGGATGGGATCAGGCTAGCCCAGCTAGATGGAATAAATGGGTTTTAAGGGCCCAACGAAAGGTCCGGAGATCTGGAATCCTGCGTATCTCCGGGGGTAGGTCATTCCAGAGGGCGGGCGCCGCCACAGAGAAGGCTCTCCCCCTGGGGGTCGCCAGCCGGCACTGTCTGGCCGACGGCACCCAGAGGAGGCCCTCTCTGTGCGAGCGTACTGGCCGGTGGGAGGCTATTGGCGGCAGAAGGCGGTCCCGCAAGTACCCAGGTCCTAAGCGATGGAGCGCTTTAAAGGTGGTCACCAACAACTTGAAGCGCACCCGGAAGACCACCGGGAGCCAATGCAGCTCGCGCAGGAGAGGTGTCACGTGGGAGCACCACGTCGCTCCCATAATTCCCCGCGCGGCTGCATTCTGGACCAGTTGGAGCCTCCGGGTGCACCTCAAGGGGAGCCCCATGTAGAGAGCGTTGCAGTAGTCCAGGCGGGAAGTCTGGACTACCGCAACATGTCGCATGTTACAAAAAGAGGAGAGAGCGACATGTTCCAATTTCATAGAAACTGGAGGGGAGAAAAAGGAAGAGAAATGTATTTCTACATTAGTCCTTCTTTTTTTGCTTAGTCTTGTCCTTCCTCATGCTGGCCTGTCTCTGCTGCTTCCAGAAATTTGGATCTTTGCTTCATCTTTATCCTTCCAATCTTGCCCATTTCTTCCCCATCTTCTGTCTGGCTCACTTTCTTTTACCAGTTCAACTTCACAATTTCCAATCCTTGCTCTCCTCCACCAAACTAGAGTGCAGAGAAGAGCAACCAAGACGATTAGGGGCCTGGAGGCTAAAACACATGCAGAATGGTTACAAGAACTGGGCATGGCTAGTCTAGTGAAGAGAAGGACCAGGGGAGACATGATAGCAGTATTTCTAATATTTGAGGGGCTGCCACAGAGAGAAGGGGGTCAAGCTATTTTCCAAAGCACCTGAAGGCCAGACAAGGAATAATGGATGGAAACTGAACAAGGAGAGATTCAACCTGGAAATAAGGAGAAATCTTCCGACAGTGAGAACAATCAACCAATGGAACAGAAGTTGCCTTCAGAAGTTGTGGGAGCTTCATCACTGGAGGCTTACAAGAATAGACTGGACAGCCACCTGTCAGAAGTGCTATAGTGATGAGTGACATCGAGCTGGCCACCCCCCTCACCATGCCCCCCCCAAGCCCCCCCGAGATCAAACACAACCCTGATGTGGCCCTCAATGAAATTGAGTTTGACATCCCTGGTGTAAGATCTCCTGCCAAGGGCAAAGGGTTGGACTAGATGACCTACAAGATCCTTTCCAACTCTGTTATCCTAAGTACCCAAAATTACTTTTTGAAGATTTAAGTGATTTATCAGTATGGCAGTTATGTGTAAATGCTTAAACCCTGGGTAGGATCTATGCAGGATTGGAAAATTAATTTGGGGCAGCTCTTTATTCTTCTCACAGGTTAGATAGATAGATAGATAGATAGATAGATAGATAGATAGATAGATAGATAGATAGATAGATAGATAGATAAATAGATGATAGATAGATAGATAGATAGATAGATAGAGACACTTTGGTTTTTTGCAACTTTGTTTTGGTACAAACGTTTTCATTTAAGCGCGGCCTTCCAAGCGTGCAAAAAGGCTCTGTGAGAACTTACAGATTTGGAATTACTGAACTTCTGCACAGAAGTCATTGTGTGTCTGACATCTGGGAAGGGCCCAAGATGCTATACAGACTTGTATTTTCCATGCTGTGGTGAATTTGGAACCGGTACACAGCCAAGGCGGAATAAATGTGGACTTCAACATAAGCCCGTTGATCGTTCCTGTTTCACATGGCGAAAGGAGTTGGGCGAATGTGTGGAGCACATCATAAATCCAGGGATACAGGAACTCAGAAAGCTGCAAAAGGCACACACAGCCTGTTATAAAAGAAAGCACTGTGCCTTAATATTATTTTCTGTTTAAAATCTACATGTGTGGTTTGGGACAAAGGCCTTTTGGTGTGGAAATCAGAAGGTTCAGTGTGGTTTCTCCTCCCCTCCTCTCCCCACTTTTTACCTATTACCCCACCTCCACTTCCAGGACCTGTTAGAACCAGTGAAAAACATATGTAGATAAACGAAATGTGATTCTCTGTGAAAATTTGCGTCCCACTGGAACTATGCATAGGATTGCAGCTTGGGTTAAATTTTTTTTTTTTAAAGAAAACAAACTCAAATAAAAACAGAGCTTTTCATATTTTCTGTATGTCCTGCTGTTCTTCTCAAATCGATCTTCTGGTCAAGACTCAACTTTTCAAGCAAAGTGACTAAAATAGCGAACGGCTTGTGGGCCTTGCCTATCAAAACTTTTCTGGTGTCTTGTGTAGTCCTTATTCCTAAATTGGTGTGGCCCGTCAATGGCCTGTGCAGCTAGTAGCTGATTCCAACAGCGAGGAAGCTGGTGTGGTGCTGCGCCAGCAGCCTGTGCAGTTGGCACTCGAGTTAGACAATGAGGAGGCTGGAGAAGATGTGGTCCCAGAGGCAGGGATTCAGCCAAGGCCTTCAGAACCTCCAGAAGCTCCTATAAGTGAAGAGGAAGAAGAGGAGGAGCCTCTTCTCGATGCACGAGTGCGCAGAGCTGCGAAAGGCAGGAGTGGCTCCTCAGGAGGAGGTCTCCTGGAGAGTAAGGCTTGGGACTAATTGGCCACTCCCTTAGCCTATTTAAGGAAGAACGATGACTGATGCAATTTGCAGGAAACAACTTCATTCACACTCCTTCACGTCTTGATTCTAGAAAACGTTTGATTCGGCTCTTGTTTCTCTCTTATCAGTTTTCCTGCAAATTGCTTCTGGGCATTCTGCCAATTACAGTCATCTGAAATATTGTGCCTCAGAATTTATTTATTATTCTTTGGATTCTTGTCGGCTGTTAATGAAGTTAAATTAATAGCCTTTGTTCAGAAAAGGCTGATTTAAATTAGTAAACTAAGATTTTATGGATTTTGTGTGTGCTGTGTTCTTTGGGACCCGTAGCTGGGGCAGAACATAAATGGATGGACTAGTAGCAGCTTTCCAACTCTTAGGTCAGGTGGCAGTGCCATTGTAAAAATCAAATGGTCACTAATGAAATGATCCTGAGTGGAGGAATACCTGTAATCACCACACTGAAAACGGTGCTTAAAATGATGTTGAAATTGTACAGCATTTTGCATTAGTATGTCTTCTAACCATTGTCTTATCTGTTGCCAAAATATAGAAGCAAAACCAGAATTTTTTTTACTCGGCATTATAGAGGGCAAATACAACAAGGGTACAATTTATCTAAAGTTACATATTCTAACAGCAACAAGACTGGCTGTTATTCTAACAGCAACAAGATCCACAAAAATGGAAAAATAAAGAGATCCCCCACAGAAGAAGAAGTGTTAGCTAAACTAATGGACAGACTGACTTTGGAACGTAAAGATAAGAATGAATTAGAGTATTATGAAATCTGGAACAAATTTTACTATTGGCTGGACAGGAGGAGAAATGCTGGGATAAAGGACTATTGACGAGTTAAATGTTTAGAAGTTTTTATGTTAATTTTCTATGTTAGATACAATTGAATTGGATATAGATGTAACCTTCATAGGTGAAAGAATCTATAGTTTTGAAATGTGATAATTAGTGTAAACTTGAATAGAGATAAGGAAGTGTATCAATTATAAGCTAAAATTCGATGAAAATGTTTAAACTGGAGATGTTACACTATGTCCACTGTTTTTAATTTGTATTAATGAAAAAACTTTTTTTAAAAAGAGCCTTGGTGGCACAGCAGATTAAAGTAGTGTTAAGTGACACCCGCTGCCTGCAATTACTGCAAGTTTGAATCTCACCAGGCTCAAGGTTGACTCAGCCTTCCATTCTTCCGAGGTAGGTAAAATGAGGACCCGGATTGTGGGGGCAATAAGCTGACTTTGTATAAAAAAAGAACACCACTGGGGGGGGGGGGCGAAAGCCTTATTAAGCAGGTATATACAAAAGTATGAAGGCTATTGCTTAATGCATTGTAAACCACACTGTGTCTCCGGAGAAGGGCGGCATATAAATTAATTTAAAAAAAAAATTGTACAGCATTTATGCATGCAAATCAGTAGATGGTTTCACATTATGTTACTACCGGTTCGATGCACATGTGCATCAGTGATGGGTTGCTCACGGTTCGCACCGGTTCGCAAGAACCAATAGTAAAAATTTGTAGTAGTTTGGAGAACCGGTAATAATATTGGCTGACCACTCCCCCAAACCAGTCCCAGGCCCGGTTACTGCTCGCTTACCCCGCCCACCTCATCAGAGGCTTTTTTTTTTAACTTTTAAAAGTATTTTTTTCTACAACCTTTTTGGTTGAAGAGGTTGTAGGAAAAACAAATGCCTTTAAAAGCCTCTGGTGATCCCAGCTGAGTTGCCTGAAGGTCAGATGCTTTTAAAAGCATTTTTTTCTGCAAGCTCTTAAAGTTGTAGAAAAAAATGCTTTTAAAAGTTTAAAAAAAAAAAGTTGGCCATGCCCACCCAGTCACATTACCCCCCACCAAGCCATGCCCACAAAATAAACCATGCCCACAGAATAGGTAGTAAAAAATTTTAGAACCCACCCCTGATGTGCATGCTCGCTCCATGTGTGTGCACACCCGCTTTGCACGTGTGACTGCTTTCTGAGCCTGCTCCTGGCATCAAAAACATGCCTAAATAGGATGGCATAGAGTGGGTGGGTGATCCGCTACCAGTTCGGACGAACCAATCCAAACCAGCTGAATACCATATGGATCACCATCTGTAACACAACATACCATATAGAGCAATAATGGAAAGAAAAAGGAAATACGTTTGTAGATGCAGCCAAACCTAAGGACCCAATTAAAGAAAGGGAATTATTTTTAAAAATGTACAATATAACAAGGATAACAGAGTTGGAAGGGACATTGGAGGTCATCTAATGCAATCCCCTGCTGAAGCAGACCCCATACCGTTCCAGACAAATGGCTGTCCAGTCTCTTCTCGGGCAATATCCTGCAATTAATATCTTGTCTGCCAAAGTTGTGGGTATTCCATCATTGGAGATTTTCAAAAAGAGTTTGGACTCCACCAGAATAGAATAGAATAACAGAGTTGGAAGGGACCTTGGAGGTCTTCTAGTCCAACCCCCTGCTTAGGCAGGAAACCCTACACCACAAATGGTTGTCTAACATCTTCTTAAAAACTTCTTTTAAAGTGTTGGAGCATTCGCAACTTCTGGAGGCAAGTTGTTCCACTAATTAATTGTTTCTAACTGTGAGGAAATTTCTCCTTAGTTTTAAGTTGTTTCTCTCCTTGATTAATTTCCACCCATTGCTTCTTGTGCTGCCCTCAGGTGCTTTGGAGAATAGCTTGACTCCCTCTTCTTTGTGGCAGCCCCTGAGATATTGGAACACTACTATCATGTCTCCCCTGGTCCTTCTTTTCATCAGGCTGGACATGGTATAAGGTCTCCTGCCTTCACTAGGGGGTTGGATTAAAAGACCTCTGAAGACCCTTCCAGCCAATGATTCTATAAGGTATGGCCAGGAGGCTTAAGTGGCGCAGCAGACTAAAGCACTGTTATTAACAGTTATTAACATCAGCTGCCTGCAATTACTGCAAGTTCAAATCTCACCAGGCTCAAGGTTGACTCAGCCTTCCATCCTTTCTAAGGTAGGTAAAATGAGGACCCAGATTGTGGGGGCAATAAGCTGACTTTGTATAAATATACAAAAGTATGAAGGCTATTGCTTAACGCATTGTAAGCCGCCCTGAGTCTCCGGAGAAGGGTGGCATATAAATCAAAAAAAATATTTTTTTTAAAGTTCCTCTGAAGTATCCTACAGGAATATATCTTCCATTGGGTGATGGAGGTGGAACCAGATCCTGTCCATGAATACAAGAGATTGTTCCTTGAATGTCCTGGGGAACTGTGGTGCCTAATTTATAACATCACTCCTGATTTCTTTCCTATTTCATGTATATCTAGAAACATTGTTTGTATGTGCCATTTATAATCATGGAGTATCACTTTGATATTTTCATATTCCCATAAATCAAAATATGTTATGATTTTTTTTCCCTGCCTCACCAAGATATCTCATGGCTCATTTATTTTTATCCACCCATAGTAAGGCTTCTAAGAGTGACGTGTCGTCTAATAAAAACAAATAGAAGGTTTCTTCCCAAAATCTAAGATTAGACTTTCCTTCTGCAATTTCTTACAAGATTCTCTCAGAAATAACTTTAATATCAGCTTTTGACTTCAGACAGAAAAAAAAGAATAAATTATGGCAAAACTACTACTAATGCAAAGCACTAAAATAACCCTTATATGTTCCTTATCTGAATCCTCCTTTTTTAGGAATTCCTACATATCTTTAAAGGTTTAAAAATTCTCTGGCGTGATCAAAATCACACACTAAAAAAATGTTTACTTGGTTTCTGCAAATCAGTAATTCATTTGTCCAAGGTTTTTGATTTCAGATTGCCTTCCAATTATACATTTAGGAATTAATACAGTGGTAGAATTTATTTTATTTTTTTTACTATCGCTTTTGTGGGCATGTCTTGGTGGGCGTGGCAGGGGAATCTCCATTCCCACCCCCACTCCAGGGGGAAAGATACTGCAAAATCCCCATTTCCACCCCACTCCAGGGGAAGGATACTGCAAAATTCCCATTCCCTCCCTACTCCTGGGGGAAGGATATTGCAAAATCTCTATTTCCACCCCACTCCAGGGGAAGGATACTGCAAAATCCCCATTCCCACCTCACTCCAGGGGAAGGACACTGTAAAATCCCCATTCCCACCCCACTCCAGGGGAAGGACACTGTAAAATCCCCATTCCCACCCCATTCCAGGGGAAGGATACTACAAACTCCCCATTCCCACCCCACTCCAGGGGAAGGACACTGCAAAATCCCCATTCCCTCCCCACTCCTGGGGGAAGGATATTGCAAAATCTCCATTCCCACCCAACTCTGGGGCCAGCCAGAGGTGGTATTTGCCAATTCTCCAGACTACTCAAAATTTCCGCTACCAGTTCTGCAGAACCTACTGACTAACAGCCCTGAATTAATATCTTACTGAGGAGTCCTTGGTGTTCTCTGAACTTGTTTGTTTTCTTGCAGATGTTTCATTAACCAAACTCGGTAACATCATCAGTGCTAGTCAAGACATCATCAAGACTATCACTGATGAAGTTACTTAGTTGGGTAATGAAACCCCTGCAAGAAAAGAGAGCACCAAGGACCCCTCATTTAAACTACGCTATGAATATTCTCCTTGACTGTTAGCATCTTCCTTTTCACAAAATAAATACTTTAAAGCTTGAGTACTTTTGTCGGATTCAACAGACGGAAAGAATGTATTTCCAACTGCCTCTTTCCTTATATTCTGGTGGTTCTCTCTGTAACATTCTTCATTTTATTCTTTCCCTCTTTTCATTCTTTCATTCTTTCAATGCTTGCCCAGTTTAGCTCTTTACATAACATGATGTTATATATGTTAATGACATTGCAGGCTTAAAGCCAGCACCTCTCTTACTATTAGCAAGTGACTAACTGCACCATCCAAACAATTTGCTTTGATATTTTTGTTTTCCAAACAGGAGCTGGATTTATCCCAATACCTCGCTGACTCTTTTGATCTTCTAAGCAGCGCAAGGGACATATCATGCTAATTTATGACCATCCTAATTTATGACGAAAAGCTTCCATACTCTCCAACATTTGATCTATTCCATACTCAGAGCACTGGGCCCAGAACTGAGATATCCATGGATGATGGTCAAAAGAATCAGGATGGGGACACAAGATTGTGAACCAAAGCATTAAAAAAATTGGCAAGCTTTGATTGCATCTCCCTGATTATCATTTGGTGTTCTTTTACCGTAACTTGTACTCTGAGTCAGATATAAAAAGCCATCGCTTCAGGATTAAATTCAGGAACACCCAGGACTGCAAAGGAATAAATACTTGACTTAATGTACATTTATTCAGTATCCTAAAGCTTCTCCCTTTGCAACCAAAACTAGAATTGTAATTGTCCCAAAGGTGCTTTTTTCAGGAGGCCACTGGACTTTCTTGTTTTTTCTTTGAAGATGTTTCGCTTCTCATCCGAGAAGCTTCTTCAGCTCTGACGGGATAGTGGGGAACGGTATGGAAGGATTTATATTCCTTGCAGACAGCTGGTCATTTGCATCCTTTTAAGCAAATGAAGCACTTGGAGAAAAAATTGCAGACTATAGGAATCAGGAGCACTAACTCAGGTGACCCTGAGGACACAGATAAAATCTGTGTTTTATCTGGATAGCTCAACAGGCTAAAAAGCAGACTAAAGCCTGTTATTAACATCCAGCTGTCTGCAATTACATTAGTTCGAATCTCCCCAGGCTCAAGATTGACTTAGCCTTCCATCCTTTCTAAGGTGGGTACATTGAGGACCCAGTTTGTGGGGGCAATAAGCTGACTTTGTATAAATATACAAAAGTATGAAGGCTATTGCTTAACGCATTGTAAGCCTCCCTGAGTCTCCGGAGAAGGCTAACGCTAGCAAACCAAGCCAAGTCATTCCCATTTCTAAGAATGGCCTTGGATCCCGTATAGGGTTGGAAGGGACCTTGGAGGTCTTCTAGACCAACCCCCTGCCCGTGGCAGGAAATCCTACACCATTTCAGACTTTCTCTGGGCTTGCTGGGATGGATACCCATGATTATAGAAAGAATAGCTGAATAACAGAACAGAATGATAGAGTTGGAAGAGGTGGCAGAGATCCTCCAGTCCAACATGCAAGAGACCCTATAACCATGATGGTGAACTATGGCACGAGTGCCACAGGTGGCACATGGAACCATATGGGTGGGCACGTGAGCATTGCCCTAGCTCAGCTCCGGCACAGCAGCTGATTTTCGGGCCTTCTACGCCCACTGGAAGACAGGAAACAAGCTGTTTTCAGCTTCCGTCGTGCCTCCAGGAGGGTGGGAAAGGCTCATTTTTCACTGTCCCCAGGCTCCAGAGGCTTTCTAGGAGCCTGGGGAGGGCGAAAACTGCCTTCCCCACCCCCCTGGAGGCCCTCCATGTTTCCCGGTCCCACTAGAAATCAGGAAATGGGCCGTTTCCAGTCTCTGGAGGCCTCCGGGGTGGGTGGGTGGGGAAGGCCATTTTCACCTTCCCCAGGCTCCAAGAAAGCCTCTGGAGCTTGGGGAAGGCAAAAAACGGGCCTACCGGGCCCACTGTGCCATCGTGTACCAAAAGAGGAGGAGTGTGGGGGTCGTGTGCATATTTGCAGGGCGCATGGCTCATTGAATTATGGGTGTGGCCATGCGCGCAACCCCCCACACTCCCCCTGCTTTTGGCACCTGATGGCAAAAAGGTTAACCATCACTGCCCTAGACCATTTCAGACAAGTGACTGTCCAGTCTCTTCTTAAAAGCCTCCAGTGATGGAGCACCCACAATGTCTGAAGACAAACTGTCCCACTGGTTAATTGGTATGGGGTGGGGAATTTTTGGTGGGTGGGAGTGTGTCTGGGGATTGTCGTGTGAGTTGGGTTTGGTCTCTGGGTGTTATGTGAATTTCGTTCTATGGATATACTGTGTAGTGTCACGTACCATGACACTAAACTTTATTTATTGATTTAATTGTTCTCATTGTGCAGAGGTTTCTCCTTTTTTCTAGGTTTGCTTTTTGTCCTGCCTTCTGGTGCTTTGGAGAAGAAGTTGACTCCTTCTTCTTTGTGGCAGCCCCTCCAATATTGGAACACTGCTATCATATCACCCCTAGCCCTTCTTTTCACTAGACTAAGGTAAAGGTAAAGGTTCCCCTCACACATAGGTGCTAGTCGTTCCCGACTCTAGGGGGCGGTGCTCATCTCCATTTCAAAGCCAAAGAGCCAGTGCTGTCTGAAGACATCTCCGTGGTCATGTGGCCGGCATGACTCAATGCCAAACGCGCACAGAACAATGTTACCTTCCCACCAAAGGTGGTTCCTATTTTTTCTACTTGCATTTTTTACGTGCTTTCAAACTGCTAGGTTGGCGGAAGGTGGGACAAATCACAGGAGCTCATCCCGTTACACGGCATTAGGGATTCGAACCGCTGAACTGTCGATCTTTTGATCGACAATCTCGGTGTCTTAGCCACTGAGCCACTCAATTTGCAAGCTACACTCTAGGCACTTGGAACAAATCAATGAATGGGGATTTACCAAAAAGCATTTGGAGGTGTTGGAAGAAATATCCAGGTCCAGTTCCAAGCCAGGAGAAAGGCACTGGAAACAAAATGGAGGCTGGAGGCTGATCGGAAAAAGGGTCCGTTTATTGATGAAGCAGAAGAACACGGGTGGTTCTGGGCAACTGGCCACATGGAGTTGAAAGTGTGTGTGTGAGGGGGGGTATTTATACCTTCTCTTTGCATTTGAACTTCCTGTGCAAGAACATGTATTCTATTGGCTGTTGTCAGACTCCCATGGGGCCATGTACAAATCCTAAGAGTTTGTCTGAGCTACGTTTGGTAGAAGTTCGGGCTGCTGATGCAATGAAGGGGCTTGTTGGGCAATTTCAATTGTGGCTGAGGGCTAATCCTACTTTTGTCCAGATCTTGCTGCAGGGAATTTTTGCCTATGAATAGAGCTATCTATCTCTTTTAAGTGCTGACATCTGTTTTCCAAGAGCATGTTTCTCCATTTCTCCTCCAGGGGAAATATAATATTCTGTCTTTTTCATATTTCTCAAAATATTTCATTCTTCTAGAAGTGGGGTGGGTGCTAACTTTCTACAGGGGGGAAGGGTTTTAAAGGGTGAGGGAGAGGAAGATCTCCAACTCTCCTGCCCGTGTCTTCTAACACTGTCCTATTTTGAACAAGGACCTGCCGACGATCAAACGAACCGAGTACACAATGCAACGTTCATCACAACAGCTTCGTTGTTTCTCGGCGGTATTAGCAGCAATTCTTGAAGCACCAAATTACACCAGACGTAAATGTTTTCTCTTTTTTGTTTTGTTTTGTTTTTTTGAACCTGAGCTTGTCTAAATGCATGTTAATCTTTGCAAGAACGAACATACAGAAATACCAGACGCGGCTTAGAAGTTCGGTGTTTGGTTTGTATTTTTGTTTTTTTTTAAAAAAGGCCTGTCTTGTAAGCAAGCTTAAATAGACACTTTGGTGCCAAACTATGTCAGTCAAATTATTATTGGCTCAAGACGTACCTCGCAGAAGCTGTTACATTCTTTACCTGCAGCAGAGTGGCATTTGGGGAAAAAAAGGTGCAAAATTCTTCTACAGCTTGGATTTCTTTTTTTGGTCTGTTTTCAAAGAAATTGCCTTCAGTCTCCTCACTGAGCTCTACTGGGAAGGGCCAAGCCTCAAGTCCCCCCGGGAAGCTGATTCCAAAAAATTAAAAACTGATCCACCAGAGAGCCTGAATTAAAAAAGCAATTTCAGTGATTCCCAGCAGAATGCGAGCGAAATCCAAAGTAAACAAAAATAAGCCAAAACACAACTGTCTATGAATTTCTGTCTCTCTTACACACTCAGATGCACACAGATGCTCACTCTGTCTGCTCTGCGGTGCTGCCCCATTTTGTATGCAAGAGCCCCTAATCCAGAGGTGAAATCCAGCAGGTTCTGACAGGTTCTGGAGAACTGGTCACGGAAATGTTGAGTAGTCGGGAGAACCGGCAAATACCACCTCTGGCTCGCCCCAGAGTGGGGTGGGAATGGAGATTTTGCAATATCCTTCCCCCGGGAGTGGAAAGTGAATGGGGATTTTGCAGTATCCTTCCCTGGAGTGGGGTGGGAATGGAGATTTTGCAATATCCTTCCCCTGCCATGCCCACCAAACCACACCAAACCACGCCAGGGGTGAAATCCAGCAGGTTCTGACAGATTCTGGAGAACTGGTAGCGGAAATTTTGAGTAGTTCGGAGAACTGGCAAATACCACCTCTGGCTGGCCCCAGAGTGGTGTGAGAATGGGGATTTTGCAGTATCCTTCTCCCAGGAATGGGGTGGGAATGAGTATTTTGCAGTAGCCTTCTCCCAGGAATGGGGTGGGAATGGGGATTTTGCAATATCCTTCCCCCAGGAGTGATGTGAGAATGGAGATTTTGCAGTATCCTTCCCCCAGGAGTGGGGTGGGAATGGAGATTTTGCAGTAGCCTTCCCCCAGGGGTGGGGTGGGAATGGAGATTTTGCAGTAGCCTTCTCCTGCCACGCCCACCAAGCCACATCAAGCCATGCTCACAGAACCGGTAGTAAAAAAATTTGATTTCCACCACTGCCCTACTCATTAGGGCAAGAATGCCTATTTATGAATCGATATCAGTGAATGCTTTATTGTAAAAATATCTATCAGAAATTCGAAGGAGAGGCTCTAAGCCAGGAGTCTTGGTTGATGCGAAGGATGGGTGCGTGCAGTGGTGGGATTCAAGTAATTTAACAACCGGTTCTCTGCCCTAATGATTTCTTCCAACAACCACTTTGCCAAACCGCTCAGAAAGTTAACAACCGATCCTCCCGAAGTGGTACGAACCGGCTGAATCCCATCGCTGGATGCGTGCATGCTTGTTTTCCCGATTGTTCTTCTCAACGGACACGAATAGCTTTCATGAAGATACTAGAGCTAATTTCAAGACAGTTCTGAACGCCCGTCTTCCCTCAACGTCGGCAGCATTGGAAGATGGAGCTGATTCGTTTCTGCTTCACCTGCAAATGTAGGTGCTGTGAGACGGGAAAACAGATTTTGTTTCTGAACCTCTTTCCTTTCCTTTCTTAGATATGGATGTTCTGTTTTCCTCCCAGAAACCTACTTATCTATTACCTACCTACCTACTTACTTACTTATTCCCCCTCCCTCCCATCTTCCTTTCCTCTCCTTCCTTTACTTCTCTGTCTCATTCTCTTTTCTTTCTTTCCCCTACTTTCCCTTCCCTTCCTTCTTCTTTTGTTTCTCATATCTTCCTCCCTCCCTCCCTCTTCTTTCTCTTCTGTTCCTTCACCTTCTGATATTCCTTCCTTCCTTCCTCCTCCCTCCCTCCCTCCCTCCCTCCCTCCCTCTTCTTTCTCTTCCCTTCCTTCACCTTCTTATTCTTTCCTTCCTTCTTCCTCCCTCTCTTTTCTTTCTCTTCCCTTCCTTACCTTCTTATTCCTCCCTCCCTCCCTCCCTTTTTTCCCTTCCCTTCCTTCACCTTCTGATATTCCTTCCTTCCTTCCTCCTCCCTCCCTCCCTCCCCTTTCTCTTCCCTTCCTCCACCTTCTTATTCCTTCCTTCCTTCCTCCCTCCCTTTTCTTTCTCTTCCCTTCCTTCACCTTCTGATATTCCTTCCTTCCTTCCTTCCTCCCTCCCTCTTCTTTCTCTTTCCTTCCTTCACCTTCCTTCCTTCCTTCCTCCTCCCTCCCTCTTCTTTCTATTCCCTTCCTTCCTTCCTCCCTCCCTCCCTCCCTCCCTCCCTCCCTCCACAAAGAGGAGATGGTCAATTTATTTTCCAAAGCACCAGAGGGCAGGACAAGAAATCATGGATGGAAACTAATCAAGAAGAGAAGCAACCTGGAATTAAGGAGAAACTTCCTGACAGTGAAGACAATAAATCTGTGGAACAGCTTGCCTCCAGATGTTGTGGGTGCTTCATCACTGGAGATTTTTAAGAAGAGACTGTCTGAAATGGCAGTCTCTTCTTGTCTGAAATGGCACAGGACTGAAAGACTTCCAAGGTCCCTTTCAGCTTGGCTCTGATTCTGATTCTCCCTCCCTCTGAATAACCTGCAGCAGCTCAGAACATCTATCCTCAGCATGTAAAGTCCGTAGAAGTGAGGATGTTCCCAGATTACTTTTTCCAAACTGCTTCTAAGAATTTGGAGAGGGAAAATTATAATGGCAGGATTATAATTATAATGCACCTATCTGATGCAGCACCCAGGAAGTCAGCCTGTTACCCTCTCCTGCAGTTGGGGGGGGCACCATTCCATGGTGAGGAAGAGATAAGATCCAACTGGTTTTTTGCAGGAGGGACGATGGGGGTTAGTGGCCCGTCATGGCTTCCCTCCAGTAACAAAACATCTCAAACTGCTCCCAAATGGGTTATCAATCTATCCTTCAGTCCGCTTCAAGTCAACATTCGCCACCACAAGTAAAATAAACCAATCCACTTTGCTACCCTCAGTCAGGCAATATATAAAATATTCATTTGCATGTCTAGATCCTCCTGAATACACTGGCTCTTTCTCTCACTTTGAGCTATTCCTCAAAGCAGGGAGTTGATTGATTTATTTAGCCTAAAGGTCATGCAGTGACTAAAGCAGGGCGTGAGGAGCAGAGAACGGGTGGGCACCTGAACTTCCTTCTGCCCATAACAGCGATTCAATGCAGGTTTCATGAGCCAGGTGTCCAGGTAAATTAGGCAAAAGCAGGTATTTGGGAATACTACAGTGTTGTTGATTGAAGGCCAATCCGTATGACCAGTTTGATCTGATCCTGACAACCTGGTGTACCAAGCATTCGATTTCTATGGCACCAAAATCATCAGATTCTTGGCTGAAAGAACCATATCTTGTGAACTAAAGTGGGAATCCATCTTTGCTCAAATGACTCTTTTCTAGAGTTCATGTTCAAACAGGAATGCAATGGCTCAGTGGCTAAGATGGTGAGCTTGTCAATTGAAAGGTCGGCAGTTCAGCGGTTCGAATCCCTAGTGCCGTGCAAAGGGGTGAGCTCCTGTTACTTGTCCCAGCTTCTGCCAACCTAGCAGTTCGGAAGCACGTAAAAAATGCAAGTAGAAAAATAGGGACAACCTTTGGTGGGAAGGGAACAGCATTCCGTGCGCCTTTGGCGTTGAGTCATGCCGGCCACATGACCAAGGAGATGCCTTCAGAAAGTGCTGGCTCTTTGGCTTTGAAACAGAGATGAGCACCACCCCTTAGAGTTGGGAATGACTGGCACATATGTGCGAGGGGAACTTTTACCTTTACCTTTAGAGTTCATGTGTAAATGAAGCTTCCAAATAACTCAAGTGTTTGTTGGAACTAAGGACATAATGTGGACTGACGCAATCATTGATGAAGACTGAAGTGTGCTGAGAA
Organism: Masticophis lateralis; assembly: GCA_030761175.1. NCBI lineage: Eukaryota > Metazoa > Chordata > Lepidosauria > Squamata > Colubridae > Masticophis > Masticophis lateralis. The sequence goes on along the minus strand of JAUDYJ010000006.1, from coordinate 83,710,127 downwards.
CAATGGAATGCAAGATTTCCCAAACTGCAATTAGATTGCAAACCAAGGACAATTATTAAAATGATTTCTAAATAAATTTAACCATCAATGAAAAAGTCATTCCCGGTCATGCATACAATTCTAATTCGATTTCACTCTCCGAGATTTCACCATAAGCCCCTTCTTCCCGATCATCAAAACCATCAGTCACAAAATCACAAGGCACCAAAACATAAAGGATTTCCAGTCATTGATGAATGTCAATGACAGCTTTCCTCTAATCCAAGAAGTCGTTTTCCCCATCTCAGAAAGTTCTGCCAATTTCACCAACTCCTCCTCCATGATGAGTAATGAGGAATCTTTCCATTTCAATTAACTGATTAACAGAGTTGGAAGGGATCTTATAGGTCATCTAGTCTGACCCCCGCCCAAGCAGGAGACCCTACATCATTTCTGACAAATGGCAGTCCAATCTTTTCTTGAAAGTCTCAAGTGATGAAGTCCCACAACTTCCGGAGGCAACTTCTGTTCCATAGGTTGTTTGCTCTCACTGTCAGAAAGTTCCTCCTCATTTCTAGGTTGAATCTCTCCTTGGTCAGTTTCTATCCATTATTCCTTGTCTGGCCTTCAGGTACTTTGGAAAATAGTTTGACCCCCCTCCTTTCTGTGGCAGCCCCTCAAGTATTGGAAGACTGCTACCATGTCTCCCCTGGTCCTTCTCTTCACTAGACTAGCCATACCCAGTTCCAGCAACCGTTCATCGTATGTTTTAGCCTCCAGTCCCCTCATCCTCTTGGTTGCTCTCTTCTGCACTTTTTCTAGAGTGTCATCTTTGTGGATAAATTCATCTTGTCCAATAATCATGAAAAAATCTTCCATTGCTCTTTTCTAACTCTTTATTCATCAATCCTAAAAGGCTGCAGAGATTCTCAGTCAGCCAGGTCATGGTTGTCCCAAAAGTGCTTTTTTCAAGAGGCAACTGAACTTTCTTGTTTTTCTTTGAAGACGTTTCCCTTCTCATCCAGGAAGCATCTTTAGCTCTGACTGGATGGTGGGGGAATAGAAGGACTTATATTCCTTTATATTTATATTCCTTGCAGACAGTTGTTCATTTTGAGGGTCGTTGAAGCACTTGGAGGTTTATCTGTGTCCTCAGGGTCACCTGAGTAGTGCTAATGGTTCCTGTAGTCTGCCATTTTTCCTCCAGAAGTCAAAGGGTGTTCATCCCAAATTAAATAGCCAAAAGTCTATAGCAGTGATGGCTAACCTTTTTGCCATTGCGTGCCAGGAAAGGGGGGGGGCGAGGGAGGGTCACGCACGCGCATGCCCACACTGATAATTCTATGCGCCCTGCCCTGCGCATGTGTGCACAGCCTCCCTCCCCCGCTCCTGGCACTTGATGGCCTGATAGAGAGGCTCCTAGAGATTCCTAGAGGGGCTCCTAGAGACTCCTAGAGAAGCTCTGGAGGCTGGGGATAGCAAAAAAGTCACTTTCTGTCCCACTGGGAGTTGGCAAATGGGCCGTTTCAGGCCTCAGGGGGAGTGGGAAAGGCTGTTTTCGCCCTTCCCAGATAAATAGAGAGGATCTGGAGCCAGATAAGAAAGAAAAACGGGCCTTCCCTCCATCCCCAGGCTCTCCGGAGGCAGGAAACAGCCTGTTTCCCTACTTCTGGTGGGCCCAGAAGGCTCCAAAATCACCTGGCCGGCGCACTGATATGGCTACATGTGCCACCTGTGGCAGACGTGCCATAGGTCCACCATCACGGGTCTATAGAAACGGACAAGTAAGTCCATTTGCCTCCTGAAAAAACACCTTTTGGACAATACTAAAAGGAAAAGAGAGTACGATTAGAAGCCACTTGTTTATATCTTTATACAGATAGTCCCTGACATACGACCACAACTGAGCCCAAAATTTCCTTTGCTAAGTGAAACATTTGTTAAGTGAATTTTGCCCCATTTTAAGACCTTTCCTGCCACCGTTAAGGGAATCACTGCCATTGTTAAATTAGTGACACATTATTAATGGAATCTGCCTTCCCCGTTGACTTTGCTCATCAGAAGGTCACAAAAAGGGATCACATGACCGCAGGAGACCTGTATCGGTTCTCATCTTTAAAGTGTTCTGTGGCTTAGGGCCTGGGTATTTACGAGACCACCTTCTGCCACCAATAACCTCCCACCGGCCAAAACGCGCCCACAGAGAGGGTCTCCTCAGGGTGCCGTCGGTCAAGCAATGTCGACTGGCGGCCCCCAGGGGGAGAGCCTTCTCTGTGGGAGCACCCACCCTCTGGAACGAGCTACCCCCAGGGATACAACTGATCCCGGATCTCCGTACTTTCCGCAAGGCCCTGAAGACTTTTCTATTTTAGCATGCCGGACTGGCTTTAAAAAAAAAATTAATCAGTTAATTTTATGGGTAAGGGGTTTTAAATTGGGGAAGCCAAATTGATTTAATTACGTTTTAAATTATCTTAATTTTCATATTGTATGTATTTTAATTTTGGCTGTTCACTGCCCTGAGTCCTTCGGGAGAAGGGCGGTATACAAATTTTAATAACAACAACAATAACAACAACAATAATAATAACAATAACAACAACAATAATAATAAAAACCATGCCAGTTGCCAAGCATCCAAATTTTAATCATGTGAACATGGGGATGCTCCAATGGTCGTGGGAAAAAAGGGTCATAAATCACATCTTTCAGTGGCGCTGTAATTTCAAACAGTCACTAAAGGAGCTGAAGGAGCTTCTTGGATGTGAAGTGAAATGTCTTCAAAGAAAACCCAGAAAGTCCAGTTGCTTTCTGGAAAAAAGCATCTTTGGGACAACCATGACCTGAATGACAGGAGAATCTCCATAGACACTAAAGAAGCGGTTGTAAGTGAAGGACTTCCTAACCTAGATAGATATACAGGAGTGGCCAAAATGGTGGAAACCTTTTGGGAAAAGTGTATTTTCTAAAACTAGCTAATAACATCAGTTTTCTTTGGAGTACTACCATAAAATTATATATCAATGGGAAGATAATTTAATCAAGAATGTAATGCAAGAACTTTTATGGAGGATTTGCTATTAGAATAGCAGTTACAGTATAAAGAAGAAAAGTGAAACACGTAGAAAAAAAATGAGATATACAAAAATGATCACCATGTCAGTGAATACTTAGTTGGGTAACCTTTAGCATGAATGACGGCCTTACAACATCTTCCCATGGAGGGAACCAAGTCTTTTAGTTCTGCAGCTGTTATAATGTGAAACCAAGATTGAAGGATTGCTTCTATTAACTGGGTTTTATTGCTGGCTCGCTTCTGACTAACAAGTTTCTTTAGTCGGCTCCATAGATTTTCAGTTGGATTCCAGCAGTGGAATAGGATTATCTTGAAACTCAAAAAAAAAAAAAAAAAAGTGGTGTTATTAGCCATCAAACCTCAAAAATACACTTTTCCCCAAAGGTTTCCACAATTTTGTCACAACTGTATTTTCCATGTTTTCTAGGAATAGTTTTTCTTCTTTTCCCTGTCTTCTTTTTTTCTCTCTCTCTTTTCTTTCTCATATTTGCATTCCTATAGTGTTTGCTTTTTTATTATTTTATCTTATCATTACCAGGTACCCTTGGCTTATTAAAAAAAAAAAACTTCATAAAATCTTTTAATTGAAACCTATTTTAGAAAAAAGAAAAAAATGCATTCCTTCTTCAGAAGCATCAAAGGAAAAGTTGCAGCCCTCCTTGCCATCCTCCTCCTCCTCCTCCTCCTCAACTTTCAAATGTTTCTCTCTTTTTTAATTTTTTTTATTTTTTAAACAAAACATAAAAACAACCATCATCCATTACAATTACAGAAAGTGCGTCGATCGGTTACAATTCTTTTGTGCTTAATCCCATATCCAAAATGTACAAATTATTTGTCAATTTATTATATCTCATTGTGTTATTATTCTCATTTAACATTTATTTAACAATGGCCTGTATCCCCTAAAAATCATATCATATATTTTATTATTACATTTATTTCATACTTCATACTTCATTTCCATGCTTTCTTATCTAGCCATTGATAAAATAAATCCCATCCCATATAATATTGCTTTCAAACTTTCAAATGTTTCTGATGCTGATGGAATATGTTCACCCTGCTCACTACCTCAAAGGCCGGCTCCAAGGCTGACCACTCGAACCAAGAAAGCAAATAAACAGATTTTGCATGACCTCATGCCAGCACGCATAACACACCCAACACGTTACAAAAGAGGAGCGCAGAACTCTTTCAATGAAGCTGAAAGCCTAATCATAAAAAGCAACAATGGACAAACCCCATTTCACTCCGGGATGTGGGTAATTGGAACTTCCTGTCTCCAGGCGCAAATGACAGATGTCAACTGGCAAGATTGCCATAAGGCGCCACCCCAACAACTTTCATTACCATTTCCTTCTCAGATCTTAAAAGCCGAATTCTATGAATTTTGCACCAAGCAGACTGAGAGAGCCTCTCTGCCAGGGAATGAAGCCAAAAGCCAGCTGGGTCCAAGACGGAGGAGTAATCCTGGCCCGGGGATTTTTTAAAGTAGAGTTTCAACCAATTTCCCATTGGTGTATACTCTTTCATCTCTCAGTAGCCTCATGCTTCCCCCAAGCTCTGTCAAAAGACTCTGTCGATCAGTGGTGGGTTGCTACCGGTTCGCTGATAGCAGCGGTGGCGGGAGGCCCGGATGTCGTCAAATACACTCTGTGCATGCGCAGAAGTGGTGCGGCGCATGTGAGCAAACTGGTAGCAAAGATAAGTGAAACCCACCACTGCTGTCGATCCTGAAAACTGGATGCATGCAGTAACACTTAGACTTATATACCACTTCACAGTGCTTTACAGCCCTCTCTAAGTAGTTTACAGAGTCAGCATATTGCCCTCCAACAATCTGGGTCCTCATTTTACCGACCTTGGAAGGATGGAAGGCTGACTCAACCTTGAGCCAGTGAGAACTGAACTGCTGAACTGCAGTCAGCTGGCAGTCAGCAAAACTAGCCTGCAATACTGCATTCTCACCACTGCACTACCACGGCTCTTAAGTGCAAGGATCAGTTGCAAGTTGCTTTTCTCAACACAATTATAACTTTAAATTCAATTATCAAATTACTTCGGAAGAAGAGAATATAGAGTATTTAGCTATGCCAATCACAAGATCCCATCCAAAGGATAGTGCTAGCAAGCTGATCGTAATCCTAGGATGAAGAATCATCTTGATTTCCACAGATCATTTATTTGCAAAAACTAAAATCATCTGGGAAGTTTTCTACAGCAAGATATAAGGATGCTTATTCAGATTGAGGATTTTACAGGAGCAAATAAATTTTTGGCAAAGTTATGAGTTATGGGAATGAATAAAGTCCTAATACCTGGCAGCATTTTTTTGACATGATTGAGTGAAGTCATTTATTTACGCTATTAGACTAAAGACAGAAGATAGGATAGAAAATCTGGATCAGGAATGTCCAATCTTGGAAACTTTAAAACTTGTAGACTTCAACTCCCAGAATTCCTCAGCTGGCCATGCTAGCTGAGGAATTCTGGGAGTTGAAATCCACAGGTCTTAAAAATTGCTGAAGTTTCATGCTCCTAATAGAATAAAAGAGCTGGAAGGGATTTTTTTAAATCTTATAGTCCAACCCCCTGTTCAGATAGGAAACACTATACCATTTCAGATAAATGGTTGACTAATCTCTTCTTCAAAAACCTCCAATGTTGGAGCACCCATAACTTCTGGAAGCAAGCCGTTCCACGAATTAATTATTCTAACTGTCAGGAAATTTCTCCTTAGTTCTAGGTTGGTTCTCTCCTTGATTAGTTTCCATCCGTTGTTTCTTGTCCTGCCTTCAGGTGCTTTGGAGAATAGTTTCACCCCATTCTTCTTTATGGCAGCCCCTCAAATACAGGAAGTGAGCTATTATGTCACCCCTAGTCCTTCTTTTCATTAAACTAAAGGTAAAGGTTCCCCTCACACATATGTGCTAGTCATTCCCGACTCTAGGGGGCGGTGCTCATCTCCGTTTCTAAGCCGAAGAGCCAGCGCTGTCTGAAGACGTCTCCGTGGTCATGTGGCCGGCATGACTAAACGCCAGAGGCGCACGGAACGCTGTTCCCTTCCCACCAAAGGTGCTCCCTATTTTTCTACTTGCATTTTTTATGTGCTTCCGAACTGCTAGGTTGGCAGAAGCTGGGACAAGTAACAGGAGCTCACCCCGTTACACAGCACTAGGGATTTGAACTGTTGAACTGCCGACCTTTCGATCGACAAGCTCAGCATCTTAGCCACTGAGCCACCGCATCCCCATCATTAATCTAGACATAACCAATTCCTGCAACCACCGGTCTCAGCAAAACACTTATGAACAATGGTGTTAATGCAGATGCTTCTGGATGAGCACAAATCTCCGAGCCACTGATTGTCAGTCACAAGAAATTGCCCACTAATACACAGACAAAAGCCACAGCTGGGTCTCCCTGGATGAAACAGTGGCTGGTTTTGTCATAAGACCAGACTCCTGCCTGGAAAGGTGGCCCAAGTTCTCCTATCTCAACTCCACCAATTGCCACTCCCACTTTGCTGCATTCCTGGCTTATTACACGGAGCTCAGTGAGTTTTACCAAGTTGAGCTTGTAATCGGTTTATGCCTTGAAGGCAACATTTCAATCAAAGGCATTTTCCAAGGCCAGGGAAAGAGAGGCTTCCCAATCGGAGGATCTTACTCAATTACTCACTGCCTGCAGCAGTAAATTCCAGAGGCTCATTAAATGCTATGTCAAGAAGAACATGTTAGTCAGGCTTCCTCCAAACGGGCGCCTTCAGGTGTGTTCCACCATCTCTGGAGAAGGTTGAGTTACTTTTGACGAACTGCATAATTTGGGCCCCTGGAAGCCAAGCTTAGAAGATTAAACCTGGCTTTGCCCAACAGCCAAGACTACAATGTTCTTAGCCAGTTTTTGCCTCCATGTGCTGTACAAATCCAAGAAAATAGATTAACTCAGTTAATCTACCATGGTTCTTCATGTTTTGAAACACAAGGAGATTAACTCAGTCTGGAGGTGACCCCAGATATGGAAGCTACACAGTATGATGAACGATTGAGGGAACTAGGTAGGTCTAGTTTTAGTGAAGAGAAGGGTTAGGATTAGGGTGATATGATAGCAGTCTTCTGGTATTTGAGGGGCTGTGGCAGAGAAGAAAAGGTTGACCTATTGTCCACAGCACCTGAGGGCAGGATGAGAAGGAATAGATGGAAGATCATTAAAGAGAGAGAGAGATCCAACCTAGAATTAAGGAGAAATGTCCTATCATGAGAACAATTAATCAGTGGAATGGCTTACCTTCAGAAGTTGTGGGAGTTCCATCAACTGAGGTTTTCAAGATGAGATTGGACAACTATTTGACAAGGATAGTATAGGGCAGAGGTCTTCAAACCTGGCAGCTTTAAGACTTGTGGACTTCAACTCCCAGCATAGCTGGCTGGAGAATTCTGAGAGTTGAAGTCCACAAGTCTTAAAGCTGCCAAGTTTGAAGAGCTCTGGTATAGGGTCTCCTCCTTGGACATGGGATTGGACTAGATGATCTCCCAGGTGCCTTCCAACCCTATTATTCCATGTTGAATTAGCTCAATTAACCTACCATGGTTTTGAAACACAGCTACTGTCATTTCCTGTCCCCTATATGTTAAAAGGCTGCAGGATGTATTGCACCTGGCACCCTTGACTTATCTCATAGAAAAATCAATGAGTCAGGTGTGTCTCAAACTTCAATGGAAATCCCAAGATTTTCCAGAAATCCCAAGACTGGAATGTTGACAAGCATCCTGGAAGATGGCAATGGCCATTCCACGTCAGTCACGTTGCCCGGGAAATTATTATTAAATGTCACAAGGAACTAATTTTGACTTGCCCTGTTAGGGTTCTTGTTTTTACACCACATTAGCTCAACATGCCTGGTACGTGTTCATGATCCATTATTGTCTCTGTGTTTGCCATTCCTGTGATTCCCCCACCCTTTTCTTTTTCTTTGGAAGTTGTAACATTAGAACATAGAAGAATAGGGAGAGAGGAAGGGTATGAGAAGGAGAAGTATGGGGATGGAAAGAAGAGGGAAGGAGGAAGAGTATGACAATGAGAAGTATGGGAAGGGAAAGAAGAGGGAGGGAAGGAGGAAAGGTATGACAAGGAAAAGTATGGGAAGGATAATCACCAACCTTTATCTCCCTTGTCACTCTGCCAAAGATCTACTTGGCAAAGCCACATAGAGTCCAGAATCAAACAGAGATGCTGACTGGAAACAGAATTAACAACATTACTTTCCTGCAAAGGGCCCACATGCCTTTGCTTCTCTTTTAAGCCTTATGGGAGGGGCCAATCATTTCCAGGCCTTACTCTTGAATCGTCCCTTTTGTTTTAACTGTTCTTGCCTTCTTGCAACTCTGCACATGCGCGCATTAGGAACAGGCTCCCCCTGTTCCTCTGCCTCTCTGATGTCTGATACTGGAGGCTCTGGAGTCCGTGCATAACTCCCAGATGGCCCTGGTCCCATCTGCCTCCAATGCAGAGCCCTCGTCTGAACCTTCCCCAGACTCCAGGATTGACCCATGTTAATCCACAGCCTCCCCACTGTCTGACTCCGCTGCTAGTTCCACAGGCTGCTGGCGGACCACAACACGCCCCACCCATGCCAGCAGAGGAGGCATGCTGCAGCAGACCCTATTGGCCAGGTAATCCTGGCTGCTGTTGCTCCTGCCCTTTGGAACATCTTATACCACCTCCTAGTGAGGTCAACTCCCACTCTCCTGACCTTCCCCAAGAGTTTAATGACCTGGTTCTTCCAGTTGGCTTTGGGGGAGGGGGTGTCTCATGGATGTGTTTGATAGGTTAAAAAGAAATCCCACCAGTTCAGCCTACTCCCTCCCTCCCCATCTTTTAGTTATAGCTGATCATTTGTATTTTTGTAGTGTTTTATTCTTATTGTATAGGTGTTTTTTTTTTATATTGCTTTATTCTTTCTAACACTGTAAGCCACCCAGAATCATCTTGTGGTGGCATGGGCAGCAAACACATAAGGAAGGAAGGAAGGAAGGAAGGAAGGAAGGAAGGAAGGAAGGAAGGAAGGAAGGAAGGAAGGAAGGAAGGAACCAACAGCAAGGTAGGTTGACTCAACTACAGAGTTGGTGGGTACACCAGTGGAAGAGCTAAACTACCAGATTATGAACAAATCTTAATGGAGATCCCAAAGGTGCTTTTTCAGAAGGCAGTTGGACTTTCTTTGTTTTTCCTTGAAGACATTTTGCTTCTCATCCAAGAAGCTTCTTCAGTTCTTGGATGAGAAGCCAGACGTCTTCAAAGAAAAAAACAAAGGAAGTCCAGTTGCCTTTAGAAAAAGCACCTTTGAGACAACCATGTCCTGAGAATCTCCACAGACATCATCATGGAGAAAATATATCTCTGGGGTCACTACTAGTTGACCCCGACTTGATCAAACAATCAACCTCTAAATCAAGACCCATGGACAATAAGATAAACGCAATTATGAAATCGTATATATTTTTGAGTTGTACATAATGAAGAGTTCGTCTTCAAGAATATTAAATAGGTTATTGACAGTGGTGAGATTCAATTTTTTTTACTATTGGTTCTGTAGTAAAAAAAGCTACTGGCTTGGTGGATGTGGCATGGCTTGGTGGGCATGGCAGGGGAAGGATACTGTAAAATCTCCATTACCACCCCCTTCCAGGGGAAGAATACTGTAAAATCTCCAGTACTGCAAAATCCCCGTTTCCTCCACATCAGCTGGGACTCGGAAGAGAGAGAATAGATAGGGGTGGGACCAGTCAGAATTTTTACTACCAGTTCTCTGAACTACTCAAAATTTCCGCTACAGGTTCTCCAGAACTGGTCAGAACCTGCTGCAACCCACCTCTGGTTACTGAGTGCTTTTGATTTCTGTATGCAGGAACGATGACATTCATTCATTCATTCATTCATTCATTCATTGAGGCTTTTCTAACTGACTAGTTCTAAATCAGATTTTGAGCTTCAATTGGCACTCAACACTGCTCCTTGTGAGTAACCTCCCACCAAGGGAGATCCTGTCAACTTGATGTCAAGTCAAAGCAATCTTTATTATGATCATAGGCCAGCCTAACTCCATGTCAGTATTTCCAGAACAGAGGGAGGGGGGGAGGGAGGGGGAGGGAGAGAGAGAGAGAGTGGCAAAGAGAAGAAAGAAACAGATTTTATCTAATGAGGAACTCTGACAGCCCTTCATCCATTGGGGGATAGGATTAAGGCTTTCCGTTGCTTTTGTTCAAACAAAACAAATGGATGGAATTCTAGAAGATATTTAAGCAATAACCATTTCTCTTTTTTTGCTATTGCTTTGCAAGTTCAAACACATTTCTGTAGCATACAATGATTATGAGAGCCGACCGAAAGCATTCCAGAAAAGGTGGGAGTGGACCATTGTTTTAAATATATTACAAGTTGAAAACATTTCCGTTTTCTGGGCTGCCAAACGGAAAGAGCTGAAATCCATGACAGTTGAAACCCAGATTCTCTATAAGGGTTTAACCCACCGAGTCTCACTTTCAGCATCAGAATTCTTCAGAGTTCTTCCTTTCACTTGACTATTTTATTTATTTATTTATTTATTTATTTGCCTTCTGCCTTTTTCATTTTTCTTTGCTTGCACTTTTATTCTGCTCTTTCACCCACGAGGTGTTCAGAGTGACTTTCATGCAGCAAGGGAAAAAAGACCAACCCTTGCCTTAGGCTGGTAACCAAAAAAACCACGAGGCAAAATGAAAATTGAATGGGGAAGGAAATGGAAGGGGGAAGCAAGTTCAGACACCAAATCTTAAAATTGAAGATTAGTTCTAAAATCACGACCAGCTGGATTTTGTTCACAGAGAGGTAAAACTGGAGGCCTGGGAGACTGTCTCCTTTCCCTGCTTCTTGTTTTGCCTCCAGGGGACAAAATGGACAGTCTGTTTTGCAGATAGTGGTGGAATTTTAGACTGACTTCTGGTGAGCTCCATGACTCCATACCTACATTAATGACTTTGGAGAAATAATTCTTCTTCTTCTTCTTCTTCTTCTTCTTCTTCTTCTTCTTCTTCTTCTTCTTCTTCTTCTTCTTCTTCTTCTTCTTCTTCTTCTTCTTCCTCTTCCTCTTCCTCTTCCTCTTCCTCTTCCTCTTCCTCTTCTTCTTCTTCTTCTTCTTCTTCTTCTTCTTCTTCTTCCTTTTCCTCCTCGTCCTCCTTTTCTTCTTCTTCTCCTCGTTCTCCTCATCTTCCTCCTCCTCCTCCTCCTCCTCCTCCTCTTCTTCTTCTTCTTCTTCTTCTTCTTCTTCTTCTTCTTCTTCTTCTTCTTCTTCTTCTTCTTCTTCTTCTTCTTCCTCTTCTTCTTCCTCTTCTTCTTCCTTTTCCTCCTCTTCTTCTTCCTCCTCCTCTTCTTCCTCTTCCTCTTCTCCTCTTCCTCCTCCTTCTCCTCCTCCTCCCGCCTGCCCCCTCCTCCTTTTCCTCCTACCCCTACCCTTACCCTTCCCTTTACCCCTACCTTCTCTCTCCCCCTCCTCCTCCTTCTCCAACTGTAAGATCATACTGCATCCAATTCTGGTCACCATAGTATTAAAAAGATGTTGCGAAGTCCAGAGAAGAGCAAGAAGAATGATTAAAGGGATGGAGGCTAAAACATATAAAGAACAGTTACAGGAATTGGGTATGTCTTGTCTAATGAAAAGAAGGACCAAGGGAGACCTGACAGCAGTGTTCCAATATTTGAGCGGCTCTTACAAAGATGAGGGAATCAATGTATTTTTCAAAGCACCAAAAGGCAAGGCAAGAAATAACGGATGGGAACTAACCAAGGAGAGAAGCAACCTAAAACTAAGGAGAAGTTTCCTCACAATGAGAGTAATCAACCAGTAACATAGCTTGTCTTTAGAAGTTGTGGGTGCTCCATCACTGGAGGTTTTCAAAACGTCTCCACCCCTTCTTTCTGCAAGTTCTGCAGTTTTTGCACACTAATGGCAAAAGTAGGCACCAATGACTGGCTTTGATTATGCGATGGCTCAGTGGCTAAGATGCTGAGCTTGTCGATCAAAAGGTCAGCAGTTCAGCGGTTCAAATCCCTAGTGAGCTCCCGTTACTTGTCCCAGCTTCTGCCAACCTAGCAGTTCGAAAGCACATAAAAAATGCAAATAGAAAAATAGGGACCACCTTTGGTGGGAAGGTAACAGCGTTCCGGGCACTTTTGGCATTTAGTCATGCTGGCCACATGACCACGGAGACGTCTTCGGACAGTGCTGGCTCTTCGGCTTTGAAACGGAGATGAGCACCACACCCTAGAGTCAGGAATGACTAGCACATATGCTCGAGGGGAACCTTTACCATTACTCCTTATTTTAATCCAGAGGTTGTCTTTATTTAGCCATTTTCATTCATATGGATTTCTGAGCAATTTTAGATATTTCTACCACAATGTCACTCTTCCTCCTTTCTATCACTTCATTACCTTTGAACAGATCATTTGTGTTATTTCATTGCATCATTTTCTAAGGTCACTAAAAAACCTTAGCAATGAAACAAAGGATATCCTTCAACTGCTCTGTTCCAATCATGGGAGGCATGCATCCCACCAAGTCACCCTTGTACCTCTTAAATCGTATTTTCTCTCCCTCAAGTTTCTTTTGTTTATTTCCCTTATACTGTATTGAATCTGAGGGTAGAGGAAATTGAAGCCACAGTCTTTGGGAGCCAGCCTTCGTTCTGATTCTATACTGGGTGGTTGAAGAGGCCCCGTGTCAGCAAAAGACTCACTTTCTGCAGTGCACAAACTTGAGATGTTTATGTCAGAATGTTGGCTTATACTCCCCACAGGCCTCCTCAGCTCAATGCTATGCTTTGGCCAAAAGTTTTAGCAGTTCCATTATGTAGATAATTCAGCCACAGTTCCAGAAATCAAATCTCTCCCATCATTCACCATTTGCATTCAATTAAGTCAGTCACTATCTTAAAACATTTTTCTTTCTCTTTCTGTTTCTCTTCCATGGACTAAAAGTAAAGGTTTATGAGCTGAGGTGGCGCAGTGGTTAGGGTGCAGCACTGCAGGCTACTTCAGCTGACTGCTAGCTGCAGTTCGGCAGTTCAAATCTCACCGGCTCAAGGTTGACTCAGCCTTCCATCCTTCTGAAGTGTGGACCCAGATTGTTGGGGGCAATAGACTGATTCTGTAAACCACTTAGAGAGGGCTGCAAAGGACTGTGAAGCGGTATTTAAGTCTAAGTACTATTGCTATTGCTATTTCCCTTGTCCACTCATGTTCAACTCTAAGGGATGGTTCTCATCTTCATTTCTTAGGTAAGGGGGACAGCATTGTTCAAAGATGCTTCCATGGTCATATGACCAGTGTGACTTATACACTGAGGCTGTTACCTTCCCACCAAAGTGGCACCTATTAATCTACTCACTTTTGCATGCTTTTGAAATGCTATGAGCTGGAGCAAGTAACGAGAGCTCATCCCGTCGCGTGGTGCTCAAACCCAGGCTATCATCTTTCTAGCTGATAAGCTCAGTGTTTTTAAGCATTGAGTCATCACGTCCCCATTCCATGGACTAGAAGGAAGGATAAGAGAATTGCCTTTGCTCTCCAAGTCTTGACCCTTCCACTGGGTTTCAAGATCTCTGGTAGCATGGTTGTAGCTGTTCTCTACAGTATCTTTTGTCTCAGAATATTATAGCCAAAAATTTTAGCAAGGGGTTCTCTGCCAGGTTGCTGGGTGGGCGTGGTATGGTGGGCATGGCCTACTCAACCTCCTGCACCATGGCGGGGAGGCATTTTTGCCCTCCCCAGGCTCTGAAGGCTTTTCTCGAGCCTCTGGGAGGGCAAAAATGGCCGCCACAAGCTCCGGATGCCCTCTGGAGGCCCAAACTTCCAGTAGGCCCATTTTTCACCCTCCCTGAGCCTCCATGTGCACCCTGCACTTACCTGAACCCAAAATGGGCCACATGGGGACTCCTGGGAGGAGATGGACAGGGTGGGTGGGTGGGGCCAGCCAGAAGTGGGATTTGGGGTTCTCTGAACTGCAGAGAATCTTCCATTCTTCCATTGAACCCCTGTGAACCCCAGCAGCCCATCCCTGATTATAGCATGGGGAAAATTGTCAGTAGTAAATCTTGGAAATTGTTATTTCATTACCTCAATGGTCTTTCTTCCTGGTAGGCACTTCACAAGCCAATGTTTCTCTCTGTTCTTTCGGCATCCACCATTGTGCCTCCTGTTCTGAAGGATCATCCTTTTTCTCTCTCCTGAAGGCAAAAAAAAATCTTCTTTAATAGCGAGGGACTAAAACATTTTTTCTGAGTTCCAGGGATGCAGAGTATCTTTTATGTCTCATATTATGGGTTATTACTGCCATCCACTGATGACACTGATCCCTTTTTATCACCTTGTATTTGCTCATCAATTGATCAACTTTCTCATCATCTTGTTTTGGTCACCACAATATCCAGTTTTAGCCACTACTATATTAAAAAAATAGGTTGAGACTTAGGAAAGAGTACAGAGAAGAGCCACAAGGATGATTTGGGGGCTAGAGGCTAAAACATATGAAGAACGGTTGCAGGAATTGGGTATATCTAGACTAGAGAAATGAAAAAGGTCTTCTGCCGTATACTTCTACATAAGCCTAAGATTGAAAATCAGGCTTGTCAGATGTTACATTTTTTCTATGCTGCTCTACGGAGTAGAGAGTTGGTTTCTGACAGTTTCTTGAAGAAACTAGAAGCATTTGAAATGTGGATTTACAGATGACTGTTACGTATAAACTGGGTTAACAAAATCACAAATGAGGAGGTGACAAGCCGCCTGGGAAAGCAAAGGGAAATAATCAAAGCCATTAAAAAGCGAAAGTTAGAATATTTTGGACATGTGATGCGACACCCAGGAAAATACGGCATCCTTCCCTTAATCCTCCAAGGAAAGATTGAAGGCAAACGAGATCCAGGCAGAAGAAGAACATCATGGCTTCAAAACCTAAGGGACCGGTTTGGACAAAACTCAGCAGCACTTTTTCATATGGCTGTTGACAAAAATAGGATCTCCAACATGATCGCCAATGTTTTCGGACTTTTTGGACTTTTCATCGGGCCCTAAAAACTTATCTTTTCCAGCTTGCCGGTCTAGCCTGATCCCTGTTGAATTTTTAAAATTTTTAATGTTGTAGGGTTGTTGTATTTTAAGTATTTAATTGTTTTTAACTTTCAGCCAAAGTTTATATGGTTTTTACAATTTTTAACTTTTATGTATTGTTTTTTATTCGACTGTTCACCGCCCTGAGTCCGCAAGGAGAAGGGCGGTATATAAATCTAATAAATAATAATAATAATGTCCGATGATGGATATGGCATAAGAAGAAGAAGACTAGAGAAAAGAAGGATGAGGGGAAACATGATAGCAGTCTTCCAATATTTGAGGGGCTGCCACAAATAAGAGGGGGTCAACTTATTTTCCAAAGCACCACAAGGCAAGTCAACAAACGATGGATGGAAGCTGATCAAGGAGAGAAGCAACCTAGAACTAAGGAGAAATGTCCTGACGGTGAGAACAATTAATCAGTGGAAAGGCTTGTTTCCAGAAGTTGTGGGTGCTCCATCACTGGAGGTTTTTAAGAAGAGACTGGACAGTCATTTGTCTGAAATGGTATAAATTCTCCTGCTTGACAAGAACCAATGTTATATACCTAAATAAGATAGGCAAACAGGAGCATCGTCAGGTAAATCAACACAGAAGGAACACCATGAGGTAAATCTCAGCGGGTTCAAGGCACAAGCAGGGGAAAAGGCGGGAAACAAAGAAACGCCCCCTTTTCACTCACAGCAACCAATCACAGCTCAGATGGCCTCTTTTTAACCAATTAGCTATAACTGTGTGTTCTTCCTCATTGTCCAACTCTTCGCCGCTCCTTTCCCTGTCAGGCCCTTATAAACTTTCATCTCCCTTAGAAATTTCATTTGGAGCCTTCCTTAAACTTCCCAACAAACTTCTGATATCAATAAAGAAGAATATTTGTAGCTCAGGGCTGAAATGAAAGGTCCTTGGTGCTTTCACTGCAAACATTTCATGGCCTAATTAGGGAACATCATCAGTGCTAATAAAAATGGGTTTGCTCTCAGTTTATAACTTAATATACATTTATCAGTTTAATATAAACTGGGAGCAAACCCCCAGAAAGGAAAGATTAACAGGACTTTGAGGCAGTGGTGAAATTCAATTTTTTTTTACTACCGGTTCTGTGGGCGTGGCTTGGTGTAGCTTAGTGGGCATGGCTTGGTGGGCATGGCAGGGGAAGGATCCTGCAAAATCTCCATTCCCACCAGAGGTGGTATTCAGAAGGTTCTGACCAGTTCTGGAGAACCTGTAGCAGAAATTTTGAGTAGTTCGGAGAACTGGTAAATACCACCTCTGACTGGCCTCACCCCCATCTATTCTCTGCCTCCCGAGTCCCAACTGATCGGGAGGAAATGGAAATTTTCCATTTCTAAATTTTCTAACCCTCAAACTCCTGTTAATCCTTCCTTTCTGCTCTCTTGGTGAATTCACTATCTTAAACTAAGCTTTCCCATATTCTTTTTACACTTTCCGCTTAATCATCAGACAACAGATAGGCACTGGAGATAGAGACTCAAGGTTTCACTAGGAAGTAATTTTATGATATTTCAACCTTCATTATACAACATACCGTGTTCCCCCCAAAATAAGACATCCCCTGATAATAAGCCCAATTGGGCTTTTGAACAGATGCGCTAAAATAAGCCTTCCCTGAAAATATTTAAATGCATGCACAATCGGTCCCCGCCATTTCCTCTTATTAGGGTTAGGGAGACAGAGCTGGAAATCAGGTGAGATAGCAAGAGGAGCCCCATCTTGCTCTATGCACCCTAAAATAATAAGACCTCTCCGTAAATAAGGCCAAGCACTTATTTCAAGGTTCAAAAAATATAAGACAGGGTCTTATTTTCGAGGAAACAGAGTAGCAGGACACAAAGATTCCCCAATCTTGATAACCATCTCTGTTCCTTACGTTCAATCTTAACATGTGTCTGCTTTTCCTCAATAAAGCAAAGTAAAATGAAGCTAACTAGAACGAATTTCAAACTAGTGCAAACTTCATAACTGCCAGCTGTAAATTTCACACAGCAACCTCACTAAGTGTAAAATGCACATCTGAAAACATTTTCTGCTCATTACTGTGTACAATTCCCACATCAAGCCAACTTATTTATATTGCAGCTATCAACATTTCTGTTTCCCCTTTTCTCACCCGATATTGGCTGTCCTGTCTGATATTCTGTAATATCAATAACAAAACAGGCACCACTGCTGACTTCCTTCGTCTGTTATTCCTCAAGCTACTTACATGAGATAACTATAATGAAATATGTCCAACTGTCAAAAGGAATCAAGGCAAAACAAGGCAGATGGACCCAATCTTAGCTCTTTTACAGAAAATCAAATAGTTAAAAAACTATCTAGATTGAACAGCCAAGAAGTAGATGCAGACAGAAATAAAGCTCCAAGAGAGGAATATGGGAAGCAAGTCAAACAAAGCATAGCAATTAAAGTACTAAAGTGGGCAAGAGACGATGGATAAATGATTTCTACTTTTCGTTGTTCTGATTTGCTTTTCTTTTTCTCTCGCTTTCTTTTTTTAGGTTGGTAACATGACTAGAAATTAGGTAGGATAGAAAAAATTGCTATTTTTAATGAAGGATGACATGATTAAAAGTTAGAATAAGAGATCGAAATAAGAGAAGGGGAAATATTAGTATATATACTTTTACATACCGTATTTTTCGGAGTAAAAGGGGGTGAAAATTTAGGTGCACCTTATACATCGAATGTAGCCCTGCCCACCCACTGGCCCCCACCCTTTGGCCTCTGTCTTCCAGCAGTTACCTCCTTACAGCAAGCAGCAAGAAGAAACAGCTCCTTTCAGCTTCAGCACAGCCCAATTAGCACAAGTTGATGGGATCGGTCTCCCGACTCTCAGCTGTTTTGCTCTCAGCTATTTTGCACGGGCCTCTGCTGCTTGCTGCAAGGAGGTAAATTGCTGGAGCAGATTTTTTTTTCCTTGTGCTAATCAAGCTATGCTGAAAACGAAAATGAAAGTAAAGCAGGCTGCTTGCTGCAATGGGGCAAAATTGCTGGGAGGTAGAGGCAGATTTCTTTTTCTTCTTTTTCTCACCAAAAAAGGTAGGTGCGTCTTATAGTCCACTGCGACTTATATTCCAAAAAAATACGGTAATAAAATAAAAGCAATAACAAGAAAACAAGGAATAATTGGATAATGCCAGACTGCAACTTAACATAAATGTGTATTATTAATAGAAATATGTAAGTTGATTGAATGTAATAACTACAATTAATTCCACTAGTTTTATTCATATTAGAATGAATGACACTCAGGTGCCATACTGTTCACACATTGATATGTTTGTAAAAAAATTAAAAAAAAACTTTGGGGAAAAAACCCTGATCTGTTCCCACCCACCCACCCAACTTGTTTAACATTTTAAACAAGTTAGCTAAAAGAGAGACTGACAGATATCCCTGGTGCAATAGGAAAGGCAGAGGGAGAGGGGTTTGCAAATGATTGGAAAAGCAAGCTTCATTTTGCTCAAAATTTAATAAGGGCTTCGTGCAATTTAGGCTCGGGCATAAGCTACAGATGATTTTCCACAACCGACTTGTACAAAACAAACACAAATAATTTTATTTTAGACCGAAAAGAATTTCTCTCCTCCTGGCATTCTTCGAAAAACCTCCAGTTTTTGGGAAATGAATGCTGATTTACTGTAAAGGCTTGGTTCATTTATGCTCCTTGGAATTACAATTGGCCATTTTTGTTTGATGCTGTTATTTGTTTGAATGTTTTAATAAATATTGCCTGTCATGGAACATTCTTCTCCGCTCCATACGATACGGCTGAATTCACCCCGCACTGCGAAAAGCAGAGCCGTGAGTGGCCGCTCCACTGGGAAAAAGAAAAAGAGAGGAAAATCTTTAAAGGAATACAATTTAAAGCTTTGGCTAGAAAAATTCCTAGAGGTGCCCAAAGGAGGAAGTGAGCCACCATGTTATTGTGTTTTTTTTTTCCCCCTCATTTATAATGCTTAAAACTGCTTATCCAAAGTTTTGCTAAGCAGACCTTTCCTTTGGGGCATTACACTCTATAGGCATGTTTTAAATAAATACTGCGTACTTTAGGAATACTTAGCACTAAGTGTATAAGCTACTCTGAGGTTTACCCCAGTGGAACCAGAAGGAAGTTAATTCATAATTCAGACATCAACCCAGCTCCACGCCACAAACCTATAGTTGCCCACGAGACGCCCACTAATACCAAGACTCGTAACATAACCTCAGCGTGGTTTCTACATTTACTATACAAACATCCCTTTTCAAGGAGGAACGTGTTTTCCCCGTGGAAGCAACCTATCATTTGCAGAAATGAGGTCTTGCAAGATACTTTGGAGAGGAGATTCTTGGGGCTTCGTTTGGCCCGATGCTGGAGACGGGAGCGGGGTGGGGGGGGGGTCATTGAGAGGGTGAGAAAAGGAACCGAGTTCTGCAAAGACTTTAGCAATGGCAATCGGCGAATTCCCACAATGCTTTGCTGTGTAAAAGGAGACCGAGTCTGAACTGGCTTCCTATTTTTGGACTCCAGAGAGCTATTCTTACACAGCTTCATCCTGAGCATCTGAAAGGGAGGGAAAGTTTATAAAAATAATAAAAATAAAAAGTCTATAGGTTGGTCATAAGAAGATAGAGAGGGGTTTAAAGCAGTGGTGGGTTTCAAACTTTTTTACTACCGGTTCTGTGGGTGTGGCTTGGTGGGCGTGGCATGGCATGGCTTGGTGGGCGTGACTTAGTGGGCGTGGCAGGGGAAGGATACTGTAATATCTCCATTCCCTCCCCAATCCAGGGGAAAGTTACTGCAAAATCCACATTTCCTCCCAATCAGCTGGGACTCTGAAGGCAGAGATTAGATGGGGGTGAGGCCAGTCAGAATTTTTACTACCGGTTCTCCAAACTACTCAAAATTTCCGCTACCAGTTCGCCAGAACTGGTCAGAACCTGCTGAAACCCACCTCTCATTTAAAGCCATCTTGACTTCTGATTCTATGGATCCCCACTTTTGGTGTCTGTCTATCCTTAATTCAAGCAGAGAGGTGCACAGTGGTGCAACAGGGACAAACCAAAAGACGTGAGCAATAAATCTGACATCCAGTGGTAGTCCTTGGTTTCAGGAGTGGTATTCACTTACTTTCCCTACCAATTCGCAAATGTAAGCACAGCCATTTCCGCGCATGAGCTTTGCTCATATATGAACCTTCCGAACATGCGCTCAGCTTCAAAAACATGCCCAAATAGGATGGCATAGAGCCAGGGAGGGTGGGTGGCTGGGAGGGCCCGCCCCCACCCCCACCCTGCCCCCACCCTGCCCCACCCCCACCCTGCCCCCACCCTGCCCCGCCCACCCACGATTTCTGCTACCAGTTCAGGCGAATCAGTCTGAACCGGCTGAATCCCACCTCTGCTCAGTTTACAAATCCACAATTGAGGCCAAAATTTCCGTTTTGCATAGCAAGAAACCTGTTCAGCGAATTTTGCCCAGTTTTACGACTTTTGTTGCCACAGTTGTTAAGCGAATCATGGCCGCTGTTAAGTTAGGAACACGGTTGTTAAGTGAATCTGGCTTCCCCATTGACTTTGCTTATCAGAAGGTCGCAAAAGGGGTTCGCATGACCCCCCCCTCCCACCGGGGACGTGTTGTGGCCCGCCAGCAGCCTGTGCAGCTGGTAGCTGATTCCGACAGCGAGGAAGCTGGTGTGGTGATTCGCCAGCAGCCTGTGCAGCTGGCACCCGAGTCAGACAATGAGGAGGCTGGAGAAGATTTGGTGCCAGAAGTGGGGATTCAGCCAGGGCCTTCAGAACCTTCAGAAGCTCCCATAAGTGAAGAGGAAGAAGAGGAGGAGTCTCTTCTTGATGCACAGGCGCGGAGAGCTGCCAAAAGGCAGGAATGGCTCCTCAGGAGGAGGTCTCCTCGAGAGTAAGGCTTGGGGCTAATTGGCCATTCCCCTAGCCTATTTAAGGAAGGACAACGTCTGAGGCAATTTGCAGAAAACAACTTTGTTCATATTCCTTCGCGTATTGACTCCAGAAACGTCTGATCGGTTCTTGTTTCTCTCTTGTCATTTTTCCTGCAAATTGCTTCTGGGCATTCTGCCAACCACAGTAACCTTATGGTTATCTGAAAGTCTGGGCCTCAGAATTGAGTTATTATTCCTTGAACTCTGGTTGGCTGTTAATGAAGTTAAATTAACAACCCTTGTTCAGAAGAGACTGATTTAAACTGTACTTGTGTTTGTACAACTACTAAGAAAGCTCATTAGTAGTCCTTAATTAGTAAACTAAGGTTTGTACGGACTTTGTGTGTGCTGCGTTCTTTGTGGTCCGTAGCTGGGGCAGAACAGGATCCTGCAGCCATCATAAGTATGAATCGGTAGCCATATAAAGAGCCTTGATAGCTCAGCAGACTAATGCATTGTGCATTGTGATTAACTCCAGCTATCTGCAATTACTGTAAGTTCAAATCTCACCAAGCTCAAGGTTGACTCAGCCTTCCATCCTTTCTAAGGTAGGTAAATTGAGGACCCAGTTTGTGGGGGCAATAAGCTGACTTTGTATAAATATACAAAAGTATGAAGGCTATTGCTTAACGCATTGTAAGCCGCCCTGAGTCTCTGGAGAAGGGCGGTATATAAATCAAAAAAAATTTTTTTAAAAAGTGTCTGAACTTTGATTGTGTGACCATGGTCGTAAGTGTGAAAAATGGTCCTAGGTCACAAAACAAATGTGGCTATAAGTCGAGGAATACTCGTACTAGTGGTGACATTTTCAAGAGTTTATTGTACCCGTCATTTTGGTGTCATAACAATTTACTGCAGATGCCACTGAAGCAAAACAAGTCCTGTGATTCAGGCATGTTTTAGCAAATACAGAAGTATTTTTACTCAGCCTCTAATTAAGGACTGAGCTTGTTATATGCATTCTGAGTCAGGCTAATTTTACATTTGCATTAAGAGTGTGACAGCCACAGTATAATGGATATACATGAGTGAAGACTGCGTTAACATCATGTATGTTAGCCTCCAGGTTGATATAGGTAGTCCTCAACTTACAACAGTTACTTTAGAGACTGTTCAAAAATGTGACTTATGACCATTTTTCACAGTTACAACCTTCACAGCATCCCCATGATCGAAATTCAGATGCTTGGCAGCCGGTTCATACTTATGACCGTTGTTGTGTCCCAAGGTCGTGTGATCCCCCTTTGCGATCTTCTCACAAGCAAGCTCAATGGGGGAGCCAGATTCACTTAACAACCGGGCTACTAACTTATCCACTGCAATGATTCACTTAACATCTGTGGCAAGGAAGATTGTAAATGGGGCAAAACTCACTTAACGAATGTTTTACTTAACATTAAATTTGGGCTCAATTGTGGTCGTAAGTTGATGACTATCTATAGTTACCTAAGAGTAAGGAAGTCCTCAGGAGTATCCCCAGAAGGGGCCAAAGCACTAGGCCTCTTCACATGTATATGGGATGCCCCTTGAAGTCCTGGATGGTCCCTATGAAAATGGGGCATCTCAAAAAATATTTTTTTCTCTTTTGTTCTCCCTTCATAAGGCTGTTCTAGACCTACATTACCATTTCCACAAAATTCCCATTTCAAACGACGGGGAACAAAGCTCCGTCATGCAGTCAAACAGGGTGGGGGAATCAATATTGCCTAACTGTCAGTCCTGCCCCAGCTTGGTCCTTTAAACAAGAAAGACCCTTGACTCCATTCGGATTGAAAGGCGTATTTTACCCAAAGCCAAGTGGAATATAGGATAGCAAAGCCAGAACTGATATTCACACGCCAAAGTTTCCCGGTTAACTTTCCCCATCCAGTTCTCTCCCTCTACTGGTCTCTTATTGTTTAATTATATTTGAATAAATTGTTTTGGGAATGGTCTCTTCAACAGCGGGCTGGTTGATGAGCTTTTCTAGTGATGGTGCCTTGAGATGCTGCCTCTGGAAGGTATGATGAATTTCTCCCCGCCCCCAATCCGGCTCCATCTCACCATAGTTCTGGCAGCTAGTCAATGTGAAGCTCAAGCATATGATGCAGGGATGCTATTCAGCAGGTTCTGACAGGTTCTGGAGAACCAGTAGCAAATATTTTGAGTAGTTTGGAGAACCGGCAAATACCACTTCTGGCTGGTCCCAGAGTGGGGTGGGAATGGAGATTTTGCAATATCCTTCCCCTAGGAGTGGGGTGGGAATGGAGATTTTGCAATATCCTTCCCCTGGAGTGGGGTGGGAATGGAGATTTTGCAGTATCCTTCCCCTGCCACGCCCACCAAGCCACACCATGCCCACCAAGCCATGCTCAGAGCACCTGTAGTAAAACAAAATTGAATTCCACTACTGGTATGATGGCAGTTCAGCCACATTGTGCAGGAAAACTACAGGGACAATTTGATTCAAGAGTCATATGCAAGCCAGATTTCATTAAACGCGATTAAAAATGAGCCAACTGAACTAATCTTAGCATCATTATTATTTTATTTTATTTTGAGTAGACACCATACAATCCCCACGTCAACGTCTATCTGCCAGATCAGATTGCAGCAGATTTCCTTCCTCCGTCGACACCTTTTCCACTTTGCTCACCACTGCGTACAACCAGGAGAGCTGGGGGTGTGGAAAGCAACTCTGTGTGGTGCCTGGCTTCGGACTAAACCGAACCCTAGAAATATATATATTTTTTTTTCTGACAGGATTTTAAGTTCGAAAACCACAAGAATGTGTGTTCCCTCTTACGGCAGAGCTTGGCATCAGAGGAGCAATTGGTGTCATCTGGAAAGTTGCAATATTGGAACGAACGTCCCTCTCTCTCTCTCTCTCTCTCTCTCTCTCTCTCTCTCTCTCTCTCTCTCTCTCTCTCTCTCTCTCTCTTTTATTTTTTTGGTGATTTAGGGTTCCTTAAAATAGAAAAAGCTACAAGAGGCATCCATGAAGTCCAAGGAAGGCTCCAGGGCCATGCCCTCTGACTGCAGACAAAACACAGCAGAGACATGGGTTTAAAATGTTATTCTGAGCGAGAGAGAACAATCTTTTCAAATTAAGCGATGATGGAAAGAGAGAAGACGGAGGAGGGCTTGCCAGATGGATATCCTGGGTGAATGGGACGGCTGTTCTTTTTATTTTTTTTTTCTCAAGCCACAAGGAAGATCAGCTGGCCTCCTTCAGCAGTGGCATTTTGGATTGACGCATCTTCTTGAGAAGGTTCCGAGTTCTGTTTTCTCACAAAGCCTTAACTGTGAGAGCAGCAAGACTTGTGCAGGGAGATACCAGCCAGCTATTTTGCCTTCATTTCCCCGCCTTAACAAAATAATAGAAAAACACAATTGGAAGGGATCTTGTAGGGATCCAGAATGAATGCACATGCATGTGGTGCCTGAACCCCCAAAATGCAATGTGTGTCTGCCCCTGTGCATGCGCCCCGGCCCCTCTGCAGGCATGTGCGACACCCCTCCCATGCACCCTACCCTCCCACACATGTATGCATGGCTCCCTGCATGCACCCTGCCCCCCCCATGCATACATGCATGCCCCCCTTACGTGCCCACCACTCATGCACACGCGGCAGAGACCCAAAGACCAGCTGGCCAGCAGGAGGCGTGTACGCATGCACAGCGGAGCTGAACTGAGGCAACGGCTCGCGTGCCCACAGAGAGTGCTCTGCGTGCCACCTCTGAATCACATGCCACAGATTCACCATCATGGTTGTAGGTCATGTAGTCCAACCCTCTCCTCAAGCAGGTGACCCAATACCATTTCTGACAAGTAGCTGTCCAGTTTCTTCTTGAAAGCCTCCAGTGATGAAGCTCCCACAACTTCTGGAGGCAACTTCTGTTCCATTAGCTGATTGTTCTCACTGTCTGAAAATTTCTCCTTATTTCTAGGTTGAATCTCTCCTTGATCAGTTTCCATCCATTGTTCCTTATCTGGCCTTCAGGTGCTCTGGAAAATTGGTTGTTCCCGTGTTTTCTGTGACAGCCCCTCAAAAATTGGAACCCGGCTATCATGTCACTCCTAGTCCTTCTCTTCGTTAGAGTTGCCATGCCTAGTTCCTGCAATGGTTCTTTGTATGTTTTAGCCTCCAGACCCGTAACCATCTCTGCCTTCCTCGTTCTCTTTTCCACAGATGGCACCGATCAACAATCTGGGGACAATGAGTGTGTTGAGTCTTCACTGTCTATTGCACTGCTGGGTGAGACGGTGAGTTGCCAAAGCCTCATTCGGTACTTCAGATTGTTTTGATTTATGCGTGTTTTTACAAACATCCGATGGAGCCGATCTAAGGACAGAGGGCACCAGCCTGTGTTGCACACAGCTTTATTCTCCATTATTATGTAAAAGATTAGGCTCCTAATCAGCATGGCTGCAATTTGATCTCGCTTGACCTCAGCACAAACGATAGGAGCCTTGAACAGATAAGACTATCTGGGTCACAAACGTGCTGGTGTGATAGTTTTTCTCCTTTGCCCAGGCAGCTGCTTGTACTAAGCTAGCAATTCTCAGAGCACACACTGGTGCCGAGTGAAGAACATTGCTTAAAAGACTTTATCTTGGTGCGCGTCAAGGGATCCTTGTTGGGCTGTGATGAAGCAGATTGGAACAGAACATCTCTAGAAGGAATCTCCTCTGCTGAAGACTAAATGAAATGGGTCCAGGAATTGCAAATAACTATTATGAAGAATGTTCTTTCTCTGCATGATTTATGGGTTATTCTAGCAGCATTGCTGCAGCCAGACTGCTTATCCTCTGAGAAAGCCAGTTGTTATGCCCATTTAGTTAGGTCGGGTGTCGGCAACCTGTGGCTATGGAGCCGCATGCGGCTCTTTCAGCCCTCTGCTGTGGCTCCCGACACCGCTGCTGCTGCCGTCGTCTCCGTGGCCGATCCACACAGTGAAAGTTAATGCACTGCACAATGGGGGAGACGGCGTCCCCTTCTCCTCCTGGAGGCCATTATGACGCGGAGCCACAATGTGACCCTCCCCACTTACCCCTGGCATCAGCAGCGGTGTTGGCTGCGGCGCAGGTGGGGCAGGCCAGTGTCTCAGGGTGGAGAGCAGGTCACATGTCCAGCACCAACCAAGGCCAGAAGTAGCCACCCGCTGTTTCATGCTGCAATTGGGCAGAGAGAGAGAGAGAGAGAGAGAGAGAGAGAGAGAGCGAAAGAGAAAGAGAAAGAGAAAGAGAAAGAGAAAGAGAAAGAGAAAGAGAAAGAGAAAGAGAGAGACAGGGAGAGGGAGGGAGAGAGCAATGAGAAACACTGAGACAGAGAGAGACAGAGAAAAATAGTCATGTGATTGGGTGGGAGTGAGTGACGTCGAGTTGGCCACGCCCACCCAGGTTTTGTGGCTCCCGGTGTTTTCTTTTCTGTGGAAAATGGGTCAAAATGGCTCTTTGGGTGCTTAAGATTGCAGACCC
Source organism: Masticophis lateralis (assembly GCA_030761175.1). Taxonomy (NCBI): domain Eukaryota; kingdom Metazoa; phylum Chordata; class Lepidosauria; order Squamata; family Colubridae; genus Masticophis; species Masticophis lateralis. Next base: position 83,683,501 of record JAUDYJ010000006.1, on the reverse strand, counting down.
CCGAGGTAGGTCATAGAACCGTGATGGCGAACCTATGGCACGCATGCCACAGGTGGCACATGTAGCTATATTGGTGGGCACTCAAGCTGAGCTCCGGTGCACATGCGTGCGCCAGACAGCTGATTTTCAGGCCTTCTGGGCCCACAGAAGTCAGGAAACATGCTGTTTCTGGCCTCCAGAGGGTCTCGGGAGAGTGGGGAAGGCTGTCGCGTGGCACTCCCATGTGACACCTCTCCTGCGCGAGCTGCACTGGCTCCCGGTGGTCTTCCGGGTGCGCTTCAAGGTGTTGGTGACCATCTTTAAAGCGCTCCATGGCTTAGGACCTGGATACTTGCAGGACCGCCTTCTGCCGCCAATAGCCTCCCACCAGCCAGTACGCTTGCACAGAGAGGGCCTCCTCCCGGTGCCGTCGGCCAGACAGTGTCGGCTGGTGACCCCCAGGGGGAGAGCCTTCTCTGTGGCGGCGCCCGCCCTCTGGAATGACCTACCCCCGGAGATACGCAGGATTCCAGATCTCCAGACCTTTCGTTGGGCCCTTAAAACCCATTTATTCCAACTAGCTGGGCTAGCTTGATCCCATCCTCCGTTCTAAATTTGAAATTGATTTGAAATTGGATTGTTTTAATTATTGGCCGAATAATATTTAATAATTTTTAATTGTTTTTAACTTTTGTATACCATGTTTTATTTTGGCTGTTCACCACCCTGAGTCCGCAAGGAGAAGGGCGGTTTATAAATTGAAATAATAAATAAATAATAATAAATAAATAAGGCCTTCCCCAGCCCTCTGGAGGCCCTCCAGAGGCTGGAAATGGACCGTTTCCCAACTTCCGGTTCCACTAGAAATCCGGTGGCTTCTAGTGGAACCGGATGGCATCGCAGGCCATCACATGCAGGGGGAGCGCAGGGGATCATGCGCGTATGTGCGGGAGAGGGTTTGCATGTGCATGCGTGGGGGTGAGGGTGGGGCACATAGAATTATGGGTGTGGGAATGTGTGTGCATGACCCCCACACACACACTCCCCCCACTTTTGGCACTCAATATCAAAAAGGTTAGCCATCACTGTCATAGAACATAGAATAATAGGGTTGGAAGAGACGCCGGGAGCCACAAAACCTGGGTGGGTGTGGCCAACTTGACGTCACTCACTCCTGCTTGTGGTAGGAGATTATGGATTTTCTTTGGACTTCCAGATATTGCTTTATAGAGACAAAGTCTCTATAAATGTCAGACAAACAGAATCTCACTCTTTCCCCAAAAAATCATATGAGAGAGATCCTATGAGATTAAAGAGAAACTCAACCTACCAATGGAGCTAAGGAGAAATTTCCTGACCGTCCGAACAATTAAGAAATGGAACAGCATGCTTCCCAGAATGGTGGTTGCTCCATCACTGGAGGTTTTAAGAAGAGATTGGACAACCATTTGTCTGGGATGGTGATAACCAAATCTTTCTTTGGAGAAATTGTGGCTGCTCCATCCCTGGATGTTTTCAAGAAGAGATTGAATAGGGCATTAATGTAGAAGACCTCCAAAGTCCCTTCAAACTCTGTTATTCTGTTAAGTTCCCAGCAACACTGCTTGTATCATGAATATGCAGTAGACTTATTTTCCTACTGGTTCCTCTTCCATGGATTGGAAGAATGAGTGAGATCCTTGCTTCTTCAGAGTCCATGGTTGTGTTGAAAGTTTGTCGTATTACATGCTCTGCCTTTCTGCCTTACCTTGGTGGACTTGACATTGCAGTTGTCATATCTCTTATCACTTACTCCTGGCAAGCAGCAGAATTGAAGATCTGGCCAGAGAACTCAGCCTGTGTTCTCATTGCTCAATGACCACAGTTCTTCTCTTGGTCTTCTCATAATCCTTTAGATGTCCACAATCAGCTCCAAATCCTTTTTATCTGCAAGAGTTTGAACTCTCTGAGTTCCAGTGATGGAAAATATCTTTTCTGCCTCTGTTTTCTGGTTGCCTTGTTGTTTATTTACAGTCAATGAGCAGCAAAGTAGTTTACACAGTATTTACAACTCTGAAACAACACACTTCTGGTTCTCATTCTCATGGTCTCAGCCGGATCTTCTGTTTGATTCTATTTCTTATGCAGAGTGGTTTTCATCCGTCAGTTTCTGCTGTAGTGCCCTATTTTTTTTTCCTTTTCATCTAATAAATCTTCATTCTTTCTGAAGTGTGACCACTCTGGCCTCTAGAACTTTGCTTGTTTCTTCACGTACTGCTTCAAGTGCTATTACACTTATTTCAAATGTTGTTTTTAGGACATAATCACTGCAGGACATAGCTGTAGATTCACGCCCACTCAACTTTTTTAAAATTCTTACATGGAGTAGTTTTCTTCTTCTTCTTCTTCTTCTTCTTCTTCTTCTTCTTCTTCTTCTTCTTCTTCTTCTTCTTCTTCTTCTTCTTCTTCTTCTTCTTCTTCTTCTTCTTCTTCTTCTTGTCCTCGTCCTCTCCCCTCCTCCCCCTCTTCTTCTTCTTCTTTTTCTTCTTCCTCTTCTCCTCCCCCTTCTCCTCCTCCTCCTCCTCCTCCTCCTCTACCACCACCTCTTCTTTTCCTTCTTCTCCTCTCCCTCTTCTTCTTCTCCTCCTCCTCCCCCTCTTCTTCTTCTCCTCCTCCCCCTCTTCTTCTTCTTCTTCTTCTCTTCCTCTTCTTGCCTTCTTCTACTCCTTCTTCTTCTTCTTCTCCTTCTCCTCCTTCTTCTCCTTCTCCTCTGGCCTGCAAGGATAATTTGTTAGAGATTCTCCCCATGCACTTTCCTGCAATTCTGTCTGCTTCCCCCTGTCCTTCTGCTCTAATTAAGTCAGAGGTGGGTTTCAGCAGGTTCTGACCAGTTCTAGAGAACCGGTAGTGGAAATTTTGAGTAGTTCAAAGAACTGGTAGTAAAAATTCTGACTGGCCCCGCCCCCATCTATTCTCTCCCTCCCAAGTCCCAGCTGATCGGGAGGAATTAGGGACTTTGCAATCTCCTTCCCCTGGAGTGGAGAGGGAATGAAGATTTTACAGTATCCTTCCCTTCCAATGCCCACCAAGCCACACCCACTGAGCCATGCCACACCCCCAAGCCACACCCAGTAAAAAAAAATTGAAAGTCACCACTGAATTAAGTGTGTAGGTGTGTAATACATAAAAACACTGTGACAAAAAAAGAAAAGAAAAGAAGAAGAAAAGAAATAAGGGAAAATGAAGAAACAACAAAAATATTGCAATGTTGAGGGCTTCTGATCATGGACCAGTTAATTCACTTCGCTTCCACCCAGGGCTCCTGTGGTTATTTTTTTTTTTCTTCCAACAGTTCAGGACTTCATGCTAACTGAGCATGTTAATCCTTTCTTGGCCTCTTTCAGTTTTTTTCCACTTCTGAATGTTGGCCAGTATGGTGGCACGATGTAGTGTAATGTGAGCCTAATCACTGTTCTTTTCTAGAAGGGCCAACAGTAGCTGAGAGCGAGGCCTACTACTCAGTGAAGCAGATCAAGATGCCTGATCTCTGTATCGGCCTAATCCTGAATAAAATGAGGAACTGTTGTTGAATTGAAGGTCTTCAACCATTATTTGATTTGGATTATCTGCTGCTCCAGTCAAATGAGAATCTTATTTCCAAAATATAATCTACTCAGGCAGAGGTGGGTTCTAAATTTGTTTACTACCGGTTCTGTGGGCATGGCTTATTTTGTGGGCGTGGTTTGATGGTCATGTGACAATTATTTAGGATTTAGCAGAGGTACTGGTCTACCAGGCTTTTAACTGCTTGCAGAGCTGTACCGGTCTACCCATTTGTTCTTGGAGGCACCGGTTTACTCATTTGTTACTTACTTACTTACTTACTTACTTACTTACTTACTTGTTTTTGGAGGCACTGGTCTACCCATTTGTTTTTCGAGGCACCAGTCTACTAATTTGTTTTTGGAGGCACCGGTTTACCCATTTGTTTTTCGAGTGCACTGGTCTACCACCACACTGCCTTTTAACACTGATCAGCTGTAGGGCGGCCCTTTGAAACCCCACGGCAAGAGTTTAAACAGTTTTTTTCCTTCTAGCAGATCAGCTGGGACTTGGGAGGCAGCGAATAGATTGGGGGCAGGGCCAAATAAAAGGTAAGAATAACGCAGGGGTGGGGCGGGAGGACCCAAACAAAGAGAACCGGTTCGGTGACATCATATCGTCACTGCTACTGGCTCAGCTGAACCGGGCCGAACCGGGAGGAACCTACCACTGTACTCAGGACTCCTGCAGATTCACAGGATTTTTTTAAAAAGTTTTTTATTAGTAATTCAAAATTAAAACCATTGGACATAGATATGACATTGCTGATCCCAAGCATCTTCCAACACTTTAAGTTAATACATAATATACTAATACTAATATAATATATTCCTTGCACCTTATACGTCATTTAAAAATAGTATAATAGTCATTTATGCCTTATTCCTATATAATTATACATCTCTATACCTACATATACCTATCTATACAATTCACATACATATTTATCTATAATAACGTATATAATTCTAGTCTAACACTACACATTTGTCTCGGCTATCCTCCTTTTATCTAACCATTCAACATGCCCATGCCCAGATTTTATAGTACAATGTTTCGCTTTTATCTTTGAGTTCCATGGTGAGTCTATCACCTTGAAAACTTTTAGTAGTATTTCCTCTTCATTTGGGGTATCTTTCTCTTTCCACTTCTGTGCAAAGGCTATCCGTGCTGCTGTAAGTATATACAGTAGTAGATAATTTATGTCTTTCTTGTATTTGCCCTCTGTCATACCCAAAAGGAAAAATTCCAGTTTGACTTCTATGCTTATTAACAAAATTTCTTCCAACCAACTCTTTATCAGATTCCAGTATTTCTTTGCCTTTGGGCATTCCCACCACATATGATAGAGGTTCCCCAGAGCTACCTCGCACTTCCAACATGCTGAAGAATTTCCCTTACAGATTCATGCTAGTCTTGTGGGGGGGAGGTGCCACTTATAAAACATCTTATATAAATTTTCCTTATATGAAGTTGCTATTCAGAGATTCAGAGATTCAGAGGATTTCACTGGTCACGATCTCAAGAATTCTCTAATAGGTTGAATAAAGCTTGGGTGCCTTGGGCTTAGTGATCTGAATAACAATTAATATTATGACTTGTTGTTGTTGTTGTTATTATTATTATTATTAATTAAATTTATATACCGCCCTACTCCTGAAGGACTCAGGGCAGTGAACAGCCAAAAGATAAAATACACATAGTACAAACATTTAAAAACCATTTAAAATACATTAAATACTTTGGCCCAGAAACAAATTTAAAACACCCCAATTTATAAGACAAATTTAAAAGCAATTTAAAAGGGAAAGTTAGGCCAGGCCAGCCTGCTGGAATAAGAATGTTTTGAGGGCACGGCGGAAAGTGCGCAGATCCGGGATCCTCCGTATCTCCGGGGGGAGCTTGTTCCAGATGGCAGGTGCCCCCACAGAGAAGGCTCTCCCCCTGGGGGCCGCCAGTCGACACTGTTTGACCGACGGCACCCTGAGAAGCCCCTCTCTATGGGAGCGTACTGGTCGGTGAGAGGCTACTGGTGGCAGAAGGTGGTCTCATAGATACCCCGGTCCTATGCCATGGAGTGCTCTAAAGGTGGTAACCAAAACCTTGAAGCGCACCCGGAAGACCACCAGGAGCCAGTGCAGCTTGCGCAGGAGGGGAGTTACATGGGGGCACCACATCACTCCTATAACCACCCACGCGGCTGCGTTCTGGACCAGCTCGAGCCTCCGGGTGCTCCTCAAGGGGAGCCCCATGTAGAGAGCATTGCAGTAGTCCAGGCGAGAAGTGACGAGAGCATGAGTGACCGTACTTAAAGAATCCCGATCCAGAAAGGGACTGGCGAATCAGGCAAACCTGATAAAAAGTCCTCCTGGACACAGCTGTCACAGGAGTTACAGGTAATCCTCGCCTTATGACCGCAACTGAGTGCAGACTTTCTTTTGCTAAGCGAGAGAGTTAAGTGAATTTTGCCCCCTTTAAGCAAATCACCACAATTGGTCAGTTACTAACATGGTTGTTAAGTGAATCTGGCTTCTCCATGGACTGCTCTGCCAGAAAGTCTCAAAAAATGATCACATGACCCCGGGACATTGCAATCGTCATAAATATGAGTCAGTCGCCCAGCGTCCGAATTTTGATCTTGTTTTACACCTTTTTGTTTTTAATTTTGTTCTGGACTTCCTCAAATACGAAGTTTGATGAGGAGCATTTTTTGTCATGGTGACCATGGGCATCCAGAGAAGCAAAAGTGACATTCTTTGCACCAGACTGCAAAGGACACGAATTAAATGTTTTGCAACCGAAGCAAATGATAGAATTTGGTATCTTTTGCATGATCTCCTGGAATCAGATCTGGCTCAAAACATCTGACAACTTCCAAGGAGGATGAAATTAATTGTGTACTGCCACCTGGTGGTCAGTGCAATGTAATGCATTACACTGTAATGTAAGTAGTTCTCGACTTACGACCACAACTGAGCTCAGAATTTCTGTTGCTAAGCGAGAGTGAGTTTTGCCCTATTTTTCTACCTTTCTTGCCACAGTTGTTAAGTGAACCACTGTGGCTGTTAAGTTAGTAACCTGGTTATTAAGTGAATTCCAGCTTCCCCATTAACTTCGCTGGTCACAAAAGGGGATAACATGACCCCAGGACACTGCGACCATCATAAATATGAACCAGTTGCCAAGGGTCTGAATTTTGATCACCTGGCCACAGGAATGCTGCAATGGGTCTTAAACGTGAAAAATGGTGATAAAAGTCACTTTTTTCAGTATCATTCTAAGTTTGAATGGTCACTAAATAAATTGGTTGTAAGCCAAGGCAGAGGTGGGTTTCAGCAGGTTCTGACCAGTTCTGGAGAATCAGTAGTGTAAATTTTGAGTAGTTCGGAGAACCGGTAAATACCACCTCTGACTGGCCCCATCCTCATCTATTCTCTGCCTCCCGAGTCCCAGCTGATCGGGAAGAAATGGGGATTTAGCAGTAACCTTCCCCTGGAGTGGGGAGGGAATGGAGATTTTACAGTATCCTTCCCCTGCCATGCCCACAAAGCCTCACCCACCAAGCTACAGTTACAAAACTGGTAGTAAAAAATGTTGAAACCCACCACTGAGCTAAGGGTGTCAAACTCGCGGTCCGCAGGCTGGATGCGTCACACACTGGCCATGCCTACACCCGGTTTAGCGAAGGGGGGGAAAAGTGGTGATACATCACGTGACGCCGCCATGACAATGTGAGTTTGACATCCCTGTTGTAAGTGGAGGCTACCTGTACTTCCTACCATGGGGTTCTCTACTTTCTCCCTAGTCTCCTGGATGACATTGCAATCAGCAAAGCTATCTCAAGGGATTTGAATTAAGTTCTCATCGAGTCCCGCCTCCCAATTAATTGTTCAGTAAATTTAACAAATACATGACTTTCGTTTTCCAATCAGAGCTTATCAGCAGGCTAATCAGGATTCAGAGGTTGGCAAGAGGCCTTAGCTTTCGCTTCAAGAAAGGAAAACAACTGTTTGGTTAATAATGACATTGACATGTGCAAATTAGTATGGAACAATGGCTTTAAGAGTTGTTCACCTAATTTTGCGAAGCTTCTTCTCCAATAATATTGTACTGTAAACTAGGGCATACAAAACCTTTGCAAGACCAATTCTTGAATACAGCTGGTCTGCCTGGAATCCACACTGTATATCAGACATTAATACGATTGAGCGGGTCCAGAGATGTTTCACGAGAAGAGTCCTCCACTCCTCTGCTGACAATAGAATCCCTTATGCCACCAGGCTTGAAATTTTGGGCTTGGACAATCTGGAACTGCGCCGCCTATGGTCTGACCTAAGCATAGTACACAAAATTGTCTGCTACAACATCTTGCTTCTCAACGACTTCTTCAGCTTCAACCACAATAATACACAAGCAAACGATCAATACAAACTCAAAGTAAACTGCTCCAAACTCGATTGCAGAAGATACGACTTCAGCAACAGAGTGGTCAACGCCTGGAATGCTCGACCCGACTCTGTTGTTACATCCCCAACCCTCACAACTTCAACCTCAAACTTTCTATCCTGGACCTCCTCACCCCATTCCTAAGAGGTCTATAAAGGGGGCATGCATAAGCACACCAACGTGCCCACAGTCCCTGTCCTACTGTCCCCATTTATCTGTATTTACTTCCTTTGTTCATGTTTATGTTCATACTTATACAAAGTCCCTTCCTGCTCTATTCTATTCTAAGATGGTTATACCCAATTCTGGATGCTAATATTCCCTGTGATGAAAATCTTGCTATTTCAAAGTCTTTTTCCTATCATCAAACCCATCCAGACCAAGAGCTCTTTCTTTCTTTCCATTGTTACGAGATTTTATTTTCTAGGAGGGGGCAGAGAAAGTGAGCGAGCACAGAATCCTGTGGACAGTTTTATGACAAATAAAGTACTCCATGGGCATCATTTCACATTTTATCGTGGGAACGCAGTATTGCCTCTTCTTTCTGAGCCGCTTAATGTCTGCGACTCTTGATTTTAAGAAAATATAAACTGCATATACACGAAAGATTCCTACAGGCTCCAAAGAGTCTTTACAAAATTACATATCTTTGAAAAGAGAGGAAATGGAAAAGTTCAGCTTTTCGTGGGACACTAAAGAAACAAAATGCTAATCTCAACAGGGAGAGAGTCTTCTGATGAGAAAATAATCCAATGATTTTGATGATTGTTGATAGGTGGGAAAGGAAATGGAAGGCAGGGCAAGCTTAGCAATAACTTTTAAAGGAAGAACACAGGGGAACCCCGAACAAACAATATTTCATTGCTACTCTTCAAGGGGAAAAAAAAAACAAGCATAAACCTGAAAGAGAGACAAAGCCAATATTCCATTTTAAAGGCTGCACATTACGGTATAACTCAGTATATTGATGAAGATTTTCAATTATCCAGCTAAAGTTGTTCTGAAGGTTGAATTGGTTCTCGTTTGTCTAGGACTAACACCCGTTTCTCCATTCCTCCTTTGACAGCTTTGCGAGTTTGTCTAGGACCATGATGATGAACCTCTGGCACACATGCCCAAAGTGGCATGCATGGGCTTGCCTGTTTGTCTTCCGGGTTTCTGGCGCACACACGCAAGCAACAATCAGCTGTCCTTCACACCCATGGCAGTGCTGAAAACCAATGTGTGCATGCACGCCGGCCAGCTGATGATCGGGTGCACATGCATGCCAGAACCCGGAAGTTCAGCTTTTACGGAGCACAATCCCTTCACGCACACGGCAATGCCATAAACTGGACTGTGCATGCATGCCAGCCAACTGATCATCGGGCGTGCATGTGCGCTAGAATCCAGAAGTTCAGCTTTTCTGGAGTGTGGCCCCGATGAGCACATGCGTGTGCAACATTTCCGCATGACCTTTTCAGCACTCGGTGCCAAAAAGGTTCACCATCACTAGTCTAGGAATAACACCCATTTCTCCATTCTTCAACATTCTCTTTTGCTTGTTAGTTTGAGACATTTTGCTGCTGATCCAAGGAGCTACATCAGTCAGAGCAAGCTAGTTAAGCAGAGAGCTATTGGAATGTACCAACAACTCAGTGGTGGGTTCGGCCCAGTTTGGCCGAGCCAGTAGCGGTGACGATATGATGTCACCGAACTGGTTCTCTTTGTTCAGGAGCTGGGCCCTCCTGCCCCGCCCGCATTATTCTTACAGTACCTTTTATTTGGCCCCACCCCCAATCTACTTGCTGCCTCCTGACTCCCAGCTGATGGCTAGAAGGAAAAAAAACTGTTTAAACTCTTGCCGCGGGGTTTCAAAGGGCCGCCCTACAGCTGATCAGTGTTAAAAGGCAGTGTGGTGGTAGACCGGTGCCTCGAAAAACAAATGGGTAGACCGGGAAACTCGAAAAACAAATGGGTATACCGGGATGCTCGAAAAACAAATGGCAGACCGGGATGCTTGAAAAATAAATGGGTAGACCGGGACACTCAAAAAACAAATGGGTAGACTGGGACACTCAAAAAACAAATGGGTAGACCAGGATGCTCCAAGAACCAATGTGTAGACCAGTACAGCTCTTCAGCAGTTAAAAGCCTGGTAGACTAGTACCTCTGCTAAATCCTAAAGAATTGTCACATGACCATCAAGCCATGCCCACAAAATAAGCCACGCCCACAGAACCAGTAGTAAAAAAAATTTAGAACCCATCCCTGCAACAACTCCCACACCAACCTCAGAGATGGGGCCTTCCTCCCAAAATGTGTTGCAATATATCAATGAAGATTTGAGTATAGCTTACTGTTTTCCAAATCTGGCAACTGGCAACTTTATGGTGTGTTATACCTTTCCTTTTTATTTGGAATTTAACTCAACAGTTGTTTTTTTGCTATTTATTAAAAAAAATTAAAAGTACAGTAGTCTGGGAATCTTGAGTACTGAAAGCTTGAGTACTGAATGTCTGAAATAAATACAGGCAAGAAGAAACCATGATCTCACATGCATTTGTGGTTCTTGTGTCACACTCCTCACGTAACCAGGCTGTCTTTCCTCCCAGTTTGGCCGTGGTCCATGAAAGCCACAAGTGTGGGGAGTGATTTCCCTAAAATCGTTCATCCAATTTCATATCTGGACAGTCTGAAGCTCTTAACTCTTGAATCTTGTTGTTCCTACTCTTCCCTCAGTAGCTGAAACAAGCTTCTCATTCTTTCCAAGGCACTTTTAATACCAAGGATAGTTTCCTTTTAAAAGTCAACGTTGTCCCAAATTCTTCCTCTAATTTAAAGTCCTGACAATACAATTATACATCGCTGAATCTCCCAGCAGGTGCCTGTAACATAAATGAAAGAGTTGCAAATGAAAGAGTTCATTATGCACTCAGTGAATACATAAATTGGAGGCCCAGCTGACTGGTTTGACCTTTATCTGATCCATGAATTTCATCCACTCTTCTTCTGAAATAAGGATATTTTTAAAGTATCTAGGTCTAAGAAAGGGCCTTTCCTATCTATACTCCTTACAGAGAATGTCTAATGTTGGCATGAGGAGAAGAAAGTCCTACAAGAGTTCCTCAAAGGAGGAAACTAATTAAATGACACTCTAAGGCAGAAGTCTCCAGAAGTTGTGAATGCTGCAATGCTGGAAGTTTTTAAGAAGATGTTGGATAACCGTTTGTCTGAAGTGGTGTAGGGTTTCCTGCCTAGGCAGGGGGTTGGACTAGAAGACCTCCAAGGTCCCTTCCAACTCTGTTATTCTATTCTATTCTATTCTATTCTATTCTATTCTATTCTATTCTATTCTATTCTATTCTATTCTATTCTATTCTATTCTATTCTATTCTATTCTATTCTCCAAACTTGTCAACGTTAAGACTTGTGGACTTCAATCCTAGAATTCCTCAGCCAGTCATGCTGGATGAGGAATTCAAGAAGTTGAAGTCTACAAGTTTTTTTAAGCTTCCCTCTTCTTGTTGCTTTTATTTTATTATGTTAAAAAAATATACACTGATATTCCCCCTTTCTCTTATTTCTATCTCTATTCTAACTTTTAATCATGTCACCCTTTTATTAAAAGATGTTTTCTTTCTATCCTATCCTAACTTCTAATCATGCCACCATTCTAAAAAAGAAGGGAAAGAAAGAGAAGCAGAAAAGCAAATCAGAACAACAACAAAAAAAGAAATTCTTTCCTTTCTATCCATCGTCTCTTGCCCGCTTCAATACTTTCGTTGCTATGCTTTTTTTTTTTTTTTTTTGACTTGCCTTCCATATTCCTTTCTTGGATCTTTATCTCTGTCTTCATCTATTTCTTGGCTAATTCAGTCTAAGTATTTCTCTCATCTCTAAGTATTTCTCTCTTCCACTGCCTAGCTTTCAAAATATCTCCCCAGACTCCTATCTCCCTTTCAAAAGTATCTTCCTGTATCTCCAATTCTCTTTTCAACTCTCTTGAAATATTTTCCACAAGTCTTAAAGTTGCCAAGTTTGGAGTCCCCTGCTCTAAAGCAATGTCTCTCAATCTTGGAAACATTAAGGTGTGTGGATTTCAACTGAGCTGAGGTGGCTCAGTGGTTAGAGTGCTGTATTGCAGCTACTTCAACTGACTGCTAGTTCAGCAGATCAGCGGATCAAATCTCACCGGCTCAAGGTTGACTCAGCCTTTGATCCTTCCTAAGTGGGTAAAATGAGGACCCAGATTGTTGGGGGCAATATGCTATTTAGTATACTGTCAATTGTTGTAAGCCACCCAGAGTCCTCAGAGAGTGGGTGGCATAGAAATAACAACAACAACAACAACAATAAAAATAATAAAATAATAATAAACTCCAAGAGTCCTACAAGCAGCCTAGGAGACATGAAGAGTTTAACATCCATATCTGTGAAATATGGATATTCTATTCTATTTTATTTAATATTATCTTCTTTTTTAGCACAACTCTCAAATCTGTCAAGAGTACTTTAAATGTCGTTTCTTTCCTCTAGCTTGTGTCATTTACTTTCCCGCCAATTCATGTGTCCTGTTAGTCAAAAGTAAATTAAATATCTGTAAATTAAAGAGTTCACTAAAACTCTTCAAGTAGAAGAATGGAGCTTGGAGAATGCTACATGATGTTTTATATGAAAATATACCTGAGACTACTTTCAGTAAGTGTTTATGGAGATTCTCAGTCATACAAGTCATGCTTGTCCCAAAGGTGATTTTTTTCAAGAGGCATCTGGAATATAAATCCTTCCATTTCCCACCATCCGGTCAGAGCGGAAGAAGCTTCTTGGATGAGAAGGGAAATGTCTTCAAAGAAAGTCCAGTTGCCTCTTGAAAAAAAGCACCTTTGGGACACTTCCAGTAAGATTTTCAAGCTATATAGTAAAGGTAAAGATTCCCCCCTACACTTGCATGCTAGTTGTTTCCGGCTCTAGGGGGTGGTGCTCATCTCCATTTCAAAGCCGAAGATCCAGCACTGTCCGAAGACGTCTCCGTGGTCATGTGGCCAGCATGACTCAACGCCAAAGGTGCATGGAGCGCTGTTACCTTCCCACCAAAGGTGGTTCCTATTTTTCTACTTGCATTTTTTATGTGCTTTTGAACTGCTAGGTTGGCAGAAGGTGGGACAAGCAACGGGAGTTCACCTACCTGCCTCTGTCTGTCTGTCTGTCTGTCTGTCTGTCTATTAATCTATCTCTATCATCTATCTTTATCTATTTGTCTTTCTGTCTATATCCATCATCCATCCTTCCTATCTTTTTTCAATCCATCCATCCATCCATCCATCCATCCTTCCTTCCTTCCTTCCTATCTTTTTTCCATCCATCCATCCATCCTTCCTTCCTATCTTTTATCCATCCATGTCATGTCATGTCATGTCATGTCATGTCATGTCATGTCATGTCATGTCTGTCTGTCCATCCTATCTATCTATCTATCTATCTATCTATCTATCTATCTATCTATCTATCTATCAATTATCTATCATCTATATCATCTATCTATATCAATCATCCATCCATCCATCCATCCATCCATCCATCCATCCATCCATCCATCCATCATCTTTCTTTCTTTCTTTCTTTCTTTCTTTCTTTCTTTCTTTCTTTCTTTCTTTCTTTCCTTTTTCGTTCTTTCTTTCTATCATCTATCTATCTACCTATCTATCATCTATCTATATCTATCATCCATCTCTCTCTCTCTCTCTCTCTCTCTCTCTCTCTCTCTCTCTCTCTCTATCTCTATCTCTATCTCTATCTCTATCTCTATCTCTATCTCTATCTAACTATGCTGCATATATACATATATATTTGAGATGAGTGGCAATATACATACAGGTATTTGATTTATGACTGTAATTGAGCTGGTTGTTAAGAGAGACATCACATGACAGATCCAATTTTGTAATTTTTTTTCCAGAAGTCATTAAGCAAACACTGCAGTCATTAAGCGAAATCTTTGTCCAAAATAAGCATTCCCCCCACCCCCCGGAAATTGGAAGTAAACCCTGGTTTCCAGCAAAACACATCATAATATCATGGTCACAAAACCGCAGGATGCTACAAACAGACATAAAGGTGGGACAGTTGCTAAGCTACCAAAATGGGATTCCCCTAACTGCAGGGTGAAAGGTGACCATTAGAACTTCGAATCCAGGTTATAAGTACCTTTTGGGGGCAGGCTGTAATGTCAAACAGTCGCTAAGCCGACATTTCACTACAAGAAAGTCACATCAAGCTCTTCCAGGCAATAAGAAACTTGTGAAGTACCTGGTACCATGAATATAGAGATTGCCTGTGAATGATTCCAGATGGGACAATTCAATAATAGCACGGGTGTCAAACTCAAGGCCCGCGGGCCAGATCCCGACTGAAGGGTGTTTAGATCTGGCCCGTAGGGCCGACTTGGAAACAGCAAAAGACCAGCTTACGGTGCCTCTGCCAGCAAAAACGGAGCATGGGAGGGCCATGAGTGGCCATTGTAGCTGAAAACAGAGCCCGTTTTCACTGGCAGAGCGCTTGGGCCACCACAGGCATCCCCGACATGAGTGATGTCGAGCTGGTCACGCCCACCCTGGCCATGCCCACCCTGGCCCCCGAGGTCAAACACAACCCTGATGCAGCCCTCAACGAAATCAAGTTTGACACCCCTGAATAATAGGCTCTCTATTAGATAGACAAGTGTCATCCGATCACAATAAATATATCGAAATAAATAAACAAATAATTTACCTTAATATGGACCGGGACGCCCTGCGCACGGTCACTCACACCCTCGTCACTTCCCATCTGGACTACCGTAATACTCTCTACATGGGGCTCCCCTTGAAGAGCACTCAGAGGCTCCAACTGGTCCAGAATGCGGCCGCGCGAGTGTTTATGGGGGCGACATTTCGCACCCATGTAACACCTCTCTTGCACAAGCTGCACTGACTTCCGGTGGTCTTCCCGGTGTGCTTCAAGGTGTTGGTCACCACCTTTAAAGCGCTCCATGGCTTAGGACCTGGATATCTGCAAGACCATCTTCTGCCACCGATTGCCTCCCACCGGCCAGTACGCTCCCACAGAGACGGTCTCCTCAGGGTGCCGTCAGTCAAGCTATGTCAACTGGCGACCCTCATGGGGAGAGCCTTCTCTGTGGAGGCCCCTGTCTTATGGAAAGAACTGCCCCTGGAGATACGAAGGATCCCTGCCCTCCGCGTCTTCCATCGTGCCCTTAAGACCCTGCTATTTCATCAAGCTACTTGATACTTAAAATGGTCTGATGGAAGGATGAATTTTAACAGGTATTTTAGTTTTGGGGTTTTAATAATACAGCCTAATTATTAAATTTTTAAACAATTTGTTTAAAACAATTTGTTTGATTTGTTTGCTTGTTTTGTTTTGTGTCTCTATTGTTTTTACTATAGGCTGTACACCGCCCTGAGTCCTTCGGGAGAAGGGCGGTATAAAAATGCAATAAATAAATAAATAAACATATGGAATTATAAAGAGTCTCCTGCTTCAGGAGGGTGTTGAATTAGAAGACTTCCAAGGTCCCTTCCAACACTATTACCCTGTTTCCCCTAAAATAAGACATCCCCTGATAATAAGCCCAATCAGGCTTCTGAGTGCATGCGCTAAAATAAGCCCCCCCCCCCCGAAAATAAGCCTTCCCTGAAAATATTTTAATGCATGCGTAGTTGGTCCCTGCCATTTCCTCTGGTTAGGGAGACAGAGCTGGAAATCAGGTAAGATGGCAAGAAAAGCTCTGCCTTGCTCCACGTGCCCCAAAATAATAAGAAAATAACGCCAATAACCCCGCTTATTTCGGGGTTCAAAAAAATATAAGACAGGGTCTTATTTTCAGGGAAACACGGTATTCTGCATTCTGTATATAGTCTGAATTTCTGAAACTGCCTACTGTGTGAGCCCAGGAAATCATGCTCCCGTTGCAGGTTCCTGTACCAGACAACGGGGTTGAACTAAATGATCTCTGAGATCCCTTCCCACCCCAACCAACCTCCTGTGATTTTTTGGAATCGAAAACACTCCCCAGCCATCTTGTATAAATGATTCCAATGATACTTAAAATGGCTACACCCCAAAATAATGCCAAAGTGAAATGTGAACCCGATTTAATATCAAAGACGGGATGGAAATGGTTTGGTTTGGTTTGGTTTTTACCTCAGACGATGTCCAGAGATATTTCACAAGAAGAGTCCTCCACTTCTCTGCTCGCAACAAAATACTTTATGCCACCAGACTTGGAATTTTGGGCTTAGACAACTTCGAACTTCACCGTCTTCGGTCTGACCTAAAATAGTATATAAAATCATCTGCTACAATGTCCTACCTGTCAATGACTACTTCGGCTTCAACCAAAACAATACATGAGCACACAATAGATACAAACTGAAGGTAAACCTCTCCAAACTCGATTGCAGAAAATATGACTTCAGTAACAGAGTGGTCAATGCCTGGAATGCACTACCTGACTCTGGGGTTTCTTCCCCAAACCCCCAAAACTTTAACCTTAAGACTGTCTACTGTCAAGCTCACTCCATTCCTAAGAAGTGTGTAAGGGGCGTGCATTAGCGCACCAGCGTGCCTACCATCCCTGTCCTAATGTATTATTTTTTATTATTATTATTATTTTTTATTAATTTGATTTATATGCCGCCCTTCTCCGGAGACTCAGGGCGGCTTACAATGCGTTAAGCAATAGCCTTCATACTTTTGTATATATTTATACAAAGTCAGCTTATTGCCCCCACAAACTGGGTCCTCAATTTACCCACCTTAGAAAGGATGGAAGGCTGAGTCGACCTTGAGCCTGGCTAGGATTGAATTCGCAGAATTACAGGCGGCTGGATGTTAATTGCTGCCTTTAGTAGGAGGCATTAGCCCCCTACGCTACTCAGGCTCCTTTAATTCTTTTATGCGTATCCTTTTCATGTACTTATAATTATGTTCACACTTGTATCTGTCATAAAAATACATGGTTGATGAAAATAAAAATAAATAAAATGTCATAGAGAAGAATTAGGCCTCTATGCTGGTTTTTGAAGGGCACTTTTTAACCCTGAACAACGGGTTGATTTCCCTCCACCCCATCATCTGATCTGGAGCAAATCAACCCTCCTTTGAAAAAAGAAGTTGCTGGAAGGTTGAAGTTTTCAAGAGATGGAAAAAGTCGAGGTCTCAGATCTTCCCTGTAACCTTAGTGCCAGAAACAAAGACAGCACTAACAATATGAAAGGTCAGGTGCCCTGGCCTACAAGATCTCTGGGGTAGCCGACTCTGGAGGAAGGTCACGGTATGTCAACAGCCTCAACATCAGCAATGGTTCACTTTTCCCCCAGTCAAAATATTTCACTGCCATGGCAAGATCTCTGACAAGAAGATGCCGAAGGGCAATGAAAACTTCTTGTGTCTCCTGGAATTGCTCTCCACCACAATGGAGTGACAGAAATCAGATTGTCAGACTGGGGCTACCGCTGCTATCACCCCACTTTCGCGTTCAGATGCCTTAAATCTTCCTCAGCCAATAACCTTTTTTGGGGGGGAGCCATCTCCCAGGGGTGTCAAACTGCAAACACAGGCCTAAAAGGCCCCACTTCTCATCCTCTCTGCTGAATTTGGGGTGGGGGGAGAGAGCCTCACTTTGACAATGGATTCATCAGATCCCTTAGCTTGATCGCACCCTCCCCCAAAGGAGCCAAGCACAAGAAAGCTTCATCTCGCTCAGGAGATTGTCTCCAAACTGAAAAGAACAGCCACCTACAGCCTTGGTGGAAAAATTGTGCAATGTGCAACGAATGCTGCTGTGTTTGGGAAGATTATAACAGGAGAGCTGTGTGGATCTGTGGTGGGCCAGTCAGAGGTTTTTGTAGCATTTATATCTATCTATCTATATCTATCTATCTATCTATCTATCTATCTATCTATCTATCATTTATATCTATCTATAGCAATCATCTATCTATCTATCTATTTATCCATCCATCATCTATCTCTTGCTTGCTTGCTTGCTTTCTCTTTCCTTTTCTTCCTTCCTTTTCTTCCTTCCTTTTCTATCTATCTATCTATCTATCTATCTATCTATCTATCTATCTACCTATCTATCATCTATCTATATCTATCATCCATCCATCCATCCATTCATCCATCCATGTCTGTCTGTCTGTCTATTTAATAATCTATCTCTATCATCTATCTTAATCTATTTGTCTATCTGTCTATATCCATCCATCCATTCTTCCTATCATTTTTCCATCCATCCATCCATCCATTCATCTATCCATTCATCCTCTGTTATCCATCCATGTCTGTCTCTCCATCCCTCCATCCGTCCATTCATCTAATCTAATCTATCTATCTATCTATCTATCTATCTATCTATCTATCTATCTATCTATCTATCTATCTATCATCTATCAGTTATATCATCTATTTATATCAATCATTTATCTTTCTATCTATCCATCCATCCATCCATCATCTATCTTTCTTTCTTTTCTTTTTTTCTTCCTTCCTTTCTATCATCTATCTATCTACCTACCTACCTATCTATTTATCATCTATCTTTCTATCTATATCTATTTATCTATCTCTCATTATTAAACAAATTTATATAGCTATTCAACTTACATATTGATGTTTCCAGGCAGCTTACAACATTTAAAAAATCCACCGTATTACAACATTCACTTAACAGCTATGGCAAATAAGGGTGTAAAAAGGAGCAAAGTTCACTTAACAAATATCTCATTTAGCAATAGAAATTTTGGGTCATTGTGGTCATAAGTCAAGGACTACCTGTAATAAATTAACCAGAGACACACAGAATAAGATACTGCAGGGCCTGGTCTATGCTTAACACTTAAAAATGGTATGGTCATCTTTAAATCCAATGCCTGTAAATGAAAGTTTTGATCAATTCAACAAAAATATTGCTTTATGTAGACCTGGATAGCATTAAAAGTATAACAGAATAACAAAGATGGAAGGGACCATGAAGGTCTTCTAGTCCAACCCCCTTCTCAAGAAAGAAACCTTATACCATTTCAGACAAATGGTTGTCCAATCTCTTCATAAGAGGGGGAAAAAAACAATGGTTTGGTTTCCTTGTGCCATATATCGCCCTAATCTCCCATGTTAAATATATTTGTGAAGAACAGTTGGTCAATTTCTTTGGAACTGCACTGAAAAATAGCCAGAGGTTAAAGGAAATAGAAGTGGCATGTTCTTACAACTGCAAAAGATTAGCGAGTACATAAATGCACTACAAGGATTGACGGGCACACCTTCTCCACCGATTCTGCCCCAGTCTGAAGAATTTAGTTCTTTCTGTGTTTGAACAAACTTGCTAGCACCAGGTGTTTCAACTGGAGGAATATTCTGAAACATGATCTGCTTAAACTATTACAGTTTAATTATCTATTTTCCCATCTTCTAAAGTCAGGTGAACCGGCTTATTTTTATTAAATTTACTTATGATCAATGGCTAGCTAGACAGATCAGCTAACCTAAACATAAATTAAGTGGCTGGCATGATACGAAGATGCACGTAAAATTTAACTGAGTAGGGCCGTAAGTGATGTGGGGGTTTTGATAACATTTCTCTGTTATTAATATTTAAAAATCAAAAGGGACAATCTGGTTGCAGTATACTGTACTCTAGGCTGGCAAACTGTATAGTGTGAGTTCTCTAAGAGAGTGGAAACTGGGTGGTTTTGGGCACCAAGAAATATGGCGGTGTCTTCTTGAACTCCTTGACTTGATCTCTAGCCTTCCGCTTCTTCTCAGGATGGTCAAGGGACTTGCAAGCCAGACAACAACATATGGTATCTGTATGGTCCCACCCCCCGCTCAAGCAGGAGTCCTATAGCATTTCAGACAAATGGCTGCCCAATTGCTTCTTAAAAACCTCCAGTAATGAAGCATCCACAACTTCTGAAGGCAACTTCTGTTCCACTGGTTAATTGTCCTCACTGTTAGGAAGTTTGTCCTGAATTACAGGTTGCTGCTCTCCTCAATTAGTTTCCATCCGTTGTTTCTTGTCTTGTTTTGGAGAATAGGTTGACCCTCTCTTCTTTGTGGCAGTCCCTCTCAAATATTGGAACATGGCTATTGTATCTCCCCTAGTCCTTCTTCTCACTAGACTAGAATGAAGAAATAGAGAAAGCGGGACAAATGAAACTCATCCTTATTCATTCCTCCAGGCCACATCTCTCTATATATAAATGGCTGTGTGTGTGTGTGTGTTCCAGCATAACTCTGGAACGCCCCGAGCAATTTCAACCAAACTTGGTAAACAGATAATTTACTCTCTGGAAAGAAATACTGTGGGGGTAAGACACCCCTAACACCTGTCGGGGTGTGTGTTCCGTTAAGATACAGCCTGTTGTGCCTTAAAATGGCTTTTACTGTACTGCCTTAAAATGGCTTCTACAGTGCAGCACAGTGGAGTTGCCATGGTAACGGCTTCACAGTACTCCACAAGGGGGCTCCCTCTGGTAAGGGGGAATTGTCGCTTCTGCGGACACAGGGAAAACATTTTTAACTAATTTAATTCTCGCCGAAATCAGGGTTCAAGGTTGCTCTTCCTGTCTAATACAGGATTGGGATAAATAAATACCCAGGCAATGCCGGGTTATCAGCTAGTGTTACATATGACAGAGGAAGTGGAGAGGGAGCGATTTTTTTTCTCCCTACAGTTCAAGAAAAATTGTGGAATTATTTATTTTACTTATTGGGTCTCAGGAAAGACTCGGTGATGACCTACTGTTGGGAACAAAGGAATTGAAGCTTCTCCCTTGTACCTCTGCCCTATCCTGGGGAAGCTCCTGATTCGTACCCTTGTCTGTGTCCGGCTGATTCAAGTGTTTCACACAGAGAAGAGGCGGGCAGGATCTTTCACACTTGCTCACCTCCTAGAGTCGGTAGCAGTTTTCCACAAATGTGGAGATGACTTCATCCAGTGGGGGAAAATCTCAACAGGGTGGGGTGGCAGTTAGTCACTGCCCAGGGATGGAGAACTGTCTGGAAAACGTTCAAGCCCAAGGCTTGTTCGGTTTCATCCATAACGTTTCAGTATAGAGATAGGATTTCCCCCTCCTGACAGAGGCTCCTCTTCCTTTCACAGCTCTGCATTCCGGTTGCTGTTGGGAAGATTATTTTCAAAAATTAAGAGTCTGTGTTTCACCACCATTTGGAATTTCCCGAAAGTGCTTTTTCTTTTTAAACAGTTTTTATTGGTTTATAATGTAGCACACAAAGAAAATACAGAAGTAAATACCCGTACTTTTCGGAATATAAGACACACTTTTTCCCCCCCCTAAAAGAGGGAACTCTGGGAGTTGAAGTCCACAAGTCTTAAAGTTGCCAAGGTTGGAGACCCCTGTTTTGCAAGATCCTTCTCTCTCTCTTCCCCACCCCCCACCCACCCCGGTCAGTGGTGGCAGCTCATGAAATTACCAGAAAATAGCTCAACTCAGGGGAAACGTTGCAACTTGTACTTTCTTAAAATGGTTTTAGGTGCAGCAGTGAAATTAAACATGTCCATTGTGGTACCCCCAACTCTCTGCTCTGAAGGGACTTTTTGTAGGTTTTCTACAAAAAATTCTGGCTCTAGTAGATTTGAGAATTTATGACTGAATTTTATAACCGGTTGGGTTCAGGCCCAAGGAAGGACACCTAGATTCAAAACTCAGCTCTGGCCAACAGCACCCAACCTTGACTCAGATTTAACAACAAGCGATATTTAAGATTTCCCCTTTCTGGTTTCTTCTCAGCTTCTTCACTACGCTATCGTGGGGATTGGGAGCCATCTTTTGGATATTTTTGGAACTATGGGCATCTTAAACCCTTCTTAACTCAGACTACTGTTTCGTGCGTTGAGTTTCCCTTTTGCAGATCTGCTTTGTGTTAATTTGACACATTTTGGACAGTTTTAATAGAATCCCCCATCCCCAGGGTACAGCATGGCATAGAGATAGATAGATAGATAGATAGATAGATAGATAGATAGATAGATAGATAGATAGATAGATGAGAGAAATTAGAGAGAGAGAAATTAGAGAGAGGGAAAAAATTAGAGAGTAGATATAGATGATAGATAGATAGATAGATAGATAGATAGATAGATAGATAGATAGATAGATAGATAGATAGATAGATAGATAGATAGATGATAGACAGACAGACTAGAGAGAGTGAGAGAAATTAGATAGACAAGACATACGGATGGATGGACGGATGGACAGACAGACAGACGGACAGATTCATTGATATAAGAGATAAATTAGAAACAGAGAAATTAGATAGAGAAAAATTAGATAGAAATTAGACAGAGAAATGAGAGAAATTAGAGAGAGAGAGAAATTAGAGAATAGATAGAGATAGATAGATAGATAGATAGATAGATAGATAGATAGATAGATAGATAGATAGATAGAAGAGAGAAATGAGAGAGAGAGAGAGAGAGAGAGAGAGAGAGAGAGAGAGAGAGAGAGAGAGAGAGAGAGAGAGAGAGAGAGAGAGATGGTTTATATGATATATATGCCTTGCAAAGAATACTGAGAATGATTCATTATGGCATATTCTCTTTGGGAACTCATCAAATATAACTGATTCTTAAGTCCACGCTGCAGTGACTAAGTTCAACTCTCAATTTAAATCCAGCATACATTTATTAACCTTCTGTCATTCCCCCTTCTGGGAAAAGTAAACAGCCACTTAACATACGTTGAGAAGAGAACACCAAAGGCAGCAATCAGTAGCAATCACTCGCTTTAAAACAAAAACAAAACCATACTGAGCAACTAAGCCCTTCAGTTTTTCCATTGTTCCGCTCCAGGAGAAGAAACCATAAATGGTTTGAGAAGTGGAGCCATTTGCGAGGGAGATCACGAATTCTTCACACTCTTGGCTTTACAGAAAAGAAAGAGTTTTGTGTCCCAACTATATTTTCTGCAACAATGGGATGAATTAGATCACCAAAGTGACGGGCAAACCGTTAGCAGCGGCAGCGGGAGGCTCCGCCCACCCACCCGGACATCATCAAATACGATCTGCGCATGCGACTGAACCGGTAGCAAAGATAACTGAAACTCACCCCTGGATCAACTCTCTAGCCCAGAGGTGTCAAACTCGATTTCATTGAGGGCCACATCAGGGTTGTGTTTGACCCCGGGGGGGGCGCAGGGTGAGTGTGGCCAGGGTGGGCGTGGCCAGCTCAACATCACTCGTGTCGGGCTGAAAACCTTAGAAAAATAGACCTGTTTTTTGCAAAAACGGGACACGCAGTGGGTTTGGGAGGCCTGCAGAGTGCTCCTGGGGCCTGGGGAGGACAAAACCTTTTTTTTTTTCTTGTTTAACTCTTCGAAATCTTGGTGCGTCTTATACTCTGGTACAGCAAAAAAATACGGTAAATACACAAAAACCCCTCCCACCTTCCACGCTGGTTCTGAGTCAAAGCAATCTCAGGGAAGGCCATTCATGAAATTCCAAGCGCATGGCCACCCTTCCTTCCCGCTGTTGAATTTAATAAAAGCTGAAGAGCCAAAAGACAGCTTCTTGGCTGGAAGGAAAAGGGGAGAAGTTAAGATGTCAAGGTAGGAAGAAACGCAAAAGAGCAACTGACCTTATTGCAATGAAAACACAGATAGTCCTTGACTGACGACCCTAACGGAGCAGAGAATTTCCAGTGTAGGTCATAATGGTCATAAGGCGAGGCACCCATATGACCAACCCAATTTTATGGCTCTTTTGCAGCAGCCGTTAACTAAATGAGGTGGTGGTTAAACGAACCCACTCTCCGCGGGGGGGGGGGGGGGGGGGGGGGTTCCAGTAACCAGAAGTAAATATTGGTTTCCAGCAAAAAAAAATAAATCATAAATTGTAGTCAATCAATCAGAATAAAGCTGCAAGGGGCCTTGGAGGTCTTCTAGTCCAACCCCTATACCGGTGATGGCGAACCTTTTCGGCACCAAATGCTGAAAAAGCACCGCATGTGCACGCAGGCAGCACCAAGTGCCAAAAAGGGAGCACTTCACGCACTTGTCTGGGCCGAGACCAGGAATAGGAGTTGGCCAGGGGCATGCGCACATCGGAGAAT
The DNA here is from genome assembly GCA_030761175.1 of Masticophis lateralis. Classification (NCBI taxonomy): domain Eukaryota; kingdom Metazoa; phylum Chordata; class Lepidosauria; order Squamata; family Colubridae; genus Masticophis; species Masticophis lateralis. Next base: position 83,659,374 of record JAUDYJ010000006.1, on the reverse strand, counting down.
GTATTTGCGGTTTCATCAGGTTACTTCCAGCAAGTCTTCAGGTTGCTACCATACATACCCATGTGCCAATCAGTTGGTGAGCCCGCCCAGGAAAATGTACTTCCGGTTCCTGATGCGCGCATGCATGCCGGCCGGCAAGTCTTCAGTTTCCTGCCACTCATGCGTACATGCCAATCAGCTTGGCCAGCGCACATGCTCACGCCAGAAAATGAAAGTCCAGTTCTTCCACTTTCCATCACTGATGCAAGCCAGCTGATCATCGCATGCACAGAAGAGGAACTGGCGACGGCATGCATACCAGGCAACCTGGCTCCATGTGTCATTTCAGGTATGTGGGCCATAGATTCACCATCACGGCCCTATACCATTTCAGACAAGCAGCTGTCCAGTCTCTTTAAAACCACCAATGATGAAGCACCCACAATTTCTAGTGGCAAGCTGTTCCACAGGTTAATTGTTCTCACTGTTAGGAAGTTTCTCGTTCATTCCAGGTTGCTTCTCTCCTTGATTAGTTTCCATCCGTTGTTTCTTGTCCTGCCTCTTGGTGCTTTGGAAAATAAACTGACCCCCCCTCCTCTTTGTGGCAGCCTCTCAAATATCGGAATGCTGCTATTAGGTCACCCCTAGTCCTTCTTTTAATTTATTTATTATTTAAATTTATTTATTATTTAAATAAATTAAGCTAGACATCCAATTCCTGCCAAGTGTTCTTCATATGTTTTAGCCTTCAGTCCCCTAATTATCTTTATTGCTCTTCTCTGTGCTCTTTCCAGAGTCTCAACATCTTTTTTTGTAACGTGGGGACCAAAACTGAATGCAGTATTCCAGGTGAGGCCTTACTAAGGTATATAGCAGGGGCCTGCAACCTTAAATACTGAAAGAGCCATTTGGACCCGTTTCCCACAGAAAAGAAAACACCGGGAGCCACAAAACCGGGGTGGGCGTGGCCAACTTGATGTCACTCACTTCCACCAGTCACATGACACTCCCCCTAGCCACGCCTACCCAGTCGGTCATTAGGCCAGTTGTTAAAAAACACCGGGAACCACAAAATCCTTTTGACATATCCCCTCCCTCCCTTCTCTCCCTCTCTCCCACTCTCTCTGTATCTCTCTGTCTCTGCTTTGGCCGCTTCTCCATCCCCCGCCGTCACCCTTACCTTCTCAGACCAGGCAAGGAGTGACTGGGAGGGGATGGAGAGGAGCCAGGCCAGCCAATGGTGGGATCACCTGACAGGGAGCCACAGCAGAGGGCCCAAAGAGCCACATTAGGCTCCGGAGCCACAGGTTGCTGACCTCTGGTATATAGTCACATATAAAGCAGTACATCTATAAAGCGCTATATAGTCACATTTTTATAAAACAGTTTATAGTCACATGACCACTAGATGCTGCCGGCAGCCATAAATGCTGACCAGCTGCCAAACACCCAAAACATGATCCGGTGTGACTGAAGGAGGCGGGGCAGCCACTGGAACTTTGAATCTGAGTTGTACAGGTAGTCTTTGACTTACAACGGTTCATTTAGTGACTAAATTTAGTTGGACTAGAGAAAACTGCACACCACTTTTCTGTTGTAAAACAGCAGAGTAAAAAGGACACCACACTAGGAGGAGACTCTATAGTGGGGGAACAGGACTTCCAGTCGGCTCCAGAATTGAACTGGGGGGCTTCCAGTTAGGACCTTTGTGGCTCTTTTGAGTGTTTAAGGTTTCTGACCCCTGGACTATGCTGTGAACTCTGACCTTGCAAGAGCAAGAAGCACTTCTGGAATTGACATCAGACTGCAATTTGAAGGAACTTTTTAATGAAAAAACACTGACCAAGTTCTGGAGCCACATTTATTTATTGGTTCAATTTATATGCCGCCCTTCACCGGAGACTCAGGGCGGCTTACAATGCGTTAAGCAATAGCCTTCATACTTTTGTACATACCTGCTTAGTAGGGCTTTCGGACCCCCCCCCCCCCCAAGCAGTGTTCTTTTTTATACAAAGTCAGCTTATTGCCCCCCACAATCCGGGTCCTCATTTTACCTACCCTGAAAGGATGGAAGGCTGAGTCAACCTTGAGCCTGGTGAGATTCAAACTTGCAGTAATTGCAGGCAGCTGGTGTCACTTAACACCACTTTAATCTGCCGTGCCACCAAGGCTCTTATCAAAAACGTTGCAAAACTGTACCCGGAAGTAGTGCGGGGGGGGGAGGGGGGAGGAAGCTATCAATTTTTGAAAAGCACTGAATTAGAAGACTTCTCAGGTCCCTTCCAGCCTTATGATTCTAATTCACTTTTTTTTTTTTTAAATTTGATTTATATTCCACCCTTCTCCGGAGACTCAGGGCGGCTTACAATGCATTAAGCAATAGCCTTCATACTTTTGTATATTTATATTTATACAAAGTCAGCTTATTGCCCCCACAAACTGGGTCCTCAATTTACCTACCTTAGAAAGGATGGAAGGCTGAGTCGACCTTGAGCCTGGCTGGGATTGAACTCGCAAGTAATTGCAGGCAGCTGGATCTTAAATGCTGCCTTTGTAGGAGGCATTACTCCCCTATGCTACTCAGGCTCTTTTTGAGGTTCACCTCATGGTGGTATCTCAAAAGTAAAGCTTCATGTAGGTTTATAGTACACCAAAGTCTAGTCACAATTTTCAGTCCTGAAAATAGGCATTTTTCTTCCACTCAAATCATGCCATCTTCCCGATCACATATTCTCACGAGAGGCTATCTCCTTTTACTTCCAAAGTAATTACCGTATTTTTCAGAGTATAAGACACACTCCCCCCCCCCTTAAAAGAGGGTGAAAATTTTGGTGTGTGTTATACACCAAATATAGCCCTGCCCACCCGCTGTCGCCCACCCTTTGGCCTCTGCCTCCCAGCAATTTGCTTCCTTGCAGCAAACAGCAAACAGCCGTTTCAGTTTCAGCACAGCCTGATTAGCACAAGCAGCTAATTGTCAGTTGGATCAGCCTCCCGAACATCAGCTGTTTCAGGCTGCAGGGATTGCCATTGCCTATTGCCGCCTCCGCACGCAGCCTCTGCTGTTTGCTGCAAGGAGGCAAATTGCTGGGAGGCAGAGGCAGATTTTTTTTTCTTGTGCTAATCAGGCTGTGCTGAAAATGAAACTGAAACTGAAACAGGCTGTTTGCTGCAAGGAGGCAAATTGCTGGGAGGCAGATTTTTTTTTCTTGTTTTTCTCCCCAAAAAAGGTAGGTGCCTCATACTCCGAAAAATACGGTATTTTAATTCAACCTCTGTTGGCTTCTGGGGATGTCCAAAAAATCAAGATATGGACATATAGAGCAGCGTTGCTTTAATTATATCACCAGTCAAAATCATATCCCTGATGATACTTATTCAATCTCCCAGGCCAAAATGTTTTTGGAAAAAAGCTAGTAGAAGAATATTTCGAGTATGATGGAAAACGATACAATCAATATGAACCAGTGAATTTATTCATAGTATTTTCCCTGATATTAAACAAGTTTCTCTTCACCCAATGGCAGAGGCTTGCTAACTTCGACGTGAATAAAGTTCTGGTTTCAGCATCACACCGCTTGCAGAGAAGCCAGACTGATGCACATCAGTCTGCATTTGTACCCATTTATCCTTGGCCTTCGCCCACGTTTATCAATTACAATTGTAACATTTTGAGCATCGTATCGTAAAACATTCTGTAAAAGCAGAATTTCCCATCCTTGAATCACTTTTAAGACATGTGGACTTCAACTCCCAGAATTCCATGCTGGGCTGGGGAATTCTGGGAGTTGACGTTTATGCGTCTTAAAGGGGCCGAAGTTGGGAGCCACTGTGCAAAAACCAAAAACAAAATTGGTCAACAGAGGAAGAAATCTCTGGTCTGCCATGAATTCAGATCAGATTTGGAAAATACAAGGAACAGAGCAACATGTTCTGTCCAGGAGTGGGGAAGTTTCTCAGCGACTCCCACCGGTCGGAAAATATATTATATTTTAGAAGAACTCGGTGCTCCAAGCTTGTGGACAAAATAATATCTCTGCTCAGGATGTAAATCCCATCGTTGTGCAAAGTGCAAGTCAAGTTCAGACCCGATTTCGATGTGTTTTCTTTGAGGTAGAGCCACTGTTTGGTAACCACGTTGTAAGACTGCACAGTTAACATATCCTCATTCTGACCAGATCTTTTATCAGAATCCAAGTCGTGGCTGCAGCCGCCAACTATGTAGATGGTCTCTTCCACCGATAACATTTGCTGCTTGCGGATGTGCAATCCACAAGTTTCAAAGTCAATCCACTTGTCAGAGATGGGACAATATTCCCAGATATTCAGATTCCGGTCTGCAATAGAGAAAAGAAGCTTAATGCAAGTAAGTCCTCAACTTACGACCACAACGGAGCCCAAAGATGCTGCTAAGTGAGAAATTTGTTAAGTGAGTTTTCTCCCCGTGGCTTTTCTTGCCACATTTGCTAAGTGAATCACTTTTTTTTTTGGTCATTTAATGACCCCGTAATCCCTTGCATGGTGGAGTCTGGGCAACAGAATGGAGCTGAGTGTTTACTGGCCGGATGCCCTTCCTGTCGTCAATGCAGAGTTTTGTTCAGCAGATTCCATTCCATTCCATTCCACATTTTCTATTCTATTCTATTCTATTCTATTCTATTCTATTCTATTCTATTCTATTCTATTCTATTCTATTCTATTCCATTCCATTCCATTCCATTCCATTCCATTCCATTCCACATTTTCTATTCTATTCCATTCCATTCCATTCCACATTTTCTATTCTAGTCTAGTCTAGTCTAGTCTAGTCTAGTCTAGTCCATTCCATTCCATTCCACATTTTCTATTCTATTCTATTCTATTCTATTCTATTCTATTCTATTCTATTCTATTCTATTCTATTCTATTCTATTCTATTCTATTCTACTCTACTCTACTCTACTCTACTCTACTGAATAGGATAATATATATATTAAAAAAAAGAGGACTACCTGTACAAGTGTGTGTGACTGTATAACTAACTGCAGTCCCTACTGTTTCTTACCTCTTGGCGTGTAGCCTCCCATGACATAGATCTTCTCCTTGCATTCACAGGCCGAGAACTCCACAAGGGGAGCTGGTAAAGGTGCCACGAAGGTCCAGCCATCCTGCTCCGGGTTGTAATACTCAACACTGGAGAGGGATTGGCCCCCAACGGCATATAATTTCCCACTCACGGCCAAGAGCTTAAAATTAGCCCTAGGAAAAAAAAGACATTTGGAGAAATTGAAGGTTAAGGCAGAGGTATTTCCTGCTCGATGTTTTCTTTCAACAACCAGGTGCAGCAAGTAATACAAGTCTTTTAATTTTATTCAGCCGCCTCCATCCATGCAAGCTTTCCATTTATGTTCCATTCGCATACCCATTCACTTCAGTCAATGGCGTTATTGCTGCAGCTTGATTCGGCAGGATTTAAGCGTTTTAATTAATTTCCGAGTTTGCTGAAGTATTTATTTTTCAAATCTATTCTTTCTTGAGCTGTCCACAGAACTCGTATAACCATTTCCGCTCTCTTCTCCTTAGGCGGCCAAAGTGTTTGAGCTTCACTATCTGTTCAGGGTTAATATTGAGACGGGATGGGAGTGGGAGTGGGAGTTGGAGTGGGAATAGAATAGGAATAGGAATAGGAATAGGAATAGGAATAGGAATAGGAATAGGAATAGGAATAGGAATAGGAATAGAATAGAATAGAATAGAATAGAATAGAATAGAATAGAATAGAATAGAATAGAATAGAATAGAATAGAATAGAATAGAATAGAATAGAACAGAATAGAATCTAGAAAGGAACCTTGGAGGTCTTCTAATGCAACCCTAACCCAATTCCTCAGGCAGGAAATCCTACACCATTTCAGACAAATGGTTATCCAACATCTTCTTAAAAACTTCCAGTTTTGGAGCATTCACAACTGTGGGAGGTAAGCTATTTCATTGATTCATTGTTCTCACTGTCAGGAAATTTCTGCTTAGTTCTAAATTGCTTCTCTCCTTGATTAGTTTCCACCCGTTGCTTCTTGTCCTGCCCTCAGGTGCTTTGGAGAATAGCTTGACTCCCTCTTCTTTGGGGCAGCCCCTGAGATATTGGAAGACTGCTATCATGTCACCCTTAAGTCTTTCTTTTCATTAAACTAGACATACCCAGTTCCTGCAACCGTTCTTCATATGTTTAGCCTCCAGTCCCCTAATCCTCTTGGTTGCTCTTCTCTGCACTCTTTCTAGAGTCTCAACTTCTTTTTTTACATCGTGGTGCCCAAAACTGGATGCAGTATTCCAAGTGTGGCCTTACCAAGGCATTATAAAGTGGTATTGATATACTATTAACCTTCTCAGCGTTCCCACCATCCATCTCCTTCCACTTATGACTGTATGACTGTAATTTTTCTTGCTTGTATCCTTACAATCTATATGAATATTGTTTCCTGATTGCTTATTTGTACATCTTATGACTATCATTAAGTGTTGTACCTTATGATTCTTGATGAACGTTTCTTTTCTTTTATGTACACTGAGAGCGTATGCACCAAGACAAATTCCTTGCGTGTCCAATCACACTCAGCCAATAAAAATTCTACTCTACTCTACTCTATTAACACTTCACCTGATCCTGATTCTACCTCTCTCTTTATGCAGCCTAGAACTGCGTTGGCTTTTTTCCACTTACAGCCGTTTATGTCAGAACACTGGCATCCTGTCACCTCTAGTCTTCCTTTCCATTCACCTGGCTCAGGGGTCGGCAACCTGCGGCTCTGGAGCTGCATGTGGCTCTTTCACCCCTCTGCTGCAGCTCCTTGTCATTCAAAATATGCGTCAATGTGCAACACCTGCCAGTATGTGATTTATTGAGCTTTTCAACCCCCGGAAGGCCAACCATGGATAAATCCAAGAAAAGTTTCAGGAGAAAAACAAGAATGTTTAATTCAACTACATATTTGCGAGACCACCTTCCGCCGCCTCCCACCGGCCAGTACGCTCACACAGAGGGCCTTCTCAGGGTGCCGTCAGCCAGACAATGTCGGCTGGCCACCCCCAGGGGGAGAGCCTTCTCTGTGGCAGCACCTGCCCTCTGGAATGACCTACTTCCGGAGATATGCAAGATCTCGGACCTCCAGACTTTTCATCGGGCCCTTAAAACTCACCTATTTCATCTAGCCGGGCTGACTTGATCCTTGATCCTTTGTTTTAATTCTAATTGATTTTAATTGGGTTGTTTTAAACTGTGGGCTGAAATTATTTAATAATTTTTTTAAAAAAATTGTTTTACATTCTGTATATTATGTTTTACTTTGGCTGTCCACCGCCCTGAGTCCTGTTGGAGAAGGGTGGTATACAAATTGAATAAATACTAATACTAATATTTTTCTCCACAACTGTTTTTATTGGGTATAGTTAAGGACTTCTCATCGAATGAAACAAGATTGATATTATACATGATTACTGCAGCTAGGTTATTGATTGGACAATATTGGAAAAAAGATATTTTACCTACTATTGAGGAATGGACTTTGAAGATGGCTAGCTTTGCAGAAATGGCAAAGATATCAGCGTATATAAAAGACAGGACCCAAGAAACTTTTGTTTGGGAATGGAAAAAATGGATAGATTATGTGCAGAATAAATACCAAACAAAGAAGTATCAGTTAGCATTTAGCTGAAAAATGTTATGTTGTACTGAGAGTTATAGTATATAGGGTGTAAAGTAACTGGAGTTAATTAAGATTTGGATTAAACAGAGGTTGACATATTGATATAGAATGTTATGTAGAATATGCTAAGCAGGAAATAGTTTAAATAGGGGGTAGAGTAATTGGGGGAACTTATGTTTTGGATTTTATTTTGTAATATTGGGGATAGATATATGTAGATATTATTAATTAGGTAGATAGTTATTATTTGAATGCTATCTAGAAATTTTTAGTACTGATAGGGGGTAGATTAGATGAGAGAAATGTGTGATATGATATTATTTGGATTTCATCTTTTTTTTCCCCTTAATATCTGCGGAGTGTATAAGAATAATAATTTTTATAAGGGAAGCCAAGGAAGGGAAGGGATGAGGGGGGGGGGAGAAACTGGGGGAAAAAAAACTTGTATTTGTAAAAAAATTTTCAATTAAAAAAAAAAACTAATACTAATATGCTACTTTTGTGGCCGCTCAAGAAATAAGTCAGGCATGGGATGGGTTTTGTGGCTCCCCGTGTTTTCTTTTCTGTGGGAAAGGAGTCCAAACGGCTCTTGGAGTGTTTAAGGTTGCAGACCCCTGCCCGGATAGCCTCACCTCTTCTGGTTCATGGAGGCCAGCTGGCGCCACTCGTTCAGCCAGGGGTTGTAACGGTGGGCGGCTGCGATCTCCTGGCTGCTCGGCCGGTAGCCGCCCGCCACGAACAGGTAGTTGTCCAGGGCTGCCCAGCCGAAGCCGCGCACCTGCAGCAGGTCGGCGGGCGGCTCGGCGGGCGGCAGAGGCTCCCAGCGCCGCTTCTCCTCCTCGTAGTGCAGCAGCGACGGCCGGTCGGGGAAGCTGCCCAGGAGAAGCAGAGCCGGCCGGCCCCGGTGGCGGCGCTGGCGGAGCTGGCGCGCCAAAGCGTCGGGCAGTAGGAAGGGCAGGCGGGCTTCGGGCCGGGCCAGCAGTTGATGCAGGCGGCCGGTCATGAAGTCGAGGCAAGCATCGCGCAGCTCGGGCAGCCCGTAGACCTGCGCCAGGTGATGCAGCTCCAGGCAGTTGGGCAGCCGCACCCGGGAGCGCAGCAAACGCAGCAGCGGCGTCACCTGCAGGAACGAAGCGGCCTCCACCAGCTCGGCCAGAGCTCCGGCATCGGGCGGCTCCTCCTGAGCCAGCCGCGCCGTCTCGATGAACTGCAAGACCCGAGCCAAGCCGGCTTCGCTCAGCCCGCCGCGCAGCTGTTGCACCGCCAAGCCGGAGCCCCCCGCAGCCGCCTCCCGCATCCCCGAGCGGTACAGAGCGCGGAAGTAATCGCTCTGCTCGATCAGGCGCTTCTTGCGCACCGGCGGGAAGCGGCGATCGCCCAGGCGGACTTCCACCACCTCCTCCGCCGCCTCCTGATCCGCTTGCGCCCCTTCCTCCCCAGCGGCGCCCTCGCCTTCCTTGCCGGACATCCCTCGGCCGGGAGCAGAGCGCCGGCGCGGGGCGGGGATGATCGCGGAGGCGGACCCGGGTTGGGGCCTCGCCCCCGCTGCTCCGTCCCGCCGGGAAAGCCCTAAAAGGCCAGCGGCTGGAAGCGGCTACAGTTGGGCTGTGGCTCGCTCGCTCTCTCCCCTTTGGGCCGATGCGAAGTTCTTTTGCGAACTAAAGCCGGAATAATAATAATAATAATAATAATAATAATAATAATAATAATAATAATAATAATAATAATAATAATAATAATAATAATAATAATAATAATAATAATAGTAGTAGTAGTAGTAGTAGTAATAGTAGTAATAGTAATAATAGTAATAGTAATAGTAATAGTAATAAATAAATAAATAAAGGGCTACCCCGCTATTTAGAAATTCTATATTTACCAGACTTGAACATTTTGACTCTACAAAAAACCACCTTACTCGGAACAGCTTACATCCTCCAACGATACCTTAACAGTTCCTAGGTCCTTGGTTAGGACTCGAGCTGCTGAGCTATTAACCAGCCTCAAAGGCTGTGAGTCTCACTAAAGATTAAATAATAATAATAATAATAATAATAATAATAATAATAATAATAATAATAATAATAATAATAATAATAATGGTCCACAACACACCTGACATAACAATAGTTGAAAAGAAAAAAGTATGGTTCATTGACGTTGCAATACCGGGTGACTTAGGGATTGAAGATAAGCAGCAAGAAAAAAATCATAAAGTACCGGGACTTGCAAATTGAAGTTGAGCGACTTCAAATGGAAAAAGAAATTGTGTGTTGTCCCAATTGTAATTGGAGCCCTTGGAGCAATACCCAAAGGGCTACCCCGCTATTTAGGAATTCTAAATTTACCAGACTTGAACATTTTGACTCTACAAAAAATCACTTTACTCGGAACAGCTTACATCCTCCGATTATACCTTAACAGTTCCTAGCTCCTTGGATAGGACTCAAGCTGCTGAGCTATTAACCAGCCTCAAAGGCTGTGAATCTCACTAAAGGTTAACCAATAGTAGTAGTAGTAGTAATAATAATAATAGTAATAGTAAAATAATTAATATAAATATATATTATATATGTAATACAATACAATACAATATATATTAATATAAATAAATAATATATAAATTATATAAATAATAATAATCTTGTTACCATGTCCCAGAATTTTATAAGGTACATCAGCAAATTGCAGCTTCCTGCAAGAACACCAGCGGAACTGCAAAAATCTGCTCTACTTGGAACATCGTACATCTTAAGAAGGTACTTGGTTGATACCTAGGACACTGGCAGCAACCCTTAGCACCAGTCAATGGTATTTGTGATCCATTTTTGAATGTTCAATTGACTGAGTTTCATGTTTAATAAATAAACAATAACAATAAATGAGAGGAGGAGGAGGTGGTGGAGCTGAAGAAGAGGGGGAGGAGGAGGGGGGAGGAGGAGGAGGAGAAGAAGAAGAAGGAAAAAGGAGGAGGAGGAGGAGGAGGAGGAGGAGGAGGAGGAGGAGGAGGAGGAGGAGAAGAAGAAGAAGAAGAAGAAGAAGAAGAAGAAGAAGAAGAAGAAGAAGAAGAAGAAGAAGAAGAAGAAGAAGAAGAAGAAGAAGATGATGATGATTGGGGTAGCATTGGCATAATATTAAACTTTCTATTAAATCGTCCCAAAGGGGCTTTTTCAAAAGGCAACTGGACTTTCTTGGTTTTTTGACAGCCTTGGAATGGTGTGGGAGTAAGAATAGATTTCCAGGGGGGGGAAATTGCAGACTATAGGAACCAGGAGCACCACTCAGGTGACCCAGAGGACACAGATAAAACTCCAAATGCCTCAACAACTCTCTAATCTAAAAGGATGCAAATGACCAGCTGTCTGCAAGGAATATAAATCCTTCCATTCCCCACCATCTGCTCAAAGCTAAAGAAGCTTCTTGGATGAGAAGTGAAATGTCTTCAAAAGAAAAAAACAGCTGGTGTTAATCACAATGCTTTTAGTCTGCTGAGCTATACCAGGCTCTCATTTGTCAGGCATGGTGTAGGGTCTCCTTCTTGGGTGGGGCGTTGGACTCGATGACCTATAAGGTCCCTTCCAACCCTGTTAATCTGTTAAATTTAAAGAGTTTTGTCCTTCAAACAGCAACTTCCGAAGCTTACTTGATCCTAGGATGGATCTCAGGACTTATAAACTAATAAACCGCATTGCTTTAATCTTCTAAGAAAAGCAAAGACCCTGGAAAAGAGAAAGCAGTTGTTGAAATTACTTTGGTGGCTGATATCAGTTATGCAATGCGACGATCTGGACAGAAAAAAAATGGGCTTTGATGAAGCCCTTGTGTCTTCCAAGTCTTTAAGATATGACAGCTGGCAAACCATCTTTCCTAAATGTCTTTCTTAATCAGATAAACAAACCCCGAATCAACCGTGAGTTCTGCCAAGCTTCACTCCAGCGCTTGGTAATAAGTGTGCAATAAGTGTGCAATTCCTCAGTTGTTTCTGCCCATCTCCAGGTATAAAGTTACCGAGCAAAAAAGTTTCAGACATCACTTGTTAGGTTAGTTTAATCTCCTTGTTGTTGGCAAGGAGGAAAACTTCCATGGCCAAAGAATTGGACTTTGGCAATGCAATAATAATAATAATAAAATAAAAAAGACCACTTTATTTTTAAAATATTTTTATTGTACATTTTCCTTCATTTTACATCACAATTTCAATTTTGCAACAACAATATGCTGGTTGCATCAGCACCTTTTTAAATATACCTGATGTTATACATCCTAGTTACGACCATTTTTCTCTTGTTCATACAGTATAGTGCATAGAAGAAAGAATAAAAACTTGATATTATACAACGTATCTATTGTATCCATGGTTATAATATACTTCTCTATACATTTATCACTCTATATATTTTGATTTGCAATTATGTACAATCTAGTACCAATATAGGAGCCTGAGTAGCGTAGGGGAGTAATGCCTCCTACAAAGGCAGCATTTAAGATCCAGCTGCTGCAATTACTTGTGAGTTCAATCCCAGGCAGGCTCAAGGTCGACTCAGCCTTCCATCCTTTATAAGGTTGGTAAATTGAGGACCCAGTTTGTTGGGGGCAATAAGCTGACTTTGTATAAATATAAATATACAAAAGTATGAAGGCTATTGCTTAACGCATTGTAAGCCGCCCTGAGTCTCTGGAGAAGGGCGGCATATAAATCAAATTTTTTTTAAAAAATTGCTTACAATGCATATTCTTCTATATAGCGTTATACCTGTATTTGTTTCTAACTTGTTGATCCTCTTTCATCATCCATTTTCTAACCTTTGCATCTATTGTCTAGCCCAGGGGTCTGCAACCTTAAACACTCAAAGAGCCATTTGGACCCGTTTCCCACAGAACAGAAAACATTGGGAGCCACAAAACCTGAGTGGGCGTGGCCAACTCGATGTCACTCACTTCCACCAGTCATTTGACACCCCCGTAGCCACACCTACCCAGCCGGTCAATAGGGCAGAGAACCAGTTAAAAAATACTGGGAGCCACAAAACCTTTTGATATATCTCTCTCCCCCCTCCCCCCGTCTCTCTCTCTCTCTCTCTCTGTATCTCTCTGTCTCTTCCCGGCCGCTTCTCCATCCCTTGTCATCGCCCTTACCTTCTCAGGCCAGGCAAGGAGTGATTGGGAGGGGAGGGCAAGGGGCATGGCCAGCCAGTGGTGGGATCACCCAACAGGGAGCCACAGCAGAGGGCCCAAAGAGCTGCATTGGCTTCAGAGCTGCAGGTTGCTGACCCCTGGTCTAGCCAGTTGTTCTCCTTGTTTCTCCTCTGTTTCTCCTTTGTCTTTAATTTCCATTGTTAACCTGTCCATTCAGTGCAATCTAATATTTTCTTTATTACCATTTCCTCTGTGAGCATACTTCCATTTTTCCAGTTTTGTGCATACGTAATTCTAGCCACTGTTATTACATGTAACATTAAAATATTGAATTCTTTTGTTGTATTTCCCCATTAGTATGCCTAGTAAAAACAGTTCTAGTTTTAGGTCTATTTGTTGTGTTACCATCTCCTCTAACCACTTTTTTACCCTTGCCCAATATTTTTTTCGCCGGTGGACAGGTCCACCACATGCGATAATAAGATCCCTGTGTCTGTTTGCATTTCCAACACTCTGGTGACATGTTTGGAAACATTTTTGCCAATCTGGCTGGTGGTAGACGCTTTAAACCCACAGATTTTCCTTCCGTCTTTCCAAGGGGATAGATAATTGGTGGTTTGCTTGGCGGCTTTAGAGAGAGAGAGACAGATTTGTTTACGTAATTGGGCCTCTAGTCTGAGATCTGCTCGTTTGCCGCCTCTCTGGATTCTCCTCTTGCCGGGAGCTTCTCTGAAAGTGGAAATTGGATTTCGTTTAGTTATCCCCAGAGGCAAGTAATCATAGTCTAGTTTTCCCCCAATTAACCCTTCTCCTAACAGATATGAGTCAGCCCAAAGTCAAGAGGGAGACGCAAGGAACTCGTGAACCCAGATTTCTCAACACTGCCAAACCTCAACATAAACCATTTTTCTTTTTTTAAAAAAAAACCCAAAATACAGACAGACAAAGGGGCTTTTACGATAATTCACCCACCCAATAATCTTTTTTGCAACAACCCTCCTGTAGCAGTAGTACCTAACGGATCCTCTGGAAAAATTAAGAGAATCCATCAGTTGTTAAAGTACTGTTAAATAACACCAGCTGCCTGCAATTACTGCAAGTTTGAATCTCACCAGGCTCATGGTTGACTCAGTCTTCCATCCTTTTGAGGTAGGTAAAATGAGGACCCGGATTGTGGGGCCAATAAACTGACTTTGTATAAAAAAGAACACCGCTGGAGGGGGGGGCGAAAGCCCTACTAAGCAGGTATATACAAAAGTATGAAGGCTATTGCTTAATGCATTGTGAGTTGCTCTGAGTCTTCGGAGAAGGGCGGCATATAAATTGAACTAATAAATAAATAAATCTAATGAAAGCCTGCAATGCAGGGGTGAAATCCAACAGGTTCTGCCAGGTTCTGGAGAACCAGTAGTGGAAATTTTAAGTAGTTCGGAGAACCGGCTGGTCCCAGAGTAAGGTGGGAATGGGGATTTTGCAATATCTTTCCCATGGAGTGGGGTTGGAATGGGGATTTTGCAGTATCCTTACCCTGCCACGCCCAACAAGCCAATCCCACAGAATCCTCAAATAGCTGTTGCTAGCAATTATTAGCCACCGCAATTTGTGGATTCTTTAAAGAAGAATTCCTTTTTCTTGTCATCCATATTTAGACGGTAACGAGATCTGTTTATTGGCTCTGAGATCAATAATACATGGAACATGTGTGACCCATATGGTCTCATTAAATCATAGCAACAAAAATCCTTGGAAAAGGACGGTTAGCAACATTAGCAAAAATCCGATTAAGTGGTTAAATGAGGTAATGCTGACAATTTCCAGTCTTGGCGAGGGGGAAAAAAAGCTAGGGGTATAATAGGATTGTGATTATGGACCAGACATGTATAATGGAGAAAATTAAACCATCTGTGCATTTTCAAAGGGGGTTCTTCTTTTCATCTTAATGCATGGCAATAGATTTACAGTGAAAAAATAGAACATGTTTATTTTCTGGAGTAGAATTTGGAAGGCAATGTCTCAGACGACTGGAGACATGCTTCTAAACTGAACTGAAAGGCGCTAAACAGATTGCATCAAATTCATGCTTTCTAGAAGCTGCAGCATCCTGGGCCGTTGCAGAAATGGCTGCCGTTATGTTCTTTTTTTTAATATTCTAAACAGTATTGGAAGAAAAAAAATTGATCCGGTTCCAATCCGGGAGAAAGACCCTGGAAATAAAATGGAGGCTGGCTGCAGGAAATAAAGTCTCGGTTTATTTGGATGCCAAGAAACTTCAGTGACAGCAGCATGTTTCTGGGGTGGCTGACCAAAATGGAGTTGAGAGAGGGTGGGTTTTTATACATTCTTTGGGGCTTTGTGATCGAGATGATGCCTGTTCATTGACCTGTACTTTGAGGGTGCCTTTTTAGTATTTTAATTATTGTTGCCTGACTTCCACTGTGGCTGGAACAGGGGTGGGTTCTAAATTTTTTTACTACCTGTTCTGTGGGCGTGGCTTATTTTGTGGGCATGGCATGATGGTCATGTGACAATTATTTAAGATTTAGCAGAGGTACTGGTCTACCAGGCTTTTAACTGCTTGCAGAGCTGTAACGATTTACCCATGTATTTTTGCAGGCATAGATCTACTCATGTATTTTTTCAGGCACTGGTCTACTCATGTATTTTTTCAGGCACTGATCTACTCATGTATTTTTGCAGGCACTGGTCTACTCATTTGTTTTCTTTTATCACTAATCAGCTGTAGGGCGGCCCTTTGAAGTCCCCTAGAAAGAATTTAAACAGTTTTTTCCCCTCTAGCCGATCAGCTGGGACTCAGGAGGCAGCAAGAGATTGGGGGTGGGGCCAAATAAAAGATAAGAATAATGCGAGGGTGGGGCAGAACCAGTTCGGTGACGTCATATCATCACTGCTACCGGCTCGGGAGAACCAGACCAAACCGGGAGGAACCCACCACTGGGCTCGGAGGTCATGCAGTGTCCTTGGAGCTAGGTGGGGGAATGTAAATTTTAGGAGTCTTTGTTTTTCGACAGAGCTGAAGAAGCTTTTTGGAAAAGAAGCAAAACATCTTCAAACAAAAAAACAAGAAAGTCCAGTTGCCTCCCAAAGCATCTTTGGGACAATCATGGCCTAGATGACTGGGAATCTCCACAGTAAATAGAATCACAGGGCTGGAAGGGACCTTGGAGGTCTTCTAGTCCAACCTCCTGCTGAGGCAGTGATGGCAAACCTATGCCATGCATGCCACAAGTGGCAGGCAGAGCCTTCTCTGCAGGCACACCAGCTGTTGCCCCAGCCCAGCTCCACTGTGTATGAGTGCGCTCCTCCCGCCGGCCAGCTGATCTTTGGCTCTGTGCTGTGCATGTGCGAGGGGCAGGGCGCATATGGGTGATGTGCATGCAGGTAATGCGCGCGCATGCATGGGGAATGGGGCCCATGTGCAGGGGGTGCTCGCACTGCATTTTGGGGGTTTGCACATGCAACCCACGTCCCATTTTGGGCCTGGAAAGCCTCTTGCACCAACCTGGAAGCCAAAAATGGGCGAGGGGGGCGGGGTGCATGCGCGAGAACGGGGTGCATGCACAGGGGGCTCGCACTGCATTTTGTGGGTGCATGCACATGCACACACATTCGCATGCTTGCGCTTTGGCCACTCAGCAAAAAAAAGGTTCATCATCATTGCCCTATACCATTCCAGACAAATGGCTGTACCATCTCTTCTTTTAAAAAAATCCCTCCAGTTGTTGGGAGCATCCACAAGTTCTGGAAGCAAGACTTCCACTGATGACTTGTTCTCACTGTCAAGAAATTTCTCCGTAGTTGTAGGTTGGATCTCTCTTTAACAAGTTTCTTGTCCTGTCCTCTGGTTCTTTGGAGAATAAGTAGACTCTCTCTTCTCAGTGACTCTCTCTCCCTAATCCTTCTCTTCGATAGGCAAGACATACCAAACTCCCTCAACCAATCATTCATACGATTTAGCCTCCACAACCCTTATCATCTCTGTTGCTCTGCTCTGAACTTTACAATAGTGGCCAAAATTGTGGAAACCTTTTGGGAAAAGTGTATTTTTGAGGTTTGATGGCTAATAACACTACTTTTTTTTTTTTTTTTTTTTTGGAGTTTCAAGATAACCCTATTCCACTGCTGGAATGGCCTGGGAATAGCCCAGACCTTCACCCAACTGAAAATCTATGGAGCCGACTAAAGAAACTTGTTAGTCAGAAGCGACCCAGCAATAAAACCCAGTTAATAGAAGCCATCATTCAATCTTGGTTTCACATTAGAACAGCTGCAGAACTCAAAGACTTGGTTCACTCCATGGGAAGATGTTGTAAGGCCGTCATTCATGCTAAAGGTTACCCCAACTAAGTATTAACTGACATGGTGATCATTTTTGTATATCTCGTTTTCTCTATGGTGATCATTTTTGTATGTCTCATTTTTTTTACATGTTTCACTTTTCTTCTTTATCCTGTAACTGCTATTCTAATAGCAAATCCTTCATAAAAGGTATTGCATTACATTCTTGATTAAATTATCTTTCCATTGATAGATATATAATTTTATGGTACTACTCCAAAAAAAAGTGATGTTATTAGCTAGTTTTAGAAAAGACACTTTTCCCAAATTTCTTTCTTTCTTTCTTTCTTTCTTTCTTTCTTTCTTTCTTTCTTTCTTTCTTTCTTTCTTTCTTTTCTTTCTTTCTTTCTTTCTTAGTTCGATTTATATGCCGCCCTTCTCCGGAGACTCAGGGCAGTTTACAATGCATTAAGTAGGTTCTCACATCTCTTTTGTATTTTAAAGTCCCAGAAATTTCCCCGAGCCACTGAGATGCCAAAGAGAGTGAGGCTCGAGACGAAGCTTGCAAAAAATAACAACTTTTATTTTTGGCCAAAGCTGAAAGAGCTGGGTGAGAAAACTATATCCAAAACATGCAGACAAAATGCATGTAAGGTGTAGCCACACCTCTGCGAGGGTGGCTCAGAGTATTATGTACATTTTACCCCTTTAGAAACAAAGCTTACCCAATCAGAGGTTTGTTACCAACATGGTCTTTAAGTGTTCTTTGTTCAGGCCCCTGTTTCTGTCCAGTTAATGGGATGGGATGGGATGGGATGGGATGGGATGGGATGGGATGGGATGGGATGGGATGGGATGGAATGGAATGGAATAGAATAGAATAGAATAGAATAGAATAGAATAGAATAGAATAGAATAGAATAGAATAGAATAGAATAGAATAGAATAGAATAGAATAGAATAGAATAGAATAGGCCAAGTGTGATTGGACACACAAAGAATTTGTCTTTGGTGCATATGTTCTCAGTGTACATAAAAAGAAAAGATGCATTCATCAAGACTCATAATATACAACACTTAATGATAGTCATAGGGTACAAATAAGCAATCAAATCATACTAGGAAACAATCTATGGAGCATTCCTATAGCCTTGTGTAGGGGCAGTTTCCCTCCCTGGCCAAGTTGTTTATTCAGCAGAATGCTTTCAGGATTCAGAATCTATCAGGCAGGAAATTCCCTACTCTGGTTCCTTTATCTATGGGGCCTTATATTCTTGAGTAACAGTTTCTATATTTTCAAGGATGTGCCTAGCTTTGAAGCCAAGAACAGAAGCGAGACACAGAAGCGAGATAACAAATTTTGCACTAATGTCAACCAGTATTAAGGTTACAATTTACTAAGCTAGAATTAATTCCTAACAACTTATTTCTGACAGCATACAATAATATAAGCAGGAGCCAATAACACAGCTGAATTCATAGCAAATTATTTCTAGCAGTATATCGTAGCAGAAACAAACAGATAAAAAATGATGTGCATATTCAAATCCTTGGCAATACTGAAATTAAAATACTTGAAATATTCCTCCCGGCCTTCATTTCTTATAGAGCACACCACCTATTTCTCATCCTTGTCCTTATGTTGCTCTTGACATTTGTGTTCAAAAGATGTGCAGGTGGCCCCTTCTCTAGTGTTACTAAGGGTTGGAAAACAACCCCAGTTCTTTTCCAAGAAAGGGTCATCCACGGATCACAGATCTCCACCGTCACCACCACATCAGAGAAAGGACTTGTGTTCTCCGATTGTGGCTCTGTTATGCAACCCAACCTCAAGCAGGTGCCATTTCTTCTTGCCCCTCTCAAGGGAAGGGGCCCTGTGACAGCCTCAGTTCGGAGTTAAATTGCTTATTGTCTCAAGAAATGGGTTATTTTGCAGGCCTGGTCTTCTGAGAAGGCTGTGATGTCCAGTGTGTGGTATTTGATTTGCCTAGGGTGTGTGTCTCCACATTGGATCCTGGCATTCACAAGGCGGGTGTCATTCTCGACCCTATATTGGGCTAACTATACCCAGGAGTGGGATTGAAAAATTTCAGCAACTAGTTCACTGCCTGGTTGCTGGGTGGGTGTGGCCATGGGGGCGTGGCCTACCCAGCCTCCTGCACCACAGTGGTGGTGGGGGGGTGTTTTCACCCTTCCCAGGCTCCGGAGGCTTTCCTCGAGGCCCTCTAGAGGTTGGAAATGGACCCGTTTCCAGACTTCCAGTAGGCCTGTTTTTTCCCCTCCCCAAGCTCCGGAGACTTTCCTGGAGCCTCCAGGAGGGCAAAAATGGCCTCCCTGGGGCACCAGAGGCCCTCCGTGGGCCGGAAAAGGGCCCATTTCCAGACTTCTGGTACTTCCAGTAGGCCTGTTTTTCACCCTCCCCAGGCTGCAGAGGCTTTTCTGGAGCCTCCAGGAGGGCAAAAATTGCCTCCCCCGGGCACCAGAGGCCAGAAACAGGCCCATTTCCAGACTTCTGGTACGCCCATTTTTCGCCCCTCCAGAGCCTCCTTGCATGCCCTGCACTTACCTGGCATCCAAAACGGGCTGGGTGGAGACTCCTGGGAGGGACGGGGTAGAGTTGGTGGGACAACAGGTTGGGCGAACCAGATTAAAATTAACATCCGGTTCGCCTGAAACAGTCTGAACTGGCTGAATCCCACCCCTGCATATACCCTTGATTGGGCCCCATCACCATTTCATTGTAAAGAGTGGGGTTCTCTGAACTTGCCAACTTTTAAGACTTGTGGACTTCAACTCCCAGAATTCCCCAGCCAGCATGACCTAGCTGGCTGAGGAATTCTAGGAGTTGAAGTCCACAAGTCTTAAAGTTGCCAAGTTTGGTGACAACTGGTAGAGGTAGAGTCTACCTAGAGTCTTCCAGAACTTCATTTGTAGGGGATGAAGATTTGCTGTGACCTTACATCTCTTCCATTGAACTCAACATCTACCATGTCCAGGGATCTAACTGTGAGAGGATTCTGAGAGTCCTAGTGAACTATCACTTACATATGAGGTGGAAAAAGGTATATAGGCCATCCTTGACTTATGACCCCACTTGAGCCAAACTTTCTATTGCTAAGCGAGACAGACGTCAAGTGAGTTTTGTCCCATTTTATGACCTTGCCACAGTTGTCAGTGAATCACTGCAGTTGTTAACTTAGTAACATGGTTGTTAAGTGACTCTTGCTTCCCCATTGACTTTACTTGTCAGAAGGTGGCAAAAGGATCTCATGGCCCCAGGACACTGCAACCGTCATAAATACGAGTCACTTGCCAAGCATCCGAATTTTGATCACATGTGACCATGGGGATGCTGCAACAGTTGTAGATGTGAAAAATAATCATAAGTCACTTTTTTTCAGTGCCAATGTAACTTACAACGGTCACTACAGGAGTGGTGGTAAATCAAGGGTTATAAAAATGAATATACTGTTTTGCTGGGAAGCATTAAAAGTTTAAGGAATTTTGAGAGAAAAATAATCTCCCGTAGATATTTAGTACGTAGTATAAGTATTAAGGGATGTAGTGGCTCAGTGGCTAAGATGCTGAGCTTGTCGATCGAAAGGTCGGCAGTTCAGCGGTTCGAATCCCTAATGCCACGTAATGGGATGAGCTCCCATTATATGTCCCAGCTTCTGCCAACCTAGCAGTTCGAAAGCCCGTAAAAAATGCAAGTAGGAAAAATAGGGACCACCTTTAGTGGGACAGTAACAGCGTTCCATACGCCTTTGGCGTTGAGTCATGCCGGTCACATGATCACGGAGAAGTCTTCGGACAGCGCTGGCTCTTCAGCTTTGAAACGGAGATGAGCACCGCCCCCTAGAGTCAGGAACAACTAGCACAGATGTGCGAGGGGGACCTTTACCCTTATAAGTATAGCCTGAAAGAGATGCAATCTGGTTCTCTCTTCATTTTCTACTATTATTAATTCTGTAATAAACGATAACGTCAGTAAATTGCATGTGTATTTTAACTTGTTTTGCAATGGATTTTTCTGCAGTTCCAGCTAAGGTCCTTGGCAGAAAAGGGGTTAAATTACCAGGTATCCAGTGTCAATAGAGAGCAACCTGCCATTTTCTCTCCATGCAAAGAGAGAAATTTTCATTCTCCATTCATCTCACTAGCAGGCAAGCAGTCTGTCGACTCACTCTAAAAGAAGAGCTTTTATCAATCCTCAATCAACGCTAACTCAAGCTTTCAACTTGGACTGTGAAATAATATGCCTGCCTTTGCAAATCGTTCATGGGTGTTTCAAAAGCAAAAAAGATAATTTGGGGGTTTTCCCTCAGCAAACTTTATTACTATCCGTTTCCTCGTTGGAGAATAAATAAGGAACATTTCCGGGGGAAAAAATCAGGTAAGAAAGAAATGCAGTGTTTGCTTCTGTTGAGTTTTGCAATATCTATATCCTTTCCGTGTGTGTTTAAATTTCTTGGATTGTGTTACCTTTTGCCCATCTATTTTGTAGTAGAATTGCACCGACTTGTAATTTTGGCAAAATAACAACGTTGTATTCTTGTTCTGAATATCTCCGATGGAGCTTTAATAACAACGACCATGAATCTTTCGTTTCTGTTTTTAACAGGTTGAGAATTACTAATCCAGAGAGAAACTGAATAGGAGTTATCGTTTTATTGTTGGACAAGGTGAAATCGTTTGCAAATCTTAAAACAGGTAAATTTGAATTATAGAAGGTAGGCATATAATAGGTTAATCTGCCATTCATTTATTTTTATTTATTTGTTTGACGTTTAAATTGCTATATGGCTGCATGAGATCCTAAGTGGTATAGGTGCCCTTAACTGCTCTTAACTTAACCTGATATAGGTAGTATTCCACTTACAACCATTTGTTCAAAGTTACAATGGCACTGTCTATGGAGTCATCTAGGTCATGGCTGTCCCCAAAGGTGTTTTTTCAAGAGGCAACTGTGCTTTCTTGTTTCTCTTTGAAGACATTTCGCTCCTCATCCTAGAAGCTTCTTCAGCTCTGACTGGATGGTGGGGAAAGGAAGGATTTATACTCCTTGCAGACGGCTGGTCATTTGCATTCTTTTAGAGAGTCTCTGAGGTCACTTGGAGGTTTGTCTGTGTCCTCAAGGTCACCTGAGTAGTGCAAATGGGTGTGGAGACTTCTTGGAACTGCTGAAAGGATGTTTGGAGCTGTGCTTTCTGCAGGATGTTTTCTGCAGTGAATGGACACAGGTGACCCTCAGGATCCAGATAAACCTCCAAGTGGCCTCAACAGCTCTCTAAAAGGATGCAAATGACCAGCTGTCTGCAAGATTATAGGATTATAATGGCACTGAAAAAAAGGTCAAATAAGAGCCTATGGAGCTGTGAACTAAAGCGCTGTTAAAGTAGCATTTAGCTGCCAGCTGCCTGCAATTACTGCAAGTTCGAATCTCACCAGGCTCAAGGTTGACTCAGCCTTCCATCCTTCCACGGTAGGTAAAATGAGGACCCGGATTGTGGGGGCAATAAGCTGACTTTGTATAAAAAAGAACACCGCTTTGGGGGGGGGGGGGAAGCCCTACTAAGCAGGTATATACAAAAGTATGGAGGCTATTGCTTAACGCATTGTAAGCCGCCCTGAGTCTCCGGAGAAGGGCGGCATATAAATCGAACCAATAAATAAATAAACAACAAATGAATGTCACAACGTTGGGTCATGTGAGTGACCCACTTTTTGACCATCACAACTTGCAACTATGATGAGCCAGTTCCGTTACAGTCACAAGTCAAGGATTATATGTATGGACTTTCCTTAAAATCCTCCTAAAGAGCCTGAATATATTCTGAGAAATATTTGCTGAAGAATTCTCTTATCAATTTTCAAAACCTTCAGGTAAAATTAGAAACACTTTTGTTCATTTTTAATGTTTGGCTACACTTCTTTCTGTGCTACCTGCCGATAGCCAGGTAGTATTTCATAATTCAAAATGTTTATTGGGTCTTGAATATCTTGGGTAGCTAGGCACTAGATGTAAAGCAATATTAACACCAACAATAGAGTCCTGGTTAGGTCTATTCTGCTCCTGGATCTAGGAAAGTTTTCTTCCATTTCCAACATCGACGGTGCTGAGCAGACCTTGGTGTGGCAGAAAGGCCTGCCCCACTCTTTTGACATTGAAAGAATTGGGGAAATTTAAACATCCAAAGAGAAGGCTGAAAAGGGGCCTCGGGTACCACCCTTCACACTTAGAAAGAATGCAGAGAAGAGCAGCAAAGATAATTAGGGGACTGGAGGCTAAAACAAACAATAGCATAGTATAGCCCAGGGGTCAGCAACCTGCGGCTCTGGAGCTGCATGTGGCTCTTTCACCCCTCTGCTGTGGCTCCCTGTCACTCAAAATATGCGTCACCACCGTCAATTTGCAACACCTGCCGGCACATGATTTATTGAGCTTTTCAATCCCCGGTTGGCCAACCATGGTTAAATCCAAGAAAAGAAAAGTTTCAGAAGAAAACAGAATGTTTAATTCAACTATATATGCTAGTTTTGTGGCCACTCAAGAAATAGTCAGGCACGGGAAGGGTTTTGTGGCTCCCGGTGTATCTTCTGCACTAATATTAATCTTCCCATCATTCCCATCACCCAACTCCTTCCACTTATGACTGTATGACTGTTGCTTGTATCCTTACGAGTTATATTGATATTGTTTCCTGATTACTTATTTGTACCCTATGACTATCATTAAGTGTTGTACCTTATGATTCTTGACAAATGTATCTTTTCTTTTATGTACACTGAGAGCATATGCACCAAAGACAAATTCCTTGTGTGTCCAATCACACTTGGCCAATAAAATTCTATTCTATTCTATTCTATTCTATTCTATTCTATTCTATTCTATTCTATTCTATTCTATTCTATTCTATTCTATTCTATTCTATTCTATTCTATTCCATTCCATTCCATTCCATTCCATTCCATTCCATTCCATATTTTCTATTCTATTCTATTCTATTCTATTCTATTCTATTCTATTCTATTCTATTCTATTCTATTCTATTCTATTCTATTCTATTCTATTCTATTCTATTCTATTCCATTCCATTCCATTCCATTCCATTCCATTCCATTCCAATCCAATCCAATCCATTCCATTCCATTCCACATTTTCTCTTCTCTTCTCTTCTCTTCTCTTCTCTTCTCTTCTCTTCTCTTCTCTTCTCTTCTCTTCTCTTCTCTTCTCTTCCCTTCCCTTCCCTTCCCTTCCCTTCCCTTCCCTTCCCTTCCATTCCATTCCATTCCATTCCATTCCTTTCCACTCCACTCCACTCCATATTTTCTATTCTGTTCTGTTCTGTTCTGTTCTGTTCTGTTCTGTTCTGTTCCGTTCCATTCCCTAGTCTAGTCTAGTCTAGTCTAGTCTCGTCTATTCCTTACTCTGCTAAAGCAGTGAGACCTGGTGATGTCATGCGGTGGTGTTAGAGGGCAACCAATAAACCATTCCATTGTATGGAACGATTGTAGGTATGTCTAGTCTAATGAAGAAGAAGAAAGGTGATTTGATAGCTGCCTTTCAATGCTTGAGGGGCTGCCAGAGAGAAGAAGAAGAAGCCAACCTATTATCCAAAGCACCTGAGGGCTGGACAAGGAAGAATGGGTAGGGAAATTCCTCAGAGACAGATCCAACGTGGAACTGAGGAGAAATTTCCAATTAATTAGTGGAACATCTTCCCTCCAGAACTTGTGGGTGCTCATCACTGGAGGCTTTATAAGAAGAAAACTAAACAACCATTTGTTCAGAATAGTAGAGGGCCGTGAGGGCGAACCTATGGCACGCGTGCTAGAGATCGGTACCCAGAGCCCTCTCTGTGGGGACGTGTGCCGTTGCCAGCTGCTCTTGTGGTGTCCGGTATGTGCATGCATGCTGGCCAGCTGATCTTTGAGTTTCCAGCACTCAGGTGTGCACGCACACAGACATTCTGGTTTGGGCACTCGGTGCTGAAAAGGTTCGCCAGCACTGGTATTGGGCAGTATTGGCGAACCTTTTTGGCACCGAGTGCCAAAACAGAAGTGCCCGCATGCGTGAGTGCATACACGTGATTGAAACCAGTAGAGCAGCCGCTTAGTGCTCATGCACATGTCGGGCGGCTGCTCTTCTCGTTTCCGGCTTGCGCATGTGCGCTGGCAACCTGGTCTTCTTGTTTCTGGCATGCATGGATGCGCAAAGACCAGCTGCTTGGTGCATATGCGTGCAAAGCCCAGCTGGTTGGTGCGCATGTGCATGTGCATGCCAGGAAGATGATCTTCCGGTTTCCGATGCACACATGCGCACCAGCCAGCTGGTCTCCGCGTAAGCATGCATGCCAGAAATTGGAAAACCAGGTGGCCGATGGGTACGCATGCGCTGGAAACTGGAAAAGCGGCCACCCAGCACACGCATGCGCACTGGGTGGCTGCTGTTTTGGTTTCCGGTGTTCCCATACACATGAAGACCAGCTGCCGGTGCGTCGGAACGTGGAAAACTAACGGGCAACGGCTCGCGTGCCCGGAGAGATGGCTCTGCATGCGACTTCTGGCACACGTGTTATAGGTTAGCCATCACTGGTATAGGGTATTCCATTCAACCAGGAGATTGGACTAGAAGACTGACAAGGCAAGGGTGAAATGCTCCTGGTTCGGACCGTATCGCTCGATCCAGTAGCAATGGAGGCGGGTGGTTCGGAGAACTGGTACCAAAATCCCTCCCCCCACCCCACCCCCGATGCCCAGCTGAGCCGCGTGATCATCAGAGGCTTTTTTTAAATAATTTTTAAAAGCATTTTTTCTACAATCTCTTCGGCCAAAAAAAATGCTTTTCTTAAAAAAAAAAGAAAGAAAGCCTCTGATGATCCCATGACTCAGCTGGGATCGTCCGAGGCTTTTAAAAGCATTTTTTTTCTGCATCCTCTTCGGCCGAACAGGTTGTAGAAAAAATGGTTTTAAAAGTAAAAAAAAAAAAGTTGGCCACGCCCAACCAGTCGCATTATCCCACCACCACCAAGCCATGCCCACAGAACCGATAGTAACAAATTTTACATTTCACCACTACTCCAAGGTCGCTTCCAACTCTGTTATTGGAAGAAGACAAACAGCGGTTTTTTCTCAGGATACAAAATAAGGGTGTTTAGAAAACCCGACTCCAGTTGAGTTTTGGGGATAGTTTTTAATGGGATAGTTCTTAAACGGAGCCACTGCAGAATTTCTAAAGCAAGGAAAATAAGCAGATAAGAATAGGACTATTTCAAAGGTGCCTCAAGGAAAGGTTTTCTAAAGCCTAAACCAAGAAGTTCTAGAATTGTTTTCTAGATCTAAAATATCTTTTTTTTTTTTTAATCACCAAGTGGAGAAATCTGTCCCCCATTAAGATATATCATAGACTTCCTTTCAAGGGAGAAAAACCAGAGGTGGCATTCAGCAGGTTCTGACCAGTTCTGGAGAACCAGTAGAGGAAATTTTGAGTAGTTCAGAGAACTGGTAAATACCACCTCTGACTGGCCCCACTCCCATCTATTCTCTGCCTCCTGAGTCCCAGCTGATTTGGGAGGAAATGGGGATTTTGCAGTAACCTTCCCCTGGAGTGGGGAGGGAATGGAGATTTTACAATATCCTTCCCAGGGGTGGGTTCTAATTTTTTTTACTACCGGTTCTGTGGGTGTGGCTTATTTTGTGGGTGTGGTTTGATGGTCATGTGACAACCAATTCTTTAGGATTTAGCAGAGGTAGTGGTCTACCAGGCTTTTAACTGCTTGCAGAACCATTGGTTTTTAGAGCGTACTAGTCTACCTATTTGTTTTTGGAGCGCACTGGTCTACTACCACACTGCCTTTTACCACTTTATCAGCTGTAGGGCGGCCCTTTGAAGCGCCCCGGCAAGAGTTTAAACAGTTTTTTAAACTCTCTGCCACCACCGAGAGCATCCGAAACTGCTTTCAAGCAGCTTGGCCTCAATTGCTAATCTACCACCACCGAGCAGTTTACAAGGAGCGGATGGGTTCTAGCCGATCAGTTGGGAGGTTTCTTGGCTTCTCACTTTAAAGCTAAGGTGCCTTGGTTTTTTTTCCTCTTCTTTGTCAAGTGAGCCTTGATTTTTTTCCTTCTAGCCAATCAGCTGGGATTCGGGAGGCAGCGAATAGATTAGGGACAGGGCCAGACAGAGGTGGTATTTACCGGTTCTCTGAACTACTCAAAATTTCCACTACCGGTTCGCAAGAACCGGGGAGAACCGGTAGCAACCTACCACTAATCCTTCCCCTGGAGTGGGGAGGGAATGGAGATTTTACAGTATCCTTCCCCTGCCATGCCCACCAAGCCACGCCCCACCCAACAAGCCCACCCACAGAACCGGTAGTAAAAAATTTTGAAACCCACCACTGGAGAAAGCTGTACGGTTTCTGGCCCAATAGTAACAGCTGGAAATTCTTTATTCTTCTACCAGGTGTCATTATGCGAACGCAAGATCTACCTCATGAAATTCAAGCAGCTGCGCAAAGATGGGGAGGGAATATTCTGTATGTTTGCAAATGGCTTCCTAGTTCCACATAAAAGTTATAGTCATCCGCTGAAAACAGGTTGTCCTACCAGGCGGCGCTGAGCTTCTCTCATTCAGCATTTCTTCTGCCTTGGAGAATAAGACCTTTGCTAAGGAAATGTTTCCGAGATGTTTCTGCTAGTGGCTCTTTCAGAAGTCCTTCTGTTTGGGGCCTGGGTGTGCAGATCGGAGGGCCTTTGCTCACCCACCATGTTTTACAAAAACTGCTGGATCCGACGATTCCCAGGTCTTTCCATTGATCTGGAGCATTCCCAGAAGCAAGGAGCTCACATCCTTAACATTTATGCAGCATCCACTGCCGGACAATGCAGCCGAGCCTGTTGTATCCTCAAGGACGGTAAGGATTCGTTTTCTTTGGGAAAGATTCAAGGGTCTCCGCATGAAAAATAAAGTATTAGCCACTTGATGTGTCAACATTTAAGATACTTATTTAACCTATTCAAAAGCAAGGCAAAACTTTCCCTTTCTTTCTTTCTTTCTTTCTTTCTTTCCTTCCTTCCTTCCTTCCTTCCTTCCTTCCTTCCTTCCTTCCTTCCTTCCTTCCTTCCTTCCTTCCTTCCTTCCTTCCTTCCTTCCTTTCCTTTCCTTTCCTTTCCTTTCCTTTCCTTTCCTTTCCTTTCCTTTCTTTCCTACTTTCCTTTCTTTCTTCCTTCCTTCCTTCTTCCCTCCTCCCTCCCTCCTTTATTTCTCTTTCTCCCTTCCTCTTTCTTTCTTTCTCTTTCTTCTTTCTTTTCTTTTTCTTCTTCTTTCCTTTCCTTTTCCTTCCTTACTTTGTCTTTCTTTCTTTCTTTTCTTTTTTCTTCCTTTTCTTTTTCTTCTTTCCTTTCCTTTTCCTTCCTTACTTTGTCTTTCTTTTTCTTTCTTTCTTTTCTTGTTTCTTTCTTTTCTTTTTCTTTCCTTTTCCTTCCTTCCTTTCTCTTCCTTCCTTCCTTTCCCTTTTCCTTCCTTTTTTTCACTCCCTCTCAACCTCCCTCCCTCCTTCCTTCCTTTTTCTTTCCTTTCCCTTCCTCCCTCCCTCCCAACTCCCTCCTTCTTTCTTTCACTTCCTTCCTTCCTTCCCTCCCACCCTCCCATCTCTCTCTTTCTTCTTCTTCATTGCTTTCCCTTTCCCTCTCTTCCTCGCCCTCCATCCTTTCTTTCATTTCCTCCCTCCCTCCCTCCCCCTTCTTCTCTCCTTCTCTTCTCTCTTCCCCCCTCTCTCTCTTTCTCTCGCTCTCTCTGTATCCCACCTTTATTATTTTTCCTAATAACTCAAGACAGCAACTATAATCATACTCCTTTCTCCTCCTTTTCCTGCTACAATAGTAACAGCCTTGTGAGGTGAGTGGGGCTCAGAGAGAGTGACTAGCCTAAGGACATTCAGCTGGCATGGTTAAGGTGGACTTAAACTAATAGCCTTTTCCTTTCCTTTCCTTTCCTTTTCTTTCCCTTCCTAGCCTGGTGCCCTAACCACTAGGCCAAACTGCCTCTATATGTTGCACATCTCACCTAAAGCTGATTCTAGGTGGCTTACAATCAACCAACCACTCTGATGGCTTTAAAAAAAAACATTTTAAAGGTCTTTTCAGCCCCTTCATTGCATTTCTTCAGGCACTGGTCAACGGCCCCCAGAGTTGAACTTTCACACAAAGAACAATTCTTTTGCACAATTCTGTCTCTCAGTCCTGTTGCTGACTGGTAGGATAAAGGCACTAACTGAAATGTGAGCTAAAGACTGAATCCGTCCATTATTGGAATACTGATTTGGCACAAGACAATCCCTGTTTTCATATGGTGAGGTATTGTGACCTCACTATAATCCTGTCAGCATAATCCTGTCAGCATTGATTCTTAGGCC
Organism: Masticophis lateralis; assembly: GCA_030761175.1. Lineage (NCBI taxonomy): Eukaryota > Metazoa > Chordata > Lepidosauria > Squamata > Colubridae > Masticophis > Masticophis lateralis. The sequence goes on along the minus strand of JAUDYJ010000006.1, from coordinate 83,629,862 downwards.
AAAAAAAAAAAGTATGAAAACATCAACTCATTAGAAAGATAATCCGCTTAATCCTTCTTTTTGGCTGATTTTTTAATCAAGATGTGGTGGTGGAAAGAGATATGCCTAGAGAATTATACTTTTTAGCAACCTAATTAAGGGATTTTTTTTAATTAATATATTTCACAGCCTGATAAAGCTCATCCAGCATCGACAGCATCGGCTTAAAACTTTCCCTTCTCTCTACTTTTTAGTTTCCTGTAACTTGGCTGTTTTCTACTACAAAACTAATATCCATGACATAAACTGCATTCACATGTATTGCCCGGTGCTGGAAAGCTGCATAGTAAAACCTACAACCAGTGCTATCCTCTACAATATTACACCAGGTAACGCTTGCTTGCTTATTTGTTTGTTTATTACATTTCTGAATTGCCCATTTCCCTCAAAGCAGTGGTGAAATCCATTTTTTTTTACCACAGGTTCTGTGGGTGTGGCCTGGTGGGTGGGCGTGGCTTGGTGGGCGTGGCAGAGGAAGGATCCTGCAAAATCTCCATTCCCACCTCACTCCAGGGGAAGGATACTGCAAAATCCCCATTCCCTCCCCACTCCTGGGGGAAGGATATTGCAAAATCTCCATTCCCACCTCACTCCAGGGGAAGGATACTGCAAAATCCCCATTCCCTCCCCACTCCTGGGGGAAGGATGTTGCAAAATCTCCATTCCCACTGCACTCTGGGACTAGCCAGAGGTGGTATTTGCTGGTTTTCTGAACTACTCAAAATTTCCGCTACCGGTTCTCCAAAACCTGTCAGAACCTGCTGGATTTCACCCCTGCCTCAAAGTATGCATTAGTGCATACTCAGGGGGAAATAGTGATTTGCACATGTGCATAACTAAAATCCAGATTTATTTTTTTAAAAAAAAAAACTTATGGTAGAACTTTATAGCAAAGAAGCTGGAAGGAAGTACCAAACATCTAGCTGTCTTCTATCCATACCATGTAGTTAATCATTATTATTATAATAATACCATTTTAGGATGTTTGGATTGCTGAGCTGTATGATGTCATAAGAAGTATTTTTTTTTACTGTAGAACTTGCTTTTTTAGAAGGTATACAGATACGAAGTTTGTTTGCTTGATTTTTTGTTTGTTTGTTTACCAAACTTTTTCCTGCAGAATCTTTAGTTTATTGAAAGAAAATACAAAATGCCAAAATAGTTTTAATAGAGATAAAAGAAAGAAAACCACAGGATTTGTAGCATGCCTTCCCTTCCTGAATGAGTGGGATAGATCAGTGGTGAAATCCAATTATTTTTTACTACTGGTTCTGTGGGCGTGGCTTGGTGGGCGTGGTGTGGCTTGGTGGGCATGGCAGGGGAAGGATACTGCAAAATCTCCATACCCACCTCACTCTGAGGCCAGCCAGAGGTGGTATTTGCCAGTTCTCCAAACTACTTAAGCCCCAGTTAAGATCATCAGCCAAACGGGCACATTTAGTACCATATTTCCCCGAAAATAAGCCTTAATGTGTCTTTTGGAGCAAAAATTAATATAAGACCCGGTCTTATTTTCAGAGATAAAGGGACCTGGTGGCTCAGTGGATAAGATGCTGAGTTTGTCAATCGAAAGGTCAGCAGTTCAGCAGTTTGAATCTCTAGTGCTGCATAACGGCATGAGTTCCCGTTCCTTGTCCCAGCTTCTGCCAACCTAGCAGTTCGAAAGCACGTAAAAAATGGAAGTAGAAAAATAGGGACCACCTTTGGTGGGAAGGTAACAGCGTTCCATGCGCCTTTGGCATTTAGTCATGCCGGCCACATGACCACGGAGACGTCTTCAGACAGCGCTGGCTCTTTGGCTTTGAAACGGAGTTGAGCACCGCCCCCTAGAGTCAGGAACGACTAGCACATATGTGCGAGGGGAACATTTAATTTTATTTTCGGGGAAACAGGGTAGTTTACGTGGCCGTATTCTGCATCAGTTGAAACTTCTGGATACTTTTCAAGGTTAGACTCGTGCAAAATGTTGCAATAGTCCAGTCAGGAGATGACCAGGGCATGAGTGACCGAGTGGAGGGCCTCCCTTGTCCTGGAAGGGCTGTAACTGGCGCACAATGCGAAGTTGGTAGAGATAAGTCTATAGATCAGATGGCGTTGGATGTGAGGAGGGAAATTAAAATTTTATTCTTTCTTGGCTTCTGTTTTCCCAGGTGTTGATCCTGACCTTCTTGTTTTTGAGAAGCTCTCATTCAAAGATATAAACACCAGGTCTTCTTTTAATAAATGGGAGAGGCATGGTGGAGCAAGGGTTGCTGACCTAGAAACAGACCAGGATGAACTATCTTCCCCCAGATTCCTTTTCCTGGAGGCCTCCTCTCCCACAACAGCCCCCAAGCCAGGCATGGACAGAAGTAGCAGGAGCTCAGCGGTAGATGCTGCCCTCAAGAACTCACCCATCACATTGACGGCATCAACTTCAGCAATGGACCGTTCAGTGAAAGCTGCTGAGGTTCTTCCAGAGATGAACACCTCTACCACCCCTTCAGATAATGTCAAGGCATCCTCTGTCTCTGGGTTTGCACCCATCCAGACGGCGTCGCTATCACCCGGTGGGGTCCTACCCAACACCAGCAAACCCTTGAACGAAACCAAAGTCTACAGTGGAAGGAACAACAGTTCTGATGATGAAAGCCAGCAGCCTACAGAGGAGATGGCGGGAAGTGGGGCCTGGCTGCCTCTGATTGTACTTTGTTCTTTGTCGGCTTTCACGTGCTGTTGCTGCTGCGGTGCATTTTTGGCAACAGGATGGAAAAAGAGAGGCCGTTATAAACCGAGGCAGAAGGGGAAACCAGCACCCAGCCAATTCATAAAATACACTGCCATTAAAAGTAGTTTTTAATGGTCAAATTCCAAATTCATTGGGGAAGGAAGGGAAGGGAAGGGAAAGGAAGGGGAGGAGAGGGGAGGGGAGGGGAGGGGAGGGGAGGAGGGGAGAAGGGAAGGGAAGGAGAGGAGAGGAGGGGGAAAGGGAAGGGAAGGGGAGAAGGGAGGGGAAGAGAGGAGAGGAGAGGGGACAGGAATGGGGAAGGGAAGGGGAGGGAAGGGAAGGGAAGGGAAGGGAAAGGAAGGGGAGAAGGAGAGGAGATTAGAGGAGAGGAGAGGAGAGGAGGGGAGAAGGGAAGGGAAGGGGAGAAGAGGAGAGGAGGGGGGAAGGGAAGGAAGGGGGAGAAGGGAGGAGAGGAGAGGGGATGGGGATGGGGAAGGGGAGGGAAGGGGAGGGGAGGAGAGGAGAGGAGAGGAGGGGGAAAGGGGAGGGAAGGGGAGGGGAGGGGAGGGGAAGAGGAGAGGAGAGGGGACAGAGATGGGGAAGGAAGGGGAGAAGAGGAGAGGAGATTAGAGGAAAGGAGAGGAGGGGAGAAGGGAAGGGAAGGGGAGAAGAGGAGAGGAGAGGAGGGGGGAAGGGAAGGAAAGGGGAGAAGGGAGGAGAGGAGAGGGGACAGGGATGGGGATGGGGAAGGGAAGGAAAGGGGAGAAGGGAGGGGAAGGGAGGGGAAGGGAAGGGTGCAGAGATAAGTAATAAAGATGATAAAGGATCTGGAGGCTAAACTGTACAAGGAAAGAGTGAGAGGAATGTCTAGTCCAGTGATGGCGAACCTTTTCAGCACTGAGTGCCAAATCGGAATGTGCATGGGAGCGCCGGAGCACCGGAAACCTAAAGACCAGCTGGCTGGCACACGCATGCCTGGTTTTGGGCCATTTTGGGCTGTTTTCCAGGCGCTCTGGCACCTGCAAAGACCAGCTGACCACCACGCATGTACGCACCGGAAACCAGAAAAGCAGCTGGCGATGGGACGCATGCTCACAGAAAGGGCTCTGCGTGCCACTTCTGGCACGTGTGCAATAAATTTGCCATCACGGGTCTAGTCAAACGAAGAGAAGGATTAGGGTTGACATGATAGCAATCCTCCAATATCTAGGGGGCTGTTACAGAGAATCAGGGATCGACTTATTCTCCATGAGGGCAGGACAAGAAGTAATGGGTAGGAGTTCATTAAAGAGAGATCTAACCTAGTGTTGTGGTCCACCAGCAACCTGCGGAGCTGGCAGCGAAGTCAGACATTGAGGAGGCTGAGGAAGAACATGGGCCAGTCCTGGAGGCTGGGGAAGGCCCTGATGAGGGCTCTGCATCGGAGACAGAATTGGGGCCAGGGCCATTTGGGAGTGATGTGTGGACTCCGGAGCCTCCAGAGGCTGACAGCTGAGAGGCAGAGGAACAGGAGGAGCCTGTTCCTAGTGCACGCATGAGAAGAGCTGCCAGAAGGCAAGAGCAGCCAAAGCAAAAAGGGCGACTCAGGAGTAGGGCCAAGAGATGATTGGCCCCTCCCATAAGGCTTAAAAGACCAGCAATGGCTCTTGGGCTCTTTGTCAAAAAAGAACGTTGATAGATTTGTTTCTTGTCTTGCTGCATTTATTTCTTGTCGGCGTCTTCTGCTTCTGAACTTTTGCCAAGAAAAGCCTTTGGCAGGTTGCCTAATTAGACCAAGGTTGGGGATAAGGCTGAGGAATTGTGTTATGAAGAATTTGTTTTGAATTAGTTTGGACTACGCCGAGAATGAGTTAATTCTCAGCTGTTCTAATAAAGTCTGTTTGTTTCGAACTTCTTGCGTCTGATAATACCTACTTGGGCCTGGGTTACAACACCTAGAAATATGGAGAAATTTCCTGTCAGTGAGTCGATCAGTGGAACAGCTTGCTCCATCACTGGAGGTTTTTAAGAAGAGATTGGACAGCCATTTGTCTGGAATGGTATAGGTCAGTGATGGCTAACCTTTTTGCCATTGCGTGCCAAAAGTGGGGGGAGTGGGAGGGTCACACCTGTGTGTGCCCATATCCATAATTCAATACACCCCACCCCTGCGCATGTGCGCACACCTACCCCCCCCCCCCCCGCTTTTAGCACGTGATGGCCCAGTGGGCCCGGTAGGCCCATTTTTCACCCTCTCCAGACTTTCCTTACTTGGCAATCTTCATTATACTTGAAACGCCGCAAATTAAAAAAAAAAATGTCCTCAAATCTTGGAAATACCTGCTTTCCTTTGCTTTGATATAATTTTGAATAAACACACCTAATGAGCATGGTAGAACTATCACACTTTGCAACACTGAAGTAGCAACATCTGTTGGGAGTGAAGCAGCCTGAGCAGCCTTAACTTTCTTCAGAGACAAAGCCGATGGCATCTTAGGAGGAACTTTTCTACGTCAAGGCAGGAAGTTCTGCCTCAGTGAGGTGGACTACGGACCAAATACTTCAGACTTCCTGAGTTTAAATAAATATGTGCATTGGGGTAATTTGCCAGGAGTGGTGGGTCGGCCTAGAGGTGGAGTTTTCGCCTCACGATCAGGAGGCTGTGAGTTCCAATTCTAGGTAGACGCAGATATTCTTCTCTGTCTGGGCACAATGAGAATATATCTGCTGAACAAAACCTCGCACTGGCAATAGGAAGGGCATCCGGCCAGTTAACATTCAGCTCCATTCAGTTGCCTAGATTCCATCCACAAAGGATTACGGGATCATTAAAAGGAGATGATGATGATGATGATGATTGGAGTAATTTGACAAGCCGTAAAGGCTCGATGGCAGAAATTCAGTAGCAAAATTGTGATGTAGTTACAAATGCATTTTATTCATGGCCAAGAATCACTTCCCCAAAGGCACTGGGAAATACCGTGTTTCCCTGAAAATAAGACCCTGTCTTATATTTTTTGGAACCCTGAAATAAACTCTTGGCCTTATTGCCATGCGCTCAAAAGCCCGATTAGGCTTATTATCAGGGGATGTCTTATTTTGGGGGAAACAGGGTATGTCCCATGATGTTTTCAGCCACTAACATTCAGTTTTGACCATCAGTGTAATCTTTAGTAATTGATGCAATCTAATCTCTAGGAATATGCAAAGAAACTAGTTGATGAATGAAATCCTTAGGGCGTCCTTTACTACTGTGTGGTTTTCAGAGAGAATGCTATTGTGATCTCATCTTGGATGTCTGCAAAATATTTACTGTTAGCTTCTAGGTTTCTAGTTCTTTCTCCTTAGAATCCATCTTTCCACACCGATTCTCAGCTACAATCATTTCCAATTGGAGTTTGGAAAGCCTGATATGAATTTTGTTCTATCAAGATGAGCCAACGAAAGAAAATGAAGAGCAGGACAGGCAATAGGTAGTTAAGAACGTTGGTGTAGGACTAAAACAGGAACTGGTTACCACAATATTCTTTCACTTCCCTTGACTTTTTTTTTTTTTTTTTGGTTTGCACAAATTCTGGTAGTTTTGCAAAGCGAATTTAGATAATTTGCAAGGATTGAACTGAATCCTATAAACTACCCAGAGTAGCCACGTGGTAGGATGGGTGGCAAAAATATTTAATAAATAATAGTCCAATTACCGTATTTTTGGGGTATAAGGCCCACTTTTTTGTCTCCCAAAAGGAAAGGGGGTGAAAATGTCTGTGTCTTATAGACCAAATATTGCCAAAGCCCCACCTGGCAGCCATTTTTTGGGCTCTGCACGCACCAAAAAAAACTCGCCAAAAAAAAGAGCCTCGAAAATGGACCAAAAAAGCCTAGAAAAACAGGCCAAAAAAACCCTCAAAAATGGGCCAAAAAACCCAAAAAAAGCCAACCCCTCCCCCCCAAAAAACAGGCTGAAAAAAGTCTCAAAAATGGGTCAAAAAGCCTCAAAAATGGGTCAAAAAGCCTCAAAACCAGGCCAAAAAATCCCCAAAACGGGCTGAAAAAAGTCTCAAAAACGGGCCGGAAAAAGGCTGGAAAAGGTCAGAAAAAAGGGAAAAGCCAAAAACTTTTTTGTTGTTGTTTTCCTCTTCTAAATTTAGGTGCATTTTATAATCCAGAAAAATTATAGTCTGAAAAATACGGTATGTTGTAATTGGTTGATTGATTTTTCTGGGTGAAGTGTATTGGGGAGCAGGAGAAGAGGAGGTGAAAGATGATCGTTTTCATTTTGCAACTGGAGATTATTTTTTAAAAAATTTATTAGGACTATGTCGTAATACATATACAGTACATATGCAGCATCCCACAAAAATAACTGCTTACATTACAAGCCCTGGATGCTTAACAGTCTTTTAACCGCGTTTTTATACGCCAAAAGATTCTTCTCTGTTTCCCCTTCATTTTTCAAAAGAACCACGGACTTCTTGTAATCCTGCATCACCTCAGAGGCGAGCAGCTCTTCTCTGCTGCTTTCTTCAGCTTTTTCAGCTGCTCTTATTTGGAGCAATGTCTTTAAAGCGTTTTTTTCGGAGACGCTGTTCTCCCAAACATACTCCAGCATATCTGCTTCTGTGATTTCTTTTTCCCACGGTTCCATTTTCTGAAAAACAAAATGAAAATAAGATCAGTGAGGAAAAATCTGAAAGATCAGAAATGCAGTCCAACTCCAGAGATTTAAGGTAAAAGTAAATGTTCCCCTCGAACATATATGCTAGTTGTTCCCGACTCCCGGCTCATCTCCTTTTCAAAGCCAAAAAGCCAGCGCTGTCCGAAGACATCTCCGTGGTCATGTGGCCGGCATGACTCAACGCCAAAGGCGCACGGAACGCTGTTACCTTTCCACCAAGGGTGGTCCCTATTTTTCTACTTGCATTTTTTACGTACTTTTGAACTGCTAGGTTGGCAGAAGCTGGGACAAGTAACCGGAGCTCACCCCATTACGTGGCACTAGGGATTCGAACTGCTGAACTATCAACCTTTCGATCGACAAGCTCAGTGTCTTAGCCCTGAGTCACCATGGCTCCTCCAAAGTTCAAAGAAAGGGGACTAAACCTGCTCTGGAAGTTGATTTTTTAGTGAGAAGCGAAACATCTTAAAGGAAAAACAAAGCAACAAAGTAGCAAGAGGAAACAGCCAGTGCTTATTGCTGCGCGGGCCTCTGCTGCTTGCTGCAAGGAGGTAAATTGCTGGGAGGCAATTTTTTTTCCTTGTGCTAATCAAGCTATGCTGAAAACGAAAATGAAAGTAAAGCAAGCTGTTTGCTGTTTGCTGCAAGGAGGCAAAATTGCTGGGAGGCAGAGGCAGATTTCTTTTTCTTGTTTTCCTCACCAAAAAAGGTAGGCGTGTCTTATAGTCTGGAGCGTTTTATACTCTGAAAAATACGGTATTTGTCAAAATAGAAACGAAGAGGAAAGTAGAAAGATAGAATTCCTTACTATAGGAATATACAAGAACTTGAATGGTCAACGAACAATTGGGCCCGATACTCATAGAAATTAACTTCCAGCACGGCCTTTAACCGATGCCAATGAAAAGCTGCAGTTCAGCTTTCAAATAAAGAAATTTATGAGTAGCACAAAGGTGCAACTTCCACTCAAATCCTATTACTCCTACACCGGTATTTTCCTTTTACAGAAGAAAGTTGTTTAACACGCATCCAAACCAATCTTCCGCCTTTCATTGAGAAAATGTGGCATATGTGTTCCCACTTCCTTTAACATTAATCTTTTATGAATTTAAAGACTTCCAAGCTGCCAGATAATCTGCAGAATAAACTAGACTCCTACAAATGTCTGCAAGACCTCTATGCATGCAAAAACTGACCTCTGCCACTTGGGGGCAGTAAATGTTACGTTTTAATGTTCAGTCACACTTCAGCCCTTTCAAAAACCACAAAGGTGAATTGTTGTGCAGTTTCCACACAGGATGGTGGTTTATGGTAAAACAGATAAGGATTAAGCTGCTAAACTGAAAAACAAGAGCTGTATATACTGCCCCAGTGATGTTTATCTAGTCAAAAAAAATAATAATCTGCATTTGTCAGGAAGAACCCACTGATGGGGCTAACAACATATTGTTAGAAAGAAGTAACTAAGATTCTAAGGCTAGACTGAAATTGATTCAAACTGCCTGAATGGGGAAATAACAACTTCCTTACAATCTTTTAATCTGATTCATTTTGGGTTAGTGGCATATAACTCTCCTCCTTTTTTTTAAAGAACCTGAACAGGCTATGGTTGCCAACAGTTCTTAAAACTTTTCAGGTTACATGTAAACAAAGTTCAAGTGAAAATGATTTAAGACACCACCAATAATAATAATAATAATAATAATGCATAACTTTCTTGGCTATTCAATAAGCCTCCGATAACTTTGACCGTTCGGTCCTTTTGAGTTGCAAGTTCCTGTTAAGATTTTTGAAATCTTTTCTCCAAACTCTCTTAACATCTAAATAGAAGTTTTACATGAAGTCACTGGGAGCAAGAAGTCATCAGCATCCAGGTTTAATTCTCCTTTTCCTCTACCTAAATGAGATAATGTCTGGAACTGGTATCTACTGTATTTTCCCAAAAATAAGACTGGGTCTTATATTAATTTTTGTTCCAAAAGACACATTAGGTCTTATTTTCCTGGAAATACTGTACTAACTGCATCCGTCTGGCTGACGATCTTAACTGGGTTTTATTTTTGGGGTAGGGCTTATATAACGAGCATCCTGAACAATCATGCTAGTTAGATCTTATTTTTGGGGAAATACAATAGAAACTCTGAAGGGGACCAAGTAAGTGAAGCTCTCTTCCACTAAAATGGAGGCACTGTTAGCTGCTCTGGAATTTGTTCTGCTTGTCTTCTAAATGAACTGGCCTGACAATGGATCATTACATGATCTTTCCGTAATTTAGATTATGATCAAATCAGTTCCGGGATTCAAAAATAACACTTCTAGGCATCATCTAGAAACTTAAAGTACCACCTATCCCTTCGAGCTCACTGGTCTTATTTTTTCAAGGTACAAAAATTCAAAAATCCATGAACAATTTAGAAATGGGAGGGAGGCATTTTAGGAAGACTCTTGCTCCTTGAAAGAATTCAGTCCAACTCCACATCATAACACAACGTCTTAAAAAATCCACAGTAGTTTGGATTTAGAATTTTGTGAGGTACTAGAGTGACTTTACTGTTTTGCCCTAAATTTGGAAGCTTTTAAATTTTGATTTATTTTTATGTTTGCAAGTCCCTGACAGGCAGAATCCAATTATTTTAACAAACATTGGGTTAGGGATTTTTTGTCTTCATTGTGAGTTGTATTGTGTTGGGGTGTGTATGTGTGTGTGTGTGCACTGAGGGAGCTCAACCAATCTCATTGTACATATGTCGTGCACTGACAATAAAGATTTGAATTTGAATGATTTGAACATCTCTAAAATTCAGGGGATTAAAAATTCAGGGGAGTTGCCCAAAGTTATAAAAAAAATGTGGTTTTTTTTTTGAGGGACCGCCAACAAAAAAAAGAGAAAGCAGGGTGTTGCAGAAGGTCATTAATATCTCATGAAATCAAAGACAATTACAACTGATGAGGCCATTAACTATTCATGTGGAGGCTGAAAGGTAATAAAAGGGCAAGGGACTTGGGTGTACTCAATACACACCAAGCACTCACATATCATATACCCGAGTCTTCCATCACTAGGTAATCCTAGAGCCAAGCGCACTCGTGCTACTCTGGAATTAGTAACCTCAACTGTTGAGCTGCCGGTGTAGAATCGATGTTTGAATGCTGCAGAAAGGTAAGTAGACTGCCGTGCATTGGTAATGAGGGAAACTTCATTATCTAAAGCTTTGAAAATGCTAAAAGCATTTAATTAGCACCGACCACACAGTAATCCAATCTACGGTTGCAAGCGGCACTGTTGAAGCAATTCTGGCATTTTACGGCAGGGGGTTCTCACACGGCTTTCTAGGTATTTTTTTGCAAATCCAGATTAGCCAGAACATGCAGGAGCAGAGACCTCTTTTCATGCAACGTTCAGGCCACCGAAAAGAGCCCATTGGGCTCACAAACCCTGCTTCCTAATTCCCACTCCCTACCTCATTAAGAAGATAAAGGTTCCCCTCGCACATATGTGCTAGTCGTTCCCGACTCTAGGGGGTGGTGCTCATCTCTGTTTCTAAGCCGAAGAGCCAGCGCTGCCCGACAATTCCGTGGTCATCTGGGCTGGCATGACTAAACACCGAAGGCGCACAGAACGCTGTTACTTTCACACCAAGGTGGTCCCTATTTTTCTACTTTTACTGCTTTCGAATGGCTAGGTTGGCAGAAGCTGGGACAAGTAACAGGAGTTGACTCCGTTATGCAGCGCTAGGGATTCGAACCGCCGACCTCCCAACCTTTCTGATCGACTACCGCGTCCCCCCCACCTCATTAGTCGTGAATAGAATAGAGAATAGAACTAAAAATGAATTGAATAAAAATGAACAGAACAGAACAGAAGAGAATAGAATAGAAATGAAATGAAATGAATGGAAATAAGAATAGAATGGAATGGAATGGAGTAGAGAATAGAACAGAGCAGAATTTATTGGCCAAGTGTGATTGCACCCACAAGGAATTTGTCTCCAGTGGGATCTGTTAAAATATGTGGGATCTGTTAAAACTAGCAAATAGTCAAACAATACATAATCAATACGCAAATATTCTTACCCACGATTCATGGAATAAAACAGTTAGAAGGTACATTGCATAATCGTAGTTTTGCTTTCTTAGAGGACATCTGAAAAACAAGAAAAATATAGCAATAGCAATAGCACTTATTATATCAAGTGCTTTACAGCCCTCTTTAAGTAGTTTGTAGAGTCAGCATGTTTCCCCTAACAATCTGGATCCTCATTTGATCAACCTCGGACAGAAAGCTGGGTCAACCTTAAACTAGCTTGCAATACTTAATTCTAACCACTGCACCACCACAACTCAAAAAGAAGAAAAATATAACTACACTAAATTCCAGCATTCCCAACCAGGAACTGGAAAGCACCAAATTGACCTCATGTTATAGCATGTGAATAATAGGTTAAATTTACCAGTCTTAAAATAAAATTCAATCCAAGAATGGTGAATTGAAGTCACATTTGTGCACCTACAACAGGCTCAACTAGGTTGCAAACCATAAAAAATATTTTGGATTCTTAGAATTTGGTGGAGTAGTTCTTAAATCCCAGGAAAACAGTTTAGATGGGCAGTTATATTGAACACTGCAGGTTTGGGCCAAGAGAAAGTTCTCCCATTGTGTTACCTGTCTGTTGTGATAGTAACGGAATCTGTATCCCCACAATATCGCTCTCCTACAAGTTTGATGAACTTCTTCTTTGCATGGTCATCCAAGTTGAGACTTGACAGTTTAACCTGGAAAGGGGGGGTGGGGGGAATCAAGCTATTAGCAACTTCGATAAGGCCAAAAGAGTAATTGCACTGAAACCCATAAAGTATCTATTTACAAAACAGGTAGGTGCTAGATGGTCCCCCAGAGGCAAACATATTTGCAACCTTCTGACATGCAGAGTCAATGGGGAAGCCAGAATCACTTAAGAATTGTGTTGCTACCTTTTTTTAAAAAGTTTTTTCCCCCTCATAATCATATCTTAAATGTCGTTTCTTATCTAACATACATATTTTCTTTTAACTTTCATACAAATACAATCTTCATCCTAAACAATTTACGTTTTTTTTTAAAAAATTTGATTTCTATGCCGCCCTTCTCCGGAGACTCAGGGCGGCTTACAATGCGTTAAGCAATCGCCTTCATACTTTTGTATATTTATACAAAGTCAGCTTATTGCCCCCACAAACTGGGTCCTCAATTTACCCACCTTAGAAAGGATGGAAGGCTGAGTCGACCTTGAACCTGGTGAGAATTGAACTCGCAGTAATTGCAGGCAGCTGAATGTTAAATGCTGCCTTAGTAGGAGGCATTAGCCTCCTACACCACTCAGGCTAAATATATTCGGGGTTGCTTTTCTACCATTTCATCTTCCTTGTTTTACAACAATCCTTCTTCTCTCTCTCTTCTCTTTCCTTTCCCTCCCTTCTCCCATCTACTCTTCTTTCTTCTTTCCTCTCCTTCTCTCCTTCCCCTTCCTTTCCCCCACCTCCCTTCTTCCTCCCTTCTAACCTTCTCTTCTACTCATTTCCCCTCTTTCTTCCTCTCCTTTTCCCTTTCTTCTTTCCCTCTTTTCTTCCTCTCTTTTCTCTCCTCTATCCCTCTCCAATCTCTCTCTATTGTTGTATTCATTTTCAATTTAGTATTTTCCAAAGTGGTATTTGAGCAATCCCGATTTTTACTTTCTTTTCACTTTTTCATTTTACTAAATTCAGACATATCATTATAAATATACATTTATATAATAACATTTTCTTTCTCCCCCCTTTCCCCTTTCCCACTTACACAAGTGTCTTCCAAGTTTCTATTTCTTTTTTGTCTTCCCTCTCATTTACTTGCACCTTATCTAATTTATTTCTCTGTAATCTTTTATTCATATTTCTTATGCCATACACAAAATCGTCCCCATGTGTTGCTAACTTAACTGCAGTGATTCACTGAACAACTGTGGGGAAAATGGGGCAATGGTTTACTCAACAATCATCTCACTTAGCAGTAGAAACTTTGGGCTCAACTGTGGGCATTCAGTTCAGGTCTACCTGTAATGAAGGAAAGAACCAAAAGGAGGAGGCAGCGAATAGAGGGAGGAAGAAAATAGGTGGGCTCTGAAGGGCTAAAGATGCCTCCTCTGAATCAGCAAGCGCCTGTGCAGAGGATTTATTTATCTTCTGCTGCAGTTACATCCTGCCGCTCTGTCCTAGTTAAACATGTTGCTTGTGTTTTATTTGCTTTGCAGCATTTGTAACTTTCTTGGTAGAACAAACAGCAACAAAAGATACAAAGTTCACATGCTGAAAACCAAATCAAGCACAAATCACAACATTGCTGACTCTGAAAAGATCCAGGAAAGGGAAAAAAGCATCTTTACAGTGTGCAGGTTTTTTAGATGTGTTTTTTTCCCAGCACATTTGCTGTCTTCCCGAAATATTTATTCTGTATCCCCCACCCAAGCATGATTAACACTATCGTGTTTTATGCATCTTGCAATCAAAGCAGTTGAATTTATTTTAGGAAACCCGATTCTCTCACCCACCCCTACTCCCTCTTCACTTACTTTCAGGGTCACCACTCTTGCTTTCGGGTTACGAAGAGATGGCCCGGCTGAAACGTAGTCGCTTGTGCCGATTTCAATGGGGAAGTGCTGCAAACATTTCTCGTCGCTATCCAAGGCAGAGGGCCACTCTGTGCAGAAGTCTGAAGTGCCCGTTTTATGGAAGGAAAGCACAGACGTAATTTTAGCCATGGTCATTATTACACAGAACCACCATCTGCAGTCACTGGGGGCTAATGTCGTTCCCAATAAACCCTAAGGCAGCGTTACAACTTGTTCAGGGGTTTATAAAAAACAAAACAAAACTGAAAAGGTAATAAATGTCCAAAGGACATTATGTCAAATATACACACAAATATACACACATTTCCAAGGAGTCTTCTAACTCTTACTCTGAAATATGTGTGTCTGTGCATGTATATGTATGTATGTATGTATGTATCAATAGTGGGTTTCAAAATTTTTTACTACCTGTTCTGTGGGTGTGGCTTGATGGGCGTGGCATGGCTTGGTGGGCATGGCAGGGGAAGGATACTGTAAAATCTCCATTCCCTCCCCACTCCAGGGGAAGGTTACTGCAAAATCTCCAATTTCTCCCGATCAGCTGGGACTTGGGAGGCAGAAAATAGATGGGGGTGGGGCGAGTCAGAATTTTTACTACCAGTTCTCCGAACTACTCAAAATTTTCGCTACCGGTTCTCCAGAAGTGGTCAGAACCTGCTGAAACCCACCTCTGGTATGTATGCATATGTATGTGTATGTGTGTGTATGTGTGTGTGTGTGTATATCTATCTATCTATCTATCTATCTATCTATCTATCTATCTATCTATCTATCTATCTATCTATCTATCTATCTCCATCATTTTAGGTGTAGTTCAAGGATGCTCTTTGTCAAGTGGTATTTCTGTCTGTCTGTCTGTCTATTTATCTATCTATCTGCATAACCACATGGTACATATCCCAATCCTGAGCTATGCATGATCTCCGTTCTGACAAAGAGCACTTCATATGTCTATCCGAAAAGTCACTCGTTTAAATAGAAGTGTATTAATAAAGATTCGTTTTTTCTTCACATCCTTTGTGAAGAAAATCAAATCTTAAACCGCTGTTTCCTGGTCTCTCTGCTAAGCTTCATTTTAAAAAAAAAATGTTTAAGACTGACCTTTCAGAGCAGCACAGTGTTTCTTGATGGCAACTGGTGTCAGATGCAAGAAATTGGGGATCTGAAACAAGTATGTCTCATTAAAATCAGCCAACGAGCTTGCCATCAGAGGTGTACAGGGGGAGCAGGGTTGAATCCAAGCCTCCTTTAGGCTGCAAGCACAATCCCTACAGCCATCCCGGAGATTCTTGACTGCTCCATTCACTTCTTCCCTCCCACCTCCTACTCTGTTTATAAAACTGAATGGCTCAAGTGCATGCCTCTTTGCACACACTGGGTTTCAGCTAGAGCAATTTTTCTCAACATCAGCCAATTTAATGTGCATGAGCTTCCATTCCCAGTGACCAGCAATCTCATTTTTTAGCACAGAACTTCATGTTTTGCTTCTTAGCGACTTGAAGGATTGCAGCATGTTCCCTTTGGATTCCCCCTAACATCCTGAGGAGCCACCTTACAGAATCAAATTGGCAATCTGCAGATTTCCTCTCGATCTGAGGAAAACTCTCTTTGCTCAGGGTGCAAATCTCTAACCTCTGGCTGTCAATTAATGCTTCAATGTCATGCCTGTGTAATTCACAGACATGTCTTCAACCAGTCATGTTCTCAATGGAAGTTTATTTTTTAAGGAGTATTATGTGTTGGTTCTATTTCACCTACTAGGACTCTAGGGATAGCAGTAGCAATTAGACTTATATATCGCTTCATAGTGCTTTTACAGCCCTCTCTAAGTGGTTTACAGAGTCAGCATATTGCCCGCCTCCCAACAATCTGGGTCCTCATTTTAGCCATCTTGGAAGGATGGAAGGCTGAGTCAACCTTGAGCCGGAGAGATCTAAACTGCTGAACTGCAGCTAGCAGTCAGCTGAAATAGCCTGCAGCGCAGTGCTGACTGCCCTGATCATAACAGAGATGAAGTTGTTTGAGTACAGTTGACTCAAAGTAACTCAGATTTAAATCTGGGTCTTCAGATTAAACTCATGTAATATTAAGCTTTTTTTTTTCCAATGGTGATTCAAGTAGAACCTGTCACAAATCCTCCGAACAATTTAAAGGAACAAGTCTCCAGTTTTTCTCACCCAAGCAGAACTACCCAGGATTTCAGATTACGGCTCAAAATGGTTAGTTCCTAAATCAATGCTAACACTTACAATAAATTTGCAGTTATCTTCAGAGTAGGGTATTTCTGGTATAATTATATATATACTTTGCTCTAAGGACTTGTGCTGCCAAGGTCCCAGTATGCTTCCTAAAAGACCCAGGATATGGAAGTTGACGTAGTCAGCCCCTGAATCTCACCTTCAAAAGTTCCAAGTTGCCTTCTTTTGCAAGAGGTACACCTCCTTTGACTGGGTAGCCCATCCGAACGGGAAGCGGCACGGCAGAAGGTTTAAAAGAAGCTGCAGTTGGATAGACGCTGGTCCAATCCTGATCAGGGTCCATCTTCTCAGATCTCTGAGTATTGCCCTAGCGCACATGGCGGAACAAAAAATCTCAGTCAGACACCGGTTCAAATTATCTGCCTCACATATTTGCACAGGTATTAACCCTGATTTTTAGTTGTTCTTTTGAATACTATTTTCCAGAGGATTCTTCTTTTTTTGAACTACACAAAAATTTAATCTTGGGATCATTAATCAAAGGGGTGAAAGAGCCACATGCGGCTGAGTTAGTAACATAGTTGTTAAGCGAATCTCACTTCCCCATTGACTTTGTTAGATCAAGGTCACGGGTCACAAAAGGGGACCACATGACCGTGGGACACTGCGACCATCATAAACACGAGTCAGTTGCTAAGCGTCTGAATTTTTATCACATGATCACAGGGATGCTGCAACCGTCGTAAGTGTGAAAAAATGGTCGGTCTTTTTTTTTTTTCTCCATTGCTATAACTTTGAACGGTCACTAAATGAACTGTTGTATGTTGAAGTCTACCTGGGGAATTTGGGCGGTGGTTTCAGGCCCTGCTTATCTTTAGGCTGAGCCAGTATTGTCAGAAAGAAGGCTGGGTGTTCTTTTTGCCTTTTATTCTTCTCTCATCACTATTCCCTATTTGAATAAGTTTTTAAAAGCTCCACTGAATTTCTAGGGAAATGGCAGCTCTACTTGAGAGCCAAATCCAGTTCCCAAATGAACCCAACGTTTTACAAAGACTGGAAAGTTCAGGTTTGAAAAAGGGGGTCAAAGAGGCCACCTGTATCAAAATTGAACTGCCTTCTCTTAAAAGAGGGGGAAGGATACAACATCCTGTATCTCCAATCTATAACACGGTCCTTTCAGCAGTTCCGAAAAGGCTCCACACCCATTTGCACCACTCAGGTGACCCTGAAGACACAAATAAAACTCCAAGTGGCCTCAACAACTCTCTAAAAAGGATGCAGCCAGCTGTCTGCAAGGAGTATAAATCCTTCCATGCCCCACCATCCAGTCGGAGCTGACACTTAATAATTGTATAGAGGAATTATTGAATCTGTCATCTGCACCTCTATAATTGGTTTGGCTCTGCAACCCAACAAGACAGACACAGACTTCAGAGGATAAATAGAACTGCAGAAAAAAACAATTGCTACCAACCTGCCTTCCACTGAGGACCTGGATACTGCACGAGTTGAAAAGAGGGCTGTGAAAATATTTACAGACCTCTCACATCCTGGACATAAATTGTTTCAACTCCTACCCTCAAAACAACACTATAGAGCACTGCACACCAGAACAACTAGACACAAGAACAGTTTTTTCCCAAACGCCATCACTCTGCTAAACAAATAATTCCCTCAACACTGTCAAACTATTCACTAAGTCTGTATTATTATTACTATTAATCTTCTCATCATTCCTATCCCCCATCTCCTCCCACTTATGACTCTATGACTGTAACCTTGTTGCTTGTATCATCACGATTTATATTGTTTCCTAGTATGATTTGATTGCTTATTTGTACCCTATGACTCCCATTAAGTGTGGTATATTTTATTCTTGATGAATGTTTATTCTCCTTATGTATACTGAGAGCATATAGACAAACTCCTTGTGTGTCCAATCACACTTGGTCAATAAAGAATTGTATTCCCCTCCCCTCCCCTCATTCCCTTCCCTTCCCTTCTTCTATTTTATTCTTTGTGATTGAGATTCCTGTCCATTATGAAATGTACTCTGACCTGTACTTGAGTGTACATTTTTAGTATTTTAATTATTGTTGCCTGACTTCCACTGTGACTGGGAGGTCATGCGGTGTCCTTGGAGCTGGGTGGGGGAATGTAGATTTTAGGAGACTTTGTTTTTCGACAGAGCTGAAAAAGCTTCTTGGGAAAAAAAGCAAAACGTCTTCAAACAAAAAAACAAGAAAGTCCATTTGCCTCCTGAAAAAAGGCACTTTTGGGACCACCATGACTTGGATGACTGAGAATCTCCACAGATAGAATAGAATTTTTTATTGGCCAAGTGTGATTGGACCCACAAGGAATTTGTCTTTGGTGCATATGCTCCCAGTGTACATAAAAAGTCAAGATACATTCGTCAACAATCATAAGGTACAACACTTAATGATAGTCATAGGGTACAAATAAGTAAGAGTAAGAGGTAGAGTAGAGTAGAGTAGAATTTTTTATTGGCCAAGTGTGACTGGACATACAAGGAATTTGTCTTTGGTGCATAAACTCTCAGTGTACATAAAAAGTCAAGATACATTCGTCAACAATCATAAGGTACAACACTTAATGATAGTCATAGGGTACAAATAAGTAAGAGTAGGAGTAGGAGTAGGAGTAGGAGTAACAGTAAGAGTAGAGTAGAGTAGAATTTTTTATTGGCCAAGTGTGATTGGACACACAAGGAATTTGTCTTTGGTGCATAAGCTCTCAGTGTACCGTGTTTCCCCCAAAATAAGACCCTGTCTTATATTTTTATGAACCCTGAAATAAATGCTTGGCCTTATTGCCATTCACTCAAAATAATGGGCTTATTATCAGGGGGTGTCTTATTTTGGGGAAAACAGGGTACATAAAAGAAAAGATACATTTGTCAAGAATCATAAGTTGCAAGACTTATTGATAGTCATAGGGTACAAATAAGCAATCAAATCGTATTAGGAAACAATATCAATATAAATCCTAAGGATACAAGCAACCAATTACAGCCATACAGTCATAAGTGGGAGGAGATGGGTGGTGGGAACAATGAGGAGACTAAGAATAGTGCAGATATTCCAAAACTCCAATCCAGTCCATTTCTCTGCATTTAACGGTGTTTTTTTTTTTAAAAAAAACGGTTTTTAAAGCCAGCGCGGGGGGGAGGGGTGAGTGATGACGAGAACAGCCGGCCCCGCCCCTTTGCGACGTGAGTATCAGCCACGCACGGAGGACAAACCTCCCCCCCCCCCCCCCCCCGCTCCGATAGGGCGCAAAAGGGACTTACGTAGATCAACTCCTTCTGGGCTCTGCGTTCAGCCAGGATCTCTTTCAGGCTGGCTCTCCTCTGCGGCTGCGCTGCGCCTGAAAGACAAACGGACGATATGGGGCGACTGGGCTTCCTCGCCACGCCGGGAGGGGAGGATGGAAACCAGCCCCTGTCTTTCTTTTGGGCCTACCTCCCAAGGTCGCGTATCCGGCTGAGTTTGGCCGCCAAAGCACTAAGCATCTCCGCAAGGCCAGCGCCATCTTTTCCCCGGTGCTGACGTAACCGCAGCGCCCGCGTAGAGAGATGACCTCAATTTGTGGACAACGGCGCGTCGGGCTGGCCCGTAGCAACACGTACTACGCCTGCGCAGACGCGAGGGGTGGGTGTGTCCTCAGCAATGACAATATGTAGGGAATTCTGGGGCTTGAAGTCCGCGCGTATCGTAAAGCCGCTTTAAGGCTTGACGGGCGCTACTCCGAAGTTGCGCTCGCTCTTGCTGCAAGTCCAGTGGGCGCTGTGGGCATTGAACCCGAAGGAGAGCGAGGGGGTGGCGGGCAGGCAGATGCTCACAAGGCCAGCCGAGGTTTCCTGCCCGGAGATCGATCAATCAGAACTGAGCTGGAAGGGACCCTGGAGGTCTTCTAGTCGGAGACAAATGACTACCCATTCATAAAATATTCATAAATAAATCACTTTTTTATGAATAGTTATGGCTAAATAAATTCGTTTGAGTTTATGAATTATTTATAAAATGTTCATTTTATGAATGCTTTATTTTTCATCAATAAATCGCTTTTTTTATGAATTCATTAAAAAATTCATAAAAGTGTGATTTCAAAGAAGGATGGCCATGAGAAGAAAACCAAAGAGCCATGCATGGAATTGCCAAGTCATTATTTAAGGGAACAGACCGGTTGTGAAATCCACATTTTTTTACTAGTGGTTCGGTAGGCGTGGCTTGGTGGGCATGGCAGGGGAAGGATACTGCAAAATCTCCATTCCTACCCGACTCTGGGGCCAGCCAGAGGTGCTATTTGCTGGTTCTCCAAACTACTCAAAATTTCCGCTACCGGTTCTCCAGAACCTGTCAAAACCTGCTGGATTTCACCCATCTTTGACCCGTGGATGGTCAAAGATGACTTTCTTTTAATCCAAGGGATTAAAAATTACATTGCTCCCCGCCACCATCATTTGTACCCAAAAGCACCCAAAAGCACTTCCTAACAGTGAGGACAATTAACCAGTGGAAGAGATCACCTTCAGAAGTGTAGGTGCTTCATCACTGGAAGTTTTTTAAGAAGAGATCGGAGAGCCACTTGTCTGAAATGGTATAGAACAATGATGGCTAACCTTTTTGCCATCATGTGCCAAAAGTGGGGGAGCACAGGACTGGGGTTGCACGTGCGTGCCCACAGCCATACTTATATGCGCTCTGTGCCCCATGCCCACCCATGCTCCCCCTGCTTCTGGCACGCGATGGCACGGTGGGCCTGATAAGCTCGTTTTTTTGCTCTCCCCAGGCTCCAGAGCCTCTCTAGGAGCCTGGGGAGGGCAAAAACGGCCTTCCCCACTTGCACGGAAGCCCTCCGGAGGCCGGAAATAGCCTGTTTCCCTACTTCTGGTGGGCCCAGAAGGCCCGAAAATCAGCTGGCAGGCACACGCATACCCGCCAGAGCTGAACTCACATGAACTCACACGCGTGCCATAGGTTCCCCGTCACGGGTATAGAATCTCCAGCTTGAGCAGCGGGCTGGACTAGATGGCCTCCAAGGTCCCTTCCAGCTCTATTCTGATTCTGATTCTGTACCACTTTGGGAAATTCTGTTCCACAGGATGATTTATCAGCCTTTTAGAGGAATAAATAATAAATACGTTTCCTTTAATTGGAGTGTGAGATGCTTGTAGTAGGAGATTTTTTTTTTTTTTAAAAAAAGCGGCTGTTGAATGGGCTTGTTTTAAAAAAAGGGGGGGGGTGCCTTTTGTTTCACTGTCCCTGTATAATTCATGATGAGAGTTTACAACCTTCATACCATCGAAGGTTATGGGGAGCAGGCTATGTGTGTGCCTTTTTTCCAGCGCATTAATAATGATTGAAACTAACCTACCAAGACCATACAAGGGCACTCAGTATAATTGATTGTGGAATCAGGTAACAGTTGCCGGCCAGCATACAAGAATTTATATTGTCTCATGGCTTGAAACCTTCTCTACGATTGACACTCGATAGCCCTTCGATAAGAATACACCTCATAATACCACCAGTGATTCTTACCTTGTTTTATCAGGTTCAGTTAGGAACAAGTGTTCGGTGTCTTCAATACACCAATGTAGGTACGTGTTTACTTGTTGTTATTATTATTTTATTTTTTTTGCGACTGATGAAATACAGGGTTGGGTGGATTTTTAGAATCTCCATAACGTCAACTCCATTTAACGTCCCATTTTGCAAGTTCAATGGTAGTAGCGAGGAATATAACCAGAAAATATTAAGGTATTTATGGACCTCTAATTTACGATGAGGATGGAGCAACATCATTGGGTTTAAAATAATCCCAGTAAAATTGTGAAAGTTAGATTGGAGGAATCCATCATCATCATCATCTTCTTTTAATGACCCCATAATCCCTTGTGGGGTAAGTGTTTACTGGCCAGATGCCCTTCCTGTCACCAATGTGGAGTTTTGTTCAGCAGATATATTCTCGTCGTGCCCAGAGAGAGAAATATCTGCCTAGAAATACCTAGGATCGAACTCACAGCCTCCTGATTATGAGGCAAGAGCTCCACCTCTAGGCCACTGCACCACTTGGAGGGATCCATCAAATACTGATTTGAAGGTTTATTTATTTCCCGCCTTTATTGTTTTTACAAATAACTCAAGGCCACAAACATATCCAACACACCTCCCTCCTCTTATTCTCCCCCACCACCACAACAACAACCCTGTGAGGTGGGTTGGGCTGAGAGTGACTGGCCCCAAAATCACCCAGATGCCTTTCATGGCTAAGGTGGGACTTGAACTCATGGTCTCTTGCTTTCTAGCCTATTGACTTAACCACTAGACCTGTGATGGTGAACCTATGGCACAGGTGCCACAGGTGGCACTTGGAACCATATCGGTGGGCATGCTAGCTCAGCTCCAGCACACATGCGTGCACCAGCCAGCTGATTTTTCGGGCCTTCTGGGCCCACCAAAAGTCAGAAAACACAGTTTCTGGCCTCCAGAGGGCCTTTCGGGGGGTGTTTTTGCCCTCCCCAGGCTCCTAGAAAGGCTCTGGAGCCTGGGGAAAGCAAAAAACCGGCCTACCGGGTCCACCGTGCCATCACGTGCCAAAAGTGGGGGGACCACGGGGGTGGGGGGGGGCAGGGTGCATAGAATTATGGATGGGGGCACGCGTGCGTGTGACCCCACAGTACCCCCCCCCCCACTTTTGGCACACGATGGCAAAAAGGTTAGCCATCACTGCACTAGACCAAACTAGCTAAAATGAGATTAACATCAGGTTAATTTTGTGACTCCTGGTGATTAATGTACACTGCCTTTCCCTAATCTAGATTCCTTTCAGAATAATGCCAACTGTTTAGTCCATTTGAGGGTTACTAAGCAGCCTCCAGTCCATCTTCAGATGTCACTATATCTGCTTCCTCCACTTTGACCATTGTACCACCTTTAGCTACCAGCCGCTTCCTTCATTACTCATCATTTTTTTCCCAGAATCCTTTTCAGGAGGAAATCCAAATATTTTGGAGTTCTTTCAAATTACATCTAATTAGCCTGGCAAACCAAAATGTCCTAGTTGTTGAAGACTCCTTGTCTTCAACCAGGAGAAAAATTAGCTCCCTCCAAAAAAATAAAAATAAAAAATGAAATGAAAGATCTTTCTCTCTTCTCTGGAATGGACAGATGGATCTCCAGGGTTGCTGACTACCGTATTGCCTTGATGGTGCTTCTCTTGAGGAAACCCAGAAGCAGAGATGGTTACCCGCATAAATAGAATTAATAATTGAGTTAGAAGGGACCTTGGAGGTCTTCTAGTCCAACCCCATGCTCAAGCAG
The DNA here is from genome assembly GCA_030761175.1 of Masticophis lateralis. Taxonomy (NCBI): domain Eukaryota; kingdom Metazoa; phylum Chordata; class Lepidosauria; order Squamata; family Colubridae; genus Masticophis; species Masticophis lateralis. The sequence goes on along the minus strand of JAUDYJ010000006.1, from coordinate 83,606,277 downwards.
GAAACTATACCCATGATGGTGAACCTCTTTGATGGTACGCGAGCCATCGCTCCAGTTCAGCTTTGCTATGCATGTCCGTGCACTTCTCGTTGGCCAGTTGGTCTTCGGGTCTCTGCTGGGGGAAAGGCACATGCAGGGGGCCGTGTGTGCATGTGTGGGGACACGTATGTGGCCGCATGGGCATGCATGGGGGGTGGGGCGCATGTGGTGGGGCTGCGTACTCATGCGCAGGGGTTAGGTGCACACACGGGTGCGTGCATATTGCATTTTGGGGGTTTGCATGCAGACGTGCGCGCTTTGGGCACTCAGTCCGGAAAAGGTTAGCCATCACAGCCCTATACCATTTCAGACAAATAGCTGTCCAATCTCTTCTTAAAAACTTCTAATCATGGAGCACCCACAACCTCTGAAGGCAAGCCATTCTGTGGATTAATTGTTCTCAGTGTCAGGAACTTTTTCCTTAGTTGCTCCTCTCCTTGATTAATTTCCACCCATTGTTTCCTCTCCTGCTTTCAGGTGCTTTGGAGAAGCTCTTCTTTGGGGCAGGTCTTCTGTCCAGGTGTGGCCTTACCAGAGTTTTATAAAGTGGTACTAGTTGTTCACGCGATCTTGATTTTGCTCAGACGGATTTTAGTGTGAGCTTTGTGATCACTTTCAAGGAAGATAATCCCGACACTTACTTCTCCAGTTATTGTGGTATCTTAGAATCCATTCATGTTGCTAAGACAGAGTTTTGTGATGTGGTAGTTCCTAATTCTTATAATGACAGTTTTCTTGTCTTAGTGATTGTTCTGATTTATAATGCAGTCGGCGGGGTGAGCGGGCAGGCAGGGAGGGGCGAGCGGGTGGGGTGAGCAACGAGCAGGCAGAGATGGTATTTTTCGCTACCAGTTCACCCAAAACAATCAGAACCGGCTGACTACCACCTCTGATGAAGTTACTGCAAGGTTAGCATCAGCTTTATTAGCTGCTCTCATAAGCCACACATGAGACGTTTATTTTATTTGAAGCAGTCTGCCAAGGACTAAAGCTGGAACTGCCTCTGAAAGAGGAGCTTAGCTGAGCCAGAAGTGAAGATTGTAAAACCAAAACCCTGACTGAAGCATCAGCTTCTTCTACTCCTCCCGACTGAGTGGAAGGCATCTCCTGAGCTCGAAAGTGATGCTGAGACCCTGGAAAGTGTGTAGAGAAGAGCAGCAAGCAGCCAAACCGTACGATAAATGGTTGAACAAGCTAGGTGTGTCTAGCATATCAAAGAGACGAATTAGGGAGACATGATAATTGATAAATTGTCTTAGAGAAGAAGAGATTGACTTATTCTCCAAAGCACCTGAGGGCAGGACAAAAAGCACTGGGTGGAAGATCATTAAAGAGACACCCAACGAGTGGTGGGATTCAGCCGGTTCAGGTCAGTTCAGACAAACCGGTTGTTAAATTGCTGGCTGGCTCCACCCTTCCCCTCTCCGTCCAGGAGTCCCCAGGTAAGTGCAAGGAGGCCTACTAGGCCCAAAATGGGGCATGGGGTATGTGTGTGGCGGCGCTCCCCACCCCCGCAGCCCATTTTTGCTCCTAGGGGAGGTACAGGAGGCCAAGTGCTGTCTGTCACACCGCCTAACTGTGCCCACCATGGCCACGCCTACCCAGCTGGTCATTAGGGCAGAGAAGCGGTTATTAAATGATTTGAATCCCACCTCTGGACCCAACCTAGAAGTATGGAGAAATGTCTTGACAGTGAGAACGATTCAGCAATGGGACGGCTTGCCTCTAGAAGTTGTGGGTGCTCCATCACTGGAGGTTTTCAGAAATAGACTGGACAACCATTTGACTGGGATAGTATAAAGTCTCCTGGCTTAAGCAGGGGGTTGGACTAGAAGATCTCCAAGAACCCTTCTAGCCTTATGGGTTTTTATATTCTACTGTGTTTCCCCGAAAATAAGACTCTGTCTTATATTTTTTTGAACCCCGAAATAAGCGCTTGGCCTTATTTTCGGGGAGGTCTTATTATTTTGGGGCGCTTGGAGCAAGACGGGGCTCCTCTTGCCGTCTTACCTGATTTCCAGCTCTGCGTTTAAATACTTTCGGGGAGGACTTATTTTAAGGGGGGGCTTATTTTAGCGCATGCGCTCAAAAGCCCAGTTACCAGGGGCTGTCTTATTTTCGGGGAAACAGGGTATGAACAGGAATCCTAATACTTGTAGGATTTTGTAGGAGCCTGGATAGCTCAGCAGACTAAAGCATTGTAATTAAACACCAGCTATCTGCAATTACTGTAAGGTCAAATCTCACCAGGCTCAAGGTTGACTCAGCCTTCCATCCTTTCTAAGGTAGGTCAAATGAGGACCCAGATTGTGGGGGCAATAAGCTGACTTTGTATAAATATTCAAAAGTATGAAGGCTATTGCTTAACGCATTGTAAGCCACCCTGAGTCTCCGGAGAAGGGCAGCATATAAATTTTTTTTTTAATTGACTTTTCTGCAGGACAGAAAAGAAATCCGCATCTTCAAGATCGATTTGATTTTACCAATTTCCTTTTTTCTATCGTAATAGGCAGTGCTGCATAAATCAACTATTTCATCAATGGTGCTTTGAAAATGGAATAGAATAGAATAAAAACTTGATTGTCACTTGAAATGTGCGCCAATCAGCAAACATGAAAATGAAATTAAAATTGAATTTTAGTAAAATAAAATAAAATAAAATAATAAAATAAAATTAAATTAAATTAAATTAAATTAATAAAATTAATAAAATAAAATAAATAAAATAATAAAATAAAATAAAATAAAATAAAATAAAATAATAAAATAAATAAAATAATAAAATAAAATAAAATAAAATAAAATAAAATAAATAAAATAAAATAAAATAAAATAAAATAAAATTTAAAAAGTTGCCAAAGTTCTGCTTACCTAACAGATTAACAGAGTTGGAAGGGACCTTGGAGGTCATCTAATCCCACCCCCTGGCCAAGCAAGAGACCCTACATCTGCCTCTACCTAGAATCGAACTCACAACCTCCTTTTCAGTAGCTCTCTTAATCCTCAGCCCTTTTACCAGATGGCATCAACCAAGCTTGGCAGGCGCCAAATCTGTCTTCAGAGGAGGTAAGAAGAAGATAGTATATCGAGTCCACTTGTTCTGAAGTTGCTGGGTCAAAAGAGGTGCTAGCAGGAGCTCAGAGATAAAGCCCCATTTGTCTGGGCAAGTGCCCAGTAGGTCTTGAGCCAAACAAAATCCAGCAAGGGAAACGGAGGGGAGGACTTATGGATGTCGGAGGGTGGGACTCTGAGACAGAGAACAAAGCCAGACAGTCTGCATCCAGTCTTGGATGATACCAGATGGAGCAGAGAGAAAATAGCCACATGTAACAGGAGAAGGTATTTTCTAGTCCCCAGGTGCATTGGGGCTTTGCCTGCATTGATATCTGAGGGTGAATTTGCAGAAGCTTTTCCTGTGAGAAATTCTGCTGCTCACAAGATAACGTTTATGAAAAAATGGCTTGGGGAATATCCCTTATAAATTCAGCCCCCCGGAAGCGATAAATATTAAGTCAAGGGAAGAAAAATTAGCTGCTCTTGTGTTCTTCCCTGAAGAGGAAATCTTGACTTACAAGTGGAGCTGGATGTATTTAGCAGTTGCCGCGAGAATGCATGACAAAAAGCGTAAGTTGAGTTGCAAGAGGGAACAGTCCAAAACTTCTAAAATATATTTCTTGTTTAATGCAGAACAAAATCTGGGAGTTTAGCATGTTTTGACAAGGGATTCCAGTTGGAAATGTTGTCTTGAAGTCATCCCATCCCATCCATTTCAGAAAGGAGAGGTTGTCACTCAATTGTAATTGAATTCAATTTTTCTCACTCTGGAAAAGATTGCTCACAAGTTTAGGTGCCAGTTTTGTGTTTTGAGATAAAATGTGCGTTTTGTTGTTATGCTACGGTTAAACATTAATGGATGGGAATATATACAGCAAAATAATTTCCCAAAGAAAGGGGGAAAAAATTCCTTGTAGCTTTGGGGATAGGTGAATATAACGGGGGAAGGTGTTTGATATCTATTTAAGTTTTGGCTGAAATAGAATAGAATAACAGAGTTGGAAGGAACCTTGGAGGTCTTCTAGTCCAACCCCCTGCCCAGGCAGGAAACCCTATACCACTTCAGACAAACGGTTATCCAACATCTTTTAAAAAATTTCCAGTGTTGGAGCATTCACGACTTCTGGAGGCAAGTTGTTCCACTGATTAATTGTTCTCACTGTCAGGAAATTTCTCCTTAATTCTTGGTTGCTTCTCTCTTTGATTAGTTTCCACCCATTGCTTCTTGCTCTACCCACAGGTGCTTTGGAGAATAGCTTGACTTCCTCTTCTTTGCGGCAAACCCTGAGATATTGGAACACTGCTATCATGTCTCCCCATGTCCTTCTTGTCACTAAACTAGACATACCCAGTTCCTGCAACTGTTCTTCATATGTTTTAGCCTCCAGTCCTCCCCTAATCATCTTCGTTGCTCTTCTCTGCACTCTTTCTAGAGTCTCAACATCTTTTTTACATCGTGGCGAACAAAACTGAATGCAATATTCCAAGTGTGACATTATATGACAGATTAATCAATCATTTTGGATCTTCGGATGTGGGGAAATATTCCTTATTCTAAATAAATTGGATATCAACAAATCCCACTAACGCAATGAATTGCAAGTCATCAGAAGCTGCTACCAATTGATAGCATAACAATAATGACAATCCTTTTATAAACTGAGAGAGAAAAATGTATATCTTTGCAATAATTAAAACAGGGAGCACATGCCCAGAATATCTTATATAGTTTCAGGTATGCCTTGTTACATTTTTATAAGCATTTCAAATATTAGATAGTTTTAAATTAAATTGAAAATTAAAACTGAAATTATTTAATTTTTTTTTAAAGTATAACTTTAACTACGGTAGGCGGATCTGAGCACCAGATATACCATAGCAGCCCGTGTTCCTATGAAATATAAAGTGAAATAGTCAGCATCATTGAAAGATGTCCAAGCTGCTTTTTAAATTTTAAGGCTGTTCACAGGTTAAAAGGTAAAGGTAAAGGTTCTCCTTGCACATATGTGCTAGTCGTTCCTGACTCTAGGGGGCGGTGCTCATCTCCATTTCAAAGCCGAAGAGCCAGCGCTGTCCGAAGACGTCTCCGTGGTCATGTGGCCGACATGACTAAATGCCAAAGGCGCACGGAACGCTGTTACCTTCCCACCAAAGGTGGTCCCTATTTTTCTACTTGCATTTTTTACCTGCTTTCGAACTGCTAGCTTGGCAGAAGCTGGGACAAGCAACGGGAGCTCACCCTGTTATGCGGCACTCGGGATTCGAACCGCTGAACTGCCGACCTTTCGATCAACAAGCTCAACATCTTAGCCCCTAAGCCAGCAGCAATGCCAAATGTATCACAAAAAGGACTTTGAGAAGGAGCAGCTGTTTCTGAATGCCTGTTTGCTGCATTAAATTGATATTTTGACTTCTACACTTAAGCATCTGGGTTGTCTAACAAGGAAATATGTAGAACGTGGTCTCTGAACACTTCAGTGCATTTGGAATTAAATCTTACTGGATGTCTATTTATCATTACTTGTTGAGCCGCTCCAAGCATTAAGCAATATATTAGTTTGTTATGAAAGCTTGGTAGATAATGGATGGGAATATATACATCATGTCTATTTTCCAAAGCACCAGAAGGCAAGACAAGAAGCAATGGGTGGAAACTAATCAAGGAGAGAAGCAACCTAGAAATAAGGAGAAATTTCCTGACAGAACAGTTAATCAGTGGAACAACTTGCCTCCAGAAGTTGAAGGTGCTTTATCACTGGAAGTTTTTAAGAAGATGTTGGATAACCATTTGTCTGAAATGGCATAGGGCAGTGATGGTTAACCTTTTAGCCATCGCGTACCAGGAGGGGTGGGATGGGGGGTGGCGCATGCGTGTGCCCACCCCCGTAATTCTATGTGCTCACTCATCCATGCATGGCCCCTCTCCACTCCCCCCATTCCTGGCACGCGATGGCCCAGTAGGCCCATTTTTCTCTCTCACCAGGCTCCAGAGCAGGGGTGAAATGCTCCCGGTTCGGACCGGATCACCCGATCCGGTAGCAATGGCGACAGGTGGTTCGGAGAACCAGTAGCAAAAATCCCTGCCCCCCCCCCATGCCCAGCTGAGCTGCGCAATCATCAGAGGCTTTTTTTTTATTTTTTATTTTTAATTTTTAATTTTTAATTTTTTTTAATTTTTAATTTTATTTTTTTTAATTTTTAAAAGCATTTTTTCTACAACCTCCTCAGTGGAAAAAATGCTTTTAAAAGTAAAAAAAAAAAGCCTTTGATGATCCCGCGGCTCAGCTGGGATCGTCAGAGGCTTTTAAAAGCATTTTTTTTTACAACCTCTATGGCCGAAGTGGTTGTAGAAAAAATGGTTTTAAAAGTTTAAAAAAAAAAGTTGGCCACGCCCACCCAGTCACATTACCCCCCGCCTCCCAAGCCATGCCCACAGAACCAGTAGTAACAAATTTTACATTTCACCACTGCTCCAGAGCCTTTCTAGGAGTCTGGGGAGGGCAAAAACGGTCTCCTCTTCCCGGAGGCTCTCCGGAGGCTGGAAACTTGCCAACTTCTGGTCCCACCATGTCTATGGAGATTCTCAGTCATCCAGGTCATGGTTGTCCCAAAGATGCTTTTTTTTTTTTTCAAGAGGCAACTGGACTTTCTGGTTTTTCTTTGAAGACGTTCTCATAGATGAGAAGCAAAACGTCTTCAAAGAAAAATCAGAAAGTCCAATTAGCCCTTGTAAAATAAACCACACCTTTGGGACAGGGTCGTGCAGGGGGTTAGACTAGATCTCCAAGGTCTCTTCCAACTTGGTTATTCTCTTATGTTGTAAATCGTTTTGGCAACTGGGCATCAGTGCTTCTCCATTTATTGGTTTCAACTTCCAGCATTTAACTATCTTCTCGTGCTTTACTTTCAGCCTCCTGACAACAGGTGATGGATCTTTGGGCGCTGTAGAAGGATTTGATAAGAATGCTTGGTTGGAGTCCTCAAGCAGGTTTTACCATGTTTTGATTGTCTTAAATGTTGATCAAGGGATCAAGTCTTGACTTGATTGCAGGATGTCCTATGCTAATGGTGAAACTGGTGGACATCAAAGGCATCATTTGTCCAAGCGTGCCAGTTCTCAAGTGGGAAAGCTAAACGGCCCCCCAAAGGCTTCAAATCAGCTAGAAATGAGGACCAACTTGAACAATATGGAGTATTCTTCTGTGGCTCCTAATCCAGATTCACTGGTGACAAACGGATCAAAGGTTCTTCCAGATACTGAAGAGGAAAATTCACCGGATTCTGCTTTCCAAATAAATAGCGAATCTATCAGACGCCATGAGATTCAGCAAGCCTGCGCTCCTAAATGTTTTTATGGCCCACGTTTAACAAAAACTAGTATGCAAGGAGACGTGTACAATTTCTTGGAGAGGCCTACAGGATGGAAATGTTTCATTTACCATTTTACCGTGTAAGTACTCAGTTTTTTGGTTGTTTTTTTTTTTTTTTACTTTCTTATGAATTTGTTATCTTTAGTTTCTAAATTGCAAAGAAAGGGAAGCATTGATCTTACCTTACAAGGTTTTTTTCCCCCCTTTAAACATCAATCAAACATCAATCAAAGCAAAAATGTCAATGTTATGTACACTCACCCTTATCTTCAAGCATAAATCCAGGTTCATATGTCCACAAACATTTCAATACATAAAGAATGCCCGGGTCAACCCTTCAATCTTTCTAGAAAAATCTTACAATTTTAACTCAAATCTTGGCATGCCCGAATTCTTTCGTTTGAAGCTGAATGTTCAAAATTGCGTGGATTTTCTTTTGTGTAAGAGATCTTACCCGCTCTACAGCAATGGCCAAAATTGTGGAAATCTTTTGGGAAAAGTATATTTTCTAAAACTAGCTAATAACACCACTTTTTTTTTTTTTGGAGTAGTACCATAAAATTATATATCAATGGAAAGATAATTGAATCAAGAATGTAATGCAATAACTTTTATGAAGGATTTGCTATTAGAATAGCAGAAAGAAGAAAAGTGAAACATGTAGAAAAAATGAGATATATAAAAATGATCACCATAGAAAAAACGAGATATTCAAAAATTAGCACTATGCCAGTTAATATTTAGTTGGGTAAGCTTTAGCATGAATGACGGCCTTATAACATCTTTCCATGGAGGGAACCAAGTCTTTTAGTTCTGCAGCTGTTATAATGTGAAACCAAGATTGAATGATGGTTTCTATTAACTGGGTTTTATTGCTGGGTCACTTCTGACTAACAAGTTTCTTTAGTCGGCTCCATAGATGTTCAATTGGGTTAAGGTCTGGGCTATTCCCAGGCCATTCCAGCAGTGGAATAGGATTATCTTGAACCCCCCACCCCCAAAGTGGTGTTATTAGCGATCCAACCTCAAAAATACACTTTTCCCAAAAGATTTCCACAATTTTGGCCACTAATGTAGAATCCATCATCTTAATTTTCTTCCTTTTTAAGGACAGCTTAGTGGCTGAAAATATGAATCACAATGGAAAAGATTCCAGATCTTCCTTCAGAGAATTTTGTAAGTGATCTTATTGAAATGTCTGTTGGCATATGAACCTTGATTTATGCATGGGGATAATTATGATGTAGAAAACAGGCACCTCTTAGGATTACTAAGAATGGTTCTGGATACAGAAAGTACCCTATGAATACTGAGCGCCTGCCATAATGGTTCAGTACTTAAGGCCCAATCTGGTTTTAGATTTGTGCCTCCATATGGCGGACCCATGGTGAAATCCAATTTTTTTTACTACCGGTTCTGTGGGTGTGGCTTGGTGGACATGGTGAGGCTTGGTGAGCGTGGCTTGGTGGGCATGGCAGGGGAAAGATGCTGCAAAATCCCCATTCCCTTCCCACTCTTGGGGGAAGAATATTGCAAAATCTCCATTCCCACCCCACTCTGGGACCAGCTAGAGGAGTATTTGCCGGTTCTCCAAACTACTCAACATTTCCGCTATCGGTTCTCCGAACTGCTCAAAATTTCCACTACCGGTTCTCCAGAACCTGTCAGAACCTTCTGGATTTCACCTCTGGCTGGACCCCAATTAAAACACTGGGACAGGAAAACCATTTAATTTACAATTTATTTGGAAAGTTCCAAGATTAAAAAAAGGATTCCCTTTTACAAGAGAGACAACCTGGTACAGAGACTTATATTTCTTTTTATAGTTTGCACAACAGAGATACAGGTAGTATCTCTGATTTGCAACATTTAGTTACCATATCACTAAAAAAAATGACTTATGACCGTTTTTCACACTTAACGACCGTTGCGGCATCCTGAAGGTTAGGTGAACAAAACTTGGCAACTGATTCATATTTATGACCGTTGTAGTGTCCCGGGGTCATGTGATCATCTTTTGCAACCTTCTGGCCAGCAAAGTCGATGGGGAAGCCAGGTTCACTTAACAGCCATGTGACTAATTTAACAACTGCAGTGATTCACTTAACAAGTATGGCAAGAAAGGTCATAAAATGGAGCAAAACTCATTTAACAACTGTCTCTCTTAGCATCATAAATTCTGGGCTCAATTGTGGTCGTAAGTTGAGGGCTGCCTGTACTTCAAAGTAAAAGTTGATTGGATCAGGAAAAAAAATCATCTGTCCAGTTACATCGTGAAAAGTTAGCCATCTAATGCTATGTAAGCATAAGAATTGAAAAGAGCATTGTATTCCAGAGGTGGGATTCAGCCGGTTCGGACCAGTTCAGGTGAACTGGTAGTGGCGACCTCTGGTAGTGGCGAACTGGTAGTGGTGAACTGGTAGTGGCGACCAGTTCAGGTGAACTGGTAGTAGCGACCCACCCACCCACCTGGGCGCGATCCTTACCTACATTATTACCACCTTCAAAGCGCTCCATGGCTTAGGACCTGGGTATTTGCAGGACCGCCTACTACTACCAATAGTCTCTCACCGGCCGGTGCGCTCTCATAGAGAGGGGCTCCTCCGGGTGCTGTCGGCCAAACAGTTTCGGCTGGCGATCCCCGGGGGAGAGCTTTCTCTGTGGGGGCACCTACTATCTGGAACGAGCTCCCCCCGGAGATACGAAGGATCCCGGAGCACCTTCCGCCACGCTCTTAAGACTTTTCTATTTCACAAGGCGGGCCTGACCTAACCTCTCTTTTTTTAGCGTTGAATTTTAATCTGTTTTAAATTGTGTGGGGTATTTTAATTCTGTCTGGGCCAAATTTATTTAATTTGATTTTATTCGGGTTTTTAAATTTTGTATATATGCATTTTTACTGTTGGCTGTTCACCGTCCTGAGTCCTTCGGGAGTAGGGCGGTATATAAATCTAATAAATCCTAATCCTAATCCTACATTGCTGTGTTTTTGACACCACATGCATGTGCGGATGGGGCATGCGAGAGAGCGAATTGCCATTTTTTGTGATGCTGCATGTATTCACGGTCTCTCACATTTCCGGTGCTGGGCGAACTGGTTGGTCTGTGAAGCCCACCTCCGTTGTATTCTGAATAAAAGCAAAAGAAATATTTGCAAAGGGAAAGACATTGGAATGGGTATTGGTAAAGATACATTCATGATGTTGTTCCACTGTCAAACAGTTGCTTTGTTCCTCAAAGCTTGGGAATAGCAGAAAACTGAAGTATTTTATTGACAAACACTTCTGCCAGTCCCAGTTTCTGAAAGAAAAGCCTTTTTTTACATTCGTCTTGAAGGTTAAGGCTTATGCCAAATTATTAGCAATGCATTTGAAAAGTAACAAGAAAATAAGGCTGATTAAAATAAAGCAGACGCCGTATTAATTAACCAAAACAACAGTTCTACAAAAACTCTGTATTGCCAGTAGAGATGGGAAGGTCTGGAAAAAAACCCCAGAAAAATTGGGGGAAAAAACCAGGGTTTTTTCCAGTTTTTTTCCAAACGGCTTTGGAAAAAGAAAAAAAAGGAAAAAAACAGTTTCCCCCCCCCCCCCCCATTTTTCCAGGGTTTTTTTATCCAGGCCTTCCCATCGCTAACTGCAAGTATTATGAAATTGATACTGCACGGCCCTCAGTACCAAGAAACTGATTGAGCCTTCCGTGATTGAAGTCGGAATTCTTTATTGGCCAAGTGTGATTGGACACACAAGGAATTTGTCTTGGTGCATACACTCTCGGTGTACATAAAAGAAAAGATACTTTCGTCAAGAACCATAAGGTACAACACTTAATGATAACCATAGGGAACAAATAAGCAATCAAATTGTACTAGGAAACAGTCAATATAAATCGTAGGAAAACAAGGTTACAGTCATACAGTCATAAGTGGGAGGAGATGGGTGATCGGAGCGGTGAGAAGACTAATAGTAATGCAGCCTTAGTGAATAGTTTGACAGTGTTGAGGGAATTATTCGTTTATTTGTTAGATATGACTAAGAACAAGCAATAGACCTTCGTTCCCCTTCTCTCAAAACAATGGTGTCTGGTCTGAACGAGGACAGAGATAAGTGGCTTTATCTGCCCTATGACTCAAACAATGAGAGCAAGCAGGCTTTTAAGAGGTCAGGTGGTGGCATTCCTGGGCCAATTTCCAAGGCGTCCTTCATCACCAATGGGCAATGTTAAGCCGACGCAACCATGTCTGGGATACCATGGATTCAAAAATTTCTTAAATATATTTGGTTTTTCTTCTTTCATGCCTCCCCCCCCCCCATTTCCCCACAAGGGTAGGGTTGAGCCAGAGATCTTTCTGTGATTATATTGCCAAGGGATCTCTCATTGTTGTAAGCGGGACCAAGGGTCTTGGCAGAATTACTGAGTTATTTGCAAAACAACCTCTAAAATCAATAAAGGAGAATATTCGTAGCTCAAGGTTGCAATGAAGGATTGGTGCCCTCTGAGCTTGCTTGTTTTCTTGCAGATGTTTTCATTACCCTAACTAGGCAACATCATCAGTACTGGCAGGGAGTAGGGTTTGTGGAAAGGAGGAGGAGGAGGAAGAGAAAGAGGAGGAAGAGGAGGAAGAGGAAGAGGAGGAAAAGGAAGAAGAGGAAGAGGAGGAGGAGGAGGAGGAAGAGGAGGAGGAGGAGGAGGAGAAAGAGGAGGAAGAGGAGGAGGAAGAGGAGGAGGAAGAGGAGGAAGAGGAATAGGAGGAGGAGGAAGAGAAAGAGGAGGAGGAGGAGGAAGAGGAAGAGGAGGAGGAAGAGGAGGAGGAGGAAGAGGAAGAGGAGGAGGAGGAGGAAGAGAAAGAGGAGGAAGAGGAAGAGGAGGAGGAGGAAGAGAAAGAGGAGGAAGAGGAGGAAGAGGAAGAGGAGGAAAAGGAAGAGGAGGAAGAGGAGGAAGAGGAAGAGGAAGAGGAGGAAAAGGAAGAGGAGGAAAAGGAAGAGGAGGAAGAGAAAGAGGAGGAGGAGGAAGAGGAAGAGGAAGAAGAAGAGGAGGAGGAGGAAAAGGAAGAGGAGGAAGAGCAAGAGAAGGAGGAAGGAGGAAGAGAAAGAGGAGGAAGAGGAGGAAAAGGAAGAGAAGAGGAGGAGAAAGAGGAAGAGGAGGAAGAGGAAGAGGAAGAGGAGGAAGAGGTCCTGCGGGGTCCTTGGTGCTTTCTGAACTTGCTTGTTTTCTTGCAGATGTTCCATTATCCTAACACCATCAGTGCTAGAAGGGAGTAGGGTTTGAGGAAAGGTGGAGGAGGAGGTAGGGAGGAGAAGGAGGAGGACTGTGGGATCGTTGGGGCTCTCAATTTCAAATGAAAATATGTTGTGGAGATCTCCATCTAAAGGAAGGATCTTGGTAGTCAAAACAAGTAAAAAGAAAAAAATTGGATGGAACGTGTTCCCCCAGCCACTCCAATAATTTCCATCGCAATTACTGTACTCTCGTGCACTATTTAAGGCCTTCATACCTTAACGTATCCTTTAAGGAAATAAGCACGATCAAATATCACACAAACTTTCCTAGAGGATCAATTATTCAAAAGGATTTTCTTTCCAGAAATCCAAAGAAGGGAGTTCTACACTACGGACCTCCCTTCATATTTTTTGGGTAGGGTTGTATACGGGGTGTAGGAAAGAAAGCCAAAATTTGCCCTGGGTTCCTTTGAAATTCAGATTCTTTATGAATCCGATTTTGAATCAAAATGAAACGATATTGTGTTTAGGGAAATAAAATAATTTTCGTTTTGAATAAAAGATAAATTTGTACTGTGGTGCCCTTCCCCCGCTCTCCCCCAAAAAAGATATTCTTGTTATGGTCGAAGGTGTGTTTTCCACACCACAGTTCAGAAGCATTACCTTTTTATTAATTTAGCCTTTTTGATACCAGCTTTCACAGCGATATGCAACAACTGGACACTAATGATGCATTGATACGGTGCACTGATGATGTTGCCTAGTTGGATAATTAAATGTCTCCAAGAAAACTTCCAAGCTCAGAGAGCACCAAGGATCAAGGACCCCACAGTTCAACCCCGAGCTACAAATACAGGTAGTCCTGTATTAGGAGCCTGGTGGCGCAGTGGACTAAGTGCTGTTAAAGTAGCATTTAAGTTGCCAGTTGCCTGCAATTATTGTAAGTTCGAATCTCACCAGGCTCAAGGTTGACTCAGCCTTCCATCCCTTCTAAGGTAGGTCAATTGAGGACCCAGAATGTGGGGGCAATAAGCTGACTTTGTATAAATATACAAAAGTATGAAGGCTATTGCTTAACGCATTGTAAGCCGCCCTGAGTCTCCGGAGAAGGGCGGCATATAAATCAATTTTTTTTAAAAAAACTTACGACCACAATTCAAACCCAACATTTCTGTTGTTAAGTGAGACATTTGTTCAGTGAGTTTTGCCCCATGTTACGACCTTTCTTGCTAACCACCGTTGTTAAGTGAATCACTGCAGTTGATAAGTTAGCAACCCGATTGTTAAGTGAATCCGGTTTCCCCATTGACTTTGCTTGTCAGAAGGTCGCAAAAGGGAATCAAATGACCTCGGGACACAGCAACCGTCATAAATAGATGCCTTGGTGGAGCAGCGGACTAAAGTGCTGTTAAAGTAGCACTTAGCTGCCAGCTGCCTGCAATTACTCCGAATTCAAATCTCACCAGGCTCAAGGTCGATTCAGCCTTCCATCCTTCCGAGGTAGGTAAAATGAGGACCCGGATGGTGGGGGACAATAAGCTGACTTTGTATAAAAAAGAACACCGCTTGGGGGGGCCGAAAGCCCTACTAAGCAGGTATATACAAAAGTATGAAGGCTATCGCTTAACGCATTGTAAGCCTTAATGCATTGTAAGCCACCCTGAGTCTCCGGAGAAGGGCGGCATATAAATCGAACCAATAAATAAATAAACAAGAAATAAATAAATATGAACCAGTTGCCAAGCGGCTGAGTTTGGATTACGTGACTATGAGAATGTTGCAAAGATTGTAACTTAAGTCACTTTTTCCAGTGCCCTTGTAATTTTGAACTGTCACTGAAATAGTGTTGTTGAGGACTACCTCTCTGCATTCCTGATCCTAGAAAAACAGTCTGTTACTCCTTCAACATTTTCTCTCTGTTATGGAATGAAGTGACCAAGCAACATCCCTAGGTCAGCCAGAGAGAGAGTTTATTTGCGCAAAGACTCAGAAGCTCAATTCCCATCTTAGCTTTGAGTGAAGAGTCCATGATTACATGACAAATTTTATACTGTTTCAGACAAAGGATTCTGCTAACACAGCAACTTTCCATATATGGTTAACATACATTTGTTATTTTTAATTGACATTTCCTTATTACTAAAGTTTTACATTATCCTTGCCAAACAATCATTCTGTGATAAATGATTTCCCACCAGGTGGTTATCCTTGGTCTTACTAGCCTTTTAACTATATTTCATTCCTATCTTCTGACAAGCCAGGAGGCCCCTTAGAGTATCAAAGGATTTTAAGTTGACTTTGTATTTTCTCCAGCTGGATGTATTTCCTGCTTTCAGAATATAGTTGCTTTTAGAATATAGTGAATAGAAAGTTATCCAATGGTCATCTAGCAGCTCCCACTTTATCTCTCTGTTTGCATTGAGATGGCACTGACATAATCGCACCTCATTCTTACACAGCTGCAGGCAGTGGTGGGTTTCAAAATTTTTTTACTACCGGTTCTGTGGATGTGGCTTGGTGGGTGCAGCATGTCTTGGTGAGTGTGGCTTGGTGGGTGTGGCAGGGGAAGGATACTGTAAAATCTCCATTCCCGCCTCATTTCAGGGGAAGGATACTGCAACATCCCCATTTCCTCCCAATCAGCTGGGACTTCGGAGGCAGAGAATAGATGGGAGTGTGGTCAGTCAGAATTTTTACTACCGGTTCTCCGAACTACTTAAAATTTCTGCTACCGGTTTTCCAGAACTGGTCAGAACCTGCTGAAACCCACCTCTGACTGCAGGCCTGATTTGCACCTTCTTCATTTCTCTTAAGTGAAAGATTTCTTAGCTCTTCCCCATTCTGGTCATTAAAATGGCACCATAATGTCCTTTCCCCCTTGCAATCCAGAAAATCGCATGGCAGATATGCTGAATGTTTGTTAGAATAGAATAGAATAGAATAGAATAGAATAGAATAGAATAGAATAGAATAGAATAGAATAGAATAGAATAGAATAGAATAGAATAGAATTCTTTATTGGCCAAGTGTGATTGGACATATAAGGAATTTGTCTTCGGTGCATAAACTCTCATTGTACATAAAAAGTAGCATCATAAGATACAACACTTAGTGGCAGTCATAGGCAATAAGCAATCAAATCGTACTAGGAAACAATAAAAACAATATAAATTGTAAAGATACAATCAACATGTCAAAAGTGGGAAGAGATAGATACAAGTAGGGGTAGGTTTCAAAAATTTTAGCAAGGGGTTCTCTGCCCGGTTGCTGGGTGGGTGTGGCCATGATGGGTGTGGCCTAGACAGCCTCCTGCACCACGGTGGTGGGGGTGGGGGTGTTTGCCCTCCCCGGGCTCCAGAAGCTTTCCTCAACCCTCTGGGAGGGCGAAAACCGCCTCCTCAGGTTCTGGAGGCCTTCTAGACTTCTGGTAGGTTTGTTGTTCGCCCTCCCTGAGTCTCTGCTCATGCCTTACACTTACCTGCATTCGAAATGGGCCACGTGGGGACTCCTGGGATGGGTGGGTGGGGTGAGGTGGGCGGGGTGAGGCGGGGCCATCCAGGAGTGGGATTTGGGGATTTTCTGAACTGCACAGAATCTTAGCTAGAGGTTCTCCCGAACCCCTGCGAATCCCCAGCAGCCCCACCCCTGGTACTAGTAAGGATGAGAAGACGAATAGTAATACAGTCTTAGTAGTTAATTTGACAGTGTTGTGGGAATTAGTTGTTAAGCAGAATGATGGCATTCGGTAAAAAAACTGTCCTTGTGTCTTGTTGTTTTGGGTGTGCAGTACCCTATAGTGTCATTTTGAGGGTAGGAGTAGAAACAATTTATGTCCAGGATGTGAGGGGTCTTTAGATATTTTCACAGCCCTCTTTTCGACTCGTGCATTATACAGGTCCCCAATGGAAGGCAGGTTGGTACCAATTGTTTTTTTCTGCAGTTCTAATTAACCTCAGAAGTCTGCGTCTGTTTTGTTGGGTTGCAGAGCCAAACCAGACAGTTATAGAGGTGCAGATGACAGACTCCATAATTCCTTTGTAGAACTGAATCAGCAGCTCTTTGGGGCAGTTTGAGTTTTCTGAGTTGGCGCAGAAAGGACATTCTTTGTTGGGCTTTTTTGTTTTTTGTTTATTAAAGAGAGACCAAACGTAGAGGTAAGCAGAATTTTTCTGACAGTGAGAACAATTAATCATTGAAATAGCTTGCCTCCGAGAATGGTTGGAGTTCCATCACTAGAGGTGTTCAAAAATAGACTGGACAACCATTTGACCAGAATGACATGTTCTCCTGCCTTGAGCAGGGGGTTAGAATACAAGACCTCCGGGGTCCCTTCCAGGCCTATGATTCTATGCTTTATGAAGGTAAGCGAAATGAGTGTTGTGATAAGATATAACCTTGGTTTTGAATTATTTCAAAAAATTCCTACTGTTGCTTTTCGGCCATTGTTAAGTCATTAGTCTGTGGTCAGGCCATATTTTTAATGTGATTTACAGAATTACAAAACACACACGTATGTTTTAGTTGCTGGGAGGGTGAAGTGTTTTTTCATTGCATTGATGTTGGGACTGAAGGAAGTGGGTGCTTAATGCAACCGCTATCTCGGTTACTGATAGCAAACCATTTAGGAAAGAACTTTGCGCAATATTGCTCTATGACCGGTACATATTATCTTTGATACCGAGACATCCTAAACTGCAATTTGAAATCTTTAGAAACTCTTATTAGAGGAAATGTTGTTGACCACAATGCGCTATCTGAAAATATATTCTTAAAAAAAATATGGATCAACTGCCTTGGGGAATGCCAAATTCTCAAGTGGGAAGTACCCAGGACTGAAATCCAGCAGGTTCTGGAGAACTGGTAACGGAAATTTTGAGTAGTTCCGAGAACCGGCAAATACCACCTCTGGCTGGCCCCAGAGTGGGGAGGGAATGGAGATTTTGCAGTATCCTTCCCCTGGAGTGGGGTGGAAATGGAGATTTTGCAGTATCCTGCCACGCCCACCAAGCCTCGTCCACCAAGCCACACCATGCCCCCAAGCCACGCCTACAGAACCGGTAGTAAAAAAATTTGAATCCCACCACTGGAAGTGCCAAAGTTAGCCTGGATTTTTTTATAATCATGGAAAAGGGATGAAAATAGCATATCATCCCAATCTCCCACTTCAGACCTCGCTGTACATTTCCACCAAGGAGGGATACATGAGGTGGAGATATTAGAATTTAACAACAATTACAGGTCTGTAGAGATTCTCCGTCATCCAGGTCATGATCGTCCCAAAGATGCTTTTTTTCAGAAGGCAACTGGACTGTCTTGTTTTTTTCTCTTTTGAAGATGTTTTACTTCTGATCCGAGGAGCTTCTCCAGCTCTGAAGCAGAAGAGCTGAAGAAGCTTCTTGGAAGAGAAGTGAAATCAGTGGTGGGTTGCTCCCGGTTCGCACCGGTTTGCAAGAACCGGTAGTAAAAATTTGTAGTAGTTCTGAGAACCGGTAATAACATTGACTGGCCACGACTGGCAGCTTTAAGATGGGTGGCCTTCAACTCCTGGCTAGGGAATTCTGGGAATTTTGGGAGTTGAAGGCCACCCATCTTAAAGCTGCCACTACACTAGAAAGTATGCTTAGGCCAAAACAGGCATGTTGGGTTGTGAAAGTCCTTTTAGCTTGGTTTTGGGATTGCAAACATTTCATTACCATACTAGATAATTTCATCAGTGCTACAGATGTGGGGAAGTTTGGTCTTTGGGTTGGTAAAGGTTGAGTAGATAAATGTGTCCGTTTAAAAATTTATAAATGTCTCCAAATGTCTCAGTCTCCCTCGATTGCTTAAAATAAGCACATTACTTAAAAGAGGAGAAAACTATATATTTTTTAATGAATTACAGCTTTTGGGTTATTACTTTGTTTTTTTATTTGTAGATTTCTGCTGGTGCTGGTTTGTTTAATTTTCAGTGTTCTGTCTACTATAGAACATTATGCAGAATTTGCCACCGGAACTCTTTTTTGGATGGTGAGTGATCTACTTTGAAATATTAGACAAATTGCATAGAGCGCAGATAGCCTTTCTGTGAAAAATTGAACAAGTGAAAAGACCAGATTTATTTATTAGATACCGTATAATGTGCTATTTTGACATGTTCTGGGACCTGAGAAAAAGTTACTGAAACCAGTGCAAAATTATCATAAGATACAATAATAAATGCACAGGTATAAAATAGGTGGTACCTGGCTGAACAGTAGCAATTATGAGAGGGAACTTGGAGTCTTAGTGGACAACCACTTAAGTATGAGCTAGCAGTGTGTGCAGTGGTGGGATTCAAATAATTTAACAACTGGTTCTCTGCCCTAATGACTAGCTGGGTGGGCGTGGCCATAGTGGGCGTGGCCAGTGGATGTGACAGGCAGCACTCAGCCTCCTGGACCACCCTGGGAGTAAAAACAAACTGGGGGGGAGTGTGCTGCACCCCCCCGTGCCCCGTATTTGGCCTAGTATGCCTCCCTGCAGCCTCCTAGGCCCAAAAACTGGCTGGGGAGCACTCCCGCACTCTGCCCCTACCCCCCTGTGCAAGCGCGCATGACCCCAGCCTTGCGCATGTGTGCGACCCAGGGGTGGGTTCTACTTACCTTTGCTACCGGTTTGCAACGGGGCCGCACACATGCTCGCTTCACTCTCTCTCTCGCTCACTCGCTCGCTCTTCTGTGCAAGCACAGAAGCATTTTCATGACATCAGGGTCAGTGGGCGGGGCCTGCCGCTCATTTTACTACTGGTTCTATAGAACCGGTGCAAACCAGGGGCAACCCACCACTGGTGCGACCCCCCCACTGATCATCCTGAAAATCAGCTGGCTGGCAGGAGGTGCGTGCACACATGTGGGGTGCAGCTGAGCTGGGCGACTGCTCGCGTGCCTGTAGAGAGGGCTCAGCTGTGGCACCAGTGGTGGGATTCAGCCAGTTCGCACCACTTTGGGAGAACCGGTTGTTCTCTGAATTGTTTGGTGAACTGGTTGTTGGAAGAAATCATTAGGGCAGAGAACCGGTTGTTAAATTATTTGAATCCCACCACTGTGTGCCATACGTTCACCATCATGGCTCTAGGACCATGATGGCGAACCTATGGCACATGTGCCATAAATGGTACATGGAGCCATATCTGTGGGCATGCAAGCATTGCCCTAGCTCAGCTCCAATATGCATGTGCACGCTGGCCAGCTCATTTTCGGGCCTTCCGGTCCCACCAGAAATCGGGAAACGGAATGTTTTTGGCCTCTGGAGGGCCTCTGGGGGAGTGGGGAAGGTTGTTTTTGCCCTCCCCAGGCACCAAGAAAGACTCTGGAGCCTGGGGAGAGCGAAAAATTGGCCTATCAGGCCCATCGGTAAACTTTTTGCCCTCCCGTGCGAAAAGCGGGGGGAGTGCAGGGGGGTCACGCATGCATGCATGGGAGGACGCAGAAGGGCACTGAATTATGGGTGTGGGCACACGTGTGCATGACCCCCCTGCGTCCCCCCCGCTTTTGGCACGCGACAGCAAAAAGCTTAGCTATCTCTGCTCTAGGAATTATTGGGAGACAGGTGTGTCCCTCAATGTGCCAAGAACAAGTGTGGAAGACGGTGTCTTGGGGCTGGCAAGGAGGCAAGGGGCTGCCCCTGGCATTGTACCACTTTTTTAAAAAAATATAAAATGCTTTCTGAATGGTCGATGTAAATGCATATTTTAAAAGAATGTTAAAAATAAGCATCATTGTTTCCGATTTTAGGAAATAGTCTTGGTGGTGTTTTTTGGTGCTGAATATGTGGTGAGGCTCTGGTCTGCAGGTTGCAGGAGCAAATATGTTGGTATCAAAGGACGAATACGTTTTGCCAGGAAGCCGATATCGATAATAGGTGAGCCTTACTTTAAAATAATGTTCCAGTTGTCTAATGCTGAGTGTTAACCTCAGCAACAGCAACATGTGTGAACTTCATCTCCCAGAATTCCTTAGACAAGCATATTGGCTGGGAATTCTGGGTGTTGAAGTCCACAAATGTCAGCAAGGGAATTCTGGGAATTGAAGTCCACAGATGCTGGCTGGGAAATTCTGGGAGTTGAAGTCTACACATTTTAAAAATTGTTGAGGTTAGGAATCACAGATCTAGAGTATCAAGAACTGCAAAGACATTCAGAAATGAGGGATGTTATTGCTAGCCATAACCATTCTTGCTTCACCTCTATTTATCATTATTGTATGAATTTTCCAGAAGGCCTAAGAAAGTTTTCTTCTTTGTGCAATGGAGATTACCATGTTGCCCACTGTTTAATGCTATTGCTTTCTTACCAAGATGTATAGACGAATGTAAAATCAGAGGTGGTGTGTATGTTTCAGCATAACCCTGGAACACCTCAAGCAATTTCAACCAAACTTGATACACAGATGACTTACACTCTGGAAAAAAAATACTGTGGGGGTAAGACACCCCTAACACCCCTCGGTGGGTGGATATATCTGTGTGTCTCTGTTTGTGTGTTCCAGCATAACTCTGGAACACCTGGGCCGCTGAAATGAAAAGGAATGAATTATATCTATAGTGTCAAATCACGGTACTTTTGACAGTGATAGTGTGCATTTTGGATTCAAGTTCTGTTAAGATACAGCCTGTTGTGCCTTAAAATGGCTTCTACTGTACAGCACAGTGGAGTTGCCATGGTAACGGCTTCACAGTACTCCACAAGGGGGCTCCCTCTGGTAAGGGAGATTGGTTCTTAAAAAGAAAACACCCCAGGCCCTCAGCTTTAAGCAAAGAGGATAAATTGTTAGGGGAGGTGCCTGCTAATGCAGATAATCACCTCAAAGGCTGCTCCCTGTAGAATTCTTCTCAGCCTGTTGGCCAGGGCAATTAGGTCTCTAATTCTCACCATAGTGGTTGAGGCAGCTGCATACAATATAGGATTGGGATAAATAAATATCAGTTAGTAAATAATAAAATACTGCACTGTAGTAGCTGAGGTAGTATCTCTAAGCTGAGACGGCTAATTTAAAACCTGTGTAAGCTTTACATACTTTCAAGCCTTGTTTTGCGGAAGGTTTCTTTTCAAAACCGGTGTTAAGCAGATGCTGAAATACTTCATATGCTTTATCAACAGATCTCATAGTTGTGATAGCTTCCATTATTGTTCTGAGCGTGGGATCAAATGGACAAGTGTTTGCTACCTCTGCAATAAGGTATGTTGAAACAATTTGGATAAATTATTTAACAATATCCTGCTTCTCTGCTTTGCTCCTGCCTATGTGCATAGGTTTTTATGGCCGCTACCATAATTGTTGTGATTTTTTTTATGTATGTAAAACTATCAAAGGACGGATTTGAATATTTAGAAATATTTAAAATAACAGAGTTGGAAGGGACCTTGGAGGTCTTCTAGTCCAACCCCCGGCTCAGGCAGGAAACCCTGTACCATTTCAGACAAATGGTTGTCCGATCTCTTCTTAAAAACTTCCAGTGTTGGAGAATTCACAACTTCTGGAGGCAAGCCGTTCCACTGGTTAATTGTTCTCACTGTTAGGAAATTTCTTCTGAGTTCAAAGTTGCTTTTCTACTTAATTAGTTTCCACCCATTGCTTCTTGTCCTGCCTTCAGGTGCTTTGGAGAATAGCTTGACTCCCTCTTCTTTGAGGCAGCCCCTGTGATATTGGAAGACTGCTATCATGTCTCCCCTAGTCCTTCTTTTCATCAGACTAGATATGCTCAGTTCCAGCAACCACTCTTTATGTATTTTAGCCTCCAGTCCCCTAATCATCTTTCTTGCTTTTCTCTGCACTCTTTCTAGAGTCTCCACATCTTTTTTTACATTGTGGCGACCAAAACTGGATGCGATATCCCAAGTGCGGCCTTACCAAGGCATTATAGAGTGGTATTAACACTTTACATGATCTTGATTTGAGATGAGCTATTCCCACCCTTCTGAGACATTGTTAGATAGAAAGAAGATCAACAGCAATTCAGAAGCTCTGCTTAATACCGTTATAGATGAAGAAGAGACAAGATAATATGATTTACTTTCCAAGGTTTTGGAATTTGCATTTTTTCACGAATTCCCACAAGTGTTGCATTTTTTCCCCCTTGCAATAAACCTATGGCGCTTGCAATAAAGCTATGGTGCTAAAAATTTGGTTTCCTTGGTTGTGAGCTGCTGTCGGGGTTTTGACTCAAATGCCATTCGCAAGGAAGCCAGAAGTATGCAGTCTCGTGCAAGGAATGAATCATTATCAAAAGAAGCAATAGCACCAGTGTGTAAGAATCTGCTTCTCTCCCCACCTTATCTGCATTTTAGGAGAAATACTAAATTGAGGGTGAAGATTCGTTCTCCAAGCTTGTGGGTTGGTTTCCAAATGTTTCGTTACCAGGGTAGGTAACATCTTCAGCGGAGAGTTTAGGGGATGTCTGTGTCCCCTCCCAATGACTCTGAGTTGATATAATCTCCTTATCAGGAGACCCATCACAAAACTCACTGATGACTCATAGCTGACCCATTGTTCTGCCCCAGCTACGGATCCCAAGGAATGTAGCACACACAAACTATGAACAAAGCTCGATTTACTTCCAAACATAGTTTTCTACAAATGCAGGCTGTTAATTGAAACGTCCTTAACAACAGTCCACAGATAAGATAAAGTCTTACGAGAGTTGGCAGAAAGCCCAGAAGCAAGGTTTGCAAAGATAATCCACATTCAATGACCAGCCAGCGAACATGCATTGTTTCCTGCAATGTTTACAAGCTGTGTGCAAACTTAAATAGGCTATTAGCCCCAAGCCTTATTCTAAGGAGACCTCCTCCTGAGGAGCCACTCCTGCCTTTTGGCAGCTCTGCGTGCTCGTGCATTGAGAAGAGGCTCCTCCACTTCATCCTCTTCACTTGAAGGAGCTTCTGGAGGTTCTGAAGGCCCTGGCTGAATCTCTGCCTCTGGCACCACATCTTCTCCAGCCTCCTCTCTGTCCGACTTGACTGCCGGATCACAGGCTGCTGGCGTGACACCACACCAGCCTCCTCATCGTTGGGATCAGCAACAATCCATGCAGGCCGCTGGCAGTCCACAACACCCATCACAAGGCCCTCACTTGACACACCCACACCTGAAGTCCTTATAAACAGAAGAACACTGATACTCACATCTCCTAAACTCCACTGAAGACGTTACCTAGCCTGATAACAAAACATTTGGAAACCAACCCACAAGATTGGAGAATGAACCTTCACCCTAGTCCTACACCTGAACTACAGATGTTCACCAGTGGTGGGTTTAACATATTCTTACCACTGGTTTGCCATACGTGTGCACCTTCCATGCATACACCTGGCCTCGAAAACATGGTTAAATGGGACAGCATTACACCGGAACGGGTGAGCAGGCCCACCTGCAGTTGCCACAGCCGATTCGCTCGAACCGGTCTGAACCGGCTGAATGCCACCTTTGATGTTTGTCACTATGGCAAATACAAAATTAATTTGAATGCAATAGAATTCAGCTTATTTAAGATGTATCATAAAGTTAGAAGAAGTAGGGTCAATGAATTGCAGTGAATATTGATTGAAATACAGGTAGTCCTCAGCTTACAACAATTTGTTTAGTGACTGAAGTATTACAATGGTATTGAAAAAAAATGATTTATGACCAGTTACACTTAACAATCATTGCAGCATCTCCATAGTCACATGATCAAAATTCGGGCACTTGGTACCTGTCATATATTTCTGATAGTTTCACTGTCCTGGGATCATGTGATCCAGAGGTGGTATTCAGCCGGTTCGGACTGGTTCACAGGAATCGGTAGTGAAAATCGCGGGTACCCCCGCCCATCTGCCCTGGCTCTATGTCATCCTATTTAGGCATGTTTTTGAGGCCAGGCGCATGCACAGAAGGCGCCCCCACCAGCAAGGCACATGCGTGAAAGGCTGGGGGCATGCATGGATGCGCGGGCTCACATTTGCGAACCGGTAGAGAAAGGTAAATGAATGCCACCCCTGAAGTGATCCCCATTTGTAATCTTCCCAGCCAGCTTCCCACAAGCGAAGTCCGTGGGGGAAACCAGATTTGCTTAATGACCGCATGATTCATTTAACAACTGCAGTGATTCACTTAACATCTGTGGCAAAAAGATCGTAACGCGGGTTGTTAAAACCCACTGAACAACCGCTTTGCTTAACATCAGAAATTTGGGGCTCAATTGTGGTCGTAATTCGAGGACAACCTGTAAAAGGTCATGACTTCTAATCACAATCTTAACACGAGAATTGGAGTAATGAAAGAACAAAATCAAAAGTACGAAGGAAGAGGAAAAGCCGTCAAGGGGAAAGGAAGACCGATCAGAGTTGGACGGAGGTTGTGAGATACTAAAAGGAATGGTGTCCTGTACAAAGTTTATAGAACAAAAAAGAACATAGGAGCAAGGATGGTTTGGAGAAAGTTGTGCAATTGTAGATTAGGCAAACTGGATTTAATTGTGTTTCTTATTTTAGGCCTTCATTTCTTTGGTTTACTATTCTTGGCTGCTGTTCTGCACTTTGCAGAATACCCCCCAAAAATGTA
The DNA here is from genome assembly GCA_030761175.1 of Masticophis lateralis. NCBI lineage: Eukaryota > Metazoa > Chordata > Lepidosauria > Squamata > Colubridae > Masticophis > Masticophis lateralis. The sequence continues at coordinate 83,581,035 of JAUDYJ010000006.1, read as the reverse complement.
TATACATAATGTATGTATCAGCACAAGTCTTTCCGCTAGGTATTCAAAATGGACAGGATAGATAGATAGATAGATAGATAGATAGATAGATAGATAGATAGATAGATAGATAGATAGACAGACAGACAGACAGACAGACAGACAGACAGACAGACAGACAGACACTGTTTCCCCAAAAATAAGACTGGGTCTTATATTAATTTTTGCCCCAAAAGATGCATTAGGGTTTATTTTCTGGTTACATCTTATTTTGGGGAAAATACGGTACAAAATGCATCCATCTGGCTGACAGTCTTAACTGGGGCTTATTTTTGAGGGTGGTAGGGCTTATATTGCGAGCATCCTGAAAAATCATGCTAGGACTTATATTCCGGTTGGATCTTTTTTTCAGGAAAACAGGGTAGGTGGGTGGGTAGGTGGATAGGTAGGTAGGTAGGTGGGTAGGTAGGTAGGTGGGTGGGTAGGTGGGTAGGTGGGTAGTGAGTGGGTGGGTGGGTAGGTGGGTGGGTAGGTGGGCAGGTAGGTGGGTGGGTGGGTAGGTGGGTGGGTGGGTGAGTTGATGGTTAGGTGGGTGGGTGGGTGGGTAGGTAGGTGGGTGGGTGGGTGGGTAGGTAGGTAGATAGGTAGATAGGGAGGTAGAGATAGAGGTATGTATGGTGCAGGTGTATTTTATGTATGTATACTGCATGTGTTATGTGTGTTTTTGGGTAGAAATACTCTTTCTTTTGAAGAGCTGGCATGAGAATTTCATTTTCATTAATGTGGGCCAGTGTGCTCACAGTAAAAAAAAAAAAAGAAAGACAATAATTATCTTAAGTACCAGCCTCCTCATCAACTTTTAATTCCAAACCTTGACACATAAAGAACACTAGTCTTGATCTTCACTCTACATTTTCTCTTCCAATGTTTCTTTTAAGGGGAATCCGGTTTCTGCAGATCCTTCGCATGCTTCATGTAGACCGACAAGGTGGGACTTGGAGACTCTTGGGGTCTGTGGTATTCATACATCGTCAGGTACCGTGTGAAACGTGAAACACACTTCTGCTGTTGCAAATACTTATTGCTTTTCAACTTGCCAAAGAACTAAGGGGGGGAGGGAATGCAGGCTCCAGACTTCAAGCAGAAGAGCCATGAGAGCCAAGGACACATCGGCAGGTGTCTGCCAAGCCTAGGGACTTTCCTCATAACAAAATAATGGCACCCAATTGGATAATGTGACCTATACTAATAGGGGGAGGGGGAATTTCATATTGTAACTATATGGGTTAGTATGGGAAATAATCAGAACTGGTTTTGCCTTCTTGAGTGATGAAATGATGTACTCAATAAATTTGTACTCAACTTTTCAAAAATCTAAAAGGTGTTTATGTTGGTTGGGTTCATCAATCAGAATGTTGATATACCATGTATAGATAGATAGATAATTAGATAGATAGATAATTAGATAGATAGATAGTTAATAGATAGTTAATAGATAGATAGTTAATAGATAGTTAATAGAGATATAGATATAGATATAGATATAGATATAGATATAGATATAGATATAGATATAGATATAGATATAGATGTGTCTCTGTGTGTTATTGTTGTTGTTAGTTGTGAAGTCATGTCCAACCCATCACGAACCCATGGACAACGTTCCTCCAGCCCTTCCTGTCCTCTACCATCCCCCAGAGTCCATTTAAGCTCACGCCTACTGTTTCTGTGACTCCATCCAGCCACCTCATTCTCTGTCATCCCCTTCTTCTTTTGCCCTCAATCATTCCCACATTAGGCTCTTCTCCAGTGAGTCCTTCCTTCTCATTAGATGGCCAAAGTATTTGAGTTTCCTCTTCAGGATCTGGCCTTCTAAAAAGCAGCCAGGGTTGATCTCCTCTAGGACTGACCGGTTTGATCGCATTGCAGTCCAAGGGACTTGCAGGAGTCTTCTTCAGCACATCAAGTACCGTAGGGGAAAAACAGGAGGGGAAGAAGAGCTTGTTATGGGACTGTAGTATTCTTGGGACTGAAACCCAATTTATATACTGTGGCTCCTAAAAGGCATACTATTGTTTATGATTTTGTCTTAGCTACAGTCTAATTAGACAGTTGTTGAATAAATTATCACAGGTATTTCTTGACTTACAATCGAGTTACAACCTACCTGAAAACGAAGACTTACGACCAGATCTGAAGTTCCAAGACACACCCTCACAGTCAAATGACTATACTTCAGGTCAATTCAGCTGCATTTATGGCTATTTGCAACATCCCATGGTCACGGAATCATGTTTCACCACATTTTTTTCCCAAAACCTGGCACTTACTTCTGTGTTTTGGCAAAACTGTGCCCTAGCGAACAATGGGTTCGCACTTACGACCACTACATTCACACAATGACCAGTGTAAAAATGTTTGGAAGTCAGATTGGTCGTGTGACCAACCCATTTTACGACAACTTATGATTGTAATAGGCAGGCTCCATTACGGTTGTAATTCGAGAACTACCTATATTGTGGTTCACTGGGAGTTTTCCTACATGAAAATTACGCAGTCATTTTTTTATATACAGAAGGTGAAGAAACAAGAACATTAAATATGAAAGATATTATTCATTCATGTATTATACACTTGGAATGTTGTGTTTATTTATATTTCATGTTTCTTAAGCAGAGAGGGGCCCTGGGCAGTGTACAATTTAATCAATAAAATTAAGAGCTGGGGTGGCGCAGTGGTTAGAATGCGGTATTGCAGGCTAATTCTACCCACTGCCGGCAGTTCAATTTTTACCGGTTCATGGCTGACTCAGCCTTCCATCCTTCCGAGGTCGGTAAAATGAAGACCCAGATCATTGGGGGCAACAGGCTGACTCTGTAAAACTGCTTAGAGAAGGCTGTAAAGCCCTGTGAAGCGGTATAGAAGTCTAAGTGCTATTGCTATTATGTCCAAGCTTGCAAGCTCTAAGAAAGGCATTGTTGTTTTCTTTAGGAACTCATAACCACCCTGTACATTGGATTCTTGGGCCTAATCTTCTCCTCCTATTTTGTCTACCTTGCTGAGAAAGACGCCGTGGATGAAGAGGGACGAACTGGGTTCTCCAGTTACGCTGATGCTCTCTGGTGGGGAGTGGTAAGTCTTATTGTCTGGATATCCTAGGAAGATACGTACTATTTGCATCAGAGCCTCCAAGGAGGTGTGGCAGCTGTGTGGTTCCTGGAAACTTGATTAAAGAGGGAGATTTTATAGAAGCGAGAGCCAGTTTCATTTTATTTATTTAGTATTTTTATTTATTTATTTGTCAAACATAAAAGGAGCCTGTGTAGCGTAGAGGGCTAATGCCTCCTACTAAAGGCAGCAATTAACACCAGCTGCCTGTAATTTCTCTGAGTTCAATCCTAGCCAGGCTCAAGGTCGACTCAGCCTTTCATCCTTTCTAAGGTGGGTAAATTGAGGACCCAGTTTGTGGGGGCAATAAGCTGACTTTGTATAAATATACAAAAGTATGAAGGCTATTGCTTAACACATTGTAAGCCGCCCTGAGTCTCCGGAGAAGGGCGGCATATAAATCAAATTAAAAAAAAAAAAAAAAAAAACATGTACAAGATAAGAGGTATAAGTATGAACATAAACATGAACAAAGGAAGTAAATACAGATAAATGGGGAGAGTAGGACAGGGACAGTAGGCATGCTGGTGCCCTTATGCATGCCCCCTTTATGGACCTCTTAGTAATGGGTTGAGGTCCACAGTAGACAGTTTAAGGTTGAAGCTATGGAGGTTTGAGGATATATCAACGGAGTCAGGTAGAGGATTGCAGGCATAGATCACTCTGTGTTGAAGTTGTATTTTCTGAAGTCGAGTTTGGAGTGGTTTACCTTGAGTTTGTATCGATTGTTTGCCTGGGTATTATTGAGGTTGAAGCTGAAGAAGCCGTTGACAGATAGGACGTTGTAGCAGACAATTTTGTGTACTATGCTTAGGTCAAACTGTAGGTGACATTGATCCAGGTTGTCCAGGCCCAAAATTTTGAGCCTGGTGGCATAAGGGATTCTATTGTGAGCAGAGGAGTGGAGGACTCTTCCCGTGAAATACTTCTGGACCTGCTCAATTGTATTAATGTCTGCTATACAGTGTGGATTCCAGGCAGACAAGCTATATTCAAGAATTGGTCTGGCAAAGGTTTTGTATGCCCTAGTTAGGGGTTAAGCAATCAGGCTAAAAACTGGACTCCAAGGTCCCTTGCAGCCCTATGATTCTCTGATTCTTTAGCTTAGATGAGGTTTCTCCTGTACAAGGTGGCTAGTATATCTCCATTTTGGATCTGAATAGCTGCACCTCCCTAATGTGCTTTCCTGAGAAATTGTTCTCCCTGAATGAAAATCTTCAAAATTGACAAGTCGGTTACTTCAAAATGGAAAAATAAACACCAGAGGAGTCCATATTAAATAGTGTCAGGAGTGAAGGAAGATAAAAAAATATTTCCAAAAATCATTCAGTTCTAAACTTAGGTCTGAAAACTTTGCAAAAAGAATTACGATTCCATTACATAAGGATGATTCAGTCTAATGAGATTAACAGGGAAAATAAGAATGATTGCTACTGTTGTTATAACTAAAAATAATTTCCATCTTCAAAAACTACACGAGTTTCTTAAGAGCACTTATGTGCCTGCTATTGGAAAAGGATGAATAGACAAATCTTTAACTCATTCTTTACAATCACCATTCATGGGTTTGGCAAATATAAATTACAATTGATTTATGGCCAATTTCTGATTTTTTGAGTGAGTCAGCTCTCATGACATGACCAACATATGACAGCTTCTGTTTGGTGATCTTGGCTTCAAGTGATATTTTTGGTGAGGCTGAGTCTAGGATTTCTTCGTTTGTTATTTTTACAGTCCGTGGGATGTGTAATAGTCTCCTCCAGCACCATAGCTCAAAGGCCTCCACCCTTCTCCTATCTTCCTTTTTTAGAGTCCATGTTTGGCAGCCATAAGTAGCCATTGGAGACCAAATCCTAATAGCAGTAACAATAGCACTTAGACTTATATGCCATTTCGCAGTGCTTTCCAACCCTCTCTAAGTGGTCAGCATCTTGCCCCTAACAATCTGGTCCTTATTTTACCCATCTTGGAAAGATGGAAGGCAATGGTGGGATTCAAATAATTTTACAACTGGTTCTCCACCTTAATGACCGGCTGGCTGGGCGTGGCCATGGTGGGTGTGGCCATGGTGGGCGTGGCCAGGGGTGTGTGACAGCCTCCTGCAGCCTCCTGGGAGCAAAAATGGCCCGCGGGCGGGTTCTCCCCCCTGCACCCAATTTTGGGCCTAGTACGCCTCCCTGTACTTTCCTGGGAGCCAAAATGGGGCACATGGGGACTCCTGGAAGGGGTGGGGCGGGGAGGGGCGAGGCCAGCCAGCAATTTAACTACTGGTTCACCCAAACCGGCCCGAACTGGCTGAATCCCACCACTGACATTGGAAGGCTGAGTTACCCATTTAGTCTGGTGAGATTCGAACTGCCAAATGATACAGTTTCTTCTCTCTTTGCATAGGTGACGGTGACAACGATTGGCTACGGGGATAAAGTACCACAGACATGGATCGGCAAGACAATCGCTTCCTGTTTCTCTGTGTTTGCAATCTCATTCTTTGCTCTGCCTGCAGTGAGTATATGAGTATTAAATATGAGCCAAGCAGCATTCTGCAGCTGCCAAAATAGCCAATGTGGTCCTAGGTTGCATTATCAGAGGGATAGTTTCAAGATCATGTGAAGTGATAGTACTGCTTTATACTTCACTGGTGAGACCACACTTGGAGTACTGCATCCATGTTTCGGTCACCACGATACCGAAAGAGATACTGAGAACCTAGAAAGAGTTCAGAGACGAGCAACATAGGTGATAAAGGCTCTGGAGACTAAACCTTACAATGAACAATTGAGGGAACTAGGTATGTCTAGTCCGACGAATTAAGGGAGTTGGGGCAGTGGTGAAATCCAAATTATTTTACTACCAATTCTGTGGGTGTGGCTTGGTGGGCATAGTGTGTATTGGTGGGCATGGCAGGGGAAGGATACTGCATAATCCCCATTCCCTCCCCCGCTCCTGGGGGAAGGATATTGCAAAATCTCCATTCCCACCCCACTCTGGGGCCAGCCAGAAGTGATATTTGCTGCTTCTCCGAACTGCTCAAAATTTCCACTATCGGTTCTCCAGAACCTGTCAGAACCTGCTGGAATTGGGGGTACATGATATCAGTTTTCCAATTTTAAGGGGCTGTCACAAAGAAGAGGGGGTTGCCCTATTCGCCAAAGCATCTGAGCGCAAGAAAAGAAGTAATGGATGGAAGCAGGGGTGGGATTCAGCCGGTTCGGGCAAACCAGTATTTAAATTGCTGGCTGGCTCCACCCCTCCTCACCCCATCCCTCCCAGGAGTCCCCACACGCCCAATTTTGGCTCCCAGGTAAGTGTAGGGAGGCCTCATAGGCCCAAAACGAGGCACAGGATTAGTATGGCATCCCCCCCCCACCCCAGCAGCCAGTTTTCACTCCCAGGAGGCTTCAGAGAGGCCTCCTAGGCTCAAAACGGGGTGGAGGCATGTCCCCCCGCTGGCAGCCCGTTTTTGCTCCCAGGAGGCTTCAGGTGGCTGAGTCCTGCCTGTCATATCCCTGGCCACGTCCACCGTGGCCACATCCACCCAGCTGATCATTAGGACAGAGAACCGGTTGTAAATTATTTGAATCCCACCACTGGATGGAAAGTTATCAAAGAGAGATCCAACCTGGAGCTAAGAAGAAATTTCCTGACAGTGAGAATAATTAATCAGTGGAACGGTTTGCCCCAGGAAGTTTTGGGTGTTCCATTACTGGGGGGGGTATTCAAAAAGAGATTGTTCAGCCATTTTCCCAGTATCGTATCAGATCTCCTGGTTGAACAGTGGGTTGGATTAGAAGATCTCCATGGTCCTTTCCAACCCTATTGTTCTATTCTTTATGAGTTGAAATATGATGCAACAAGGCAACACTTTCTGATTTTGAAGATTGTTCATCTGCCTAAAGCAGGGGTCTCCAAACTTGGCCACTTTAAGACTTGTGGACTTCAACTCCCAGAATTCTGGGAGTAGAAGTCCACCAGTCTTAAAGTGGCCAAGTTTGGAGACCCCTGGCCTAAAGTACCAGGTTATGCAAAATTATCCCTGATGACCAGGGATGGTGGCCACAAACATTCAAACCAAAGCTCTGTCCCCTTTTTATGTACTTCAAATAAAGACTTGTACATTTCTTTCTTTATACTATTTGCTAGTTGCATAACTACAAAGCATCTGAAGGCAAGTTGCAAAAATGCTTTAAAGCACTTGAGTAAACTAAGCAAAAAGTAACCGATAATTTTAATTTTAATTAAAATTGATGAGTTTTAATGTTTTTAATTCTTAAATGTTTTTTATAATGATTTTAAATGCATTGTGAGCCGCCCTGAGTCTTCGGAGAGGGGTGGCATACAAATTGAATAGATAGATAGATAGATAGATAGATAGATAGATAGATAGATAGATAGATAGATAGATAGATAGATAGATAGATAGATAGATAGATAGATATAAAGGAACAAAAGAAGACTGTATCATGATTAAAGACTTTTTTTAAAAGAAATAGTTTCCTTTGGTTTTCAGGGGATTCTGGGATCGGGATTCGCCCTTAAAGTCCAACAGAAACAGCGCCAGAAACATTTCAACCGGCAGATTCCTGCAGCGGCATCTCTAATTCAGGTAAATACTGAATCGTAAAATTGGAAAAAATGAACGGAACCAATAAGAGGGAAATGACAGAGAAAGAAGCTGAGCTGAAGTGGTCATTTCCATCTGTGGCCACGGAGGGAGGGTGGGAAAGAAAGAAGAAGGTTCCAGAGAAATTGTTGCACTCTCATGTTGGAAAATTAAAATAAAGAAGTGAAAATAAAATAAATAAATAAATCGCCGTGTTTGCTATGAAATAGCAAAAGCCTATTTTTACACCCTATAGACTTTGTGGAGGAGCTACGCAGCAGAAAAACCTCAGGGCTGCCTGGCCACCTGGAAGATCTATATTACCCCAACTCAGAACTCAAAGAAAACAGCAGCACCGCCCAGCCCAAATCTCCGAAAACAGGTCAGAAGGAGCTCCCCCCCCCCTTCCAATTATTTACATTTATAAAGCATTTTTCCTCAGGCCAAAACCTCCAATGTTTTATCCTCACAACTCTATACAGGCCAAAAAGTCTATAGAGATTCTCAGTCATCCAGGTCATGGTTTTTCCCAAATGTGCTTTTTTTCAGGAGGCAACTGAACTTTCTTGTTTTTTCTTTGAAGACATTTTGCTTCTTCAAATCTGACTGGATGGTGGGGAATGGAAGGGTGCATCCTTTTAGAGGGTCGTTGAAGGACTTGGAAGTTTAATTCTGTCCTCAGGGTCACCTGAGTAGTGCTAATGGTTCGTGTACAGTAGTGGGCCAAAATTGTGGAAACCTTTTGGGAAAAGTGTATTTTCTAAAACTAGCTAATAACACCACTTTTTCTTTTGGGAGTAGTACCATAAAATTATAGATCAATGGATTTATTTATTTAGCGTATGGCTGGTCACACACAACATTAAAGCACTTCATTTTTACAGGTTAAAAACAATTAAAACAATAAAAAAAGCAGTAAGGAAGCCTAAAAGGAAAACAGAAATAACATTTCAAAGTTTGATGTCGAGTTTGGAGATCCAGTCAGTAGCTGCCGTTGTTAAGCAGAGGAAGTCCCTAGAATCTCCTGGATACCTTCTGTTAGGGTATTCCCTCACTATATGCTGGATAGTCTGTCGAGGGGCCCCGCAATCACATTGTGCTGAAGGCGTCTTTCCCCATTTATACAAGGAGTCAGCACACACCCCATGAGATCAAGGGAAAGATAATTTAATCAAGAATGTAATGCAATAACTTTTATGAAGGATTTGCTATTAGAATAGCAGTTATGGTATAAAAAAGAAAAGTGAAACGTAGAAAAAATGAGATATATAAAAATAATCACCATAGAAAAAATGAGATATACAAAAATTATCACATCAGTTAATATTTAGTTGGGTAACCTTTAGCATGAATTACAGCCTTAACAATGTCTTCCCATGGAGGGAACCAAGTCTTTTAGTTCTGCAGCTGTTCTAATGTGAAACCAGGATTGAATGATGGCTTCTATTAACTGGGTTTTATTGCTGAGTTTTATTGACTAACAAGTTTCTTTAGTCGGCTCCCTAGATTTTCAATTGGGTTAAGTTCTGGGCTATTCCCAGGCCATTCCAGCAGTGGAATAGGATTATCTTGAAACTCCCCCCCCCCCCCAAAAAGTGATGTTATTAGGCATCAAACCTCAAAAAAGCACATTTCCCAAAAGGTTTCCACAATTTTGGCCACTACTGTAGTCTGCAATTATTATTATTTAATTACAACAGATTTGGGTATTGGCTTTTGACTATCTACTCAAACTTGCAGCCCGCATGCCTGATGCATCACATGCTGGCCATGCCCACCCCCGTTTTAGCGAAGGGGAAAGAAGTTGCGATACGTCACATCATGACAACGTGACACCGCGAGTTTGTCACCCCTGATCTAGTGTAACATTTTCAAAATTCTGCAAGCATGATTTTCTCCTGTATATGGAGGATCGTAAAATTTGAGTGTTCTGTTTTGTTTCAGAGTAAAAGATATAAAAGGAAAGCAAAACCCGGGCGTGATAATGGTTTGACATCTATAAATCCAGGGGACACCGCATTATCCATTCCTCAGATTACTTACGACTTCATTGATGATCAAGAAGACAAGAAAGAATTGAATTTCTATCTCGATGAACCTGGAGGTAAACTACTGACTGTCTTTTTTTGGCTTCGTACTTTTTGGATTAGTACTTCCTAGATTCAGAAGAGACGCAGCTGCTTTAATGAGCTGGAGACTCAATACATCCAGAACTGTCCTGACATCTGGATGTGTTGTGTTAAACAAAAGAGGGAGACCTTCAATGACACCATCAGGGTCATCATTTTAATTATTTGAACCATATTTTATGGAGAACCCTGGGTGTGACATACCCTTGCATATCTCAAAGTGTTTTCCTAATTGAATCGCAAGCATGTCACATTTCGTGTGAGCTTTAAGTCTACCAAGAGGTATTTCGTTTTCTTTGTGTACACTATTCTTTTAAAACCTAAACAAGTCAGCCTACTTAGGATTTTTACTAACCCACAACATAAAAAAGAATAGTGAAATATTCCTATAGTTTCATTAACAAGGGGTGTGTGTTTTGGGATGACAAATTTGAGCTTTGTGGAATTCCTTACACGATCATTTTATAGTTTGTGGAATAGCCCTTATTTCCAACAGAAATGAAACTGACATTCTCTGCAGGATTTCAGTATGGAGTCAAGCTTTGTGAAATTGTATCCGGATGATAATTTAACATCTTAGTATAGAGTTAGGCAGCTTTTTTTTTATTCCAGGGTTGAAATCCAGCAGGTTCTGGAGAACCAGTAGCGGAAATTTTGAGTAATTCGGAGAACTAGTAAATACCACCTCTGGCTGGCCCCAGAGTGAGATGGGAATGGAGATTTTGCAGTGTCTTTCACCACACCCACCAAGTCACCACCATGCCTACCAAGCCATGCCCACAGAACCGGTAGTAAAAAAAAAATTGAATTTCATCACTGCTTCATTCCCCTGATTCTGAGATCTAGATACAACAGAGAAAAAGAAAAGTAAAAAACAATTCTGAATTTTATCAGTTTATGTTAGAATCCTTGGTAGTCTCTGAGCTTGGTTGTTTGCTTGCAGAAATTTTGTCACGCTACTAGGTAACATCATCAGTGTTAGTGAGTGTGTGGTTTGCTCCCTTTTTATATAGTGTGGTTTGCCTTGTCAACGGTGGGGGTAGCTTTTTGTTTTCTCTTTTGAATAGCATACAAATATGGTTTATCTCTGTCTATTGATGGCAGATTTGTCAGAATGCCAAGCTTCCAGGAATTCCCTAGTGTGCTTGGATCTAGTTTGGCCTAGGATGTTCCCAGTTGAAAATGTAATCCAATTTGGTGGTATTAAGGAGTTTGTATAGTGTGTTCTAATTGCTACTTGATGTTTCTGGATGTGCTCTGCTAGCCTTCTGTCTCTCTATTGTACATAGTGGCTGTAATAGTCATAGAATCATAGGGCTGGAAGGATCCTCAGAGATCCTTTAGTCCAACCTCCTGTGCAAGGCAGGAGTTCTTATTCCATCCCAGACAAATTGTTGTTCTGTTGTGGTCAGCCTGCGGAGCTGGCAGTGGACCCGGGCACTGGAGGCTTGGGAGGACCATGGGCCAGTCCTGGAGTCAGAGGAAGGCCTGGATGAGGGCTCTGCATCAGCGGCAGAGTTGGGGCCGGGACCATCTGGGAGTGATGCGCAGACTCTGGAGCCTCCAGAGGCAGACAGCAGAGAGGCAGAGGAGCAGGAGGAGCCTGTTCCTCGTGCATGCATGTGAAGAAGGCGAGGGCAGCTAAAGCAAAAAGGACGACTTGGGAGAAAGGCCAGGAGATGATTGACCTCCTCCCATAAGGCTTAAAAGAGCAGCAAAGGCTCTTGGGCTCTTTGTAGGAAAACAACATTGCTACATTTGTTTCTTGTCATGGTCTCTTGTTTCTGAACTTCCTGGGGATTTGCCAAGAAAAGCCTTTGGCAGGGTGCCAAGAAGACAAAGGTTGATGATAAGGCCAAAGGACTGTTTATGAACAATTTGTTTTGGAATTAATTTGGACTATGCTGAGAATGAAGTAATTGTCAGATGTTCTAATAAAATAGGTTTGTTTAGGACTGATTGTGTCTGGTAATAACTACTTGGGCCTAGGTCACAACATATCCAATGTTTTCTGAGATGGAGCACCACAACTCTGGGAGGCAAGCTGTTTCACCTAATTGTTCTCATCGTCAGGCTATTTTCCCTTAGTTCCAGACCCGTTCTCCCTGTGTCTACTTACTTTCCATCCATTGTTTCTTGTCCTGCCCACATGCTTTGAAGAATAAACCAACTCCTCTTTTTTGTGACAGCCCTTCAAGTGTTGGAAGATGGCTACCATGTCACCTCTAAGCCTTCTCTTTGCTAGGCTAAACATACCTAGTTCCCTTAGATGTTCGTTGTAGGGTTTAGCCTCCAGATACCTTACCATCTTTGTTGCTCTTCTCCGCACTCTTTCCAGGACCTCAGCATTTTTTGGGGGTACCATGGTAACCAGAACTGAACACAGTAATCCAAGTGTGGCTTTACTAGTCAGGTGTGAAAGACCAGGTCCATAGGTAAAGGTTCAATGGAAGTGACTTACTGATAGAGCTTAAATATAAGAATCTTCTCAAGTAATGGAGTTAGAAGGGTCAACAGTACTCAATAAGAGTTGGACTTAATTCGGTTGTGTTACATAGGGAATCTAGGCTGACCCCTTTTTGTGTGAGATGAAATAATCAGTGAAATTGCCATGGCACCATATCTACTGTACCCAAGGCCTGCAGTTGTACTTCATGACAAACCTGGGTCTACAGGACCAAAGGTAAAGGTAAAGGTTCTCCTCGTATATATGTGCTAGTCATTCCCGACTCTATAGGGCGGTGCTCATCTCCGTTTCAAAGCCGAAGAACCAGTGCTGTCCAAAGATGTCTCCGTGGTCATGTGGCCGGCATGACTAAATGCCAAAGGCACACAAAACACTGTTATTGTCCCATCAAAGGTGGTCCCTATTTTTTCTACTTGCATTTTTTACGTGCTTTCAAACTGCTAGGTTGGCAGAAGCTGGGACAAGTAATGGGAGCTCACTCTGTTACACAGCGCTAGGGACTTGAACCGTTGAACTGCTGACTTTTCTGATCGACAAGCTCAGCGTCTTAGCCATTGAGCCACTGCGTACCTACAGGACCAAAGGAATAACTAAATATCAATGGGTAAACCCACATATTTCCTGTTCCCTTGATCACTGAATCTTCATCTCTTGAAATTAAAGTGGTAGGGGGAAAAAGGAAGACCAGAAAGAGAGGAGCACTAATTCTTGTCCATGTGTTGTTGCAATTCCTTCACTCTTCCATTGAGTCTTTGTGGTGCCCAGACAAATGAATCTCTCTTTCATCTAATATTTCCTATTTAAGATGGTCAGTTGAGCATCTTCGCTTCCAGCAGAAGGACATTTGCTTCACTGGATGTTCGCCAACGGGCATCCTACAAAATTATAATAGTTAACCAGGTCTGGAGCTGTTCTGAATGAGAAGTGGCTGGAGAAAGGAGGGTACTGCTCATTTTGCAGCTGTTTCTGACATCTGGCTAATTCTGAATGTGACTTGAGAGATCATTCCTTGGAAAATCTTCCAAGCTTAGATCATGTATAATTTACATTTACCAAAGAAAGTAGCAAACCGACATGCGTTCTTTTAATATTAATCAAGACAGAAAGTGGGTGGTGGAATTGGAGACTGTGACTCATCTATAATGGGCTGGTTGTGGCAGATTCTACAAAATAGAAGAGAGGGAGGGAGGGAGGGAGAGAGAGAGTGCAAAAAGTGCAACTTGTGAAAATCTTGAACTTTTCTGATGAAAGCTTTATTTTTATTTTTCCCCCCCAAGTGAAGGACACTTTGAAAGTTCTCACACAGATTGCTCACCTTGTCATAGTTGGGATTGTTTTTAGAACAATGGGATAATCTTCGTACCTAGGATCAATTTAGAAACTGCTAAGAACTATGAGGGTCTCTTTTTGAACACATTTGCATCCTTCTTCCTCCATTAGGTCTTACACGGATTTTCAAGCAAACAGGTAGGTTGGGTGGGGGGGACACACCACCACTGTGAATATGCAAGTCGTTTTAAACAGGCATATAAATCTCAGTGATGCAGACCTTAGCTTAATATATATATATATATATATATATATATATATATATATATATATATATATATATATATATATTTATCCATTGATAGAATGTACACTTTTTTTCCCTTTGTGTTCAATAAATAAATAAATAAATAAATAACTTTAGTGTCATTGTACGTGTATACACAGTATACCTATACAACGAAATTCACGTAACACCCAAAGACCAGGTCCAACACACAACAATCCCCAAACACACTCCCGCCCACCACAAATTCTCCACCCCTAAACCACCCAAACATCCACACAACAGACCAAGTAATGCTGTCCAACAGCTCACCAAAGGTGGCCCTTTAGTTCATTGTTGAGTGCAATTATAGCTCTGGGATAAAAACTATTCAGAAAAACGTGTGGTCCGAGTTTGAATTGTTCTGTATCTTCTGCCAGAAGGCAACAGTCCAAAAGGATTGTAAGCAGGATGGGAAGAGTCTCTGAGAATGTTATGCAACTTCCTCAAACAGTGAGATTCGAAGATGTCATCCAGGGCTGGTAGCTGGAGTCCAATGATATTCTGGGCAGTTTTAATGATTCTCTGTAGAGCTTTTTTGTCTGTTACAGAGTTGCTCCCATACCATGCAAGAATGCCGTATGTCAGGACATTCAATGTGATAGTAGGACAGAAGTAAATGCTGAGATAGATTTATCTTCCTGGGCATTCTCAGGAAGTACAGCCTCTTCTGTGCCTTCTTCACAAGCAACTTAGCATTCATAGTCCATGAGAGGTCCTCTGAGATATAAATGTCCAGGAATTTAAAACTACCCACCCTCTCTACCTCCTCACCATTTATGTACAATGGTAGATGTACAACTCTCTTCCTCCTGAAGTCAATTATAAATTCTTTAGTTTTTGTAATGTTAAGTGTGAGATTATTTTCATTACACCACAGTATCAGCCCTTGTACTTCTTTCCTGTAAGCAGACTCATTGTTCATACATTAAGGCATCCAAACAATAAAATATTAAGAATCTAAATATATTGCACAAATATCATTGTACTGAAATAATATATTAAAATGGATAAGATGGAGCTTACATAATTATGTTTAATAATATGTTAAAAGACTGAGGTAAAGGCATACTGACATTTTATGGATATATCTTTTGTTTCTTCAAATGTCACTTATTTGATTCTGTATATTCTGTATACTATTAAGTGACAAATGTCACTTATTTGATTCTGTATATTCTGTATACTATTCTGTATATTCTTTTCTGACTATATTAGCATATATTTTGATTGTATTTAAAGAGACCATAACTTCTGGTTGTTATATTTCACTAATACAATTCTGTCTATCTGTCTGTCTGTCTGTCTATCATCTATCTTTATCTGTCTGTCTGTCTGTCTGTCTATCATCCATCATCCATCCTTCCTATCTTTTTTCCATCCATCCATCCTATCTTTTATGCGTTCATCCATGTCTGTCTGTCTGTCCGTCCATCTGTTCGTCTGTCCTATCTATCTATCTATCTATCTATCTATCTATCTATCTATCTATCTCCAACAGAGATATAATAAGACGGTATGCTTGATGTTTGTGGATGGATATATGTTTTTCCATCAAACTTCCTTTATGTTTAATTGATTATTGCAGGAGGCCTTAAGTATGAAATTGTGCCACCTCATCTCTACTTTCCCTGGAAGTAGATTTTATGAGTGGTTAGAGATAAGGGGTAAAAATTAGATGAAGAAAGATTATTGCTGTGTATGAATTAAATATAAAGATGGTTTATAACTATAAATATGCCAATATATTCAAAAGAATCATAAATAAGCTAATATAAAAAGAAATTTAGCCAAAACTATTCTGTTACATTATTACCATTTTTACCAATAATATATATGCTCAATTGTGGTCGTAAGTCAAGGACCACCTGTATCAACAAAATGCATTTTGGCCCCTAAAAGCTTCAGTTGATAAACTCTACGTTAGGACTGCCGAAAAGGAAATCCTTCCCCTACCTGTTTCTTTGAACTGCTTTTCAAACAAATACCTTCAGTCACTGAGCTCCATTTCCAGCCTTCCCGAACTTCCCGAATATTTTTCTCTCTCCCCGAGCCTCCACATGCACCCTGCACTTACCTGCATCCAAAACGGGCCACCTGGGGACTCCTGGAAGGGGTAGGGTGGGCGGGGCCAGCCAGGAGTGGGATTTCTCTGAACTGCACAGAATCTTAGCTAGAGGTTCTCCCAAACCCCCAGCAGCCCACTCCTGGATTGCTTCCATTTATATACAGTAGCTTATTGATATACAGTAGAAAAGGACATGCTGAGGAATTTGGCCTCCCTGGCTAGATTAATGTACATTCCATTTCCCATTTTCACCTTCTAAACTTAGTCAAGAAACACTTGGAAGGGAACAGTGGTGGGATGTCGAGAGCCAGCAGCTTCACTGAAGATATGGACCTGACAGCTGAAGAGGCCCTTCTGCCTGCTGTAACAGATGTCTCACAGTAAGTCCAATTGTTAGATTTTCTTCTTAGGGTGGTTTAATCGGTCTCTGTGGATGTTTTTATCTGAACACAAAGCTGGATGGCAAGCCTCGGGGGGTAGGGGGTGTCTGTGTTGCTTGTGAGTAGCGAGTAGATGTCTTGGGTGGGCAACCTTTGCAAGAGGGAACATATTTGCAATTTTGGCAGCATGTTGTAGATGCATTCACAACATTGCTTGCACGGGAAGGAGAAATCTTTGCCCGTTCATTAAACAGTTGCCATGTTGGGCAGAAAGCTAAAATCTCTGAGGCAATCTCATTTCTTGATTCATTGTTGTCTTTTAATGACCTCTTGTGGAGTGGAGTCTGGACAACTGAATGGAACTGATTGTTTACTGACCGGATGTCCTTCCTGTCACCTGACCTGGGGTGCTCACATTGCAGCACTGGTCAAAAGGGCCCAGCAGAGATTATACTACCTGAGTCTTCTCAGGAAACAACAACTGAATGAAAAACTGCTGGTGACCTTCTACCGCTACACCATAGAGAGTATGTTAGCTTACTGCACCTGTGTATGGTTTGCCAATTGCATAGTGGCTGAGAGGACAGCGTTCCAGAGGGTTAACGTCAATGCCCAGCGGATCAATGATTGCCCTCTCCCCTCCTTGGAAGAGCTTTATAGCTCCTGCTCCCTTAAGAAAGTTCAAAACATTCTTAAAGATCCATCTCATCCTGGTCACCTTTTTTTTTTTTGAACTATTACCATCTGGCAGACGGTACAGGGCAATAAAAACAAGGACCAATAGGCTGAAAAACAGCTTCTATCCCAGGGCAGTAACTATATTGAATTCTACTGTATAGTGCAATATTAATGCAATATCGGTTTTTAATTCAGTTGTATAGAATGTGAAGGATGCGTGTTTGTGTTTGATTTTCATAATTATAATGTACCCTGGAGATGGCATTTAATTTCGTTGTACGAGGTGCAGTGACAATAAAGTAAACTAAACTAAACTCTACCTAGGATCAAACTCGCAGCCTCCTGATTGTGAGGCGAGAGCGCCACCTCTAGGCCACCACACCACTCAACCTCATCTCTGGGTTGATGGTCCATAAATGTTCAGACATAACAATCACATCACAAATGACCAGTGTGGATCTCGGCAATCCCTTTTGTGACATCCAGAAACATTCCAATTAATGAATACAATGGCCAACTTCCTAAGTTTTATGGAAGGTGTTAATAGTTCTGCATGCTTTTATGCTTTCTTCTAAATTACATTTGAAACTCAGAGTTTTAGTATCAGCTTATATGTAATATAACTTAGTCAAACAATAGTAGGCTGGAAATAGAACAGAACAGAACAGAACAGAATAGAATAGAATAGAATTCTTTATTGGCCAAGTGTGTTTGGACACACAAGGAATTTGCCTTTGGTGCATAAGGTCTCAGTGTACATAAAGATACATTCATCAAGAATCTTAAGGTACAACACTTAATGATAGTCATAGGGTACAAATAAGCAATCAGGAAACAATATCCATATAAGTCGTAAGGATACAAGCAACAAAGTTACAGTCATGCAGCCATAGGTGATGGGAACAATGAGAAGGTTAATAGTAGTGCAGACTTAGTAAATAGTTTGACAGTGTTGAGGGAATTATTTGTTTAGCAGAGTGATGGCGTTTGGGAAAAAAACTGTTCTTGTGTCTAGTTGTTCTGGTGTGCAGTGCTCTTTAGTGTCATTTGGAGGATAGGAGTTGAAACAGTTTATGTCCAGGATGTGAGGGAAAATGAACTAAATTCAGAGAATTGTACTAACTTATCATGACTTAATCTCGTGATTTCCAAAATGCCTGCTTCAAAATTAGTTGACGGTTTCCTCCAGTTCACCGTACTGATCTGTTCTGCATTTTGGTCATTCAGCTAGGATTCATAATACAATGTGAAGAACTGATGATTATTTGATAGAACCTCAGGGCTTCTGATTGTCTTTACTGCCGTTGGATCATGGCAATCAGCATAATTAGAAATGTTTACAATCTGCTTCATAAATGATTGATAGTGCTCTTTTTCTAATCGTGATCCTTAGGCCTGATTGGGTAGCTAATCAAACTGTAAATCAGAATTTTTGACCATAGGGCCAATTCTCTAGGAACCAGTGTTGGGTTGCCCCAATTCGCATTGGTTCTATAGAACTGGTAGTAAAACCGGTGGGAGACTGTGCCCACTAACCCCGACATCATCAGAATGCTTCTGCACATGTGCAGAAGAGCGCACGCAGGGGTGAGCGAAGAGCGCGCACACGGCCTTGTTGCAAACCAGTAGTAAAGGTAAGTTAGAACCCACCCCTGCTAGGAACATATATTTATTCAACGTATGTGAAGTAATAGTCTTTGAATTGGATTTTAGCATTGCGGAGGATGATTTATGTAAGCAAAAGGGAAAGTAATTCAGGGATTCAGCCCTACAGATTGGAAAATTCCTATGCCCTAAGATATTTCAGGATCTGTTTTATCTACAAAATAATATAAAGTATATTTTATTTTTTGGTGTGTGTTTTCTGCATTGGTTGGTAAAAACAGGCATGAAGGATGTCGCTCTGTTTTGATTGTTGGACATTAGAGGGTGCTCTATCCTAATAAAATCTTTCCCTGTTCTCCTGCTATTCCCCTTTCAGCAAATGAGCCAGGACGAATCGTGTATTTTGAGCCAAGAATTGTAGAATGAGCAAGTGAAGTTATTCTAGCAACCGAATTTAACATTAGGTTAAATCCCTCGCTTTGTTACAGCTGCTGTTTTAATAGAACTAAACACTTCATTTGGAGTCCTTGACAGGAGCAGATGCAAATAATTAATAAATGTTTCAACATTATAATGTATTTGAGGCACATAATTAGTTTACTCTGAAAATCAGTCCACATTGGACAACTAGACCATAAGGTTCGTAAAAGAATCTCTTGTGTCTTTTGATAAACGTTTCTCGATTTTAGCAACTTTAAGAGGCTTGGACTTCAATTCCCAGAATTCCCCACCCAGCCATGCAATCAGTTTTTGAGACCTTCTGAGAAGCAAAGGCAATGGGGGGGGTAAGCCAGATTCACTTAACAACCAAGTTACTAACTTATCGGCTGCAGTGATTCACTTAACAACCGAGGCAAGAAAAATGGTAAAATGGGGCCAAATTCACTTAACAAATGCCTCACTTCACAACAAAAATTTTGGGCTCATTTGTGGTCGTAAGTCAAGGACTACCTGTATTGCTATTCAGTTAGGCCTCTGTTAAAGTCCTGAATTACTTCATTGATTTCTATGGGCAGCTTTGAAGATCTTCTTTATAACTTCAGCAGGGGTTATTTGTGTCTCCTTCCTGCTGTAGTGTTGAGCTAGTCAATATTCATCTATTCATCTATGCATCCAGAGGTTGGATTTTAGCAAGGGGTTCTCTGCCCAGTTGCTGGGTGGGTGTGGCCATGGTGGGCGTGGCTAGTCGGCCTCCTGCATCATGGCAGGGGCGGCAGCATTTTTGCCCTCCCCAGGCTTCGGAGGCTTTTCTCGAGCCTCTGGGAGGGTGAAAACAGCCTCCCCAGGCTCTGGAGACCCTCTGGAGGCTGGAAACGGGCGTTCTTGAACTTCCGGTAGGCCCGGTTTCTGCCCTCCCTGAGCCTTTATGTGCATCCTGCATCCAAAATGGGTCACGTGGGGACTCCTGGGAGGGGTGGACTGGGCCAGCCAGGAGTGGGATTTGGGGGTTCTCCAAACTGCACAGAATCTTAGCTAGAGGTTCTCCTGAACCCCTGTGAACCCCCAGCAGCCCACCCCTGTATCCATCTATCCATCCGTCTATCTAACAGTGCAATCTATCCATCTCTGGCTCAGTAGGGCCCAAGTCCTATATCCAAGGGTCTGCATTCCAACAATCTTAGAATGAGTCAGGAGAAAACTGTCTTCTCTAAGTCAGGGAAGCCAATTTCTGAAATGGGAGAGTCTCCTCCATATTTTAAAAGTCATGTCATTTTGAAAGGGCTGTTAAGTTCCCCATTTAGGGCTCTGAGGTCAAAGGGTCATCTTAAAGAATGCATGGTAAGCCTCTGGAAATCAACACTGGTCTTTCAGTGGATGTTGTGATTAGAGAAGTGGGGTTTAATCAATGTTTATAGCTCTATTTTTGGAGCTTTCCCAAAGTCGTCCTTGGTACCTTGGAATCCAGAGTGTGTTCAAGCAGGATCAAATATCGCAAATAAATAAATAATCGGCATTCCTGTTTTTAGCCAAACAGGAGGAAAAAAATGAAACGAAGAGGGCTTACTTGGAGCTATCCAAGGTCCTGTTTCTTGTTGATTTCTGTCTTCACAGTGTTTGCTGTTGCTTTTATGATCCTTTGAGTATTAACGACACAAAGGACAAGGTCATCTGGCTCTTTTAGAAAGATATAAATCGTAATAGCCAAAATATCAGTTCTGGTAACTGGAAATAAGGACTTGAGAAAATACACCTCTTCTCAGGTTCAATTACAAACTTAACAGAATAAAATAACAAAATAACAGAGTTGAAAGGAAACTTGGAGGCTTTCAGCCCAACCCCCTTCTAGTCTAACTCCAAGCAGGAGACCCTATAGAATTCCAGAAAAGTGGCTGTCCGATCTCTTCTTAAAAGCTTCCAGTGATGGAGCATCACAACTTCTGGAGGCAAGCTGTTCCAGTGGTTAATTGTTCTCACTGTTAATTTCTCCTTTGTTCTAGTTGCCTCTCTCCTTGATTAGTTTGCACCCATGGTTTCTTGTCTTGCCCTCAGGTGTTTTTGGTAAACAAGTTGACCCTCTCTTCTTTGCAGCAGCCCCTCAAATATTGGAACACTGTTATCATGTCACCCCTGGTCCTTCTTAAAAGTAGACTGGACAAACTCAATTCCCGTAGCTGTTCTTCATATGTTTTAGCCTTCTGCCCCCTAATCGTCTTTATTACTCCTTTCTGCACTCTTTCCAAAGTTTGTGTTGTACTGCTGGACCCTAGCCTCCATCTTTTAGGGATCCAATCAGGCTTCCAGAGAACTTCAGTACCTACCTAGACTCATTTCCCCATATTTTTGGCAACAAAGAAAAAAAAGCTTAGATGTATTGTAAGTGCATAGTAATCTAGAAGTGTCTGCATTCCATGGCATTTGAATATGTGTTTTGATTGATTGATTGATTGGTGAATGGATGGTTGGATGGGCATGCCATCAAGTTGGTGCTGTTTCTAAAATAGGCAAACCTTATTCAGGAGGAGCATATGTTTTGGGATAGCTTTTTGAAAGAAGGTAAAACAAGAAGGTTAATATTTGGGAAATAAAAGCATTTTCTTTCCTGAGTCTCTGGACAAAAAAAAAATGTGTCTAATTGGGTTATATCAGGAGGACTTGAGTTGAGTTAGGGCACGTGAATTATTTTGGCAACTTGTACAGATCTCATAAACCATGGAAACAGCCACATCTAGAATCTTTACCCAAGATCTGGTACAGACCGAGAACTGGATATTTGGAGAAAATGTGCTTCCTACACAGTCAGTGAGGAAATTCTGGGCCCAATTGAGATAGATCTCATAACAAATATTATGTGACGAACTTGGGGAGAACTCTTCAATGCATAAAGAGTAGCTACATTTCTTCGTTTGATATCTGAATGAATCCTTTCAGGGTTGAAGCTCTTCTGATTTGGTAAACATCCAAGTGTGCAAAGGATGCCCAATGACATTTAGACTTCATCTGTCACTACTGGGTTAAGCTGGCTCTTCAATTTGCCCTGGTCACATCTGCAAATCTAATGGCTCAATGGATACATCAACACTTCAAATGGTATTTGGGCTGCAAAAGTTCAAATGAGCAGGAAAAAAAGAAAAAAATGGACTTTTGCAAGCCAGATGGGATGAAGACATGTTCCTTCTCCAGAATCAAGACCTCCCAGGTCATTGGAGAAACCCAAACCTGTCAAGGAGGAATTGGCAGTGAATGCCTCTTCAAAAACAGAAACTGGTGAAGTGGCTCTATCAGAATTCATGACTCCTGTTCAGGGATGGGATTCAGCCGGTTCGGGCCAGTTCGGGCAAACTGGATGTTAATTTTATATCCGGTTCGATGAACTGGTAGTTCCGACGACCAGCTGGCCCTTCCCCACCCTGCCCTGCCCCTCCCACAAGATCCCATGCTCCCCATTCTGGCTCCCAGGTAAGTGTACAGAAGCCTCCTAGGCCCAAAAATGGGGTCCGGCTCATTTTCGTGCCCAGGAGGCTGCAGGGAGGTCTCCTAGGCCCAAAACAGAGCACGGGGGGATGGCACAGGGGGATGGTGTGGGGTGTGTGTGATGTGGGGGGTGGATTAAGTGCAGTGGTGGGTTTCAAAAATTTTTTACTACCGGTTCTATGGGTGTGGCTTGGTCGGTGTGGCATGGGAAGGATATTGTAAAATCTCCATTCCCTCCCCAATCCAGGGGAAGGTTATTGCAACATCCTCATTTGCTCCCAATCAGCTGGGACTTGGGAGGCAGAGAATAGATTGGGGTGGTTCTCTGAACTACTCAAAATTTCCGCTACCGGTTCTCCAGAACTGGTCAGAACCTGCTGTTACCCACCTCTGGTTGAGTGCGAAGTGCGCGCTCACCAAACCAGTAGTTAAACCAGCTGCATCCCACCCCTGCCCCTATCTCCAGGTCTAGACCACACAGAAAACCATGACTGTAAGAATTAAGGCACAATGAAAGGTTCTTGGAAACACTTCATACATACATTTTCATGGTTTAACCCATATGGAACTTCAGAGGATAATTCTAGTGGAAAAGGTAGGATTGTAAGATAAGATGTCACCACTGCCTTTCTCCCAAAAGTGTTATCATTCTGTTGGCTTGAAATAATCCTCTGTGAGGACAGGAACTAGAAAAGCACTAAAAGTGTGAGATTTCCTCTGATCTGCCAAATGAGATGAACTGGAATGGGTGGGGGAAATGTCCTCACACTCCTTGGGAATTCGTATATTTTTTGGCACAGGGGTCCTACTGCTATCAGTTGAGTTGAAAGAGCCTTGAAAGAGCCTTGGTGGAGCAGTGGACTAAAGTGCTGTTAAAAAGTAGCACTTAGCTGCCAGCTGCCTGCAATTACTGCGAGTTCGAATCTCACCAGGCTCAAGGTTGACTCAGCCTTCCATCCTTCCGAGGTAGGTAAAATGAGGACCTGGATTGTGGGGGCAATAAGCTGACTTTATATAAAAAAGAACACCGCTTAGGGGGAGCCAAAAGCCCTACTAAGCAGGTATATACAAAAGTATGAAGGCTATTACTTAACGCATTGGAAGCTGCCCTGAGTCTCCGGAGAAGGGCGGCATATAAATCGAATCAATCAATCAATCAATCAATCAATCAGATGATTGGAAGAAAAACTGGTTAAGGAGAAATCATAATGTTATCTAGCCATGGTGAGCCATTAAAGCAGAAACTGTACCCTGAGAGATTGTCATATTAATTATCTAGTTGGAAAAGATAACACATTTCTGTGTTAGAGTGATAAATGAGCCGGCATAACTGAAAGCATATTGCTCCAGGCTTCTTTATTAGAAAATGTATTTTCTAATAAATACATTTTATTACTTTATTAGAAAATGTATTTTCTAATATAGAAAAATGTATTTTCTGTATTAGAAAATACATTTTTCCCAAAAGATTTCTACAATTTTGTATGGTTGCTGAGAGTTTTTTGTTCCGAAAATGCTAAATTTGGGGGAAATACTGTCCTGTGAATGGTTGTGCAAGGAGGATTGTTGAATTTGCATGATTGATTGATTGGGTGCCATCAAGTTGTCGTTGACTCTCAGCAACCATACAAAATTGTAGAAATCTTTTGGGAAAAATGTATTTTCTAATACAGAAAATACATTTTTCTGTATTAGAAAATATATTTTCTAATAAAGTAATAAAATGTATTTAAAATGTACCATAAAATTATATATCAATGGAAAGATAATTTAATCAAGAATGTAATGCAGTAACTTTTAGGAAAGATTTGCTATTAGGATAGCAGTTAGAGTATAAAGAAGAGAAGTGAAACACGTAGAAAAAATGAGATATACAAAAATGATTCCCATAGAAAAAATGAGATATACAAAAATGATCACCATGTCAGTTAATACCTCGTTGGGTAACCTTTAGCATGAATTATGGCCTTACAACGTCTTCCCACGGAGTGAACCAAGTCTTTTAGTTCTGCAACTGTTAAAATGTGAAACCAAGATTGAATGATAGCTTCTATTTACTGGGTTTTATTGCTGGGTCACTTCTGACTAGCAAGTTTCTATAGTTGGCTCCATAGATTTTCAATTGGGTTAAGGTCTGGGCTATTCTCAGGCCATTCCAGCAGTGGAATAGGATTATTTTGAAACTCCAAAAAAAAAGTGGGGTTATTAGCTGTCAAAAACACACTTTCCCCAAAAGGTTTCCACAATTTTGGCCACTACTGTAAATACTGTTCTGACACTCGTTTTCCAACATGCTCCATATTTAACCTTGACAGAATATTTCTGCTTCCCTTTAGAGAAGTTGAGCTGCATATATTGGATTGGTTTTTGCTGATACCTGGCTCAGCACTTTAGTGGTGTTTTTTCTCTCTCACACACAAAGAGCAGCGAGCCAGAGCTTTCTGCATTCTGCCAGGAATGAGGCTAATCCTCTGGAGAATTGCAACAGGGGTCTTTCGTCCTGTCTGTTTCCTTTATTAAGCAACCAAATTAAAAGGACTTATGCCAAGTACAAATATGTGCAAATGTTTACTTGGCTGCCAAGCCATCACTCAATTACTTAATTAACTTGCAAATTAGTAATCCAAAGCTTTTGCCCCAAGCTGGCCCAATTTTGATGAATCCCTTCCTCCAGGATTTATGAGATTACTCCCAGGTATGTATGTAAGTAGGTTGTTTTGTGTCTGTGTGTCTGCCTCTCTCTGTGTATTTGTGGGTTCATTCATTTGATTATAGAATCGTCTCAGGACCAGATGGGTGGCACACAAATATAATAAATAAATAAAGGAATACGAGGACCAGTCGGGACCGTGTCCCGACGCTCTCATGTTACAGCCCTCCTGCGCGACCTGCATTGGTTACCGGTTGCCCTCCGTGTGAGATTCAAGGTGCTGGTGATTACCTATAAAGCCCTACATGGCTTAGGACCAGGGTATTTAGTGGACCTTCTGTGGCCAGCAACAGCTCCCCATCACCCAGTGCGTTCCCACAGAGAGGGCCTACTCGGGGTGCCGTCGGCCAGACAGTGTCAGCTGGCGACTCCTAGGGAGCGGGCTTTCTCTGTGGGTGCACCTACCCTCTGGAATCAGCTCTCCCTGGAGCTCCGGATGGCTCCCGACCTTCGCTCTTTCTGTCGCGAACTAAAAACGTGGCTACTTCACAGGGCCGGCCTGGACTGATGAAGGCTTTAAGTGGATTTTAATTGATTTTAGGGATTTTATGTGTAACTTTTAACCTGGAGTTTTTGTTTTATTTTTCTGTTTTATTGTTGCGAGCCGCCCTGAGTCCTCTTGGAGAAAGGGGAGCATATAAGTCTAAACAAATAAATAAAATAAAATAAATAATAATTAAATCTGTCTCCTGGGATTTGGTCTTTATATTACAGTATTCCATTAAGCCAGAGGTATCAAACTTGATTTCATTGAGGGCCGCATCAGGGTTGTGTTTGACCTCAGGGGCCAGGCTGGGTGTGGCCAGGCTGGGCATGGCCAGCTTGACATCATTCGTGTCCGGGGCGCCTGTGGTGGCCCAAGTGCTCTGCCAGTCAAAAATAGGCTCCCAAGCTCTGTTTTCGGCTGGGACCCTCTGCCAGCAAAAACGGAGCTCGGGAAGGCTGCGCATGGCCCTCGCGAGCTCCATTTTTGGCTGGGATGGCCTCCTGTAACCAGGGGTGGGTTCTACTCACCTCCGCTACTGGCTCGCAATAGGAGCGTGCATGTAGAAGCTTCTGCACATGTGCAGATTGTTCATGATGACGTCCGGGTGGGAGGGCGGAGCCTCCTGCCACCGTTACTACCGGTTTGCAAGAACTGGACCGAACCGGGAGCAACCCACCACTGCCTGTAACTCTCTGCCAGCGAAAACTGAGCTCAGGAGGGTGCACATGGCCCTCTCGAGCTCCATTTTTGGGTGGGACAGCCTCCTGTAATCCTCTGACAGTGAAAACTGAGCTCGGGAAGGCTGTGCACGATCTGTGCGAGTTCTGTTTTTGGCTGGGAGGGCCTCCTGTAACCCTCTGCCAGGAAAATCTGAGCTCGGGAGGGTGCCCATGGCCCTTTTGAGCTCCATTTTTGGGTGGGACAGCCTCCTGTAACCGTCTACCAGTGAAAACAGAGCTCTGTTTTAGTTGGCAGGGGCACCACAGGCTGGTGTGGCTTGGCGGGCATGGCAAAATTCCCATTCCCTCCCCACTCCTGGGGGTAGGATATTGCAAATTCTCCATTCCCACCTCACTCTGGGGCCAGCCAGAGGTGGCATTTGCCGGTTCCCCGAACTACTCAAAATTTCCGCTACCAGTTCTCCGAACTGCTCAAAATTTCCACTACCGGTTCTCCAGAACCTGTCAGAACCTGCTGGATTTCACCCCTGGAATGAAGGAAAGCTGCCTAACTCCATACTAAGATATTAAATTATCATCCGGATACAATTTCACAAAGCTTGACTCCATACTGAAATTCCGCAGAGAATCTCAGTTTCATTTCTGTTGGAAATAAGGGCTATTCCACAAACTATAAAATGACTTGTGTAAGGAATTCCACAAAGCTCAAATTTGTCATCCCAACACACACACCCCACTTGTCAATGAAACTATAGGAATATTTCACTATTCTTTTTTATGTTGTGGGCTACTAAAGTTCCTAAGTAGGCTGACTTGCTTAGATTTTAAAAGAACAGTATATACAAAGAAAATGAAATACCTTTTGGTAGACTTAAAGCTCACACAAAATGTGACGTGCTTGTGATTCAATTAGGAAAACACTGGGGGAAGGATATTGCAAAATCTCCATTCCCACCCAACTCTGGAGCCAGCCAGAGGTGGCATTTGCCAGTTCTCCAAACTACTCAAAATTTCCGCTACCCGTTCTCCAGAACCTATCAGAACCTGCTGGATTTCACCCCTCATTTAACTTCTCTGTAATTCTTCCCACTAATTACCTGAACAATAATTTGATGGATTTCTAATTGCTTTTCTGACCGTGCTACCAACTAGACAGAAAATATTTTTTTATATAATTACTGTTACACTTTTATGAGTACAACTTATTGTTATGTGTCTTGCTCCCTTCCCCGATTTCTTAAAGGCTTTGAGATAGCATTCCTAGTTTCTTTGTTTCCTTAAAAAAAAAACAACTATTTTCCCTTTTCATAGAAATGTAATATTCCCAAAGTGAGGATCAAATTAGGATTAAGGCCATTCAGCCATCTGACAAAGGCAAGAATAACAAGCAATAGAGGCTTCATGGATTGTCTGGCCAAATCATTAAATTTTCTGTTGGCACCGATAGTCAGCCAGGCTGTGTGCCAACCATAACTCAAACAGAAAGGAATTCCAGAGTCGGGCGCTTATCTTAACAATGTCCTTGTTTGGTGGCTGTATGGTGATTTCCTGCCTGTGTGGCATCACCAAGGGGCCATTCCCACCGGATCATAGTGGCCAGACCGGCATCTAAGGAATACACAATCCCGCTGGGGGCCCTCTAAGTTGTGAAGGAGCGCTGAAGGAATCTCAACAGCAACAATTTCATTTTCACATGCCCACTTTCACAATCAATTGGCTTTTTCAGCCGTTTAGGGGCTTCGTTGCATGCCAGTGATAGATTCCATGGCAAGTGTTATGCTGTGCATTATGTTAATCAAATCTTCCATTTACGAGTGCATGGATCAGTGTGAGTTGTCTGAAGGACGCCAATTTAGAAAGCATGCCAGGACCTGCCATAAAAAATGGCTGTCTAAACTTTTCTGCAGCTACTATGAATACATCCCAAGCAGTCCTCGACTTATGACCAGAACTCAGCCTAGCATTATGGTCTTAAGGCATTGCAGTCATTAAGCAAGGCACCCATGTGACTGCCTCACTCAACGACCGCAATTTCAGCTCTCCCCAGAATCTTGAGAAAAGTACGCAGCCCCGCACTCTATGTCAAGTCCAGATCCACAGTGCAGTACAATCTCAGTTTATACAAGGCCTGCATGGGGGTCTCCCAGGACCTCACCCCAACTTCTGAGGCATCCCTTGCACAGCTTCCCATCCCGCTTTGGGACTGCTTCCTGCCCCACTGCGCTCCACAACCATGGGCCTTCTCCCTATCCCATCATGACTAGCTCCACTTACCTCTTCCAAAAATTGCCTTTCTGAAAGAGTGTTCAACCAATGTGATCATATGGTCTTGTACCTTGCACCATTCTGGAAGCAGGCACCGTTCTCATGATATGTCAGAAAGGCAGGGGTGAAATCCAGCAGGTTCTGACAGGTTCTGGAGAACTGGTAGCGGAAATTTTGAGTAGTTTGGAGAACCGGCAAATACCATCTCTGGCTGGCCCCAGAGTGGGGTGAGAATGGAGATTTTGCAATATCCTTCCCCCAGGAGTGGGGAGGGAATGGGGATTTTACAGCATCCTTCCCCTGCCATGCCCCAAGCCACGCCACCAAGCCACGCCACGCCACGCCCACAGAACAAGTAGTAAAAAAATTTGGATTTCACCACTACGCAATGGTGTGCAGAATTTGAAGCAAAGACTATAAAAACTGTATAAACTCAAATTATCAGCCAATCATGGCTACTCGAGAACGAAGGTAATATAATTCAAAGGGTCCAAAACTTTGCTGGGACAATTCTGATTAGAAAAATTTCAGAAAAATCTCTCTTGCCAGATGTGTTCGTTCGCTCAGGTTGAAAAAGCAAGAGATGTGCAGCTGTGTATATAATGCATAACAAAGCAGAAATATGTTAGACTCTGATTTCAGTGTAGGATGTTACACAATTAAATCTGTTTTTTTTTTTTGTGAAAAAGATGCTGAATTAAAGGGAGTGAAAACCGATCCTATAATTCAGTGTTTTGGATTATAACGGGAAGGTTATCTGACTAGATCAGTGTTTCAGAGCCTTGGCAACATCAGGATATCTGGACTTCAACTCCCAGCATGGCTGACTGGGAAATTTGGGGAGCTGAAGTCCTGATTTCTTGAAATTGCCAAGATTGAGACACACATTACCGTAGATGATTTGTGTGTGAAAGAAATGACTCCTCTATTGCTTGATCGGGGTCTAATTTTGCATTTTTCTTTCAGCCTTGCTTGTTGTCTTATCCAGCATTTATTTATTTGGAACTCAAGGTGGTGAACATATCCAACACACCTTCCTGCTCCTATTGTCCCTACAATAACAACCCTGTCAGGTGGGTTGGACTAAGAAGAGTGAGTGGGTCAAGGTCGCCCACCTAGTTTTCATGCCTAAAGTGGGATTAGAACACACAATCTGTTAGTGATTGGTCCAAAGTCATTCAGCTGGTTTTTATGCCTAAGGTGGGACTAAAACACTCTGTCTGTTAGTGATTGGGCTGAAGTCATTCGACTGGCTTTCATACCTAAGGCGGGACTAAAACACTCTGTCTGTTAGTGATTGGCCCGAAGTCATTCAGCTGGCTTTTATGCCTAAAGCGGGATTAAAACACTCTGTCTGTTAGTGATTGGCCCAAAGTCATTCGACTGGCTTTCATACCTAAGGTGGGACTAAAACACTCTGTCTGTTAGTGATTGGCCCGAAGTCATTCAGCTGGCTTTCATGCCTAAGGCGGGACTAAAACACCCCGTCTGCTGGTGATTGGCCCAAAATCATTCAATCTACTGCCCTGCCTAAGGCAGGACTAGAACTCATGGCCTCCCGCTGTCTAGTCTGGTGCTTTAACCATTAGACCAAACTGCCTCTCAATGGTGTGGAATGCTCTGCTGGCAAGGGCCAATGTATTTCTGAAAATTTAGACACAGGGCCCTCCTGCACAGTTACAGAATGCTGGACGACGATTTCCAGTCAACGGCATGAGTGGAACTCGGCTTGTTCTTCCCAAAATCTGTTTTCCTCTCCCGTCCAGAAGCTGCCTGAGTCGAACAACACAAAAGGCTTTACTGGGGGGGCTGAAAAGAGTGCGATGCTTTTTCAGTTCTTACCCCTTTTGGGACAATTTGATAATCACTCTTTTTATTTTCTCCCCTCGTCCGGGGACCCACACATTTTGCCAGCATTTAACAGCCTTGTTAATTCCTGCACCATGCTGTTCCTATCATGCTTCAGTAATTCTGTTGTGATTCGGTCTAAACCCAGGGATTTGTTATTCTTTAAAGTTCTCAGTGCTTGCTCAGTTTCCCTGACTGTGATTATACCCAGGCCTGCATTCAAGATTGTCAGAGCGACTGAAAGCACCAAAATTATATGTTAAGAGTTGAACTTGGGTTGATTTGGCTATCCAGCCAGCATGCTTTTTGTTCTCCCTTATTTGAGCAAAATCTTCCCGTTCTTGTCTTTGATAAGAGCATTGGCGTTACTTTTTTTTAGTCAAGTTAATTCTCGAAAGTATGACAAGGAACTTCAGTATTGTTTGCCACTACTCGTGCTTCGGCTTCTTTAATCTTTCAGCCATTTTTTTTTTCTTGGTGAGCCTGGCAACATCTCTTGAATTTATGGTTCAGTATTTCCTGCCTCAACATAGCTTCTGTGTGGACGTTTGGTGACTTGGCTTTTCCTCTTGGGTGTGTCACAGAGTTCCATGCATCCATTATTTTCCAGGGTTTGGTCTTGAATTCAGAATTATTCTTGTATTTCTCTTCATCCTCTCCTTTCCTCCGCACTTTGGGTTACTGTGGGAATTACGTCCACTGATCTTCAAGTTATCTCTGCACTGCCAACCTTAAGTCAAGATTTGACTTAAACCAGAGGTGGGCTTCAAAAATTTTAACAAGGGGTTCTCTGCCTGGTTGCTGGGTGGGCGTGGCCATGGTGGGCGTGGCCTAGTCAGCTTCCTGCACCACGGCGGGGGAGGGGGGGCGTTTTTGCCCTCCCGGGGCTCTGGAGACTTTTCTTGAGCCTCCGGGAGAGCGAAAATGGCCTCCCTAGCCTCTGGAGGCCAGAAATGGGCCTGTTTCTGGCCTTCCTGAACTTCTACTAGGCCCGTTTTTCTCCCTCCCCGAGCCTTCACATGCACACTGCACTTATCTGCATCCAAAATGGGCCACATGGGGACTCCTGGGATGGGTCAGCCAGGAGTGGGGTTTGGGGGTTCTCCGAACTGCACAGAATCTTAGCTAGAGGTTCTCCTGAACCGCCTTGAACCCCCAGCAGCTCACCATTGACTTAAACCCTAAATCATGGTTGTATTCTCCAGCAATAGTGTGACTTCTTAGCTTCTCAGTAGCGTATGGGTGGATCAGGTAATGTTATTTTCTCCTCTTCAATTGGAGTTTAAAGTAATGCCACCTTGAGGTGAGGTTCTATTACATCTAGAAGTGCTGGTCAGCATCGTTGGCTAATGCAGCAATTATCTTACAGATAGTCCTCGACTTACAACCATAATTGAGCCCAAAATTTCTGTTGCTAAATGAGACACTTGTTAAGTGAGTTTTGCCCTATTTTACAACCTGTCTTGCCACGTTGTTGTGACGTAGGCTCACTTAGTCATTACAAGACACAATTAGTCCCAAAGAAAGCTATTTTATTATAACAGCTGAGAATTACTTCATTCCCAGCTTAGTCCAAATTAATTGCAAAACAAGTCCTTCAGAAAAAGTCCTTCAGGTTTATCATAAACCTTTATTTTCTTTGGCACCCTGCCAAAGGCATTTCTTGGCAAAGCCCCACAAAGTTCAGAAACAAGAATTGCCGACTGGAAACAGATTTAGCAACATTGCTTTCCTACAAAGAGCCCAGGAGCCTTTGCTGGTCTTTTAAGCCTTATGGGAGGGGCCAATCATCTCCTGGCCTTACTCCCGAGTTGTCCCTTTTGCTTTAGCTGCTCTTGCCTTCTGACAGCTCTTCGCATGGCAGAGGAACAGACTCCTCCTATTCCTCTGCCTCTCTCCTGTCCGACTCTGGAGGCTCTGGAGTCCTCACATCACTCCCAGATGATCCTGGCCCCATTTTTGCCTCCAATGCAGAGCCCTTGTCCAGGCCCTCCCCGGACTCCAGGACTGGCCCATTGTCCTCCCCAGCCTCCTCACTGTCTGAATCCATTGCCAGCTCTGTAGGCTGCTGGTGGACCACAACACACATTGTTGAATCAATCTGCCTTCCCCGTTGACTTTGCTTGTCAAAAGGTTGTAAAGAATGATCACATGACTCTACCAGTAGGATAATGCAACTGTCATAACTCACAGTCAGTTGGCAAGCATCTGAATTTTGATCATGTGACCATGGGAATGCTGCAATGGTTATAAGCATGGAAAAAATAACACTTCGCAACAGCACTTAGATTTATATACTGCTTCACAGTATTTTACAGCCCTCTCAATTTACAGAGTCAGCATATTGCCCCCAACAATCTCGGTCCTCATTTTATCCACCTCAGAAGGATGGAAAGCTGAGTCAACCATGGTTATTTTTTTCAGTGCCACTGTAACTTCAAACGGTCACTAAATGAGTGGTTGTAAGTCGAGGACTACCTGTATTTCAGGATTGGTGGTTCCTTCAGGTGACTTCATATTTTTTTGCGGCTATTTCTATGAACAAAACAAAAAATAAATAAATAAAAACAAAACAAGTGTTTCCAATGCAAAGGTTATTTTTTGCTGGAGGATAGAAGTAGGTATTATTTTTGCTTGTTTGTCTTGCTAGTCTGTAGGGACCAACCCTACGTTCTCACCCTTCTCTGGAGTTGCCTATTTGTTCATTGAGTAATAAAATACCATGGTTGGCAACATCATTGACAATGTCTTAAAATTGTTCATAGAAAATCTCTTTTTCAGCTTCATCCTTGAAGCTCGGTTGGTGGATAACACTTGTCTTCACACACCATGCTCAGTAGGTTGCTGTAAATATTTACTCATTCCATTCAGTGCCTTTCTCGTTACATTGTTCAACAACCATCCTATGCTAGGCACACGTTGTTCATCATTTCAGAAACAGCCTTGCCATCACTCAGTGATCTGTCAATTCCTATCCACCTCATAGCCAGGATTTAAGTTTGATCGAGGTCAAATCCACAAAATAGCTGTTTTAGCCTTACACACAGGGGTGGGCTGCTGGGGGTTCGCAGTGGTTTGGGAGAACCTCTAGCTAAGATTCTGTGCAGTTCGGAGAACCCCCAAATCCTACTCCTGGCTGGCTCTGCCAACCTCACCCCGTTCCTCCCAGGAGTCCCCATGCGGCCCATTTTGGATGCAGGTAAGTGCAAGGCATGCATGGAGGATCAGGGTGGGCAAAAACAGGCCTATCGGAAGTTCAGGAAGGCCAGAGGGCCTCCAGAGCCTGGGGAGGCCATTTTTGATCTCCTGGAAGCTCGAGTAAAGCCTCTGGAGCCCGGGGAGGGCAAAAATGCCCCCCGTGCTGTGGTGCAGGAGGCTGACTAGGCCACGCCCACCATGGCCACACCCACCCAGTAGCCAGGCAGAGAACCCCTGCCCAGCTACTGAACCCCGGTAGCTCAGCAGACTAAAAACATTGTGATTAACACCAGCTGTCTGCAAATACCATAAGTTCGAATCTCACCAGGCTCAAGGTTGACTCAGCCTTCCATCCTTTCTAAAGTAGGTAAATGGAGGACCCAGTTTGTGGGGGCAATAAGCTAACTTTGTATAAATATACAAAAGTATGAAGGCGATTGCTTAACGCATTGTAAGCCGCTCTGAGTCTCCGGAGAAGGGCAGCATATAAATCAATTTTTTAAAAAAAAACATTTTTTTGAAGGCCAGCCCTGCTTACACTTGGTTATCTCATCCGCACTTTCTCTGTTCCAATGCTGGTGATTGGCTTGGCATATAATCGTGAACCTCCCTGTGTCTTTGGTTCAGCATCATCATAAGGCTTGAACCTTTGTGGTGAGATTCTATATTTTTTTTTTTTAAAAAAAAGAGAACATACAGAATGTAGCTCAGCATTGAACCGTGAAGACTTTGGTGCTCTCTGAGCTGAGATGTCAGTTTGCAGATGTTTTGTTACCCAGCCAGGTAACAAATTGGAGCACTGAAGATGTTACCAAGTTGGGCAATGAAACGCCTGCCAGCAAGCAGCTATATTCAGAGAGCACCTGCCTTCAGAAGTTGTGGGTAATTCCACAATTCACTGGAGGCTTTTAAGAAAAGACTGGGCAACCATTTGTCGGAAATAGTATAAGGTCCCCTATTTGAGCAAGGGCTTGGGGTAGAAGATCTCCAAGGTCCCCTCCAACTCTGTTATTCTGTTATTTTGTTATTATTATGTAGGCAAGCAAATATCCAAACTTGGACAGCACCGATCACTTCATAGTCCTGAATATTTATTTATTTATTTATTTATATTTCTATACCGCCTTTCTCCCGCAGGACTCAAGGTGCTGTACAGTCAAGAAAAAATAAAAGATACATAAACATCATAAAATTGATAATTAAAATTTGACTTTCTTTTAGGAGTTTCTTGGTCTTTCTAGGCCAAGTTGGAAGCTCAGCATCCAACATTCCTCCTTTCTCATCTGTGAATACAACGAACAAGGGTGGAATTACATAAAGACATGTTTTCCCTGAATTTTCACCGATGATGCAAACCCCTATTTTCTCCAACGCAAAAATGTTTAAAGCCGTCTAGGCAAAACTGCGTTCCGAAACGAATAGGTTTGGAGCACCGGCAAAGCCGATGCAGAGGTGGAAAGACAGATGTCGCTGCTGGGCAGTCAAAATTAATCTCCTCCGATATCCTGGGCCCGGAGGTCTCGTTTCACGTTATGCAAATCGGCCCCCACCAACTCGGCTCAATCAACTTTGCATCACCCAGTCTTGAAATCATTTTGACTTATAGGGGCATTTCTCAATTATTGGCTTAGAGAATAGCACAAAGACAGCATTATGTGTCTAGTCAAAACAGGCTGAAAGAGATTTTGGAATTCATCCAACGGGGGGTGGGGGTGTTGGGTGTTTGAGCTTTTATTTACCGTGCGTCCAAAGCTTTAGTTTTTCCTCTTTTATACTAAGCGGCGAATATTGTCCCTCAAACACATGCTGCATTTGTCATTAGGTATGACTTAATTTGTTTGGTTTTTTTTCTCCTCATTAACATAACATATGAATATTCAGTTTCGCATCATTTTATTATTCAAAGGGGAGCATTTCTTTCCTTAACGATGTGCTTCCCTGGGTATATATCTGTTTTGTAAGGAGGATTCTTGGTTTGGGGCCCTACTGTTGCGAGTTCAATTCCTTCTCGGTTTCTGTCCTGACTCCAAGAACATCTTTATAAAGTACCGGGCAGCTTTATTTTTTTTTTTTAATTTGGATGCATTTTTAGGCATCCTGCAAGGAAATTCGTAGCTCCTCTGGGGATTTGTCACTTGCGTGTGTGTGAGAATGGAACTTTGGGATGGTCTTTTACAATATGGATGTGCGATGGTGGACAGAAACCACTGCAGGGGGAAAAAAAATGGTTTTGCATTTTGTGCAAGTGGCAGATATGGAAATAGTCCATAGTTCACCCAGGCTGGCTTTCTGATCAGAATATCATCTGGCTAAAATAAAATAAAATTAAAAAAAAAAAACCTCAAAGGGCAGATTTGATGATCCACTAGATCATTTTCTGCTGTCAGTTTTCTATCTTCGTAATATGGAATATTTTCCCAGTTGCAATATATGGATGTGAAAGTTGGACCAGTGGTGGGTTGCCCCCAGTTCGGACTGGTTCACAAGAACCGGTAGTAAAACCGGTGGGCTCCACCCACTGACCAGGACATCAGAAGTGATTCGCGCATGCGCAGAAGCTTGTGTGTGAGCATGATGCGAACCAGTAGTAAAAGTAAGTAGAACCCACCCCTGAGTTGGACCATAAGGAAGGCTACGCGCTTTTGAACTCTGGTGCTGGAGAAGACTCCTGCAAGTTCCTCGGACTGCAAGGCGATCCAACCGGTCAGTCCTAGAGGAGATCAATCCTGACTGCTCTTTAGAAGGCCAGACCCTGAAGAGGAAACTCAAATACTTTGGCCACCTAATGAGAAGGAAGAACTCACTGGAGAAGAGCCTGATGCTGGGAAAGATTGAGGGCAAAAGGAGAAGGGGACGGCAGAGAATGAGGTGGCCGGATGGAGTCACTGAAGAAGTCGGCATGAGTGTAAATGGACTCCGGAGGATGGTAGAGGACAGGAAGGCCTGGAGGAACGTTGTCCATGGGGTCGCAATGGGTTGGACACGACTTCGCAACTAACAACAACAACAACACACAGACACATCTATATCTATATCTATATCTATATCTATATCTATATCTATATCTATATCTATATCTATATCTATATCTATATCCATATCCATATCCATATCCATATCCATATCTATATCTATATCTATATCTATATTAACTATCTATTAACTATCTATCTATTAACTATCTATTAACTATCTATCTATTAACTATCTATCTATCTAATTATCTATCTATCTATCTATCTATCTATCTATCTATCTATCTATCTATCATATTCTGTTCACATACGGGTATATCAATGTTCTGACTGATGAACCCAACCAAAATAAACACCTTCGAGATTTTTGAAAGGTTGAGTACAAATTTATTGAGTTTAATCACTCAAGAAGGCAAAACCAGCTCTGATTATTTCTCATACTAGTCCATATAGTTACAATATGGAATTCCCCCTCCCCCTATTAGTGTAGGTCACATTATTCAATTGAGTGCTATCATTTTGTTATGAGGAAAGTCTCTAGGTTTGGCAGACACCTGCTGATGTGTCCTTGGCTCTCACAGCTTTTCTACTTGAAGTCTGGAGCTTGAAGGAAGGACTCCCTGGAGAAGAGCCTAATGCTGGGAAAGATGGAGGGCAAAAGAAGAACGGGACAGCAGAGAACGAAGTGGCTGGATGGAGTCACTGAAGAAGTCGGCATGAGCTTAAATGGACTCCGGAGGATGGTAGAGGACAGGAAGGCCTGGAGGAACGTTGTCCATGGGGTCGCAATGGGTTGGACACGGCTTCGCAACTAAAAACATTAACAATATGGAACAGCCGTGCCGTAGCAATCTTTGTGAAATCTCCCACTACACATAAATTGTGTTGCTTTGCCCATATTTATTTGCCTGCCTTCCCTCTCTCCCTCCCAATTTCTATACCCCAAAGATAAGACTTTGAATAAAAGTATATACAGGCATATACAACCATTTGTTTCATGATAGTTCAAAGTTACAATGCCACTGGAAAAAAAAAATGACTCAGGACTGTTTTCCACACTTACGACGGTTGTAGCATCACTGTTGGTCACATGATCAAAATTAGGCCTCTTGGTTGCCGTCTTGTATTTATGACCACTGCAGTGACCTGGAGATTGGAAGTCCACTTTTTACAAGCCTCCGACAAGCAAAATCAATGTGGAAGGCCAGATTCACTTAAGAACCGTGTTACAAACGTAACCAGTGCAACGATTCGATTAACAACTGTATCCAGAAAGGTCATAAAACGGGGCCAAACTCACCCAAAGCAACTCTCTTAGCCACTGAAATGTTGGTCTCAATTGTGGCCAGAAGTGGCCTGTATATAAGACAAACATAGAAACTATAAAAATATAAAATCAGTCTCATCGTTCAATACAGGGCAATAACCTCTCTCCGCACCCTATGAATAAGATTAACAGATTAACCGAGATGGAAGGGACCTTGTAGGTCATCTAGTCCAAACCCTCACCCAAGCGGGAGATCCTACACCATTTCTGACAGATGGCAGTCCAGTCTCTTCTAGAAAGTTTCCAGCAATGAAGTGCCCACAACTTCTGAAGGCAAAAGCTGTTCCATTGGTTGATTGTTCTCACTGTCAGAAAATTTCCAGGTTGAATCTCTCCTTCAGTTTCTATCCATTATTCCTTGTCTGGCCTTCAAGTGCTTTGGAAAATAGCTTGACTCCTTCCTCTCTGGGGCAGCCCCTCAAATATTGGAAGACGGCTATCATGTCTCCCCTGGTCCTTCTCTTCACTAGACTAGCCATGCCCAGTTCCTGCAACCGTTCTTCATATGTTTTGGCCTCAAGTTGAAAGGCCCAGCAAAAGAAAAGGAAGGAAGGAAGGAAGGAAGGAAGGAAGGAAGGAAGGAAGGAAGGAAGGAAGGAAGGAAAAGAAAGAAAGAAGGAAGGAAGAAGGGAAGGAAGGGAGGGAGGGAGGAAGGAAGGAAGGAAGGAAGGAAGGAAGGAAGGAAGAAAGAAAGAAAGAGCGATGGAAAGAAGAAAGGAAGGAAGGAAGGAAGGAAGGAAGGAAGGAAGGAAGGAAGGAAAGGATTGGTTCCCTCCCCCCACTTGGAACATGAAAGAGGGGGAGGAGAACAGCCTGTTAAGGAAAAAGTTGTTTTGGTAAGGTTGAGACAACCACATAAAAGAGAAAAATCTATATAGTCCCCAGTTTATAAGAATTTCCAATCATCCACATTGAAAATATAGAATAGAAAGACTCTGGATCCAACAAATATAGAGACTGAAGCACCCTGGTGGGATTAATGTCAATTTGCCTATATATCCTTAATCTTTCTCTCTGACAGGAAAGTTGTAAGGCAGATCACAGGATCTGGCTCCCATTTTGCTGATGTGCAGAGAGAAAAAAGCAGGATGAGGATTAAGCTCATCCTGCAGCAGGAAATGGACTTTGTGGTTTCCCAATGTCCCAAAAACAGGAACACATCGGGGGGGGGGGGGGGGGGGGGGAGCTTCGGAGAAAGATTTAAAGCAGCATTTCTGGCAGTTTTGTGCTGGCTGGGGAACTCTGGGAGTTGAAGTCCACCCTTCTTAAAGTTGCTGAGGTAAAAAAAAAAACCCACTGGATTAGAGCTTCCCAAAGGTGCTTTTTCAAGAGGCAAAGTGGACTTTCTGGTTTGTCTCTGAAGACATTTCACTTCTCATCCAAGAAGCTTCTTCAGCTCTTCCATGAGAAGCGGAACGTCTTCAAAAGAAAAAAAAAAACCCAGAAAACCCAGTTGCCTCTTGAAAAAGCACCTTTGGGACAACCATGACCTGGATGACTGAGAATCTCCGTAGATGATTACCAACCTTCTTTTCAAAGCCCAACTTCGCTGACATCATTCAAACCTGAGGGATTGGATTCAGCAGCCTCTCCCCACAATCAGAAGCCATTCCCCGCCCTGCTTATCACCCTTGCTGTAAAATGGCAAAGCTTCAATCATTTCTGATTGAAGGGTGGTATTAACGTTGCTTTTCTTCCTATCTGGTAATAAGCTTCTGTTTCCAGTATGTGCCCATTGAGCAGAACACTTTAAAAAAACATTTGTCTGATGAGTCATAAACTGGTTCTGGTGCCAAGGGGCCTCTGAGGTGATACAGAAGCTATTAAGTCTGATACCGTGGCTGCCACACAGAATGGAATGGAATGGAATGGAATGGAATGGAATAGAATAGAATGGAATGGAATGGAATGGAATGGAATGGAATAGAATAGAATAGAATAGAATAGAATAGAATAGAATAGAATAGAATAGAATAGAATAGAATAGAATAGAAAAAATGGAATGGAATGGAATAGAATAAAAAATATGGAATGGAATGGAATGGAATGGAATGGAATGGAATGGAATGGAATAGAATAGAATAGAATAGAATAGAATAGAATAGAATAGAATAGAATAGAATAGAATAGAATAGAATAGAATGGAATAGAAAAAATGGAATGGAATGGAATGGAATAAAAATATGGAATAGAATAGAATAAAAATATGGAATGGAATGGAATGGAATGGAATGGAATGGAATGGAATGGAATAGAATAGAATAGAATAGAATAGAATAGAATAGAATAGAATAGAATAGAATAGAATAGAAAATATGGAATAGAATAGAATAGAATAGAATAGAATAGAATAGAATAGAATAGAATAGAATAGAATAGAATAGAATAGAATAGAATAGAATAGAATAGAATAGAATAGAATAGAATAGAATAGAAAAAATGGAATGGAATAGAAAAAATGGAATGGAATGGAATAAAAAATATGGAATGGAATGGAATGGAATGGAATGGAATAGAATAGAATAGAATAGAATAGAATAGAATAGAATAGAATAGAATAGAATAGAATAGAATAGAATAGAATAGAATAGAATAGAAAATATGGAATGGGATAGGCTGTCCAGTCTTTTCTTAAAAACCTTCAGTGATGAAGCACCTACAACTTCTGGAGGCAAGTGTTATCACTGATTGATTGTTCTCACTCTTAGGAAGTTTCTCCTTAATTCCAGGTTGCTTCTCTCCTTGATCAGTCCTTCTCTTCCCTTCTCTTCCCTCTGTAAAGGTAAAGGTAAAGGTTCCCCTCACACATACATGCTAGTCGTTCCCGATTCTAGAAGGTGGTGCTCATCTCCGTTTCTAAGTCGAAGAGCCAGCGCTGTCTGAAGACGTCTCCGTGGTCATTTGGCTTAGCCACTGAGCCACTGCATCCCTCTTCCCTCTGTATTTATGGCTATAGAGATCATTTGCCATCCAAGAATGCCTACTGCTGTTGCTTCAGTGATCAAGGATGACGAAGTAACTGCACCCACAGTGACTTTTTTTCGTCTTTCCTAGACATGGATGAAGTGTTAGCAGTGGATCGGTTGTGATCCTGAGAAATAATCGGGGAGATTTCCCCAAAGGCTCCCTCTATTGCCTTGCTTGTTTGATAGACACATGTCTAAATGTAGTCACTCAGCTCTAAAACACAAGCGAAAGGAGAGCCTTGATGCTAGCAGTTATACAATTTAGCAAATTGATAAACATTGGTCTAGTCCAGGCCTGTCAAACTGGCGGCCTGCAGGCCAGATGCGTCACTTGCAGGCCACGCCCACCTTGGCTCCGCAAAGGCAGAAAACCGTTGTGCTACATCACAATACATCACGTGACGCGATCGAGTTTGACACCCGAGTGGTCTAGTGGTTAAGGCACTACGGCTGAAACCGAGGAGACTGTGAGTTCTAATCACAGGTGTGAAAGCCAGTTGGGTGACTTTGGCCTGTGAGTTCTAGTCCCTAAGTCATGAAAGTCAGCTGAGAGATTTTGAGCCAATCACCAGG
This sequence comes from Masticophis lateralis, assembly GCA_030761175.1. Classification (NCBI taxonomy): domain Eukaryota; kingdom Metazoa; phylum Chordata; class Lepidosauria; order Squamata; family Colubridae; genus Masticophis; species Masticophis lateralis. Next base: position 83,539,426 of record JAUDYJ010000006.1, on the reverse strand, counting down.
AGACTGTGAGTTCTAGTCCCACCTTAGGCGTGAAAGTCCACTGGGTGAATTTGGGCCAATCACCAGGAGACTGTGAGTTCTAGTCCCGCCTTAGGCGTGAAAGTCCACTGGGTGAATTTGGGCCAATCACCAGGAGACTATGAGTTCTAGTCCCACCTTAGGCGTGAAAGTCCACTGGGTGAATTTGGGCCGATCACCAGGAGACTGTGAGTTCTAGTCCCACCTTAGGCGTGAAAGTCCACTGGGTGAATTTGGGCCGATCACCAGGAGACTGTGAGTTCTAGTCCCACCTTAGGCGTGAAAGTCCACTGGGTGAATTTAGGCCGATCACCAGGAGACTGTGAGTTCTAGTCCCACCTTAGGCGTGAAAGTCCACTGGGTGAATTTGGGCCGATCACCAGGAGACTGTGAGTTCTAATCCCACCTTAGGTGTGAAAGTCCACTGGGTGAATTTGGGCCAGTCATCAGGAGACTGTGAGTTCTAGTCCCACTTTAGGCATGAAAGTCAGATGGGTGATTTTGGGCCTCTCTTTCTCTCTTAGCCTAATTCACCTCAGAGAGTTATTGTTGTGATGAAAATAGGAGGAGGAAAAAGTATTGGGTATGTTTGCCACCTTAAGTTATTTGTAAGAAATAATAAATGCAGGATATACAGTAAATAAATACATACCGGTAAATGCATAAATAAATAAATGTATAAATACATAAGTAAATAAGTAAATAAGTAAGTAAGTAAGTAAGTAAGTAAGTAAGTAAGTAAGTAAGTAAGTAAATAAATAAATAAATAAATGCTGTTTATTCCTGTCTCACATCCACTCAAAAGCAAAATGGGCAGGATATTACTTTGGGGGAAAACGAGCCAACTGTAGGAAAACAATTAGCTCGAGGGCTACGAACAGGGCAACGAAGCAAGGCCAAATATAAAAAGCAACTGATTAATTTTAAATGATACAAATCCTCATCCAGAAGCTGGATTTAGAAGCATGAAAGCGAAGCCAGAACTCTCTTGAGTGCTTCGAGAATGGCAGCTTGACAAGGACTGTCAGCAGATCAAATTAAGGTCACCCAAGGTAAAGTTCTTAAGGTTTATGGAAAGAAAAGGGGGAAAAAAACCAACAACCCGTTAGCAGCATCCTGTGTATTTTAATGAGGGAGATTAAGAATTTTGCTCTCGCTCCAGCTATGCTATTGAATGATGTTGCCGTGTCAAAACTAGATGGGTTCGGGCGAGTAAAAGAGAGCCCAAAGTAAATATTGAAATCTCGAGCACTTGTAAAGGTGCCATTTCCTGTCTTTTTCAGTTCACCTCACGGGTTCGGTATAAATTCTAATTGAGTAAGAAGTTTTTGAGGCACCTGGTAAAATAGAGGACTCTGCCTGGAATTTGAAAGAATTCCAGGCAGAATGGAGGGAGGTCTGGGGTGGGGGTGGGGGGGAAAGAAATTGGGTCATAGGGTTATTTTGATTTGATTGATTGATTGGTATCCCACCGTTATTAGTTCACAAATATCTCAAGATGGCAATCCTATCCAAACTCATATTCTTCCTCCCCTTTTCTTCACAATGATAACCCTGTGTGGTAAGAGAGAGAGACTGGCTCCGAGTCAGACAACTGGCTTTTAGGACTAAGCCGAGACTAGAACTCACGGTCTCCTGCTTTCTAGTCTGGTACCTTAACCACTAGCCCAAAATGGCTCTATCCTAAAGAGATGGTGCTAAAGCAGGGGTGCTATTTAGCAGCTTCTGACAGGTTCTGGAGAACCGGTAGCGGAAAGTTTGAGTACTTCGGAGAACTGGCAAATAATACTTCTGGCTGGCCCCAGAGTAGGGTGGGAATGGAGATTTTGCAGTATCCTTCCCCTGGACTGGGGTGGGAATGGGGATTTTGCAGTATCCTTCTCCCAGGGGTGGGTAGGAATGGGGATTTTGCAGTATCCTTCCACCAGGAGTGTGGAAGGAATGGAGATTTTGCAAAATCCTTCCCTCAGGAGTGGGGAGGGAATGGAGATTTTGCAATATCCTTTCCCCTGGAGTGGGGTGGGAATGGAGATTTTGCAGCATCCTTCCCCCAGGAGTGGGGAGGGAATGGGGATTTTGCAGTATCCTTCCCCTGCCACATCCATCAAGCCATACCACGCCCACCAAGCCACGCCCACAGAATCGGTAGTAAAAAAATTGAATTCCACTACTTTGCTAAAGGGGATGGAGTCCTAACAAAATATGTTTAAAACAGATTTATCAGTCAAGATTTATATTCCTTCCACTTACATTTACACATCAATAATATTGAACATGGAATTATACTGGAAAACAAGAAATGGAGGATAAGGACTTCAAAATGTTTTCTAAGGTGTCCATTCAACCAGAGGTTTTACACCTTTTTCAAAGCCAAAGAAAGGGCTAGGGGGAGACTCTATGATGGGGGAACAGGACTTCCGGTCAGCAGAGGAAAAAGGACTCCACGCTAGGAGGAGACTATGATGGGGGAACTGGACTGCTGGTCGGCTCCAGAATTGAATGGGGGCTTCCGATTAGGACCTTTGTGGTGTTTAAGGTTACCGACCCCAGGAATAGACCAATCAACCTCTCAGACCTCATCTTGGCAAGGAAACAGACTCGACAAGAAGACCAGAAGCAGATTTTCCTGAGATAGGCTTTCATAACAAAGCGGATAGTATTGTCCCTTCCCTCCACTTTCTACTCAAGTCTCTTCCTAATATTTTCCCTGTTTCTTGCGGTCAAAACATCTGAAAAGATTCTCCAAGGTCATCTCCATGCATCATTAAAATAACAGGCTCTTGGAAGCTCAAGCAGAACAGAATACACAAGAATAACAGAGTTGAAAGTCCCTTCGAGATCTTCCCATCCAACCCCCACTCATGCAGGAGACTTTATACCATCATCAGACAAAGGGCTGTCCAATCTCTTAAAGCTCTCCAGTGATGGAGCGCCTACAACTTTGGTCTTATGCCTGCGGATGTCAAACCGCCTAGTAGGGCTGTATTACTATTGTCCTTCACATTTTTCCTATTGCCTATTTCCTTAGCTTCTTAGGACTATAACTTTGTTGTTTGTATTTTACGATGTATATTGATGGCTTTTATTTATATCCTGTTACGATTTATGTCGATGGCATATTTAGCATCCTATGGCTATTGATCATTGTTGTATCTTATGGTTTATGATGATTGTATTTTATGATTATGATCATGGCTTATCGCTTAAGTTGCTTGTATGTACACTGAGAGCTTATGCACTGGGGACAAATTCCTTGTGTGTCCAATCACACTTGACCAACAAATAATTCTTCTTTTCCTCCTCCTCCTCCACCACCTCCTCCTCCTCCTCCTTCTCCTTCTCCTTCTCCTTCTCCTTCTCCCTCTCCTCCTCCTCCTCCCAAACCCTTCCACTGGTTAATTGTTCTCACTGTCAGGAAATTCCTCCTTCGTTCTAACTTGCTTCTCTCCTAGATTAGTTTTCATTCATTGCTTCCTTTCCCACCTTCATATGCTTTGTGGAATTGATTGTTACACACACACATTCTTTGTGGCAGCCCTTCAGATATTGGAACACTGCTGTTTCTCTTTTTATACTAAGGAAAATCAAGATAGAACGATCTTGACCATTTTCAAAACTCTTATCTATGCATTTCCACATTACCTCCTTCCGAGGTCAGTAAAATGAGGAGTCAGATGGTTGGGGGCAATAGGCTGACTCTGTAAACCACTTAGAGGGGGCTGTAAAGCGGTATTTAAGTCTATTGCTATTGCTGCTGCTTTACCATCCTTAGGAAATCATCCTTAGGGTCAAAATTGCTGAGTGTTTTAAGATGAACGGGTGTGTCATTGGGCAAGATTGTGACTCTTAATGAGATATGCAAGTTATGATTAAGTACTGTAAACCCCTCCTATTTATGTAATTTATTTAGCATAGCAGAAAGCACAGTGGCCCCTTATCTTCATTAAATAATGCTAGAGAGCATTTTGTTCTCTGCAGCGGTTAGGCAAAATCTTTTCACAGTATGGAAAACCGTTGCTGGATACATCTGGCCTCTTCAGCTCTCTCTATAGTGAATATATACTCTCTTGTTTCTGCTCTATAATGAAGACTTCAAAGATGAAGGATTATGTCTAGGGTGGTTAGATATTTAGAGCTGAGGATGTACTTAATAAGGTTTAGTTGCCTTTCAGTACAAGGGATTTCAAATCCTCTACTTGGTACAAATACATCATTTTATTTTTAATCTTCTGTGGCAACACATACCTTTCCACTGTATTGTGCCACGAAAGACTAGCCTCAGTTGCTAACTCAGATTTTACACATTAATTTTCTTTTTATTGAAGATTTTCTTCCCTCTGTATTTCTTGTTCGGTTTTTCTATTCCAAATTACCTGCTTTTGTTTCTGGAGTAGGTTCAGTGCATTAGCAGTTTCTTCTTGCTTTTTTTCTTCATATTGTGTTGTGCTGAACATTCAATTTTTTTTAAAAAAAATGTAGTTTTCAATTGGGGTTTCCCCCCCACCCCCTTGTTCCTGCAGATTACCAATATCCAAGGCGATTCTGTACATCTAAAGCATAAAAAAAAAGCATAAAAATCAAATTTTGATACTGCTGCAAACTTTTCACTCTTCGTTTTTGAACCTAAATCAAACGTTTCAGTATTTGAAATGGAAATAAGAAAAAGGGCATATAAAGTCCTAATAGATGGAATGTTCAACCTATCAAGCAAGCACAGGAAAACAAATCTAAATCTAATTATTCCTTATTTTTAGGTAGATTGGGTGGAGCAGCAAGACATTTGATATTATTTCTTGAAAGAAAGCTGTTTATTTTTTTTCTTCTATGACAAAAATGAGATGTATACAGTGGTGGGATTCAAGTAATTTAACAACCGGTTCTGTGCCCTAATGATTTCTTCCAACAACCAGTTCACCAAACTGTTCAGAAAGTTAACAACCGGTTCTCCTGAAGTGGTGTGAACTGGCTGAATCCCACCACTGGATGTATATAATAACTTCTTCTATGACAATAAATAAAACTTTCACAAACACGCAGCTGCCATGATCCAGAATTGTCCTGAAGTTGACTAAAACTAATGAAATAACTTAAATGTGTTAGGAGAATTCTATTCCTTTTTGAAAGATGGAATAAACACAATAGGTGAGTTAATATGAAGTACATTTTCCTTCGAAATAATCCATCAGATCTTTCTTGGAAATGTTAGTGGGAGCCTAATAAATTTTGTATTTCGAGGTTTAATTTTATGTGGAATCTTAATTTCTTTACACAATTGTGTAAATAGTATTTAGAATAGTGAAAGGCCTACTTGCAATGAATTAATTAAGAGCATGCGAGCGTGCAAGGAGGATGAAATTTATGCAATACATACTCCTGAAACTAATTGTCATGAAAATAAAGTTGTTATGAGGCATTAAATGTGTTGTTAGTTTTCAACAAGAATGAATTTAAACTAAAAATAACTCTTAACAGAGTAAAAAAAATACAGTATTAAGAAAACTCAAGATGTTACATGATATACCATTTCTTTCTGGCTCACACAAGGTTCTAATTAATTTTACATACTTTAAATATTGTCTTTGAATGATAAAACTGTATGTAACTGGGACTTCGAGTTCATTCACAAAAGCCTTTTTTAAGCATTCCTTCATCCTGAATAATAACGAACAGGATTTTTTTTTTTTACTGCTGTTTTTGTTAAGAATTAATCATTTCTTGTTTGTCTTTTTTCTTAACTTTGAAAGTCATGAATCTATTCCATGACAGATAATATATTATATTAAAAATATGTTATTAAATATAATATAATATATTTAATAAGAAAGATGCCCCAAACCTTTAGCTTTTCTATAATTCTTGCTATGATTTGGGAGAATATCTAACATGGTTTCATTCACTTATAATAGGGGTGAACAACTTTAAGACTTGTGGACTTCAACTCCCAGAAGGGGGTGACTGGGGAATTCTGGCAGGGGTGGGCTCCTGGGGGTTCGGCAGGGTTTGGGCGATCCTCTAGCCAAGGGTCGCCAGGGTTCGGCGAACCCCCAAATGCCACCCCTGACTGGCCATGCCCACCCCACTCCGCCCATCCCATCCCGCCTCTCCCAGGAGTCTCCACACAGCCCATTCATCATTCCAGGTAAGTACAGGGGCCGCGCAGATTGTCTGGGAGGGCAAAAAACGGGCCTACCGGAGGTTCCAGAAGTCTGGAAACGGGCCTGTTTCCGGCCTCCAGAGGGCCTCCGGACCCCGGGGGAAGCTGTCCCCCCCGCCGGAGGCTCGAAGAAAGCCTCCAGAGCCTGGAGAGGGTGAAAAAGCACCCACCCACCCCCCGTGGTGCAGGTGGCCAACTAGGCCACGCCCACCATGGCCACGCCCACCCAGCAACGGGGCAGCAAACCTGTTGTTAAAGGATCTGAAGCCCACCCCTGAATTCTGGGAGTTGAAGTCCACAGATCTTAAGGTTGCCAAGGTTAGACACCCTTGATTTATAATATTGATAAAAATATTTCACCCATCCATGAGTTCAATTTTGCCTGATTCCTTATTGTTGAAAATATAATGATCAATATTTCCAGGAATGCAGTTTTCTCTTCTTCTATACTTTTAGAGGCCAATAATCCAAATTGCAACCCTACTTACCATACGACCAAGGCTTATTCTAATAAATAAAATTATTATTTTCCTTCCTTCCTTCCTTCCTTCCTTCCTTCCTTCCTTCCTTCCTTCCTTCCTTCCTTCCTTCCTTCCTTCCTTCCTTCCTTCCTTGGCCAAGTACGATTGGATACATTTTCCATCTATGCTATATGATATAAAATTACTGTTTTATATCACATTCTCTTAACAAATGTCCCAAACACGCAAATATTTTGTCTGTCAATTCGGCTGATCCAAGATCTGCTCACAGTAAGTTGTTAACCCCACCTCCCAAAAAAATTAATTAAAACTTCAAAGCCCTCTGTTAACAGTCCATTATTATATTTCACTTGCAGAAAAGACTTCTAATCTCTTATAAAACCAAGTATGTTTTGAACCCCTTTCTGATAAATCTGATAAAGAGGGGAGGGGTGTGCTTGCTTGAACTCCAAGGATAGCTCGTGGCAAAACATGGGCCCTGCCACTGACCAAACAAGCATTAAACCGGGATAGCAAAATATCTGTGAACGAACCAAAAAAAGATATGTTTGATTATACAAGATAGCAGGGTCAACGGTACGTCACTCTCTAAGTAGCTTGGCTCTAGTCCATGTAACACTTTATACACAGTGAGCATGTTATATTGGCCTCAAAAGGCTCTTTTTTGTCACACTTCATGCTGACTCATCCCAGATTAGTTGCAATTTCCAAGGATGATGCCACAAAGAGCACATTTCAGTGATTCAACCTAGGGGTGAAATCCAGCAGATTCTGACAGGTTCTGGAGAACTGGTAGCAGAAATTTTGAGTAGTTCAGAGAACCAGTAGCGGAAATTTTGAGTAGTTCACAGAACCGGCAAATACAACCTCTGGCTGACCCCAGAGTGGGGTGGGAATGGAGATTTTGCGGTATCTTTCTCCTGCCACACCCACCAAGCCACACCCGGAGAACCAGCAGTAAAAAAATTTGGATTTCACCACTGATTCAACCTATTCATTTTCTTTACCAATTTTCTCAAAACCTAATTTTGAGTGAGATGTCAACTCAACTTAATCTAGAAATCCAATCTCCAGTTAGAAGACAAATCAAGAGCCAGTTTGATCTAGTGGTTAAAACACCAAGCTAGAATCTGTGATTTCAAGTTCCATCTTAGCCATGAAATCCAGCTGTGTGATCACTCTTCTCAGGTCCAACCCACCTCACAGGTTAGTTGTGATGGGGACAATAGGAGGAGGAGAGTGTGATACATAATAAAATTATGATTGTATTATGATTGTATGATTATTTGTATTATTTGTGATAATACAAATAAATAAATGAATTCGCTCCAGACCTGGGAAGCTTCCTTCCCAATGGATTTTCATTTCATTGTCAAGTAACACAGGAGACATAGAATATAGAACATCAGAGTTGGACGAGATCTTGGAGATCTTTTAAAGGTATCTAAATAACTGCTAAAGAGCCAGGCACACTTTTCACATCCTCTGAGATTTATATCAATGCTTGTGTTTTTCTTTATTTTTAAAAAAGAGAAAGCTGAAGAGTAAAGTGGCACCAACTTAGATTATTGCTGCTCCAAATTTCCAAATGAGTGTTGGGTCAGAGTATGGGAAGCAACCAAGTTAGGTATTTAGAACAGGAAGATAAAGAATAACAGATTTGGAAGGGACCTTGGAGGTCTTCTAGTCCAACCCCCTGTTCAAGCAGGAAACCCTAGACCATTTCAGACAAATGACTGTCCAGTCTCTTTTTAAAAGCCTCCAGTGATGGAGCACCCATAACATCTGAAGGCAAGCTATTCCATTGGTTGATTGCTCTAACTGGTTGGAATTTTCTCTTTAGTTCTAGGTTGGATCTCTCTTTGATTAGTTTCTATAGGTTTTTTCTTGTCTTGCCTTTGGGTGCTTTGGAGAATAGATTGACTCCCTCTTCTTTGTGACAGCCCTTGAAACACTGCTATCATGTGTCCCCTAGTCCTTCTTTTCACTAAACTAAGGTAAAAGTAAAGGTTCCCCTCATACATATGTGTTAGTCGTTCCCGACTCTAGGGGGCGGTGCTCATCTCCGTTTCAAAGCCAAAGATCTAGTGCTGTCTGAAGACGTCTCCGTGGTCATGTATCCAGCATGACTAAACACCAAAGACACACAGAACGCTGTTACTTTCCCACCGAAGGTGGTCCCTATTTTTCTACTTGCGTTTTTTACGTGCTTTCTAACTGCTAGGTTGGCAGAAGCTGGGATAAGTAACGGGAGCTCACCCTGTTACACAGCACTAGGGATTCGAACTGCTGAACCACCGACCTTTCGATCGACAAGCTAAGCGTCTTAGCCACTGAGCCACTACATCCCATTACACTAAAATAGATGTACCCAATTTCCTGGAACCATTCTTCATATGTTTCAGTCTCCAGGGCTCCTGATCATAATAAAATGATCCTGTTTTATCCAACATATACTTAGATAATCAAGAAGATTCCCGTACGTGTACTGTAAAACAATAGAATTCCCTGAAACTTTCTGAATCGACTCAACCACTGAAACCGGTGGTCGAGTCAACGTGGTGGGAAATTATCCCAACAGAATTGAACAGAAGGCAATGTAACGTCAAACGCTTCTTTTTTCTTAAAAAAAAAAAGATTATAAGCTTTTCGGAATTTATTTTACCTGCATTGACAGAAGTGGGGGATTGAAGGGAAGGGGGAAAGAAAGGAAGAGGAGGAGGAGGTGGCGGGTGGATTTGTAAGCCTAATCTTAAATGTCATGCAATAAAAAATGCTCATCGGCATGATGTCAAGGAGTGATTTATCTTTCAGCTCACAGCTGTCTCCATTGCTGCCTTCATCTGATCCTAAAACCATAAATGACTTCCACGGCTTTGATGTGGAAGATTCAGAATTCAGCGGGCTTTGATGTTTGTTTGAAGTCGTTCACATGAAAGGGACAGTTGTATTGTGTCCTTTTTCATTCATTCGCGTTCGGATGGAGCATGTGGAAGGAAGGATAGAAGTTCCCGGGACTGTTTTTTGCAGTGCAAAACCAGGAAGGGTATTTTGGAAATCCCGGGTTGGTTATACCAAAAATACAACACTGAAAAAGCTGCGGAATCTGTTTTGCTTTTCAAAATATCTCTCCCTCCCTCCCTCCCTCCCTCCCTCCCTCCCTCCCTCTCTCTCTCTCTCTCTCTCTCTCTCTCTCTCTCTCTCTCTCTCTCTCTCTCTCTCTCTCTTTATTTTATTGAAAAGACAGGATAACAATGCAAATAAAACAGAGCCAGAGAGAAATCAATGGTAAATCTTAACATACAAGCTAATAACTATAACTGTACTACGTTAACAGTAATTGCAGTAATACAACAAAAAAGAGAGAGAGAGAGAAAATAAAACTTAAACTAAATTTCTACTTACATTAGCTTATTTACAAATTTTTCCATATTATATCCACTTTTATCCATCTTTGTTGTCAACACTAACAATTATTGACATTTATAAACTTCCCTCTCATTTCTACCTCTTGTCTCTATCCATTCCTAAAATTTATAATATTTCGAGTCTTCTCTATCTTTAATTTTTAAAGTTAATCTGTCCATTTCAACACAATCCCAAATTTTCCTGATTATGTCATCATCTGATGGGGTATACGCATTTTTCCAATATTTAGCATATGTAATTCTAGCTGCCATCAATATACCTAATACTAAGCAAATGGTTGCTTTGTCATAACTTTCCGACAATGTATCTAAAAGGCACATTTCTGGTTTGAACTCAATATGTTGCTCAGTTATCATTTCTAACCAGTTATGAATTTTCTCCCAGTAACTCCTTGCTTTCTTACATGTCCACCACATGTAATTTCTTTCTCAAGTGAGAGCACCGTAAATATCCACAGATGAGGAAAAAAAATGCATTTAGAGCCACTGTAAAATGGATGGGTTTGTCACCATTTTTAAAAAACCCTTTACTAATTATTCCGCTGTATAATTCCACGGCATTCTCCTTGCAGTGAAGGGTTAAAAAAAAATCTTTCTTTAAAACTTGACAGTTCTCAAGGATTTTCCAAACTATTTAGCTTTAGGGAATTGTTTCCAACTCACGTTGACTTGTCTGCTGAAAAATCCCCAAGGAGATGCAGTGGAAAGTTTGTGCATTGTAGACTTTTCGGGGATGTTCAGTCACACCGCTTAGTGGTGTGTGACCTACTGACCTGAGGTAAAACTTTTTTTTTTTTAATGGAATATTTTCCATGTTATTCTTTTAAAGGATCCTCCTCCCCCGCTTTCAAATTAACTTGTAATATAATAAGTGAAGGAAAATTAGGAAAGAAGGGACAGATAAAATAATGCTCAAATCTAAAATGAAAGCTGAAGCTAGGAAGCCCATCTGGATTCACATAAGTAATATATGTTTTGGAGAACCTTGAAGTAGTATAAATATTGTCAGATGCTTGTATATGTTCATTATTTGTTTTAGCTTTCCTTATAGAATCTATGGGACATTTGCCAAATAAACAAGCACTTGGTTGATTGTATGGCCAGAGAACAAAGCCAAATGCGAATACCACACATTCTTGGTATATGGACAGTCCGTTGTGATGGTTGTAATCAATCAAAAGAAAAAATAAACAACTAAGACGTGTCTAGTCTACTCCAAGGATTTATTAGGCAAAGCAATGTTTTGATTCAGTGTTATTTTTGTTGTCGTTGTTGTTAAGTGTCGGTGTTAACTTATTTGTAGTGCAAAAGGAAACTTGAAAAGGTGGACAATTTAGCTTTCCTATACAGTTTAGAAAAACGAAGGAAAAGTCAATGTTTAGTGACGCGCTTTGTTCCATAATTATATGAATATAACCCATCAAATAATGACTTCTTATTCAGATATTATAATTTTTTTTATCAAGAACAGAGCAGAAATGGTACAAGAAGCTGTTTTCAATTTGGTCTAAAGGGGAAGATACTATTTTTAGGAGCAGGGCTAATTTTTTTTTTTTTTTTTTTTTTTTGGTATTTTTAAAAAAATGCTGCTTTTATTACCAGAAAAACCAATTCCTGGTTGGGAGCAAAACAAAACTCAGAGCCAAGATGTGGCTGTTTTGATATTCTGGTAACTTCAGTTTTTATTTCAAATGTGGTCCTGTCCGATACTGATCCTATAGAAGCCGATAGCAATATTTTTCCAGTTCATAATCCTAAACTCTTCTAATAGGATTTTCTTACTGTTTATGCCCAAATCATATTCATGTATCTCTGCATCTACTCCAAGTGTCTGTTGTACTATTCAAATATCGGTGGAATGACTTGCCTCCAGAAGTCCCCAATGGTCCATTTCATGTAAGTTAAAATTACCACACACTGAGATAAGAAGGGAAGGGGAGGGGAGGGGAGAGGAGAGAAGAGGAGAGAAGAGAGAAGAGAAAAGAAGAAGAGAGGAGGAGAGGAGAGGAGAGGAGAGGAGAGAAGAGAAGAGAAGAGAAGAGAAGAGAAGAGAAGAGAAGAGAAGAGGAGGAGAGAGGAGAGAAGAGAGGAGAGAAAAAGAAGGGAAGAGAAGGGAAGAGAACAGAACAGAGAATGGAAGAGAGAAAAGAAAGGAGGAGAGAAGGGAAAGGAAGGGAAGAGGAGAGAAGAGGAGAGAAGAGAAAGAAGAGGAGAGAAGGGAAGGGGAGAGGAGAGGAAGAGAGAAGAGAGAGGAGAGAAGAGAGGAGAGAAAAAGGGAAGAGAAGGGAAGAGAGGAAAGAAAAGAGGAGAGAAGGGAAAGAAGGGAAGGGAAGAGGAGAGAAGAGGAGAGGAGAGAAAGAGGAGAGAAAAGGAGGAGAGAGGAGAGAAGAGAAGAGGAAAGAAGAGAGGAGAGAAGAGAAAGAAGGGAAGAGAAGGGAAGAGAACAGAACAGAGAATAGAAGAGAGGAAAGAAAAGAGGAGAGAAGGGAAAGAAGGGAAGGGAAAAGGAGAGGAGAGGAGAGGGGAGAGAAGGGAAGGGAAGGGAAGGGAAGGGAAGGGAAGGGAAGGGAAGAGAAGAGAAGAGAAGAGAAGAGAAGAGAAGAGAAGAGAAGAGAAGAGAAGAGAAGAGAAGAGAAGAGAAGAGAAGAGAAGAGAAATTTTCCCAGCTCCATTTTATGTGTATTTGGCACGGAGAGGCGAGAAATTAAATTAAAGTAAAGCAACGAAAGCCAGCCAATTCAAGAGGGCATCTTAGTTCACCCCACCCCACCCCACCCCACCCACACCCTTCATGTCTAACAAACCCATTGGCCTCCCACAGTTTTTTTTTTTAAAGTTCATTCTGGATTTGTATTTAAGTTTTGGGATTAGGAGTCATATGTTGACACACATGGAGTAGCGATTCAAAATTAATGCTAACATAATACAGACCACCCAGTTAATGCCAGGATTCCTGGGTGGCCTTACTTGACACTATTTTTTTCTCTGCTAATCCCCCCATTCTAAAAATTGCTACCAAGGAGCTTCTCAAGAGATTCCGATCAAGATGACCCAGGAGAAAAAGCTGAGGTTTCCATTTGAAAGCCACCCCAGGGTGTGTCTAATAAGGAAGGAACGTAGCAAACGTCTCTGAACCCTGCCCTGTTCACCTCTCATCTGTCAAAGTGAAGCGGACTTTTGAGTTTTGGGAGAAAAAAAGGGGGGGGGGGTATGGATAATCATTTTCCAGCCTCGGAAGCAACGCCGTCTTCTGTTTTGTTCTTCTAACCTGCAACTTGCCTGTGAAGCCTCTAAAAAGTTGCGACCGTACAAGGTTCTGGGGTAGAAGGATTTGACTGCAGGTCGTCCTCCCCTTGCAACCATCCATTTAGTGACCATTTGAAGTTAAATGACACGGGGGGGGTTGATTTATTATCATTTTTCACCCTTACAACCGTTGCAGCATCCCCGTGGTCACGTGATCAAAATTTAGATGCTTGGCGAGTGGTTCATATTTATGACAATAGGGTAGGGTAGGGTAGGGTAGGGTAGGGTAGGGTAGGGTAGGGTAGGGTAGGGTAGGGTAGAATAGAATAGAATAGAATAGAATAGAATAGAATAGAATAGAATAGAATAGAATAGAATAGAATAGAATAGAATAGAATAGAATAGAATAATGGAACGGAACAGAATACAACAGAAGAATGGAATGGAATGGAATGGAATGGAATGGCATGGCATGGCATGGCATGGCATGGCATGGCATAGCATAGCATAGCATAGCATAGCATAGCATAGCATAGCATAGCATAGAATAGAATAGAATAGAATAGAATCTGGAACTGGAACTGGAACTGGAACTGGAACTGGAACTGGAACTGGAACTGGAACGGAATAGAACTAGAACTAGAACTAGAACTAGAACTAGAACTAGAACTAGAACTAGAACAGAATAGAACCGAACCGAACCGAACAGAACAGAACAGAACAGAAGTAGAACTGGAATGGAATGGAATGGAACAGAGTAGAGTAGAGTAGAATAGAATAGAACTAGAACTAGAATAGAATAGAATTGGAATTGGAATTGGATTTGGAACTGGAACTGGAACTGGAACTGGAACTGGAACTGGCACTGGCACTGGCACTGGCACTGGCACTGGAATGGAATAGAACTAGAACAGAACTAGAACTAGAACTAGAACAGAACAGAACAGAACAGAAGTAGATCTGGGATGGGACGGGATGGAATAGAATAGAATAGAATAGAATAGAATAGAATAGAATAGAATAGAATAGAATAGAATAGAATAGAATAGAATAGAATAGAATAGAACACAACACAACACAACACAACACAACACAATAGAAAAGGTGTAATAGAATAGAACAGAACAGGAACAAGAACAGAACAGAACAGAAGAGAACACAACACAACACAACAGAATAGAAAATATGGGATGGGATGGGATGGGATGGGATAGGATAGAATAAGGAGAGGAGAGGAGAGGATAGAAGCTGGAAGGGACCTTGGAGGTCTTCTAGTCCAGCTCCCTGCTCAAGCAGGAGAACCTATACCATTTCAGACAAGTGACTGTCTCGTCTCTTCTAGACAGTGTCCTGGGGGTCGTGTGATCTCCTTTTATGCCCTCCTGACAAGCAGAGTCAACGGGGAAGCCAGATTCCTTTACTAACTTCACAATCGCAGTCGTTCACTTAAAACAGCTGTCACAAAAAAGGTCGTAAAATGGGGCAAACCCCACTTAGCCCACTGTCTCACTTAGCAATATAAACTTTGGGCTCCATTGTGGTCGTACGTCGAGGACTGCCTGTATCCCAATACTTTTGCCTTCACTGCTAAAAGAGCTGGGCACCCTTTTAACACCCTCTGAGAATTTTCATCGATGCTCTTTCGCTCTGTTGTTAAAAAGAGAGAAGTAAAGTGCACCAACTTAGATTAATGGCTGCTCCAAATTTCTTTGGGAACAGTGAATGTTGGGTCAGGGTATGGGGAGCAACCAAGTTAGATATTTAGAACAGAAAAGAAAAGAATAACAGAGTTGGAAGGGACCTTGGAGGTCTTCTAGACTAACCCAACCCTTTGCCCAACCAGTTGACCCTCTACCATTTTAGACAAATGGCTCTCCAGTCCAGTATTTAGGCACAGAACAGAGGGATGAATCAAGGCTGTTGGCTTGCGTTCATTATCTTTTGATACCCACTTCAAGAATAGCCCAAATCAACCCCAAATACAGTGGGATTGGATTCAGAAGAAAAGCCCGTGTGGAAAATCATCCAGAATGGCAAGAAAAGGTTTGTAGGAAAGAGCCAGATCTATTTAACAATGGTGTTACTAAATTAACAACCAACATGAGTCACTTAAAATGTGGCAAGGAAGGTCATAAAATGGGGCAAAATTCACTTAGCAAACGTCTCACATGGTGACAGAAATTATGGGCTCAATTGTGGTTGTAAATCTACCTGTACAAGTAGATCTAAATACAGTATATGGCGCCTGGATTATACACTATATCAGTGATGGTTAACCTTTTTGCCGTCGCGTGCCAAAAGCGGGGGGAGCATGGGGGGTCGCGGGTGCCTGTGCCCACATCCATAATTCAATGCGCCCCGCCCTCCCACGCATGCGCACGTGTCCCCCCCTCCCCACACTTCCCCTGCTTTTGGTACGTGATGGCACGGTGGGCCCAGTAGGCCCGTTTTCCTTCTCCCTAGGCTCCAGAGACTTTCTAGGAGCCTGGGGAGGGCAAAATCAGCCTTTCCCATCCCCCCGGAGGCCTTCCACTGGCTGGAAACAGCCCGTTTCCCGACTTCGGGTGGGACCGGAAGGACTGAAAATCAGTTGGCTTGGTCTGCGCATGCGCGCTGGAGCTGAGCAAGGCAACACTCGCATGCCCATCAATATGGCTCCACGTGCCACCTGTGGCTCCCGTGCCATAGGTTAGCCATCACGGCACTATACCAATGATGGCTAACCTTTTCCGGACTGAGTGCCCAAAGCGAACCCCCAAAATGCAATACGTGTGCTGCATGCCCCCCCGCATGCATGGCAGAAACTGACAACCAGCTGGCCAGCAGGAGGCATGCGCACATGCGTGGCAGAACTGAACTGAGGCGATGGCTTGCGTGCCCACAGAGAGGATGCTGCGGGCCACCTGTGGCACGCTTGCCATAGGTTTGCCATTATGGCACTATACCTATTACCCCGATACACAAAACGAAAGAATTAAAATAGCAGGCCAAAGAAATTAAAGACTTGAAAAATAAAATAAAAAATAATAGAATAAAATAGAATAAAATAAAATAGAATAAAACAAAACAATACAATACAATACAATACAATAATGCAATGCAATGCAATGCAATGCAATGCAATAAAGCTAAGGTTTGTTTATACCAATATTGTTCATTCTTTTTGTTCTTGCTTCTACCACCTTCATCCCTTTCTTCTATGATGCCTTTAGTTGGTCAGATTTTCACATCTTAAGCTTTGCAACATCTCCTTGTCACAACTTTTTATAGTTTCTCTGCTCCTCTTAACTCATTCACTCTTCCATATATTCCTTTTCATCTCTTTGATCGTAATTCATTCTGTCTACTGTGATCAAAGCTTCATTCATTCCGGCGTTCAACCGTAGCTCTTCATCAACCCTTCAGCCATGATCTCTTCTGCCTTCATCAGACACACTTGCACAATTCATACTGCAGCCAACTTACTTTTGTGGTTCTCCTACTGTAGAGAATTTTCACTTCCCCAGGAGAAAGTGGTCAAAACCAGACTTCTATTTTTTTTTTCCAATAATTGTTCCTTCAGCCAACCACCCTACAGCCTTTTACCAGCATTTACACATCTAAAATTCCTCCTTTAGTAGAGTTGAGGTTTATTTTAATTCCAACTGTTCATCGTTTATATATAAAAAATCTGCACAACTGCATTGGTCTTTGAAACATTTTCTTTCTTTCATGGCACAGGTACAGAATAGGTGGTACCTTGCTCAATAGTAGTAACTGTGAGAGGGATCTTGGAGTCCTAGTGGACAACCATTTAAATATGAGCCAGCCGTGTGCAGCAGCTGCCAAAGAGCCAACACAGTTCTAGACTGCATCAGCAGAGAGAAAGAATCAAGATGATGTGAAATGTTAACACCACTTTATAATGCCTTGGTAAGGCCACACTTGGAATAGTGCATCCCGTTTTGGTCACCACGATGTAAAAAAGATGTTGAGACTCTAGAAAGAGTGCAGAGAAGAGCAATGAAGATGATTAGGGGACTGGAGGCTAAAACATATGAAGAACGGTTGCAGGAACTGGGTATGTCTAGTTTAATGAAAAGAAGGACCAGGGGAGACGTGATAGCAGTGTTCCAATATCTCAGGGGTTGCCACAAAGAAGAGGGAGTCAAGCTATTCTCCAAAGCACCTGACGGTAGAACAAGAAGCAATGGGTGGAAACTAATCAAGGAGAGACCCAACTTAGAACTAAGAAGAAATTTCCTGACAGTTAGAACAATTAACAAGTGGAACAACTTGCCTCCAAAAGTTGTGAATGCTCCAACACTGGAAGTTTTTAAGAAGATGTTGGATAACCATTTGTCTGAAGTGGTGTAGGGTTTCCTGCCTGGGCAGGGGGTTGGACTAGAAGACCTCCAAGGTCCCTTCCAACTCCTCTTCTCTTCTCTTCTCTTCTCTTCTCTTCTCTTCTCTTCTCTTCTCTTCTCTTCTCTTCTCTTCTCTTCTCTTCTCTTCTCTTCCCTTCCCTTCCCTTCCCTTCCCTTCCCTTCCCTTCCCTTCCCTTCCATTCCATTCCATTCCATTCTATTCTATTCATTGATTGGTTGTATGCTATCAAATCAGCACAGACTGTTAGTAACCACATAGATAGATTCTCTCCAGAACATTTTCTCTCCAACCAGGTCCTTCGAATCATCCAATATTGTGTCCATTCTCACTGTAACCAAACCAGATTATCTACAGAGATTCTCAGTCATCTGCAGAAGTGAGACATCTTCAAGGGAAAAAAAAGTCAGTGTAGAAAAAGCACCTTTAGGACAAGTGAACTAGATCCATCCACCTTCCTCTGCAGATCCTTTTTTGTTTCCTTTCACCTTTCCCAGCATTATGAACTTCTCAAGACATCTAGGTCTTCATATAACAGATCTAAAATATAATTGAAGCTGATCATTTGTGCTCCCATTATTTGATGGGCCATTCGTTTGTTTTCTTTGGTCTCAGGAGACTTCTCCATCACCCATCTCCTCCCACTTATGATTCTATGACTGTAACGTTGTTGCTGGTATCCTCACGATGTATATTGATTGTTTCCTAGTATGATTTGATTGCTTATTTGTACCCTACGATTATCATTAAGTGTTGTACCTTATGATTCTTGATGAACGTATCTTTTATGTATACGGAGAGCATATGCACCAAAGACAAATTCCTTGTGTGTCCAATCACACTTGGCCAATAAAGAATTCTATTCTATTCTATCCAAAGTACAAAAGCATAACTTCTTCAAACTCTTTCATTGCATCACTAAACGTCTGTAGAGATTCTCATGTCACGGTTATCCCAAAGGTGCTTTTTCAGGAGCCAACTGGACTTACTTTTTCTTTCTTTTTAAAGATGTTTTGCTTCTCATCCAAGAAACTTCACATCTTGAGAATCAAAAAGTCGGTTTGAATCCCGAGTGCTGCCTAACAGGGTGAGCTCCCATTACTTGTCCCAGCTTCTGCCAACCTAGCAGTTCGAAAGCACATAAAAATGCAAGTAGAAAAAATAGGAACCACCTTTGGTGGGAACAGCGTTCCGTGCGCCTTTGGCGTTGAGTCATGCCGGCCACATGACCATGGAGACGTCTTTGGACAGCGCTGGCTCTTTGGCTTTGAAACGGAGATGAACACCGCCTCCTAGAGTCAGGAACGACTAACACATATGTGCGAGGAGAACCTTTACCTTTACCTTTATACTTCCGGTATTTGAAAATCCCACTCTTTCTACTGGAAACGCAAAGGACATCCACAGCAATGGGATATTCATGAAAATTGCCCGAGGCTTGCTCGTTGGTTACCTCCTTGTCCAATTTGATTCCCTAGACCAGATGCTAATTTTTATCAATGTGACTTGTCAAAAAGCATCAAGGGATATAAGCAAAGAAAAATAAGCAACGTGGTTAGAAGGAGGAGGCTGAGAATGAAATAGCTGTGAATGAGATGAATGAATTTAGGCGGGCAAAGGACTGGGAAAGAACCGTGTAATTTAAAACGGGGAGACCAGAACACAATTTAGTGGCTAACTGTAGCAAGGCATATCTATCAATGCCACATTCATCAGGACACCATATGGTTAATTGCATTACGGAAAGCTTGCCGAACCTTCTGGTACGTGGCACCCCTTGAAAATAGATGCTGCTACTTGTTATTAGAAAGCTAATATTACAACATCCTTTTTCGTCTGGCGACCCTGGGAGTTAGGTTACGCCAGCTTTTCTGCTCTTGTCTGAGTCATTTAAATATATCAGCACGGAACTTTTAATGCTGCGTTTTATGCTTTTGTGTCTGCCCTAAAGGCATAATGATATTTTATGTTCTTCTTGATTTTTTTTTTTAAATCAACCACAGATGCTTAATTCTTGAACAAACACTAGAGAGGAAATAAATTTATCCAGTGTCTTGTATGATTTGAGCCTAGGAAAGCTGAACTGACCTTCCTGGTAAACGGTGAAAACTTGATGATTTTTTATTTTTTTACTGGCCCGAATTAGCTAAAGCACTATAGAAATGAAGTACTTTAAGATACTTCTCCTGAATACAGGTACTGTAGATCTCAACTTACAACCACTGTTGGGACCAGTATTTGTTGTGGCCCGTCAGCTGATTAGCTGATTCCGACAGCGAGGAGGCTGGTGGGGTGCTGCGCCAGCAGCCTGTGCAGCTGGCACTCGAGTCGGACAATGAGGAGTCTGGAGAAGATGTGATGCCAGAGACGGGGATTCAGCCAGGGCCTTCAGAACCTCCAGAAGCTCCTTTAAGTGAAGAGGAAGAAGAGGAGGAGCCTCTTCTTGATCCACAGGAGCGCAGAGCTGCCAAAAGGCAGGAGTGGCTCCTCAGAAGGAGGTCTCCTCGAGAGTAAGGCTTGGGGCTAATTGGCCATTCCCTTAGCCTATTTAAGGAAGGACGACGACCGAGGCAATTTGCAGGGAACAACTTCGTTCGCTGTCCTTCGCGTCTTGATCTTATTTCTCTGCAAATTGCTTCTGGGCTTTCTGCCAACCATAGTAAGATTACGATTATTTATTCTTTGGATTCTTGTAGGCTGTTAAGAAAGTTAATTAACAGCCTTTGTTTGAAAAAGACTGATTTAATTTAGTAAACTAAGGTTTGTACAGAATTTGTGTGTGCTGCGTTCTTTGGGGTCCGTAACTGGGGGAGAACAGTATTTCTGCGCTAAGCAAGGCAGGAGTTAAGTGAATCATGCCCAATTTTACAGCACTTGGTTTTTTGAGTTTTTTTGCCATGGTTGTTAAGCAATGTGAATCATACCATCATTCAGTGAATCCAGCTTCTCCCGTCGGACATTGCTTGTCAGAAGCTGGCTTGGAAGGTCACAAACAGTGATTGCGTGACCCTGAGACACTGCAACCATCGTAAATACATACACCACTCATCAAATGCACAGTTTTGACCCCATAACCAGTGGTGGGTTCCGCCCGGTTCCGCCGGTTCCGCCGAGCCGGTAGCGGTGACAATATGACATCACCGAACCGGTTCTCCTGCCCCCACCCCCCCACCCTCCTCTGCATTATTCTTACCTTTTATTTGGCCCTACCCCCAATCTATTGCTGCTTCTTGAGTCCCAGATGATGATAAGAAAAAAATGTTTAAACTCTTGCCAGGGGCTTCAAAGGGCCGCCCTACAGCTGATCAGTGGTAAAAGGCAGTTTGGTGATAGACCGATGCCTGCCAAAATAAATAGGTAGACCAGTACCTGCAAAAATACATGAGTAGACCAGTGCTTGCAAAAATAAATGGGTAGACCAGTGCCTGCAAAAATACATGAGTAGATCAGTGTCTGCAAAAATAAATGGGTAGACCAATGCCTGCAAAAATACATGAGTAGACCAGTGCCTGCAAAAATAAATGGGTAGACTGGTACAGCTCTGCAAGCAGTTAAGAGCCTGGTAGACCAGTACCTCTGCTAAATCCTAAAGAATTGTCACATGACCATCAAGCCACACCCACAAAATAAGCCATGCCCACAGAACCGGTAGTAAAAAAATTTAGAACCCACCCCTGCCCGTAACCTTGACGATGCTACAACGCTGTAAGTGTCAAGACTGGTCCTAAGTTCAGTTTTTTCCAGTGCCATTGTACCATCCTATTTTGTCATCCCAAGGGTGCTTTTTTTCAGGAGGCAACTGGATTTTCTGGTTTTTTTCTTTGTAGGCGTTTCGCTTCTCATCCATCCAGGAAGCTTCTTCAGCTGTGACAGGAATATCCCCAATTGTATATCTTTTAGCTATATAATTTGGCAGGAACACCCTTTGAATGGTGTGAGAGTAGGAATGGATTTCCAGAGATAAAATTGCAGCCTACAGGAACCAGGAGCACCACTCAGGTGACCGAGGGGACAGATAAACACAGGGTCCTTGAAGCAATTAGGGCTTATCTGTGTCCTCAGGGTCACCTGTGCTTCAAGGATGCAAATGACCAGCTGTCTGCAAGGAATATAAATCCTTCCATTCCCCCACTAGCCTGTCAGAGCTGAAGAAGCTTCTTGGGTGAGAAGTGAAACATCTTCAAAGAAAAAGAAGGAAGTCCAGTTGCCTCCTAAAAAAAGCACCTTTGGGATAACCATGACCTGGATGACTGAGAAATTAGAAGAGCCTTGGTGGCGCAGCAGACTAAAGTGCTGTTAACTAGCATCAGCTGCCTGCAATTACTGCAAGATCGAATCTCACCAGGCTCAAGGTTGACTCAGCCTTCCATCCTTCCGAGCTAGGTAAAATGAGGACCCGGATTGTGGGGGCAATAAACTGACTTGGTATAAAAAAGAACACCGTTTTGGGAGGGGAGGCAAAAGCCCTACTAAGCAGGTATAGCTCTACTAAGCCCTACTAAGCAGGCCATCTGGAACGAGCTCCCCCCTGAGATAAGGAGGATACAGGACCTACGTACCTTCCGCCGCGCTCTAAAAACGTTCCTATTTCATCAGGCTGGTCTGGCTTAAACCTCCCCTTTATAATGGGTTTTATACTGTGTTTTTAAATGTTTTATATAATTGGATTTTAATTTGCTTCAGCTACCCCAGGAGTTTATAATATATATAATATATAATTGGATTTTAATTTGCTACTCCAGGAGTAGGGCGGTTTATAAATCTAATAAATAATAATAATAATAATAATAATAATAATAATAATAATAATAAAATAATAATTTATTTTAAATTTTTTAACTTTTGTATGACATTGTATTTTAATCGGCTGTTCACTGCCCTAAGTCCCTTCGGGGAGTAGGGCGGTATACACATTTGATTAATAAATAAATAAATAATAAATATACAAAAGTATGAAGGCTATTGCTTAACGCATTGTAAGCCGCCCTGAGTCTCCGGAGAAGGGCAGCATATAAATCTAATTTTTAAAAAAAATAAAAATAAATAAATGATCAAACAGGTAACCGAATATTTGCAATGGACAAAGGGGCAAAAAAAAAAAGCATCCCAAGCAAATTCACGAAGAGGGAGGGCGTATTTATTTATTTGATGTATTTGCCGCCCATCGCGTTTCTGAGTGGCTTGTGGCATTAGATTAAAAATATTTAGCTTCTTATTTAGCTTCTACTTCTGAAATGCTCAGTTTGGGCCCCTTGAACTTGCTTAGCTGCCTTTCAGAGAAATTTGTTGTGCGACCACAAAATTGACATCCCACCACCTGTTACAGCTCGGTTGGTGTCCGGTTACTAGGATGACCTCCTAAAAGCATCTGGTAGGCCTGTTCTCATTTTTTTTCCTCCCTTGGTACATACATGTTATATCACAATTATTCTTCGTGAAACGTTACCCAGTCATAAAGGGATGGGCACCTTTTGTTGCAGTTTATGAAATGAGTTGTGCCAGATTTTCATTCAAGTCCCTTTTCTTAATGGGTTTTCTTGGGTTTGGAACTTTCTGTTCTCCTAGACAGGTAATCCTCAATTTATGACCACAATTGAGCCCAACGTTTAGGTCAGGGGTCAGCAACCTGCGGCTCTGGAGCCGCATGTGACTCTTTGGGCCCTCTGCTGTGGCTTCCTGTCAGGTGATCCTGCCGCTGGCTGGCCCCGCCCTTCGCCCTCCCCTCCCAGTCACTCCTCACCTGGCCTGAGAAGGTAAGGGTGATGGCGGGGGATGGAGAAGCGGCCAGGGCAGAGACAGAGAGATACAGAGAGAGGGGGAAGAGAGAGAGATATAGAGGGAGAGAAAGAGGGAGAGAGGGGGGAGGGAGGGAGGGGAGAGGTAGATATGTCAAAAGGATTTTGTGGTTCCTGGTGTTTTTTAACAGCTGGTTCTCTGCCCTAATGACCAGCTGAGTAGGCGTGGCTGGGGGGGGGGATGTGACTGGTGGAAGTGAGTGACATTGAGTTGGTCACGCCCACCCAGTTTTTGTGGCTCCCAGTGTTTTCTTTTCTGTGGGAAACAGGTCCAAATGGCTATTTGAGTATTTAAGGTTGCAGACCCCTGATTTCGGTTGATAAGTGAAACATTTGTTAGCTGAGATTTGCCCCATTTTACAATCTTTTCTGCCACGGTTGTTAAGTGAATCATTACAGTTGTTAACTTAGTAACATGGTTGTTAAGTGAATCCGGCTTCCCCATTGACTTTGCTTATCAGAAGGTCGCAAAAGGGTATCATGTGACCCCGGGACACTGCAACCGTCATAAATATGAATCAGTTGCCAAGCATCTGAATTTCGGTCATGTGACCATGGGGATGCTGCGATCGTTGTAAGTGTGAAAAATGGTCATAAGTCACTTTTTTCCAGGGCCGTTATAACTTTGAACAGTCACTAAATGAACTGTTGTATTTTGAGGACTACCTGTATCTTTTTGCAGAATTTTCTCCCCATATTTTCTATGGGCATCATCACCATAATTTTTCTAGAATGGATTTCATTCTAGGGCACCGTAACACTGTGTTTCCCCGAAAATAAGACCCTGTCTTACATTTTTTTGAACCCTGAAATAAGCACTTGGCCTTATTTTCAAGGAGGTCTTATTAATTTGGGGCTCCTCTTGCCATCTTACCTGATTTCCAGCTCTGTCTCCTTAACCCTAACCAGAGGAAATGGCGGGGACCCGCTGCGCATGCATTTAAATATTTTCGGGGAGGGCATATTTTCAGGGGGCCTTATTTTAGCGCATGTGCTCAAAAGCCTGATTATCCAGGGAAGTCTTATTTTTGGGGAAACAGGATACAATATTGGAAGATGGCTAGATTGCCAGCATGGTTAAGAAACCAACAACAAGAAACGGAACAATTAATAATTCAAAAAATTTACAATTGCGTTGAAATGGATAGGCTAACATTGGAATTAAAAAATAAGGTAGACTTGAAATATTATATAGTATGGAACAAATGGCATGAATGGATAAAACAAAAACAAAGTTTGCAAGATAACAAAATTAACAACTAAATACTGCCAATAATATATGTATAATAATAATAATATATATGTATAATAATATATGTATAAATACTGCCTATATATATGTATATAGATATATATATATTGTAGCTCGTAATAATATACTATGTATTTTCTATTTTTCTTTTTCTATTTATATTACTCTTTCATCACTTTAATGTATGTAGTTAAATGTGATATTTTATCTTTTTATACCTAATAAAGATTATTTTTTTTAAAAAATAAAGGGGGCAAAGAGAAAAAAAAAGAAACCAACAATCTTGGAAAAACCAGTGTGAACATTTAAGATGCTGCTATTGCTAAGATGAACCCCACTCTCAACAGGGGGGGGGGAAAGAATCAATTGGAGAATTTGAGAGATATTCCTCTAATTTCTCTGCCTCCAAATGAATTCGGTATTTGTTCGGGTGAAACAGAGGGCTCCAAACTTGGTAATTTTTAAGACTTGTGGACTTCTGGGAGAATTGGAGGCTGAGGAATTCTGGGAGTGGAAGTCCACACAAGTCTTAAATTTGACAAATTTGGAGATCCTTGATGTGGAACCTCATCCTGGTGGAAATTAGATTGGCCCCACCTTGACGCAGAAAGACAGTTTTGGAAGACCTGAAATCATAGTTTTGCCAGATGGCCTAGAGGACTCCAGGGTGATATGGAGCCCATCAAGTGGTTGCTTTGATTGATTGATTGATTGGTTCGATTTATATGCCGCCCTTCTCCGGAGACTCAGGGCAGCTTACAACACGTTAAGATTGCTGTCACCAGTAGAGTTTATTGAATTTTGTATTTGGGGTTTTATTTCTGTAAGCCATCCAGGGTCACCATGAGTGAGTGGCGCAGCCATATACATTTTCTTAACAAATAAATTTCATGTAACAGTTTACCCACATGTATGACTCAAAATGTTCCAATAGACATGGAGAAGAATAACCTGCGAATGGTCACAGGTGTTCTTTTTTCACAGGTGAAAAATATTTTTTTGTTTGGGCATCATTGCAGTTGTGATGGTCTTTTGTCATTGTTGTTAGTTGTGAAGTCGTGTCTGACCCATCGCATCCCCAAGGACAATGTTCCTCCAGGCCTTCCTGTCCTCTACCAGTCCATTTAATCCCACGCTGACTGCTTCAGTGATTCCATCCAACCACTTCATTCTCTGTCATCCTCTTCTTCTTTTGCCCTCAATCGTTCCCAGCATTAGGCTTTTCTCCAGTGAGTCCTTCCTTCTCATTAGGCGGCCAAAGCATTTGAGTTTCATCTTCAGGATCTGGCCTTCTAGAGAGCCCACAAAACACTTGTGACACATGACCACTGAGTAAATGTGAGCTGTTCTAATTTTCTAACTATTTTGCTATTCAAAATTCACTCCTCCCACCCCCTTCTTATGGTTTCTACAGTAGAAGAGAAGATAGGGTGCACTCTCTTCCCTGCCATTCTTCATTGCAAAACTGCAGTCTCTTGCAGCTGCCATTAGCTTAACAGTTGGGGATGGGGTGGGGGGGAGGACATAAGCACATCTGTCATGCTGTGGCTCAAGTTGACTAAGTGACTGAACTTCAGGAAAGTTTCTCTAACAGAAGACTTTTATAGCTTTGAGCAAGTCCTTCTATGTCACTGCAGAACTTAAATCTACTGCAGAAAAATCTGGGATATGTCATAAGCCAGTATTTCTCAACCCCAAAGCCTTTAAGATAGGTGAACTCCAACTCCCAAAATTCCCCAGCCAGCAAGATGTAGAACCCATGCTGGCTGGGGAATTCTGGGAGTTGCAGTCTACCCATCTAAGGCACTTAGATTGAGAAATGCTCATATAAGCTATAGCCAGGGCATTCACATGTTGTTAATTTAATTTATAACCTAGATAAAAATAAACCATTGATGCAACATTGATGCAGGAAATTGATAAAGAACGGTTGCAGGAACTGGGTATGTCTAGTTCAATGAAGAGAAGGACCAGGGGAGACAGGATAGCAGTGTTCCAATATCTCAGGGGCTGCCCCAAAGAAGAGGGAGTCAAGCTATTCTCCAAAGCACCTGAAGGCAGGACAAGAAGCAATGGGTGGAAACTAATCAAGGAGAGAAGCAACTTAGAACCAAGGAGAAATTTCCTGACAGTGAGAACAATTAATCAGTGGAACAACTTGTCTCCTAAAGCTGTGAATACTCCAACACTGGAAGTTTTTAAGAAAATGTTGGTTAACCATTTGTCTGAAGTGGTGTAGGGTTTCCTGCCTAAGAAGGGGATTGGATTAGAAGACCTCCAAGGTCCCTTCCACCTCTGTTATTCTGTTCTGTTCTGTTCTGTTCCGTTCCGTTCCGTTCCGTTCCGTTCCCTTCCCTTCCCTTCCCTTCCCTTCCCTTCCCTTCCGTTCCGTTCCATTCCATTCCATTCCATTCCATTCCATTCCATTCCATTCTATTCTAGTTGTCCTGTGACAATTGAAAAATAAAGTTCGAAGGAGAAAGCCTTTATCAATCCTCTATGTTGATGGTATGGTTTACCCTTTTTATTGATTCCAGCTTCTCCCTAAAATCATTATATATGGAGGCATGACTTTGCAGAAAATAAGTTGGGAAGCTGACAACTTTCCTTTTAATGACTGTAAATCTATCTTTAATTAATACCCCACAGTAAAGTGTCAAAAAAAGAAAAGAAAAAAAGTTAACTGAGGTCAGGACAAGAAGTAACAGGTAGAAGATCATTCAAAAGATCCAACCTAGAAACAAGGATAAATTTTCTGACAGTGAGTCAAGCTATTCTCCAAAGCCCCTGAGGGCAGGACAAGAAGCAATGAGTGGAAACCAATCAAGGAGAGAAGCATCATAGAACTAAGGAGAAATTTCCTGACAGTGAGAACAATTAATCAGTGGAACAACTTGCCTCCAGAATAGCGGTGGGTTTCTTCCAGTTCACCCTAGTTTGGGCAAAGCACATGCGCGAAGTGACCCGGTTGAAACATCTGTTGAAACCCACCACTGCTCCAGAAGTAGTGAATGCTCCAACATTGGAAGTTTTTAAGAAGATGTTGGATAACCATTTGTCTGAAATGGTGTAGGGTTTCCTGCCTGAGCAGACTAGAAGACCTCCAAGTTTTCTTCCATCTCTGTTATTCTATCTCTATTTCAATATAATTTGATCACAAAGGTAGTTGATATAAAGCAGAAAGGGTGTTGGACCTAGAACGCTGCCTTGGGGAATACCGCTGTTAACGGGTACAGGATTTGATAGGGCGCTGCCTATTTTAACCTATTTTGATATAAGTTAAGTCAAAATAAGTTAGCCTATTTTGATATAAGTTTGCAGAAATCCCTGAAACCTGGCATAAGCCAATGTTTCTCAACCACAGCATCTTTTAAGATGGATGGATGGACTCCGACTCCCAGAATTCCCCAGTCAGAAAGACACACCACCTATGCCCTCTGGGGAATTTTGAGAGTTGGAGTCCACCTATCTTACAGGTGCTGAGGTTGAGAAAAAATGAAGTCAGCTATAACCATGGCATTTACAAGTTGTTTATTTAACTTACAGTCAATGCCAAAATAAAACATAGGCGCGGTATAAAATAATAAGGCGAAATGAATAAAGAATTCAAAGTTGGGGTCTTCAGCATGCTTCAGATTTAGTATTTTATGCTGGCCTGCAGCCGAGCAGAAGCTGGGATACACCTTAGAAAAGGAGATTTGGACATTAGTCAAGTTCTTTGGCCAAGGACTATCCAAACAAATATCAAATCTTTCCAGAAAAGACTCAACCAGAGTTTCCAATTTGGAAGTGATTCAGAAGACATAAATACCGTCTCTGTAGCATCTCTTTGAAAGAACTCTTTTATCTATATAACCACCAGTTTTATCGGCTGGTTAACTCGCCCTGTAAAATCCAAGCCACGAGATGATTCCCTTGTTCCCATGTTGTGTTATCTGATTTTTCACCAAAAGACATCGAAGACACAACGTGATAATTGACTGCAGAAGAGAGTCATTCTGGCACCTCCTTCCAGAAGGGAGGGAAATGAGGAAATCGCCCCCATCTAGAGAAATAGTTGGATTTCTTTTTTTTCCTTTAAAGTTGATTAAAAGCGGTTGGCAGGATCCACTGAAGGTCACTTCGTCAGGATCAAAGGACGCTTTTAATTGTTTAATGAATATATTTCTCACGACATAGTTAATAGTTTTTTTTTTCCTCACAGCAGACCGATTGGAAATTACCCTGCTAAAAGAATTCATTGCTAGCACTCCATTCCATCCCCCGATTCTGTCTCTGTCTAGCTTCTTTTAATTTGTTGTTTTAACCTTGTGTCCTTGAGCAAAATGCCATGCAACAACCTTTGTTAGTAGAAGACTAACAGAAGTTACATTCTGTATGGCAACTGTATTGCCACCGGCTTTATTTTTTTTTTCACACTGGTGTCTGCTGAGGTAAGGCATCTGTCCTGCAATGGGAAAGCAATGAACATAGCATAGAGATGACCTAATTATATTGCCGAAACTCTGATGATTAGTGTCTTAGCCCCGTGTTCGTTTAACTAAACCTCTGTTTTTCCTGCTGTATAGTCATCATACAAGAGAACTTCCGGTGAGTTGTAACCTTGACTCTGGGATTGAATTGAATTGACAGCCCTTGTTTAGTTTAGAATAGAATTCTTTATTGGCCAAGTGTGATTGGACACAGACGGAATTTGTCTTTGGTGCATATGCTCTCAGTGTACATAAAAAGTCAAGATACATTCGTCAAGAATCATAAGGTACAGCACTGGATTATAGTCACAGGGTACAAATAAGAATAGAAGGGAAGGGAAGGGAAGGGAAGGGAAGGGAAGGGAAGGGAAGGGAAGAGAAGAGAAGAGAAGAGAAGAGAAGAGAAGAGAAGAGAAGAGAAGAGAAGAGAATAGTGAATAGAATAGAATAGAATAGAATAGAATAGAATAGAATAGAATGGAATGGAATGGAATGGAATGGAATGGAATGGGAGGGGAGGGGAGGGGAGGGGAGGGGAGGGGAGGGGAGGGGAGGGGAGGGGAGAGGAGAAGGGAAGGGAAGGGAAGGGAAGGGAAGGGAAGGGAAGGGAAGGGAAGAGAAGAGAAGAGAAGAGAAGAGAAGAGAAGAGAAGAGAAGAGAAGAGAAGAGAAGAGAAGGAATGAAGAATAGAATGGAATAGAATGGAAGGGAAGAAGAGAAGGAAAGGAAAGGGAAGGGAAGAGAAGAGGGAGAGGAGAGGAGAGGAGAAGAGAAGAGAAGAGAAGAGAAGAGAAGAGAAGAGAAGAGAAGAGAAGAGAAGAGAAGAAGAGAAGAGAAGAGAATGGTGAATAGAATAGAATAGAATAGAATAGAATAGAATAGAATAGAATAGAATAGAATAGAATAGAATAGAATAGAATAGAATTATTTATTGATTGGACACACAAGGAATTTGTCTTCGGTGCATAAGCTCTCAGTGTACATAAACGATGCAAGTGATAAATCATGATCAGAAAGATGTCCACCCAAGCCAGAAAGACAGGAAAAAAAGGAGCAAAGTTGGTAAAGCAGCCCAAGAAGATACAAGGGACGATAGACAGTAACTTCATCAGTTTAACTTGGTGTGCATGAGTATTTTCTGATTGGCCACCCCCATTGTGGCTGTTCTTTTATGCTCTTCCCGGTGGCTTAAAATTCCAGATATGCCCATTAAGCAAAAACCCTGAGCTTGCAGGATATAACTTAGCATTATTATAACAGCACAAATGCTTCGAAACTGCATGCTTGTTCTAGGCAGATGTTGTGTCTTGTGTGTGTGTTTAATTAAAAAAAAAAAAACCTGGGTAGGCTCCCAGAATAGGTTTGCTGCCTTGGGTTGTTTTAACTACAGAGAAATCTTGGCATCAAAATAAGAACACAATGACAGTGGAACGAAGGCAACTACAGGCAAGAGCCAGTAAAACCATCATCTTGCCTCTTTTTTTTGACAACACTCTGTAGTATAAAACCAGTGATCCAGAAATTCCCATTTCTTGGATGTATGTTCAAAGAGTATCTAATATATTCCAGGGATACTTTAATCTGGATTAAAGAGGATGGGATCTATGGCTTCAATGTCCCTCTTCCTACTTAAGGGTTGTTAGAAATTGAGAGATGGAGCAAAAACTACGCTACCCCCTATTTCTACCCTACCCCCTAATAGGAGGTAGCGTAAAACTATGCTACACCCTATTAGTCTGCTGAGCCTGGACAGCTCAGCAGACTAATGCATTGTAATTTAACTCCCGCTGTCTGCAATTAGTAAATTCGAATCTCACCAGGCTCAAGGTTGACTCAGCCTTCCATCCTTTCTAAGGTAGGTCAATTGAGGACCCAGTTTGTGGGGGCAATAAGATGACTTTGTATAAATATACAAAAGTATGAAGGCTATTGCTTAACGCATTGTAAGCCGCCCTGAGTCTTCGGAGAAGGGCGGCATATAAATCAAATTTTTTTTAAAAAAGTGGCGGGATTCAAAAAATTTTACTACTGCAATACCAGGCCGATGCTTGGAGTGGACGGAGCAAGCCCCTATTCCATTAATGTAAATACTATGAAAGTACACTTGTATATGTATAACAATATCATGAGACCGGAAATGACAGAAATGTATTATAATTTTTAATCAATAAAGATTTGAAAATTTAAAAAAAAAAATTTTTTTTTTTTTACTACTGGTTCTGCTGTTTTCAGGCCATTTTTTACGCCATTTTCCAGGCCATTTTCAGGCTGGTTTTTGGTGGTTTTCAGGGCCATTTTTCAGCCCTCAAAATGGCCTGAAAACAGCCCAAAAAAGGTGTGAAACAGCCCAAAAACTGGCCTGGAAATTTTTAGGGCACGCTGGAAACCGGAAGAGCAGCTGGCAATGGCACGCGTGCCCACAGAGAGGGTTCTGCATTTGCATGCCAGAGGTTCGCCATCACAGTTCTAGAGCTTTCCAGCCCAACAATTAATGGCATGTTGGACAAGGGAAATGATATGAAGATTCCCTGTGTGTGACCCCATAATTTCCATCTCCAAGTGATCTTGGATCTTGGAGTCCTAGTGGATGACAATCACTTAAACATGAGCCAGCAATGTGTAGGAGCTACTAATGCAATCCTTGGTTGTATAAACAGAGGCCTTGAATCAAAATCACGGGAAGCCTTAGTACTGCTTTATAAAGCCTGAGTAAGTCCACATCTGGAATACTGCGTGCAGTTTTGGTCACCACATTACCAAAAAAGATGTTGAGACGTTGGGGAAAAAAAAGTGCAAAGAAGAGCAACTAAGATGATTAAAGGCCTGGAGACTAAAGCAAAATGATTGCAGGATTTTGGTTTCGCTAGTCTAGAGAAAAGAAGGACTAGCGGGGGACATGATAGCAGTAGTCCAGTATTTGGGGGGGGCTGCTACAAAGAGGAGGGGGGTCAACTTATTTTCCAAACCACCAGAAAGCCGGACAAGAAACAATGGATGGAAACTAATCAAGGAGAGAAGCAACCTAAAACTGAGGAGAAACTCCCTAACCGTGAGGACAATTAACCATTGGAGCAGTTTCCTTCCAGAAGTTGTGGGTGCTTCATCAATGGAGGTTTTGAAGAAGAGACTGTCACTTGTCTCAAGCTCCCTTCCAGCTCTGTTCTGATTCTGAAAGTCATAAATTCTGTTGTAATAAGGGAAGAATCCATCCAATTATTTAGAGTATCAGATTTAATTCTGTGCCCAAAGATCAGGCAAGCAAATGCTACTCTTGCTGGTAAGGATCATGGAACAGCTCAGGAAGTTCTCTGCCTGAGAAGTTACTAACACCGTATGAGCAGAAAGACAACAATATTTGCCAGACATTAATCTGACTGAACAGTCAATTACATGTTCTATGCTGTTTGTTTAAACACTTCACATCTACAAGAATAACTCTCCGAGGATGATAGCAACTCCATCAAAGATACTCTGTTTAAACTCTTTCTTCCACCTTTTAGGGAAATCACAATGCTGATGCATGGGGTTGGTTAACAGTTATTTAGTTTGTGATTTCACACAGTTAGTGTAGCCTTTTTTTTTTCTTTGCAGAGTTCAGACTTTCCCATGGGAATGTTACATCAGCTCTTTCAAAGTTTTATGTGTTTATCCTGGGTGGGAGAAATATTGCAAAACACCGACTTGAGAAATATGCGGGATGTGATTATAGATGTTGTTTTCAAATAATAATGATCATTTGACACCAGGCAAAACTGTAGTGAGAAATTTGTTTTAGCATTCAGCTTTCTGTGCTTTTTGCCCCCCAAGTTTTATTTCTTCTCTCTCTCTTTTTAAAGAAACAATAAAGTAGTAAGTAAAGTAGTATTTAGAGCCAGTTTAGTCTAATGGTTAAAGCACCAGCCTAGAAAGCAGATTGTGAGTTCAAATCCCACTTCAGTCATGAAAACCAGCTGGGTGACTTTGGGCCAATCCCTCTCTCTCAGCCCAGTTCACCTCACAGGGTTGTTATTGTGAGGAAGATAAGAGGAGGAAGGATATTAGCTGTGTTCTCTGCCTTGAGTTGTTTATAAAAATAATAAAGACAGTAACTAAGTAAGTAAACATTGGGCACTATATAACAAAATGAAATTCAATCGTGAAAAAAGTAAGTACTACATTTAGGCAAGAAAAACCAAATGCACAGGTACAGTATATGCAGTACCTCACTCAATAGTAGTAACTGTGAGAGGGATCTTGGAGTCCTAGTGGACAACCATTTAAATATGAGCCAGCCATGGGCAGCAGCTGCCAAAAAAGCCAACACAGTTCTAGGCTGCATAAACAGAGAGAAAGAATCAAGATCATGTAAAGTGTTAATACCACTTTATAATGCCTTGGTAAGGCCACACTTGGAATAGTGCATCCTGTTTTGGTCGCCACAATGTAAAAAAGATGTGGAGACTCTAGAAAGAACGCAGAGAAGAACCACAAAGATGATTAGGGGACTGGAGGCTAAACATATGAAGAACGGTTGCAGGAACTGGGTATGTCTAGTTTAATGGAAAGAAGGACCAGGGGTGACATGATAGCAGTGTTCCAGTATCTCAGGGGCTGCCACAAAGAAGTGGGAGTCAAGCTGTTCTCCAAAGCCCCTGAGAGTAGGAAAAGAAGCAATGGGTGGAAATTAATCAAGGAGAGAAGCAACCTAGAACTAAGGAGAAATTTCCTGACAGAACAATTAATCAGTGGAACAGCTTGCCTCCAGAAGTTGTGAATGCTCCAACACTGGAAGTTTTTAAGAAAAGGTTGGATAACCATTTGTCTGAAGTGGTGTAGAGTTTCCTGCCTAAGCAAGGGGTTGGACTAGAAGACCTCCAAGGTCCCTTCCAACTCTGTTATTCTATTCTATTCTAAACCAATCAATCAAAGTAAGTGATTCCAGAATATCTGAGAAATTATTTAGAAGCAGAACTGAGAATAAATAAGCAAATGCTCATAGCTGGTTTTGCTTACCCATTTTGTGCATCTGCTTTAGAATGTGAAAGTTTCCCTCAAAATGTAAAAGTACAAATGGTTACTTTAGACTGTCATTTTGGACAGTGTCTCCTGAAGAAGTGTGATGGTGTCGTTTAAAACATTTATTCAAAAAGAGCCGGAAAATGCATTTTTGAGTATGGAGGCCTGGAGGTTACAATTACCCATTAAATTTGCTATCCGTATCCTTTTCTGTAGCTTTATTACTTTTTATCAGTTTGTTTGTTTTAGAGTTCTATAACTGTATTTTAGAATATAAGACCTCAGGAAGTACACAATCCTTTTCAAAACCCAAACAAATAGTGAGACCGAGTGAATCAAATTAAAACAGCATCTATACAACAGCCTAAGTGCCGAATTTATTCTTTGAAGACTTCCGCTGTCAATTAAAATTAAGAAAGAAAAGAATTGACAGGACATATTTAGGTTGCCCCAAAGTTTCGCAGAGCTTCTGGTGATGTTGATCCTAAATTGGGATGAATTGGAATACCTCCTTGAAACGCCATGGATTCATGTGTACAGTCCCGCTGCAAACTAGTAGTAAAGGTACCATTCCTGCTCCAGACCTTCTTGTCCTTTATCATCCTCTGGAGACCATTTAAGCTCCTGCCGACTGCTTCAGTGACTCCCTCCAGCCACCTTGTTCTCTGACGTCCTCTTCTTCTTTTGCCCTCAGTCGTTCCCAGCATTAGGCTCTTCTCCAGGGAGTCCTTTCTTCTCATTAGGTGGCCAAAGTATTTGAGTTTCCTCTTCAGGATCTGGCCTTCTAAAGAGCAGTCAGGGTTGATCTCCTATGGTACAGCTAGTAACAACTATGGTAACTTTATTAAAAAGCTCATGAAAGTCTATGCCTTTTTAAATTGTTAGCCAGCCAGATGCTATTATAGCCCTCCTGATCTTTTTATGCACAACATTTCTCAACTTTTTCTAGAGGAAATCCTAACTGCGACTAGCCTGAGCACGGCTGAGAGAGCACAAGAATATCCTCACAAGGTGAAACGATGTTTTAGATCCATTGTTTTGTAAAACTGTCTGAAGACCTTCTGCTAAATCTCAGCAGTGGGTTTTTCTAAACTTGGCGTGTGATGAAGAGTCCTGTGGGTTGAAAATTTTGCTGTGAAGCAAATCAGAAGATAGTTCTCTTCTTCGAGAGTAGGATAAGTAATCAATCAGGGTGTGCCCAGTGCTGATTTCTTCTGTATTTTGACCAATAGAGTCTCGTTCGGATCTGAAAAATTTAAACTAAATTAATTTTAACGTGGATATTGCCTTATACTGTATTTTTTGGCGTATAAGATGCACCTTAGTTTTTGGGGACCAAAATACGAAAAAAGTTGATTGGCAGGTGGATCTGCCTCCTGGAATACCCCCAATCAGGTGTTCCCAGAGGTGAATTTTAGCAATAAGTTCCTTGGCTGTGAGCTCTATGCCTTGCTTTTTTTTTTTTTCAGCCTCTGAAACTTCTGAAACTCTGTTTCAGAAAAAAACTTTTTTTCCTGCCTCTGAAAGCCTCCGAAACAGAGCTTCAGAAAAAAAGCCTCTGAAGCTCTGTTTGGAGGCTTTTTCTTCTGAAGCTCTGTTTGGGGGCTTTTTTTCTGAAGCTTCGTTTCTGATGCTTTTTTCAGCCTCTGAAACCTCCGATTGAGAAGCTGGGTGGGGCTACATTCGGAGTATAAGACGCACCCAGATTTTCACCCTCTTTTTTTGGGGGGGGGGGAAGGTGGGTCTTATACGCCGAAAAATACAGTAGTAGTGTTTCTCAGCCTGGCTAGCTTTAAGATGGATGGACTTCAACTCTCAGAATTGTGGAAGTTGAAATCTACCCATCTTAAAGCAGCTTAGGAACCTTTGGCCTTACTATCGAATTTTATGAGTTCTGCTCATATTGGGAGCTAACTATGATTTCATTGCAACTTTTTTAAAATTCTATTTTTCTTTTTAGGTTTAGCTAGTTTATTTTTTTGAAAACATCCTCCAGGGCTAAACTCAAGATTGACCTAAAGACTAATCTCTTCAGCCCTTCCGTCTTTGCCTCTTCGGATTTTTAACTGGGATATGCTTAATAATAATAATAATGTTTTATTTCAGTCTTAACCTGTTGGTAGCAGCTGCCTTTTGATCTGCTTATATAGCTTTGCAAAAACTTACTGCTTAAACGGTGAAGAATACAGTTATTTCCCTGTGCTGCTCTTATAGTCACACACAAAAAAAACCCACAAATAAATATTCTTTAAAAATCCCATGGAATAAGCCAAGACAACACATTCCAACTTGCGATAATTACTTCTTATTAAAAGCTTATTCAGTGTTAAACCCAATTAAGTCTTAGCTAAAAAAAGAACATTGTAGATGTCTAAAAAATTAACCATTGGAGCCAAATACATAACAATTTTCAGCATCAGTTTTACAATTGATCGCTTATGGATAGCAAGCAGGTCAATGGAAGATATGATTGGACTGATACAGGTAGTCCTTGACTTATGACCACAACTGAGCCCAGAATTTATGTTGCTAAGCGAGACCTTTGTTAAGTGCGTTTTGCTGCATTTTACATACAAGTGAATCTTAACTTTGTTTTGTCAGGAGGTTGCAAAAGATGATCACATGATCCCAGGACAATGCAACCGTCGTAAGTATGAACTAGTTGTCAAGTATCCGAATTTAAATCGCGTGACCATGGGGATGCTGCAACGGTCATAAGTGCCTTTGTAACTTTGAATGGTCACTAAATGAACTGTTGTAAATCGAGGATTGCCTGTACTTCTTTGTGCCTATAGAAAAATAATTTTGGGGATCCTGGTGGATCTGATGACAAAAAAGCGTGCCAGAAAAGCGAAAAGGATTTCTTTTTCTCTCTTAGATTGTAAATTCTTTATACGATTCAAGAAGAATTAACCGTCCACATATTCCAGTTTATTTCCTCAGTATTACACAATGCTAATTCACAACTACAAGGGACGCAGTGTCTCAGTTGCTAAGACGCTGAGCTTGTTGATACTGCAAAATCCCCCTTCCCTCCCCACTCCTGGGGGAAGGATACTGCAAAATCCCCATTCCCACCCTACTCCTGGGGGAAAGATATTGCAAAATCTCCGTTCCCACCCCACTCTGGAGCCAGCAAAAAGTGGCATTTGCCGGTTCTCCGAACTGCTCAAAATTTCCACTACCGGTTCTCCAGAACCTGTCAGAACCTGCTGGATTTCATCCCTGCTCCTACCCCAAAGGATCAAAGACATCCATGTAGTAGGATAGTAAAGTCAAACTGGCTAACTTAATTCATACTTTATGTACCATGCATGGTTTCAGTCAATGCCAATTTATGGTACTGTAAAGTGTGAAATGGGATGCGGTGGCTCAGTGGCTAAGACACTGAGCTTGTCAATCGAAAGGTCGGCAGTTCAGCGGTTCGAATCCCTAGAGCCGCGTAACGGGGTGAGCTCCTGTTACTTGTCCCAGCTTTTGCCAACCTAGCATTTCGAAAGCACGTAAAAAATGCAAGTAGAAAAATAGGGACCACCTTTGGTGGGAAGGTAACAGGGTTCCATGCGCCTTTGGCATTGAGTCATGCCGGCCACATGACCACAGAGACGTCTTCGGACAGCGCTGGCTCTTTGGCTTTGAAACAGAGTCAGGAACGACTAGCACATACGTGCGAGGGGAACCTTTACTTTTAATTCACAACTGTAACTTCAACTAACTTACCTAATGTACAGTAGTCCTCGATTTACAATCATTCATTTAGTGACCGCTCAAAGTTACAAAGCCACTGAAAAAAGTGACTTACGACCAGTTTTCACACTTATAACTATTGTAGCATGGTTATGTGATCAAAATTCAGGTGCTTGGCAACTGGTTCATATTTATGACGGTTGCAGTTTCCTGGGGTCATATGATCACGTTTTGGGACCTTCTGTCAAGCAAAGTCAATGGGGGATCCAGATTCACTTAACAACCGTGTTACTAATTTAACAACTGCAGTGTGTTCACTTAACAAATGTGGCCAAAAAAAAGTTGTGAAATGGAGCAGGACTCACTTAACAAATTTCTCACTTAGCAACATCAATTTTGGCCTCAATTGCGGTCATAAGTTGAGGACTACCTGTATTCATAGAGAAGAGAACAGAAAGCAGAGTTGGAAGGGACCATGGAGGTCTTCTAGTCCAGCCTCCTGTTCAAGCAGAAGATCTTACACCATTCCAGAAAAATGACTATCCAGTCTCTTCTTAAAAACCTTCAGTGATGGAGCAGCCACAGCTTCTGAAGGCAAGCCCTTCCACTGATTGACTGTTCAGTCAGGAAATTTCTCCTTAGTTCTAAGTTGCTTCCCTCCTTGGTTAGTTTCCACCCATTGCTTCTTGTCCTGCCCTCAGGTGCTTTGGAGAATAGCTTGACTCCCTCTTCTTTGTGGCAGCCCCTGAGATATTGGAAGACTGCTATCATGTCACCCCTTCTTCTGGATCTAGAGGTTGGATTAGCCTCCTTCAGTTCCTCATCTCCGTGGTGTATGGAGAAGAATCATACAGCCCTGATGAGGATCATTTTTAGAACAGAACAGAACAGAACAGAACAGAACAGAACAGAACAGAACAGAACAGAATGGAGTTCTTTATTGGCCAAGTGTGATTGGACACCCAAGGAATTTGTCTTTGGTGCATATGTTCTCAGTGTACATAAAGAAAGAATAAAATATATTTGTCAAGAATCATAAGGTACAGAGACTAATTTAATCTTGAATTTAATAACTGCAGCAAGATTGTTGGTGGTGCAGTACTGGAAGAAGGAAGATTTGCCTACTATTCAAGAATGGACATTAAAAGTTGCAAATTTAGCAGAGATGGCTAAAATTTCAGCATATCTGAAGGACCATTCAAATGAGAAATATATGTTGGAATGGAGAAGATGGATTGATTATATTCAAAGCAAATATCGTACTAAAAAATTTCAAATAGCTTATGAATGAATAAAGAGATGTATTTAAACTTAGTTCAGTAAAAGGGGAGTTAAAGAACAAGAGGGAAATAGGATGCAATAGTCAGTTAGATTATGTTATATTATGATTGTTAAATGCTATACCCCGTATTTTGCTCTAGGAAGTAGGGAGGGCTGGAGGGGGGAGGGTTGGCAGGGAGGGGGGGGGATGGGGAAACTTTTGTAAAATTTATTAAAACTTTTCAATAAAAAGAATCATAAGGTACAACACTTAGTCACAGGATACTAATAAGCAATCAAATCATACTAGGAAACCATAAAAAACAATGTAAGTTGTAAAGATACAAGCAACATGGAGAGTGGGAAGAGATAGGTACTAGTAAGGATGAGAAGAAGACTAGTAATACAGTCTTAGTAGTTAATTTGACAGTGTTATGGGAATTAGTTGTTTAGCAGAGTGATGGCATTCGAGGAAAAAACTGTTCTTGTGTCTAGTTGTTCTGGTGTGCAGTGCTCTATAGCGTCGTTTTGAGGGTAGGAGTTGAAACAGTTTATGTCCAGGATGCGAGGGATCTGTAGATATTTTCCCAGCCCTCTTTTTGACTCGTGCAGTATACAGGTCCTCCATGGAAGGCAGGTTGGTAGATTTCTGCTGATCTTCCTGCTAGAAGAAAACCTGTTGACTACCTGAACGCCAGACAGGCAAGTCAGATTTTCACTCAGGGAGGCCAGAGAAAATGAAGAATGGAGAAGGCCAATTCCATCCAGGACTAGATAGATCTAGGAATAGGGACCACATGATAGCAGTCTTCCAATATCTGAGGGGCTGCCCCAACGAAGAAGAGGGAGTTGAACGTATTCCACTGTTCTTCTTAGAAATCTTCTTTCTAGCTAAATGTCTGTCGAGATTCTCTTCCTAGCATTTTCCTACAAGTTCAGGAGGTGCTGCTATTTTTTATTATTTTTTGGGGGGGATCCACCGAGTGTTGATCCATTTGGGCATGACAGGAACTGACCAATCAGGCTATCACCAAAGCTTGACATTGCTTCTTAGAATTGTCCACAGGAATTTTAAGTCTGGAGAAAAGATCTGAAGCGAGCCTTTTAAAAATAGAACGAACATGTTTGTTGCTGTAACAGGAACATTTTTCATGCATCGTTAGTCAAGCCGTGACTGCAAGTCGGAGGAACAAAAACAGTTCTCGACCTCATATTTACTTGCCGATAGTTGTGTGTGTTGGGAGTGGTGTATTCCCTATTACCAACAAAAGCGCGTATAGTCAAGGCGGTGGTTTTCCCAGTTGTAATGTATGGCTGTGAACGTTGGATCATAAGGAAGGCTGAAAGAGTTCCTTATGATCCAAAGCACCAGAGTTCAAAGAATTGAGGTCTTTTGAACTCTGGTGCTGGAGAAGACTCCAACGAGTCCCTTGGACTGCAAGGCGATCCAACCGGTCAGTCCTAGAGGAGATCAACCCTGACTGCTCTTTAGAAGGCCAGATCCTGAAGAGGAAACTCAAATACTCTGGCCGCCTAATGAGAAGGAAGGACTCATTGGAGAAGAGCCTAATGCTGGAAACGATTGAGGGCAAAAGAAGAAGGGGACGGCAGAGAACGAGGTGGCTGGATGGAGTCACTGAAGCAGTAGGCGTGAGTTTAAATGGACTCTGGGGGATGGTAGAGGACAGGAAGGCCTGGAGGAACATTGTCCATGGGGTCGTAATGGTCAGACACGACTTATGCAACTAACAGCAACAACAACAATTCTCTAGTACATGTTCCAAAAGTAATGTTTTTAAGATGACGCTCAAAAGTGCCAGCAGTTTTAATTTCAAGTGTGGGAGAAAAAGCACGCTCAGTTGTCAGAGTTTGAAAATATTGCTTTGATGGATCTTGAGTCTATTCCAGAAATGGCCTCTTTTTGTAAACTCACCTACAATCTGACCTGTTTCATCTAGAAAGCTGAAACACGCAGCACATTCAGACAAACGAGCTAACCTTAAATCGTTATTCTTCCAGATTTTAACAAAATAAAATAAAAAACACCCTCTCCTATTCATTCCACACTTTTTTCCAATTTAGCTTTCAAGACCCTCAAGTCCTTATTCATAAAGACTCTCTTTTTGCTCTGAGGGGAGTTGAGACAGAACCCAATCTCAGAGACTTCAAACGAGCGGTGGGCAATTTACCACAGACTGCTCTGCTGTCTCACTTCCCTTCCTTTATCTTACATTGTTATTCCCCCTACCCAGATGTACGGGGAGGGAGGATCTGTCAGGCACATACTCAGCAGACAACGGGAAAGCAGAGACCCGGCCCGTCAGAGGCCTTAAGCCCAAGCACGCGGCCACAGAGAGCAAGACATGTAGCGCTTGGCTGCACTCTTTTTGATCCTTCCTTTGATAGATTCCAACTGTTTCGTGACGCTTTCGTTGGGCACGGCTTTGCAAGGTGCCATAGCACCATTTTCTTGAAAATAAGTCTCTTCATAGCGCAGGCACTTCCTGGATAAACGTGCAGAGGGCGGCAGCTTTTAGGAATAGAATTCAATCATGACCTCTTCCCTCCCTAGCTATGGATATTTATTCCTACCCAGAGGTGAAATCTAAAATTTTTCCTTACTGGTTCTGTGAGCGTGGCTTGGTGGATGTGGCAGGGGAAGGATACTGCAAAATCTCCATTCCCACCCCACTCCTGGGGGGAAGGATATTGCAAAATCTCCATTCCCGCCCCACTCCTGAGGGAAGGATATTGCAAAATCTCCATTCCCACTACCCTCTGGGGCTAGCCAAAGGTGGCATTTCCCGGTTCTCTGAACTGCTCAAAATTTCCACTACCGGTTCTCCAGAACCTGTCAGAACCTGCTAGATTTCATCCCTGCTCCTACCCCAAAGGATCAAAGACATCCATGTAGTAGGATAGTAAAGTCAAACTGGCTAATTTAATTCATGCTTTATGTAGCACGCATGGTTTCAGTCAATGCCAATTTATGGTACTGTAAAGTGTGAAATGGAACACGGTGGCTCAGTGGCTAAGACGCTGAGCTTGTTGATCGAAAGATCGGCAGTTCAGCGGTTCGAATCCCTAGTGCCGCGTAATGGGGTGAGCTCCCGTGACTTGTCCCAGCTTCTGCCAACCTAGCAGTTCGAAAGCACGTAAAAAATGCAAGTAGAAAAATAGGGACCACCTTTGGTGGGAAGGTGACAGCGTTCCGTGCACCTTTGGCATTGAGTCATGCTGGCCACATGACCACGGAGACGTCTTCGGACAGTGCTGGCTCTTCGGCTTTGAAACAGAGATGCGCACCGCTCTCTAGAGTCGAGAACAACTAGGGAGGGGAACCTTTACCTTTTAAAGTGTGAAGTTGCCGGAGAGGTTATAGAAAAAATGTTTTTAAAAGAGAAAAAAGCCTCTGCCGATCAGGCAAAGTCAGCTGGGATTGTCAGAGGCTTTAAAAGCATTTTTTTTACAACCTCTTCAGCCGAAGAGGTTGTAGAAAAAATGCTTTTAAAAGTAAAAAAAAAAAAAAGTTGGCCACGCCCGCTCAGTCATATTATCCCCACCACCATGCCACGCCCACAGAACCGATAGTAACAAATTTTACATTTCACCACTGACCACCACTATAACACAGAATAACACAGAAAAATCTTAGAAAGGGGATACCAACTATGCTGTCATAATTCACCATTCTAAGTCTTCCCCAGGTTGCCTTTCTAAAAAATTTGCAAATGAATCTTGAACTTCCTCTTTTTTTAAAAAAAATTACCCAGGTCTCCCCCCCCCCCCCCCCCCCCCTGTATTTGCACAGTTAAGCATGATGGGCATTGTTCAAAGTCTGTCCGATTCTGGAAGACGTTGATGTTGAGCTTAATTAGTATTTGCTTTGCATGATTAGCCAGTTTGAGGAGCCTCTCAATTGACCTCTTGGGTACTTTAAAGCTTAAGAATAAATGGTAGAATGGGAATGTTTATGGAACATCACTATGAGAATGGAACATCATTAATTTTTTTTCTATTTTTTTCTTTCGTTCTTTGGTTTATTTTAATTTCAGTTTTGACCATGTGCAGATTTCTTTTGTAGGTGTAGATAGAATCAAAAGCAGCCAAAGAAGAATCTTTAAAGCTTAAGGTGTGCTCACCAGTGGTGGGTTTCAAAATTTTTTACAACCGGTTCCGTGGGTGTGACTTGGTGGGCATGGCATGGTTTGGTAGGCATGGCTTGGTGGGCATGGCAGCGGAAGGATACTGTAAAATCTCCATTCCCTCCCCACTCCAAGGGAAGGTTACTGCAAGATCCCCATTTCCTCCCGATGAGCTGGGACTTGGGAGGCAGAGAATAGATGGGGGCGGGGCCAGTCAGAATTTTTACTATCGGTTCTCCGAACTACTCAAAATTTCCGCTACCGGTTCTCCAGAACTGGTCAGAACCTAATGAACCACCTCTGTACACAATCAAGCAGGTAGATAATTGGAGAAGTTTGGACAACTTACAGAACTGAAAGCTCAAGGAAGCAGACTATTTCACAATATGAAATGGAGGAGGAGGAGGAGGAGCAGGAGAGGAAGAGGAGGTGGAGGAGGATGGGAAGAAGAAGAAGAAGAAGAAGGAGGAGGAGGAGGAGGAGGAGGAGGAGGAGGAGGAGGAGGAGGAGGAGGAGGAGGAGGAGGAGGAAA
Source organism: Masticophis lateralis (assembly GCA_030761175.1). Taxonomy (NCBI): domain Eukaryota; kingdom Metazoa; phylum Chordata; class Lepidosauria; order Squamata; family Colubridae; genus Masticophis; species Masticophis lateralis. The sequence goes on along the minus strand of JAUDYJ010000006.1, from coordinate 83,495,595 downwards.
AAAGAAGAAGAGGAGGAGGAGGAGGAGGAGAGGAAGAAGAAGAAGAAAGGAGGAGGGGAAGGAGGAGGGGAAGGAGAAGAGGAAGGAGAAGGAGAGGAAGAGGAGGAGAGGAAGAGGAGGAGGAGGATGGAAAGAAGAAGAAGAGGAGGAGGGGAAGGAGGAGGGGAAGAAGAAGAAGGAGAAGAAGGAGAGGAGGAGGAGGAGGAGATGAAGAAGTAGAAGAAGAAAAAAGAAGAGGAGGAGGAGGAGGACAGGAAGAAGAAGAGGAGGAGGAGGAAGAAGGGAGGAATAAGGAGGAGGAGGTCAGAGGTTTTAGGCTTTAACCCAAAGAGCAAAGGGCCACTAATATCCTCATGAGATTCTTCAAGTGTCTCTCTAGAATTCCAGACCTCATTTCTTCTGCTCTGTAGCTATTTTGATCAGTGGGTTTGTCTGCTGCCTCTTGAAATAGATAAATCAAGTAACCGACCTGATAAGGCGGCATTCCACATGATGGCTTGCATTACTCTTTCCTGTCTACAGTTCTGCTGAAATTTGCAATTCTGAAGGCATATCCAAGGCAGAAATAGCATGGCAGCCTGACCGGAAGGTCAGTGTTATGATTATAGGTTCCTCGCCATTCTGAAAACTCACCTCCTGAAGGATATATGTCCTGGGCCATTGACAGAAGAGCAATCCCTGTGTCCAAAAGTAAGGCTTTGGGTGTGCAGTTAGTGGAACTCGAATGCTTCAACAACTGTTGTTTTCAAAAAAAATTAAATACTTAATTTTGATCCCAAAGATGCTTTTTCAAGAGGCAACTGGACCTTCTGGTTTTTATTTGAAAACGTTTCACTTCTCTTGAAAAGTTGCCTCTTGAAAAAAAAGCATCTTCGGAACAGCCATGACCGAGAATCTCCATAGACATTTACTTAATTTTAAAAATAATATTTAAATTACAAGAGCACTCCAGCACAACAGTGAACTGATTTAATGTTTACTACCATTGTGAAAATTCCCATCTGTGCGAGATAATTGTTATAAATCAGCGTCTGTAAGCTCAAAATACAACCTCATTCATTTCCTTTGCTGAAAGATTAAGAAAAAGATAAGCAATGCCAAATGCTCTCAAAATAGACTAAATTCAGACAGCCACTAGATGGCAGCAGAGGTTAGACTGCGTCTGTCCCTGTCCCTGCCACTTATTGGTCATCTGGAGCTTTGCAACAGAGAGTAGGAGAGTGACAGAACCTGGGCAGGGGTGGGCTTCAAAAATGTTAGCAAGGGGTTCTCAGCCTGGTTGCTGGGTGGGCGTGGCCATGGTGGGTGTGGCCTAGTCGGCCTCCTGCACCATGCGTGAGGGCATTTTTGCCCTCTCTAGGCTTTGGAGGCTTGTCTCGAGCCTCCGGGAGGGCAAAAATGGCCTCCCCAGACTCCGGAGGCCCTCTGGAGGCCAGAAATGGGCCCATTTCTGGCTTTCCTGAGGCCCGTTTTTCGCCCTCCCCAAGCCTCAGCGCATGCTCTGCACTTACCTGCATCCAAAACGGGCTGCGTAGGGACTCAGGGGAGGGGAGGGGAGGGGTAGGCAGGGAGTGGGACTTGGGGGGTTCTCCGAACTTCACAGAATCTTAGCTAGAGGTTCTCTGCGAACCCCCACCAGCCCACCCGTGAACCTGGGAGTAGAGTTAAAAGACGAATCAGCCTAGAATCCCTACGTAGACACAAGTGGATTAGGTCCAACCCACTTTGAATTCGGTGGACACTTATCTGACTCCAAGTAGGACTCTTAACTGATCCCAAGGTTCTTCCAAAGTTGGTAAAATGAGGACCCAGATTGTTGGGGGCAATATGCTGACTCTGCGAACCGCTTAAAGAGGGCTGTAAAGCATTGTGAAGCGGTATATAAGTCTTAAGTGCTACCGATATTGTTATTGCTAACCATTATTTGAGAAGATTCCTGTGCATAGGATGATTTATTTATCAATAAATCAGTTTAATTGGACCTTCCCATTGAGACCTGGTCTTTCACACCTGACATAGATGTGGTAAACCTAATCTGGGTCCATGTTTTCATTATATCTAACAGCAGCGTGAAATTTCTTGTGCCACTTTCTCAACTGAAATTGCCTTGTTCTCTCCAGAAAGTGGTGTGATCCCCTCTTAATTTCAATTAATATTTGCATTATAATATTTGTGTGCTTTTGCATGGACGTTCCTAGCCCACAAGCTCTTTTTCATCTTTAAAGTATGATGAGGTCCTGTGTTTTGCATCTGCAACTGTTTTGTTCACCTGTGAATAGCACCTTAGGAAGGTTTGGGTAAAGACATTTGCAAAGCTTTCAAATATTTACTTATTTCAAATGCTTACTTACAGCTTCTTATTTTAAAAATGTATGACGTATACTGTAAAAAGATCAGCATTTAAAAGAATGAATAAGCACAAGTAAATTATATTAAAACATTATATAATATGTACAGGCTCAATGGCTAAGACACTGAGCTTGTCAGTTGAAAGGTGGGCAGTTCAGTGGTTCGAATCCCTAGTGCCGTGTCACGGGGTGAGCTCCCGTTCCTTGTCCCAGCTTCTGCCAACCTAGCAGTTCGAAAGCAGGTAAAAAATGCAAGTAGGAAAAATCGGGACCACCTTTGGTGGGAAGGTAACAGCGTTCCGTGAGCCTTTGGCATTTAGTCATGCCGGCCACATGACCATGGAGACATCTTCAGACAGCACTGGCTCTTTGGCTTTGAAACGGAGATGAGCACCGCCCCCTAGAGTCGGGAACGATAGCACATATGTTCGAGGGGAATCTTTTTTTTTTTTAATTAAATTTATATGCTGCCCTTCTCCAAAGACTCAGGGAGGCTTACAATGTGTTAAGCAATAGCCTTCATACTTTTGTATATTTATGCAAAGTCATCTTATTGCCCCCACAAACTGGGTCCTCAATTTACCTACCTTAGAAAGGATGGAAGGCTGAGTCAACCTTGAACCTCGAACTTGCAATAATTGCAGACAGCTGAATGTTAATAACAGGCTATTAGCCTATTGAGCTATCTGAGGCTCTTTACCTTTACCTTTTACAGAATACAATAAGCAATAAAATAATTGGAAGATAGATAGATAGATAGATAGGTAGATAGATGGATGGATGGATGGATGGATGGATGGATGGATGGATGGATGGACGGACGGACAGACAGACAGATAGATATTTCAATCATTGGAATAGAATCTCTGGCTGTCTCTCTTTGGAGAGAGAGACAGAGAGAGGAAGAACTTCCACTCCTGGATTAAAATACAATTAGTACAATTAGCACTTCACATCTACATAATGATTTTCCTTCTGTTAAAAATTGCAGTTCTGCAGATGCATTGGGAAGATTCTGAGGGCCATAGTCAACATTTTCAAAGGATCTCAGCAATTATGCTCCGCTTCCCAGTAAAATTTCCCTGGGCTAAAGGATGACTCAATGCAAAAATTGAAAGGCATAGCAATTTATAGGTTTATGTATTTATCTTGGTCTCCAGCCAGATAATTTGTTTAAAAGCTGGGTTGAAATGAGCAGGGGGCCATGACCTACAGCTGAGTTGGCCTACAGACTGACCTGTAGTTAAGCTCCACTTTCTGAAGAAAAGGGGACAGGATTCAGAAGTCCAGTTGCTAAACCAAGGTCAGCTGTCAATGTTTTCAGCTGGTTACTGATTGTAAGCTTGAGAAAGAGGGTGTTAAAAAGAAGACAGAGAGGCAAAACAGAGTTGGAAGGGATTTTGGAGGTCTTCTAGTCCAACCTCCTGCTTAGGCAGGAAACCCTACACCACTTCAGACAAATGGTTATCCAACATCTTCTTGAAAATTTCCAGTGTTGGAGCATTCACAGCTTCTGGAGGCAAGTTGTTCCACTGATTAATTGTTCTAATTTCTCCTTAGTTCTAGGTTGCTTCTCTCCTTGATTAGTTTCCACCCATTGCTTCTTGTCCTGCCCTCAGGGGCTTTGGAGACTAGCTTGACTCCCTCTTCTTTGTGGCAGCCCCTCAAATATTGGAACACTGTTTTCACGTCGCCCCTACTCCTTCTTTTCAGTAGACTAGACATAGTTCAGCAGAAGAAAAGCATATGGATTTGGAGGCTTAATAAATATAGTTTGGGGTCATATCACTTCCTTCTCGAACACTAAAGCAAGGGACTTTCCATTTGGATCCCTTCCTTCTGGTTGTGGCTTGGGTACAGTGAATTTAGTACATGAGCTTCCTGGAAATTCCACTCATCTCTTTTCTCCTTGCCTCACTGGATACAGGAATAATAAACTCATTGTTTGGTATCCACAATGGCACTGTTCACACTCCAGGAGGGAGGTATCAGTAGACTTGGAATAATCCCAAAGATTGCATGAGTACAAAAGTATTTAGAAAAGGCAAAGTCTTGAGGGTAGAGATCTTGGAGAATACGGAGAATGATTAATGCCGGCTGACAGTGGCCCTTCAGGTGCCATGAAAATAACCTTACCCAACTGGTATGGAATAGAATAGAATAGAATAGAATAGAATAGAATAGAATAGAATAGAATAGAATAGAATAGAATAGAATAGAATAGAATAGAATAGAATAGAATAGAATAGAAAATATGGAGTGGAGTGGAGTGGAGTGGAGTGGAGTGGAGTGGAGTGGAATGGAATGGAATGGAATGGAATGGAATAGAATAGAATAGAATAGAATAGAATAGAATAGAATAGAATAGAATAGAATAGAATAGAATAGAATAGAATAGAATAGAATAGAATAGAATAGAATAGAATAGAATAGAATAGAATTCTTTATTGGCCAACTGTCATTGGACCCACAAGAAATTTGTCTTTGGTGCATAAGCTCTCACTGTACATAAAAAGACAAGATACATTCGTCAAGACTCATAAGGTGCAACACTTAATGGCGTCAAATCATACTAGGAAACAATCAATATAAATCGTAAGGATACAAGCAACAAAGTTACAGTCCTGCAGTCATAACTGGGAGGAGATGGGTGATAGGAACGATGAGAAGATTAATAGTAGTGCAGACTTAGTGAATAGTTTGACAGTGTTGAGGGAATTATTTGTTTAAGTAGAGTGATGGCGTTCGGGGAAAAACTGTCCTTGTGTCTAGTTGTTTTGCTGTGCAGTGCTCTATAGTGCTCTATATCTAGAGATGATCAAGAAACTGGAGTGAGTTCACACCCAGAGACCTTGAACCCTACATCCTCAAAGTCCCCTTTCTTTCTCTTCAGGCCCTTGCTTTTGTGAGGAGAGTTAGTCAAATCCCAGTCGCTTGCTGAACATTGAGTAGATAGTTTCAATTGAAGGGATTGAGATAAGCAAGTCATCAGCCTGTGGATTGAAACAGTTGGCAAGTGACTCTCATTTATGAAAGTGGCAGTGTGCCAGGATCATGTGATTCCGTTTTGCGACCTTCTGATGAGCAAAGTCAACGGGTAAACCAGATTCACTTACCAACTGTGGCAAGAAAGGTCGTAAAATGGGAGCAAAACTCACTTAACAAATGACTCACTTAGCAACATAAATTTTGACCTCAATTGTGGTCTTATGTCAAGGTGCCTAACTTTGGTTACAGAATTGCCATGACATCAGTGACAGATGCTGTCCTGTTCCAAACATTTACCGTATTTTTCTATAAGAGTTTCTATAAGACTATAAGAGACACTTTTTTGTTTCCAAAAAGGGGATGAAAACGTCTATGCGTCTTATAGACTGAATATTGCCAAGGCCCTGCTCACCCGCTGGCCGTTTTTTGGCCTCCTCACACCCCATTTTTGGGCCTTTTTTCAGGCCTTTTTTTCAGCCCATTGTTGAGGCTTTTTTTTTTGGCCCATTTTGAGGCTTTTCTCAGCCCAATTTCGAGGCTTTTCTCAGCCTGTTTTCAAGACTTTTTTCGCCCATTTTGAGGCTTTTTTCGGCTCGTTTTTGAGGCTTTTCTCAGCCCATTTTTGAGGCTTTTCTCAACCTATTTTTGAGGCTTTCCTCAGCCCATTTCTGAGGCTTTTTTCGCCCATTTTGAGGCTTTTTCAGCCTGTTTTTGAGGCTTTTGTCTGTTTCTTTCAGAAAAATTGGGCCGAAAAAAGCCTCGAAAACAGGCCGAAAAAAGGCTGGAAAGGGGCTCCAAGAAAGGCCCAAATAATGGACTAAAAATGGGGTACGTGGAGGCCAAAAACCTTTTTTTGTTGTCTTCCTCTTTTAAATGTAGGTGCGTTTTATAGTCCGAAAAATATGGTAATCCTTTGGAGATAGAAATTGCCTTTGACTTGTCTGCACCGTACAGTTCAGCCGCAATATTTATATAAGCGGAGAGGGCTTTGCTAATTTGCGATTCATCAGCTCAAGGTGAAAGTTTTTATCTCTTTGAAATCAGTCTAAGATTCACTTCCCTGCTGCATATTTTGGGAAGGCATCAGTGAAAACCTTGTTCTCTGCTGTGCATAGGAAGATATTTTGCTATAAATGTATTTGTTTGAACAAGTCTTTACAGTCTTCTGTAAAGAAGTAAAACTGACCCTTTAATTACACAGGCTAATATTTATAGATATATGGTCCCAGGTAGTTGAAAATACCTCTATGGTGAATCCATAGGACAGTGTTCCTTTACTCTCGAGCAAGGAGGGAAACTTGTGGTAACTGGCAGAAAGTATACTTAACATTTTTTTGGAAGGTAAAACAACTATGGTGATTATTTTATTTTTATTTATTTATTTATTTAATTTGATTTATATGCCGCCCTTCTCCGGAGACTCAGGGCGATTTACAATGTGTTAAGCGATAGCCTTCATACTTTTGTATATTTATACAAAGTCAGCTTATTGCCCCCACAAACTGGGTCCTCATTTTACCCACCTTAGAAAGGATGGAAGGCTGAGTCGACCTTGAGCCTGGGGAATTTCGAACTGGTGTAATTGCAGGCAGCTGGATGTTAAGTGCTGCCTTTAGTAGGAGGCATTAGCCTCCTATGCCACTCAGGCTCCTCTGCACACTCCTTGCACTTACCTGCATCCAAAACAGGCCGCGGGAGGACTCCTGGGCGTGTCGGGGAGGGGTGGGCAGGGCCAGCCAGGAGGTTGTCCGAACTGCACAGAATCTTAGCTAGAGGTTTTCCCGAACCCCTGTGAACCCCCAGCAGCCGACCCCTGGATATAACAGAATCTTGAAAGTCTGAATGATTCTGTTATGTCCTTATAAGGACATCCGCCGGGGGATTGGTCGATCCCACCGGCGGGAGGTTTAAACTGTTGTCATTGGCCGGCGGGCATGCCTGAGCAGGATATAAGGAGGCTCAGCAGCCCAGCCAGTAGTTCAGTTTGCACTCTTAATAAAGGTTCTGAACGGACAGCTGAGTCGCGTTTCTTTCCGGCGCCGAGCTAACACTGGCGACGAAGGACTGAAGAAGAACCGACGAGCAGCAGCACGACCGCACCGCCATCCAAGAGCTGAATCACTTGAGCAAGTCACTGAACCATGTCTGGACCCCAAATTTCTCTGGCTCCATTCAATCCAAGCCAGGAAAAATGGAAGTCCTTCATGGTGCGATTCCGACAATTCCTGGCGGGCAGCGGCTTCACCGACTTGGACGACAACAGGAAGAGGGCTCTCTTCCTGGCCCACTGCGGATCCGAAGTTCTGGAGATGGCGATGGACCTCGTGGCACCCAGAGACATCGAACAGATGCCATGGTCCGAGCTCCAAGACGTCCTCCAGGAACACTACGCGCCCACGAGCACTCCCCTAGCCAACCGCTTCGAATTCCATCAATGGAATCAGCACGAAGGGGAAACTTTCAAGGAGTTCGTATTGGCGCTCCGGAAGATCGCAGCCAGCTGTGAGTTCGAAAATGTGGACGTCCAGCTGAGAGACCGGATCGTCTTCGTCATGAGGGACTGTTCAGTCCAAAAGAAGTTCCTCAGCCGGAAAAAGATCTCCCTCAAGGACGTTATCTAAGAAGCAACCGCGGCGGAAACGTCTGACAGAGCGGCAGCAGTGATGCGACGATCGAAAGGGATCCACAAGATCCACAGAGACCAACCACAGTCATCCGAGGACATCTCCACGTGCTCGGAGTCGGATGGAGAAATGGCCGTCCACAAGGTCACGAGGCCCCAAAGGCGGGAAAACCAACAAGATGGCAACCAAGAGGACAGATGCGCCAGCTGCAAAGGAGACCACCCTCGCGCCAGATGTCGCTGGCGAGACGCAACATGCCGCCGATGCGGACGGAAGGGCCACATCGCCGAGGCCTGCAGAGCGGCAGAACCAACATTCGAGCAGCAAAGACCTGTGGACCGCGATTACCAAAGGTCATCTAGACGATCCCAACAGCCGAGGCGGAACGACGAGCGGCAATCCAACGGCCGGCAAGTCAACAAGACGACCATCGCCCACACCACGGTTGAGGGATCCGAAAAATTCCACGTGACCGTCCATGTGGAAGGGGCACCATGCCCCATGGAGATAGACTCTGGCTCACCTTTCTCAATCATTGCCTGGCATAACCTAAAGAAGCTCCAGCCTAACATCTCTAAGGGACAATTGAAGCCAATCCAGGCAAAGTTGGTAGATTTTGGCGGCCACCCCATTGGCATCCTGGGACGCACAAACATCAGGGTGCAATACAAAGACTTCAACGGAGTCCTCCCCATCGCCGTCGTCAAGGACGCCCGACCGACCCTACTTGGAGTGGAGTGGTTCAGGCCACTAGGGCTCACAATTGGCGGAATAAACCAAATCAGGACTAGCCAACTCGACAAACTCCTAGAAGACTTCCAGGACGTCTTCGACGGGAGCTTAGGTAAATTCCTGGGGAAACCCATTTCGCTAAATTTAGACCCCCAAATCAACCCAATTCAGCTAAAGCCCCGCAGAGTCCCGTTTGCCCTTAGACCAAAAGTAGATGCACAATTGGATAAACTAATCACCCAGGGCATCCTCGAACCGATCGATCACGCTGCATGGGAGACTCCCATTGTGACCCCCATGAAGCCAGATGGATCAGTGCGCATCTGCGCTGATTATAAGTGTACCATCAACCATGCGTTGCAGCAGAGCGCATATCCGGTGCCAGTGGTGCAACACCTGTTGCACTCACTAGGCAAAGGATCAATTTTCGCCAAACTGGACCTGGCGCAGGCGTATCAGCAGCTGCCAGTGGACCAGACAACTACAGAGGCGCAAACGATTGTCACGCACCGGGGCGCCTTTAAATGCAACAGGCTCCAGTTCGGAGTCAGTGCCGCCCCGGGGATTTTTCAATCGATGATGGAACGCCTTCTCCAAGGCATTCCAGGGGTGGTGCCCTACTTTGATGACGTCCTAGTCTCAGGGACATCGGAATCCCAACTAATGGAACGGCTCAGGCTTGCCCTGCAGCGGTTCCAGGCGAAGGGACTACGGGTCCGACGGGACAAGTGCGTGATCGGAGTCAGGGAAGTCGAGTTCCTGGGCTATTTAATTGATAGCCAGGGCATCCACCCCACTAAAAACAAGGTGAGGACTATACACGAGGCTCCAGCCCCCAAAAACAAAACGGAGCTTCAGGCTTTTCTGGGACTACTTAATTTCTATAGTGTGTTCTTACGACAGAAAGCCACCGTTGCTGAACCACTACACCGACTCCTAGGGAAGGCGGCACCTTGGAAATGGGGGAGCGAAGAAGAGGAAGCCTTCCAGAAAGCCAAAAGACTCCTATCCTCCGACAGCCTCCTCATCCAGTACAACGGAGAGCTACCGCTAACCTTGACCTGCGACGCCTCACCCTACGGGGTCGGGGCCGTCCTAAGCCACCAACTACCAAATGGGACGGAAGCACCAATCGCCTTCTTCTCCAAAACGATGTCCCCGGCGGAGAGAAACTACGGCCAGATCGACAAGGAAGCGCTGGCGATGGTGGCGGGCGTAAAGCGATTCCATGAATACATATATGGAAGAGCTTTTACAATCGTCACCGACCACAAGCCCCTACTGGGCCTCCTCGCGGGGGATAAACCCACCCCAACCTTCATGTCACCCAGGATGACACGCTGGGCCATCTTCCTGTCGGGCTACAACTACCGCCTGGTCCACCGGCCTGGAAAAGTCATCGGAAACGCCGACGGCCTCAGCAGGTGCCCACTGAACGAGCAGATCGAGGACCCAGCACCTACACTCGGGCTCCACCACATCGACGATGACCGGTCCAGCCCGGTGTCCTCATCCACGGTAGCACAGCACACCGCTAACGACAGGACCCTCAGGCAAGTCGTATCCTGGGTCTTGCGGGGATGGCCAGAAGAAACACAGAAGCAAGAATTTGCCCCATACCAGAGAAGGCAGCAAGAGCTCACCACCATGCAAGGCTGCCTCCTCTGGGGCGACCAGGTGGTCATCCCCCCATCATTACAAAAACGGACGTTGCAAACCCTCCACTGCGGTCACCCAGGGATCGTCAGAATGAAGGCCCTAGCACGGAGTTACGTCTGGTGGCCCGCCTTAGACAAAGACATTGAGGCGTGGATTGCCAGATGTGACCCGTGCCAGGCAACGAGACTAGCACCCCCGCAAGCACAGCCGACGGAGTGGGAACAACCATCCGGACCGTGGTCGCGAATCCACATCGATTTCGCCGGGCCGATGAATGGGAAATCCCTCCTGATCGTGGTCGACGCATTCTCGAAGTGGCTCGAAGTTATAGCCATGCCCTCCACAACGACGGAAGCCACCATCAGAGCCCTACGACGACTCTTCGCCACGCACGGCCTTCCGGACACCCTTGTCTCTGACAACGGGCCACAACTGACGGCGAAGGCGATGGAAGAGTTCCTGGCTGGCCACGGAATCAGGCACGCACTCATCGCCCCTTACAGACCGGCCGGAAACGGACAGGCCGAAAAAATGGTGAGACTAACTAAAGAGACACTGACCAGAATGGGAAATGGGGACTGGCAGGAACAAATCGACCAGTTCCTCTTGACCCAACACATCACTCCCCACACCACAACAAAGAAAAGCCCGGCAGAGCTACTGATGGGGAGGAAGCTGCGCTCACCGCTAGATTGCCTGCACCCGATGTACAACCCGAAAGACAAGCGAACAAACCACCGCCGTCAAGAAGCTTCGCCTGCGGAGATTTGGTTTTCGCGCTAAACTTTCAGGCCGATCCGAAGTGGCTCAAGGGTCAGATCGTGAGGGTGACCGGCCCAAGGTCCTACGAGGTCGAGCTGGACGACGGCCGCACCTGCCGGCGACACATCGACCAGCTCCGGAAAAGGTGGAGGGGAATCGAGGAGGCCGAGGAAAACCACCCCGACGAGGTAGGCCCGCACCGACCAGAGGTAGGCCTACCCCACCCCGATGAGGTAGGCCAGCCACGACCCCGCGGGGTAGACCTACCGCACCCAGAAGACGAGGGCCAACTACACCCCAGCCTGGAGGGACGCCGCCACCCCGGCAGGGTAGGACAACAACAACCCCAAAGGGGAGTCATACCCTACCCCGGCGAGGCAGACCGACCCGGAGAGGCCGAGATGGGACCGTCGCAACCACCCCCACCCGGGGGTCAACCCACGGGGACAGCCGCCGCACCCCCTGACCTGGGGGCACCCTGGACACCGGACGAGGACCCGGGAACCGTACCGGGGTTCAGACGACCATCTCCCAACTGCAGCAACGGGAACAGCCCGGAGGGCCACCGGACCTACGGCGGCGCAACCCGGGGACAGCACGCGGAGTCCGGAGATTCCCGAACGGGGGAGCCGGAGCCAGCAGGGGCTCGACCCGTCCGGAGCAACATCAACCCACCGACTGGGCCGCGCAGGTCCGGCAGAACTGTCAGGCGTCCCGCCTACCTGCGCGAGTATGTGATCGCACACACGGACTGAGGACTAAGGACTAGGAGGGGAGGGGTGTTATGTCCTTATAAGGACATCCGCCGGGGGATTGGTCGATCCCACCGGCGGGAGGTTTAAACTGTTGTCATTGGCCGGCGGGCATGCCTGAGCAGGATATAAGGAGGCTCAGCAGCCCAGCCAGTAGTTCAGTTTGCACTCTTAATAAAGGTTCTGAACGGACAGCTGAGTCGTGTTTCTTTCCGGCGCCGAGCTAACAGATTCTTTACTTCTTACACTAAAGACAATCAAGGCAGGGTGAATATTGAGGGTTTTTTTCTTATCCTTCCTATCGGACTAGGCACCTACAACTTCTGGAAGCAAGCCATTCCACTGATTAATTGTTCTCACTGACTGGAGATTCCTTCTGAGTTCTAGGTTGGATCTCTCTTTGATAAGTTTCCATCCATTGCTTCTTGTCCTGCCCTCAGGCGCGATGGAGAATAGTTTGATCCCCACTTCTTTGTGGCAGCTCCTCCAATATTGGAAGACTGCTATCATGTCACCTCTAACCTTTCTCTTCGTTAGACTAGACATACCCACAATAATCCCTCCACCTGTTCATGGTTAGCCTCCAGTCTCCTAAGCATCTTTGTTGCTCTTTCTGCACGCTTTCTAGAGTCTCTACATCTTTTTTGTATCATGGTGACCACAACTGATACTCATCCTGATACTGTCCCTCTGTTCAGTGGTGGGTTTCCAGTATTCTTACCACTGGTTTGCTGTGTGCAGGCTCTCTTCGTGTGCACATGCCATCCACACATGGGCTTGGCCTTCCATGAATGCGCTTTGCTCGCACGCACGCCTTCCACGCATGTGCCCAGCCTCGAAAACATGGCTAAATAGGACGCACTTATGCACGCCCCCTTACAGACCTCTTAAGAATGGGGTGAGGTCCATGGTAGACAGTTTGAGGTTAAAGTTTTGGGGGTTTGAGGATGTAACAACAGAGTCAGGTAGTGGATTCCAGGCCTTAACCACTCTGTTGCTGAAGTCGTATTTTCTACAATCGAGTTTGGAGCGGTTTACCTTGAGTTTGTCTCTATTGTTTGCCCGTGTATTGTTGTGGTTGAAGCTGGAGTAGGTTGGACCTTGTAGCAGACAATTTTGTGTACTACGCTTAGGTCAGACCTTAGGTGGCATAGTTCTAGGTTGTCCAAGCCCAAAATTTCAAGCCTGGTGGCATAAGGGATTCCGTTGTGAGCAGAGAAGTGGAGGACTCTTCTCATGAAATACCTCTGGACTTGTTCAATTGTATTAATGTCCGATGTACAGTGTGGATTCCAGACAGATGAGCTGTATTCAAGAATTGGTCGGGCAAAGGTTTTGTATGCCCTAGTTTGCAGTACAATGTTACCAGAGAAGAAGCTTTGCAAAATTAGGTTAACAACTCTTAATGCCTTTTTGGCAATGTGGTTACAGTGAGCTCTGACACTTAGATCATTAGAGCTGAGTACTCCAAGGTCCTTGACAGAGTGAGGGTTGTCTATGAGGTCATATCCGCCCAGTTTGTATTTGGTGTTCTGATTTTTGTTGCCAGTGTGTAAGGCAGAGCATTTGTTGGTTGAGATTTGGAGTTGCCTATTTTTTGACCATTCTGACAGATAGTCAAGGTCTTTTGTAGGGCAGCAGCATTGTCAGTGGTGTTGAATAATTTTACATCATCAGCAAAGAGGACACAGTTGCTTATAAAGCGATTGCAAAGCTCATTTATGTAAAGCAGAAAGCATGTGGGTCCTAATTTTAATTTTAATAAATTTATAATAAATAAATTTAATAAAATTGAGAATCGAGGGTGATTCAAGAGAGATTTTACTTTTACGGCATGAAAACATTGCTAACTACTGCCGTAAGTTATGGTTTGCAAAACACGAGTGTTGGGATTCACACAGGGTGTTAAATCGTAACCAAACAAACCCAACTTCAGTAATCAAAATTCAGTAATCTTAGAGATGAAATAGAGTCCAGAAACATGCTTTCTTTCTTCTTATGTGTCCCAACCAAGGGAGGGTTCTACTTACCTTTACTACCAGTTAGCATTACGCCCACGCGCACTCTTCTGCACATGAGCAGAAGCTGGGTGGAGCCTCCCACCGGTTTTACTACTGGTTCTTGCAAACCAGTCCGAACTGGGGTCAACCCACCACTGGTCCCAACATATTAACAGATACTGGCTTACTTCTATTAAAAATGGTGAATTTTCAGAAACACCCCCACCGCAAACGTTATTAGGCTGCAAGTACTGCATATAACTTGCCTTCATGGCGACCTCTCCTTCTTTCCAGGGCATGCAGAGGTAACGAAAAGATTTGGCTTTATCAAAAGGAAGGGCTACCTTGAGTTACAAACACTAATCCATGGGGGACCCTGTTCATTGAATTCATGGGATGGAGAACTCTGCCCTTGGTTGCTTAGTTTAGAGGGAGCAGTAAGTGTAGGGTAAGAGTTCATAGAATGCAAAATAATGGAGTTGGAAGGGACCTTGGAGGTCTTGTAATCCAACCCCCTGCTGAAACAGGAGACCCCATACCATTTCAGACAAGTGGTTGTCCAATGTTCTTTTTTAAAAGCCTCCAATGAAGGAGCACCCACAACTTCTGGAGACAAGCTATTCCATTGGTTGATTGCTCTGACCATTAGGAATTTTCTCCTTAGTTCTAGGTCGCTTCTCTCCTTGGTTATTTTCCATTGTTTCTAATCTTGCTTTTTGGTGCTTTGGAAAATAATCTGACCCACTCATCTTTGTAGGACCCTCTCAAATATTGGAACACTGCTATCATGCCACCATTCTTTTCACTAGACTAGACATACCCAGTGTCGGGGTTCCAAGTAATACACCCGTAGCAGACAGCTTCAGGGTTGACACCCAATTTCTGTTCCTATGTTTTAGCCTCCAGCCCCCTGTTCACTCTTGTTGCTCTTCTCTGCACTCTTTCCTGAGTCTCAATGTCTTTTTTATAATGGGGTGACCAAAACTAGACACACTATTCCAAGGGTGGTCTTACTAAGGCTTTGTAAAGCGGTACTACAACTTCACATGATTTTGATTCTATCCCTTTATTAATGCAGTTTAGGATTGCACTGGCTTTTTTTAGCTGCTGCCGCAGTAAATACTTCTGAGCACAGAATTATGTCTGCTTCTCACCTTAAAAGATTTTCAGTATGAACCATAGGTGTATTGATTCTGAACTCAATGGATGCAGCTAGAAGAAATTGAGAAATACTGTCGAAAAATGATTTCAAAAATGAGAAAAATATAAAGAGGTAGACATGATAAAGCTAGAGATGTAGATGTAGGTATAGATACACAGACACATACATCCACACGCAGCCATACACTTGTTGGAGAAGATGGGAGGGATTTTTTAAAATTTAAAAACATTTTAAAGTGTGTGCATTCTTTATTTTTTCCCCAGGTTAACAGAAACCCATCGTGCGGCTGTCAAGGTCATAAGGAGGATGCAGTATTTTGTAGCTCGAAGGAAATTTCAGGTAATGGAGGCCAGAATTAGCAGAATGAGTCAGAATCATAGAGCCATAGAGCCAGAATTAGCAGAATGAGTCAAAATCGGGGTGAAATCCAGCAGGTTCTGATAGGTTCTGGAGAACCGGTAGTGGAAATTGTGAGTAGTTCAGAGAACTAGTAGCGGAAATTTTGAATAGTTTGGAGAACCAGCAAACTCCACCTCTGGCTGGCCCCAGAGTTGAGTGATAATGGAGATTTTGCAATATCCTTCCCCCAGGAGTGGGGAAGGAATGGGGATTTTGCAGTATCCTTCCCCTGCCACACCCACCAAGCCACACTACACCCACCAAGCCACACCCACAGAACCGGTAGTAAAATAATTTGAATTTCACCACTGGTCAAAATCATAGAGTCATGTGATTGGAAGGAACTTGGAGGTCTTCAAGGCAGGAGTCCTCGTACCATCTTGGACAAGTGCAAAAATGGCGTTAACAAATCTAGATTGAATGGTTTCAAGGGTGCCAAAGTTCCCACTGAGAAAAGCCCTGATAGCTTTCCCTACCAGATCACCTCCCGGATCCTTTCCATGTCCATTTTTTTTTCAGAAGCCTTCCCACTAAGAAAGTAGACATGATCACAGTTTGATGATTTTGCTGAGGTTGCGGGATGGGTCTGATTAACAGGGATAGAGATCTCCAAGATTAAAAACTGTAGCATTATGGAAGACACATGAAAGGAGAGGTGTGGGTTTTATAGTTGTAGCCATCATCTTGACTCTTTTGACACCTCACACCTGGGCAACACTTGTAGACGTTTTCTAACTTGTAGATGTTTTCTAAGTTTAGAGTCTGTCAGCCTGAAATAAAGTCACACAAAGATTAACCAACACCTCAGGTTTAACTGATTTCTTGCCATGTTCTTCTCCTAGGAATCTTTAGCTGATATTTTTGTTTTAAAAAATAGGGTTTTCTACCTTATTCTTTACCTTGCCAAATTATTGACTTAGAGGAAGGGAGGGAGGGAGGGAGGGAGGAGAAGGGAAGGGAGGAATGAGGAGGGAGGGAGAAAGAAAAAGAATGGAGGGAGGGAGGAGAAGGAAAGGATGAGGTGGGGAAGAGAGGGAGGAGAAGGGAAGGAAGAAATGAGGGAGGGGGAAAGAAGGAAAGAAGGGAGGGGGAGAAGAGAAGGAAGGAAAGAGGAAGGGAGGGAGGGAGGAAAAGGGAAGGAAGGAATGAGGTGGAGGAAGGGAGGGAGGGAGGGAGGAGAAGGGAAGGGAGGAATGAGATGAGGGAAGGGAGGGAGGGAGGAGAAGGGAAGGAAGGAATGAGGGAGGGGGAAAGAAGGAAAGAAGGGAGGGGGAGAAAAGAAGGAAGGAATGAGGGAGGAAGGGAGGGAGGAAAAGGGAAGGAAGGAATGAGGTGGAGGAAGGGAGGGAGGGAGGGAGGAGAAGGGAAGGGAGGAATGAGGTGGGGGAAGGGAGGGAGGAGAAGGGAAGGAAGGAATGAAGAGGGAGGGAGAAAGAAAAAGAATGGAGGGAGGAGAAGGGAAGGAAGGAATGAGGGAGGGGGAAAGAAGGAAAGAATGGAGGGAGGAGAAAAGAAGGAAGGAATGAGGGAGGAAGGGAGGGAGGAAAAGGGAAGGAAGGAATGAGGTGGAGGAAGGGAGGGAGGGAGGGAGGAGAAGGGAAGGGAGGAATGAGGTGGAGGAAGGGAGGGAGGGAGGGAGGAGAAGGGAAGGGAGGAATGAGGTGGGGGAAGGGAGGGAGGAGAAGGGAAGGAAGGAATGAAGAGGGAGGGAGAAAGAAAAAGAATGGAGGGAGGAGAAGGAAAGGATGAGGTGGGGAAGAGAGGGAGGAGAAGGGAAGGAAGAAATGAGGAGGGAAGGGGAAAGAAGGAAAGAAGGGAGGGGGAGAAGAGAAGGAAGGAATGAGGGAGGACGGGAAGGAGGAAAAGGGAAGGAAGGAATGAGGTGGGAGAAGGAAGGGAGGGAGGGAGGGAGGAGAAGGGAAGGAAGGAATGAGGAGAGAGGAGGAAAGAAGGAAAGAAGGGAGGAAGGGGGAGAAGAGAAGGAATGAATGAGGAGGGAGGAAAGGAGGGAGGGATTGTTTACTAATTCCAAAATGCCACAAAAATACATATTGCGATCTCTCTATTTAAAAAAAGCTGACAGTGAGTGGGTCCTCCCTATTTTTCAAATCCTAGATAGGGCTTTTCCCTCAGGGGCGTCACCTGCAGCCAGGCCTCCACCTTGAACTGCAACTGACTTCAGTCGCCATCTGGTTTTGCTGTAGCCCTCGATTTTTCCTGATGTTCATGCTTTAAAAAAGAGCTACTCAGAAAACGAGCGAGAGGATAGGTGCCAACTTCATGCCCTCTCCTCTCCTCTGTGGCTTTCATTCCCGTTATTTATGGGTTGACTAATTCTAAGCTTTCGCTTGGGCCCGGCCACTTTTCATTTTGCACTACTTAACTGCATAAATCTTTAATTCTGCACCAACAAAGGGAGGTTTGGAAAATTAAAGTTTATTGGGAAAGGAGAAAATTAATTATGCATTTGGATAGCGCCCCCCCCCCCTTTTTCTTCTTCTTCTTCTTCTTCTTCCCCCTGTTTTGTTTTCAAAAGCTTTGTAAACATCTAGGCTCTGAGCCATCGCAATTCAATAGCAAGAGAAACCCTCCCCTCCAAAAAAAACAAACAAAAAAACCTCCAGATCTGGAGCGTAACGGGTGCCCCCAAAACAAAGTACTCTCAAAACCCCCTGCCAGTCAATCCAGAGCCATCCTGGCAGAACTGCCCTGCTACGGAAACAATGGCTGGCTGTTTTGCTGGCCAGAAGTAAGGATGTGACAGCGTCTGTCAGCAGTGAAGGAAGAAAAAAGGAGAGAAAATGTAGTCATTTTTAAGCTTTTAAAAATGGAAAGTATAACAAACCCGTTTCCAAGCAGAGCCTTAATTTCACCAGACTGGAGTGCTGCTATAAAGACCCACTGCTAAAAGCTATTCTTTTTCCTTTCCTTTCTTTTCCTTTCCTTTCCTTTCCTTTCCTTTCCTTTCCTTTCCTTTCCTTTCCTTTCCTTTCCTTTCCTTTCTTTTCTTTTCTTTCCTTTCTTTTCCTCTCCTTTCCTTTCCTTTCCTTTCCTTCCTTTCCTTTCCTTTCCTTTCCTTTCTTTTCTTTCCTTTCTTTTCCTCTCCTTTCCTTTACTTTCCTTTGCTTTCCTTTCCTTTCTTTTCCTCTCCTTTCCTTTACTTTCCTTTCCTTTCCTTTCCTTTCCTTTCTTTTCTTTCCTTTCTTTTCCTCTCCTTTCCTTTCCTTTCCTTTCCTTTCCTTTCCTTCCTTTCCTTTCCTTTCCTTTCCTTTCTTTTCTTTCCTTTCTTTTCCTCTCCTTTCCTTTACTTTCCTTTGCTTTCCTTTCCTTTCTTTTCCTCTCCTTTCCTTTCCTTTCTTTTCTTTTCCTTTCTTTTCCTTTCCTTTCCTTTCCTTTCCTTTCTTTCCTTTCCTTTCCTTTCTTTTCTTTCCTTTCTTTTCCTCTCCTTTCCTTTCCTTTCTTTTCTTTTCTTTTCTTTTCTTTTCTTTTCTTTTCTTTTCCTTTCCTTTCCTTTCCTTTCCTTTCCTTTCCTTTCCTTTCCTTTCCTCTCCTCTCCTCTCCTCTCCTCTCCTCTCCTCTCCTCTCTTTCTTTTCTTTTCTTTTCTTTCCTTTCTTTTCTTTTCCTTTCCTTTCCTTTCTTCTTTCTTTCTTTCTTTCTTTCTTTCTTTCTTTCTCTCTCTCTCTCTCTCTCTCTCTCTCTCTCTCTCTCTCTCCTGGTTTGTTTTCTTCCCCCCCCCCCGCTTCCCTCCTTTCATCTACCATTTCTAGGATCCCATGGCTGAACTCCCAAGCATGGTCCCATCGCACACTGGAGGTGCTTAATGCATGCTAATAGTTAGCCCAGTCTCTGGCAGAGTGGAAACAAACAATCCGGCTAATGAGCTGTTGTTAGTTATTTTTCAATTACCGAGTTTTGCCCCAGATTCCCTACTGAGCTTATGCAGATTCCCAACCACCAAAAGTCCAGGGGTTAGTTTTCCCACTCACCATGCCTTTCCTATGTTTACTCCATTAATAGTAGCATTGTTATGGAAATTTACCAGGTTTAGTTTTCTCTCTTCTTCTTTTTTTTTAGTGCTCAGTCTCAGCCAACTCCGCTGGTCCTTGAAGTCTGAGCCAGTCGGATTGAAGCAAATGAAAATTAGGAGTTTTGTTTTTAAAACTGTTTTGGCCCCTACCCACTCCCCCACCACCAGACGTGTTTGCTTCCATGTGGGCTGCCCCAAATTCTATACAGATGGAAAATCCTTTGTTTTTGTTTTACTTATTTAAAAGTCTGCAAGTTGATCATCAGCCGAGACATCTTTAGTACATGCTAAATGCTAAAAGAGTTTTTTTTTCTTTAATCTTCTCTTTGGATAAATAGAATAGAATAATAGAATAGAACAGAATTCTTTATTGGCCAAGTGTGATTGGACACACAAGGAATTTGTCTTCGGTGTATATCAGTGGTGAAATCCAAATTTTTTTACTACCAGTTCTGTGGGCGTGGCTTGGTGGGCATGGTATCACTTGGTGGGCGTGGCTTGGTGGGCAAGGCAGGGGAAGGATACTGCAAAATCCCCATTCCCTCTCCACTCCTGGGGGGAAGGATATTGCAAAATCTCCATTCCCACCCTACTCTGGGGCCAGCCAGATGTGGTATTTGCCAGTTCTCTGAACTATTCAAAATTTCCACTACCAGTTCTCCAGAACCTGTCAGAACCTGCTGGATTTCACCCCTGGTGTATATGCTCTCAGTGTACATAAGGAGAATAAACTACATTTATCAAGAATAAAAAGATACAACACTTAGTGATAGTCAAGGTTACTAATAAGCTATCAAATCGTACTAGGAAACAAGTAAAAACAATATAAATTGAAAGATACAAGAAACATGGTTATAGTCATAAGTGGAAAGATAGATATTAGTAAGGAAGAGAAGAATAATAGGAATACAGTCTTAGTAAATTATTTGACAGTGTTGTGTCAAATCCAGGCATCTGCCTGGATGCTCATGGGTCTGTCCATCCCCTCCAGGAATTTCTTGATGTCCTGAGGAAAATATGGGTCCTTTTGCTTCTAAGCCAGGGATGGAAATAGTTATTCCTCTAGAGATCACACATTTTAATTCTTTGTTTGCAGCCCCACAGGGCTTTGGATGGCAATGCAGTGACATCACTTGGAAGGAAGAAAGCCAATTTCCCCCCCCCTTACCCTTGGGGAAAAAATGTACATCAAGATTCCTTCTGTTCCACCTCAAAAATGTGGTGAATAATCAGAAATTCAGCAATATGCCACTTATTTTCTTACTGGGCTTCAGGAGAGTGCAGAAGGGGACACGGGACAATCCTGTGGATCGGGATTTGGGATGCCCACCCCGATCTAAAGCAAAAATGTGATACAGGTAGTCCTCGACTTATGACCACATTTCCCCCATTTTACGACTTTTCTTGCCACTGTTTTTTTTTAATAAAAAGGTTTTTTTAATTAATAATACAAATTAAAAACATTGGACATGGTGTGACGTCTCCGGTTTAAACATTTTTGTCAAGTTTTACCTTGCAATCGATACAATTCCTTGTCTCTATACAAGTTTTACACTATTTATCACATTTCAAACATGTAGATTCTTTCATCTGTGAAGGTTACAGCAATACCAAGTTTGTTCCTTTCTATCACAGAAAACTAACATAAAAACTTCTATACATTCAATTTGTCAATACTCATTCATCCCAACATTTCTCCTCCTGTCCGGCCAATAATAAAATTTGTTCCAGATTTCATAATATTCTATTTCATTCTTATCTTTAAGTTCCAGAGTCAACCTGTCCATTTCCGCACAAGTTAATGTTTTAGCTAATATTTCTTCTCTTTATTTTTTTCCATTTTTGTGCAAAAGCTAGTCTTGCTGCTGTTAGAATATGTAACATTTTCTTGCCACTGTTGTTAAATGAATCACTGCAGTTGTTAAATTTGGAACACAGTTGTTAAGTGAATCTGTTTTCTCCATTGACTTTGCTGGTCAGGAGGTCGCATTAGGGGATCACGGAACACACACACACACACCGGGACTCTGCAACCATCATAAATATGAACCAGTTGCCAAGTGGCTGAATTTTGGCTGAATTTTGATCATGTGACCCAGTGGTGGGTTCCTCCCAGTTCGGCCGAGCCAGTAGCGATGATGATATGATGTCACTGAACCAGTTCTCTTTGTTTGGGAGCTGGGCCCTCCTGCCCTCCCCCGCGTTATTCTTACCTTTTATTTGGCCCCACCCTCAATCTATTGCTGCCTCCCGAGTCCCAGCTGATGCGGTATAAGGAAAAACTATTTAAACTCTTGCTGCAGGGCTTCAAAGGGCCGCCCTACAGCTGATCAGAGGTAAAAGGCAGTTTGGTGGTAAACCTGTGCCTCCAAAAACAAATGAGTAGACCGGTGCCTGCAAAAATAAATGGGTAGACCGGTACAGCTCTGCAAGCAGTTAAAAGCCTGGTAGACCAGTACCTCTGCTAAATCCTAAAGAATTGTCACATGACCATCAAACTATGCCCACAAAATAAGCCACACCCACAGAACCGGTAGTAAAAAATGTCAGAACCCATCCCTGATGTGACCATGGTGGATGCTGCAATGGTTGTAAATAAAAGGAATAGATCAGACATCCAGCCCTGGCTTATCAATGGAGACCGAGTGGAGCAAGTGGCCAGTTTTAAGTTTCGTGGGTGTTATCCCAAAAGAGGACCTGACCTGGGGTGCTCACATTGCAGTACTGGTCAAAAGGGGCCAGCAGAGATTATACTATCTGAGACTTCTCAGCAAACAACAACTGAATGAAAAACTGCTGGTGACCTTCTACTGCTGCACCATAGAGAGTATTTTAACTTACTGCACCTGTGTATGGTTTGCCAATTGCATAGTGGCTGATAGGACAGCGCTCCAGAGGGTCAATGTCATTGCCCAGAAGATCATTGGTTGCCCTCTCCCCTCCATCTCATCCTGGGCACCCCTTTTTTTTTTTTGAACTATTACCATCTGGCAGACGGTACAGGGCAGTGGTGGGTTTCAACATTTTTTACTACCAGTTCTGTAGGTGTGGCTTGGTGGGCGTGGCATTGCTTGGTGGGCGTGGCCTAGTGGGCATGGCAGGGGAAGGTTACCACAAAATCCCCATTTCCTCCTGATCAGCTGGGACTTGGGAGGCAGAGAATAGATGGGGGCGGTGCCAGTCGGAATTTTTACTACCGGTTCTCCGAACTACTCAAAATTTCCGCTACCGGTTCTTCAGAACTGATCAGAACCTGCTGAAACCCACCTCTGGTACAGGGCAATAAAAACAAGGACAAATAGGCTGAAAAACAGCTTTTATTCCAGGGCAGTAACCATATTGAATTCTATTGTATGGTGAAATATTAATGCAGTGTCAGGGGTTTTCAATTCAATTGTGTAGAACGTGAAGGCTGTGTGCTTCTGTTTTATTCTTATACTTACAATGTACACTGAAAATGGTATTTAATTTCGTTGTATGAGGTGCAATGGCAATAAAGTAAACTAAACTAAACTAAATGTGAAAAATGGTCAAAAGCCACTTTTTCCAGTCTGTCATTTCAAACAGTCACTAAATGAATGGTTTTAAGTCAAGGGCTACCTGTAATATTAATATGCTGTATGATTCGTATGCATGAGGAATAATAGGACATTCCTTTCCTTATGCATTTTTAAGCTTATTTTTCCCCCCATTTTTTTTTCCTCCAGCAAGCTCGGAAGCCTTACGACGTCCGTGACGTCATTGAACAATACTCTCAAGGACACCTCAATATGATGGTTAGGATAAAAGAACTCCAAAGAAGGTTAGTACATTCTTCATTCATCCTAGAATTCTTCCTCTTTTTTTTTTTTTTTTTTTTTGAACTACGGCTGTCACGGTCCCGTGTCCTTGACCAAGCTAAGGATGATGGACAAGGAAATCCTAGATATCAGGGAATATGAATCAGCTTCATCTTCTCAGCCCAAAGGAGTGGCCTTCTGGGTGAATTTAACTCAGGTCCCAAAATAGGGGTGGAGAGAAGAAATGGGAATCCAACAGTGGGAAAGTTTCTTGAATCTTCCTTCCGGTTGGCAAGGCATTAGAATGTGGGCACATCAGAACCAGGAACCATTGAAACAACAGATCTGATGTCACTTTACTAGAATATATATATTGATTGATTGATTAGCCTATAGCCATATCAACGTACAAGTTCAAACACATATCTATACATATTAAAATGGCTGTGTGTGTATGTTCCAGCATAACTCTGGAATGCCTCGAGCAATTTCAACCAAACTTGATACACAGATGACTTACTCTCTGGAAAGAAATACTGTGAGATTAAGACACACCCCTTGGGGGGGGGTGTTCTGTTAAGATACAGCCTATTGTGCCTTAAAATGGCTTCTACTGTACTGCCTTAAAATGGCTTCTACTGTGCAGCACAGTGGAGTTGCCATGGTAACAGCTTCACAGTACTCCACAAGGGGGCTCCCTCTGGTAAGGAGGAAAATCCAACATTAAAAGTTACGTTTGGTCTGGATATTTTCAATAAAGCTTTGATTATTTTTGAGGACAAATGTATGGCCACGATCAATAAAACCAGGATCAGAAAAAAGCATACCAAATGATCATGGATCAGCTAGCAAAACAACAAGGTGGTATCATTTTACTTGACGCTTCTGGGGGCACGGAGAAAACATTTTTAGCTAATTAAATTCTCGCCAAAATTAGGGCTCAGGGTGAAGTTGCTCTTCCTGTCTAATACAGGATTGGGATAGATAAATACCTGGGCAACGCCGGGTTGTCAGCTAGTCACCAATAAAATTCTAAACAAACAATTTAAAATGAGAGTAGGGTAAAATAGAATAGTTATAGGATACAATAATTTAATACATATATATATGTAAAATAGAATAAAATGACATAAACTTATATTTATGTATCACCCCTGCAATCTACCCAGTGGTGGGTTTCAAAATTTTTTACTACTGGTTCTGTGGGCAAGGCTTGATGGGCGTGGCTTGGTGGGCGTGGCAGGGGAAGGATACTGTAAAATTCCCTGTCCAATCCAGGGGAAGGTTACTACAAAATCCCCATTTCTTCCCGATCAACTGGGACTCAGGAAGCAGAAAATATATGGGAGTGGGCCAGTCAGAATTTTTACTACCAGTTCTCCGAACTATTCAAAATTTCCGCTACCGGTTCTCCAGAACTGGTCAAAATCTGATGAAACCCACCTCTGAATCTACCCCAATCAGGCCCAAATATGTTGATCTCGGGTCAGACTATTTTAGTCAGGAATTGTGCTGTATGCAATGTTTACCGTAAGTAATTCTAGGTATGGCCTTACTAAGGCGTTTATTTGGTATGACCAGAGTCAAATCAAGCAGAGTCATGATCACAGCCAAATAAATGTATTTGGTTATTATAATCCATGGGAAGGAATTCAGATTAAATCTGTCTCCTGGATCAGAGTGAGGTCGCTTGGAATATGATTGACATCTTTTCTCTTTTTTTGAAAAAAAAGTCTCAAATTTATTTGAACTCTGCTGAATTAAAATCTCCCTTCTCTTCTTTTTCTAGGCTGGACCATTCCCTCGGAAAGCCCGGCCTGTTTCTTCCAGGTACAGAACTAATACTTATATCAGCTATTGAGTTTTTTTGGAAGGGGAGTCGGTCTTAGATCAAAAGTTAAATTGGAAAAGAATGCTTGACTTCCCCCTGTTTTCTATCTTCTGCCCTGTCACATGTCAGAGTCTTCAAACTACTCTCCTCCCTCTTCCCTTCCTTATTTGTCCCAGGCCTTTCTTCCAGCACAGTAGGAACTTGGTCATCTTCTGAAGGAATGTGTTTATTTCCTCCAAGGTATTTTTTCAAGAGGAAGAAAGGCACTGGATTCATTTCTATTGAAGATATGAGTTCCAGCTACTACAGTACTTGGTTTAATCCAGGGGTCTGCAACCTTAAACACTCGAAGAGCCATTTGGACCCGTTTCCCACAGAAAAGAAAACACAGGGAGCCACAAAACCTGGGTGGGCGTGGCCAACTCAGGCCACTCACTCCCAACCAGTCACATGACTGTCTCTTTCTGTCCCTCTCTGTCTCCGTGTTTGTAAACCGCTTAGAGAGGGCTGTAAAAGCACTGTGAAGCGGTATATAAGTCTAAGTGCTATTGCTATTTGCTTATACTAGAATATATCTGCATATCTTTTTTATTCGCAGAAAATATTCTAACTGTAATAATATCGGCTTTTTGTAACCTTCTCATTACTGCATTTCACAGTCAGTTGCAATTCAAGCACAGATCCTCTTCTATTTTTTTTTCCTTTCCTTTCTTTTCTTTCTTTTTAGAAAAGGGGGTAGACAAAGGCTACTACACAATGGGAGCCAGACTGATTAGACTGGAGGATAAGGTAAGGTCTTTTGAAAATAAAAATAAAAATACTATTTTTGCTGGCCGATTTCCAGCCATGTTCTTCTGATTGGCGGGACTGTCAGTCTGCATCCTTTACTCAGCATCTGAGCCAAAGAAATGTACTGGTCGTGAGAAATGTGACAACGAAATACGGGTTACATTGGGATAGCTTTTCACTGAAACAAATTTCATTCTCAATCTAAATTTGTTTCCGAGCAGGGAATGTCCCTTTGTGTGAGGCAAAGATACGTTCAGAGTTTGCTTATTCTGAAACTCAAAGCACTGAATAAACCATAATTCTCTTTTTGCTTCCAAGGTGACCACTTTTGTCATGTCCTAATTAGCTGTGGTGGAGGTGCTACTTTGAGAGTTGATTTTAATTAATCTGTGGAAAATATGATTATGTATTCCAGGGCTCTCCAAACTTGTGGACTTCAGCTCCCAGAATTCCCCAGCCAGCTGGCTGGGGAATTCTGGGAGCTGAAGTCCACAGGTCTTAAAGTCGCCATGTTTGGTGGCCCCTAATGTATTCAATTTAATTGTTTAAAATAATGTTTGAATTATTTTAATTTTCGTCGTTCACATTTCATTTCGTCCCTCCTTTTACATCCTTTCTTTAATGATTTTCTTCCGCCATTTCCTTGAGATTAGTGTAAATTTTGTCCGGCGGTGAGTTATCCTGTGGCATGTTGGCCGCGGCGCATTGGCTGTGGTGAGTTGGTAGTGGCGAGTTGGCCGTGGCAAGCAGCCCCCAAATGTTGATGGAATGATCCAATGGATTGATAAGTGATCGGGGGGGTCAGTAGGTGGGGATGAATAATGGAAAGTCAATTAAAGTTTTGGGGTTTCAGTAGAACTCCATACCAATCAAACAAATTAATAGAGTTGGAAGGGAACTTGCAGGTCATCTAGTCCAACCCTCTACGAAGCAGGAGACGCTACATCTGCCTCTACTTAGGATCGAACTCACAATCTCCTGATTGTGAGGCAAGAGCTCCAGTCCTTTATGGCTAGGGCTAAGACAACATTATCTAAGGTTGGATTGTCAACCAGCAGAAAGAATAGCTTTGAGTTGTCTCTAAGTAGTAGTAGCAGCAGTAGTAGTCGCGGAAGTACTTTAAATAGTGGTGGAAGTAGTTTAAATAGTATTTATTACATTATTTCCATATAATAAATGTTTGGGGATGGATGAAGAATCTGAAAGTTCATGTAAGAGTCAACGAGCTGAAGTGTTTGAGGATCTTTGTTCTAAACCAGGGATGTCAAACTCAAGGCCCGGGGGCCAGATCTGGCCCGTGGGGTGTTTAGATCTGGCTCACAGGCCACCCCGGAAACAGCAGACTGGGCTTTTAATATTTCCTAAAATATTTCATTTTTCTAGGAGAGGGGTGGGTGCTAACTTCCTATTTATTTATTTATTTTATTAATTTAATTTATATACCGCCCTTCTCCCAAGGGACTCAGGGCAGCGTACAGAACAACTTGAAACACAAAAGTATAAAATTTAAAACAATTTTAAAAGATATTAAATATTTTGGCCCACATCAATTAAAATGAAATTACCCCATTAAACATTTAAAATTACGAATTGGCAATTCAAATTAAAACTTTTTTTAAAAATTAGGCTAGCCCGGCTCGATGAAAAAAAAAGCGTCTTGAGGGCCCGGCGGAAGGTGCGTAAGTCGGAAATCCTCCGTATCTCGGAAGGCAATTTGTCCCAAAGGGCAGGAGCCGCCACAGAAAAGGCTCTCTCACTGGGGGTCGCCAGCCGACATTACTTGGCCGATGGCACCCAGAGGAGCCCCTCTCTGTGGGAGCAAATTGGTTGGTGGGGGGCTATTGGTAGCAGCAGGCGGTCTTGTAAATATCCAGGTCCTAAGCCACGGAGCGCTCTAAAGGTGGTAACCAATACCTTGAATTCTACCCGGAGGACCACCGGGAGCCAGTGCAGCTCGTGCAGGAGAAATGTTACACCTACATTCTTTTTTAGGCCTTGTTAATAATTGTATTGTACAGTAAAGTGGAGCTTAATCTAACTTAGCCTCCTGCCATAATCACTGGGTTCTTACCATGACAATACTTGTATGTTAATAGTAGAGATCCATTCAGATTTCAGAAAGATGTTGTTTTTAGGGGTTTTTTTTACTTTTACAATTCCGTTAAGGATCCATTGAAACCTACAGGTGATTAGGAATAGCTGAACGTTTGCCTTGCAAAATCTCCACTTCCGTTTCGTTTCATTCTACTAAAACGGTATTCCTGCACTTTCTATCAAATACCATTGATTTGCACGCTTCCAATTGAAAGGTTTTCGTTTTTATTTCCTAATGTCCTTGGGAAAACAGCTTCCTTGGTTGAAGTTTCCCTGAATAAAACCTGTCAGTTTGGATCAGTGTAGAGAATGTCTCCAAGATCTGTTGGTATTAAAATTTACTTATAAAGTTGCCTTCTGTTGCCGCTTTATAATTTAAACTGGAATTGGAAGTACCCACATCCAGTTTTTCCATTGGAATGGAAAGCGGTGTGCTCCAGAGCAAGGGAAACACTGAAATGAAAAAATAAATTCTAATTCTAAGAGAAATGGAAAGCGATAAATGGGTAATGTATATCAGTGATGAAATCCAAGGTTTTTTTACTACCGGTTCTGTGGGCATGGCTTGGTGGGTGTAGTGTGGCTTGGTGGGCGTGGTAGGGGAAGGATACTGCAAAATCCCCATTCCCTCCCCACTCTGGGGCCAGCCAGAGGTGGTACTTGCCGGTTCTCCGAACTATTCAAAATTTCCTCTACCGGTTCTCCAGAATCTGTCAGAACCTGCTGGGTTTCACCCCTGATGTTATTAGTATATGCTAATAACTTGGATGAAAAATACCTATTCTTTTTCATAATTCTACAGCAATCTCTCCTGCTATATGTAGTTATAACTGACATGCCTGTAATAAAGTTTCAAGTGTACAGATTGTGTAAACATGATGGGGTTACGCGATAGCATTTAAAATGAGCAGAAATGCTGAGAAATGCAGAGGAGTAAATTTTGTAGCCTTGAGGGCATGAGCACAGTTTCAGGGCAAGTCACAGCAAAATAACTTACATAAATATACACTTCACTGCTGGGTGAATTCATTTAGTTTTATTTTTAGTAAAAGGTAGTCGAACTGGAAAAGCAAAGTAGTTGAGAAAATTACAAATACATTCTCTTTTTTGGGGGGGTCGATGTTGCCTCCGGCATGTTATAATATTAAAACTAAGCATATTTTAAGATAAAAATAACAATGCCCCATTTTCTACATAGCTCGTAATTTTCAACTTCTCAACTTTGGGTCATAGTTTTCTACAGTAAGATGCTGATTTATGTGATGGCCATAATTATGAGCACATCGGATATCTATGGAGATTCTCAGTCATCCAGGTCATGTTTGTCCCAGAAGTGCTAGAAGAAGCTTCTTGGAAGAGAAGCGAAACATTTTTAAAGAAAAAGCAGAAAGTCCAGTTGTCTCTTGAAAAAGCACCTTTGGGATCAGATGGGATCTTCTGTAGCAGAAGCAAATTTTCTATGGTGGGGAAAAAAGAATGAGCTTGAAGTTTCTCTGTTTAAAAATTTGTTTGTTTGTTTATTATTTTATGCCACCCATCTCCCCACCAAGGTGCTTACAAGTTATAAAATAAGTAAAAAATAATAATTGAAACATTAAAAACTACACAGATTAGAATCATGCTAAAAAAAAAAACACCCTCCTGTAGTAAAACCAAAACTAAGTGAGCTAAGAGACATACAGGATAGGGATGAGGTCTTCTTACCCTGTCAGCCACCTCCAATGATGGCCACCCCCTCCTTGGGGTCCCAAGTCAAGTGGCAAAACCAGGTTTTGATACTCTTCCGTATGGAGGGGAGCAGTTCCCACCACTAGTGGTAAGAATGTTCCTGTTGTGATCTAGGCTTCCTGAGTCATTAAAACACACGAGTAGTCCCAAAAACCTTTTTAATTGCAACAGCTGTGAATTACGTTCATTCATAGCTGAGTCCTAATTAGTTGCAAAAAGTCCTTCGGGAGAAGTCCTTCGGGATAATCACCAACCTTTATCTCCCTTGACATGCTGCCA
This sequence comes from Masticophis lateralis, assembly GCA_030761175.1. NCBI lineage: Eukaryota > Metazoa > Chordata > Lepidosauria > Squamata > Colubridae > Masticophis > Masticophis lateralis. Next base: position 83,465,641 of record JAUDYJ010000006.1, on the reverse strand, counting down.
AAGACCTACTTGGCAAAGCCACACGGAGTCCAGAATCAAACAGAGATGCCGACTGGGAACAGAATTAACAACATTGCTTTCCTGCAAAGAGCCCATGTGCTCTTCTTTTAAGCCTTATGGGAGGGGCCAATCATCTCCAGGCCTTACTTCCGAGTCGTCCCTTTTGTTTTAACTGTTCTTGCCTTCTAGCAGCTCTGTGCATGCGCACATTAGGAACAGGCTCCTCCTGTTCCTCTGCCTCTCTGATGTCTGACTCTGGAGGCTCCGGAGTCCGCGCATAACTTCCAGATGCCTTGGCCCCATCTCTGCCTCCAATGCAGAGCGCTCATTCGGGCCTTCCCCCGACTCCAGGACTGACCCATGTTCCTCCCCAGCCTCCTCCCTGTCTGCTGCCAAGTCCACAGGCTGCTGGCGGACCACAACAGTTCCACAGGGATGGCGCCACCGCAGAAAAGGCTCTTCCCCTTGACCCCATCTGCTTCAATTCCTTAGCAGACGGGATCCATAGCAGGCCTCTTCCACTGGTGTGAGTGGGGTGGGCTTGTCCCATTGGGAAGAGACAGCTTCTCAGACAGGAGAAGTGAAATTCACTTACCTTTGCTACCGGTTCACAAATGTGAGTGTGCATGCCTCCTCCACACATGCGCAGAACCTTCTGCGCATGCACAGAGGGTCAAAAATGGGACATGATGACATCTGGGCGGGTGGGTAGAGCCCCCCCGCCGGCGCTACTGGATCACACGATCGGGATAGATCCAGCTGAATTTCACCAGTGTTCTCAGATCACCTGGATCCATGCCATGTAAGGCTTTAAAGGTAACAATCAACACCTTGAATTGGATCCAGAAGCAAAGTGGTAAGCAATGAATGCAGCTCAAACAATAAAACCGTTATATGTGCAGCCCTAGTAACTTCCAGGAATGTGCTCACCGTTGCATTCTGCACCAAGTGAATACATCAAACACCAGAGAGGGAGAGGGAGGGGGAGGGGGGAGGGAAAGAGAGAGAGAGAGAGAGAGGGAGAGAGAATATAACTGTAAGATAGGTTTGTGTAAATGACCAGGCTGAGCCTGAGGGAGGCGTCAAACATGTCATCAGTCGTGAGTCTCTTCGTGCCCACAAGAGATTGAAGTCCAGCCCACCTTAAATTCCATTGATTCTTATCTCCCATTAATTTCCCTTGGCTGTTAGTAGTTCAGATTCTTGTAGAGAGCTCAAGTTTACAATAAATCTTTATAACCATTTCAACTGTCCGGATCACCTGATTTTCCTGGGCGCTCGACAATTTGAAACTATGAGTAATATGAAGAGGGCATCCAACCAGCTTCTGGCAGCTAAAACTGTTGATGAAAGTTTCACAACCTTGGCGGAGATAGCTGAAAATTTGATCGCAATGAAGGAGAATGGTCATCTCATTCCTTTTATGAATTGGGGTTTTCATTCTAAGCAGCCTAAAGTCCATTCATCAGTGTATACTATAGCGGTGAAAGGTGGAGCTAGAATAGATCATTCTGATCAACTGGGATTTTTAGAAATTCTAATAAGATTAGATCGCTCCTACTGTTTTTCAACTGAGCTATAAATTTTTGGATCTCTGTGTATGAGAGTGGGGATCATTCAGGAGCCTTGAGAAGAAGATTCTCAGCTTCTCACTTGACTCTTCAGTTTTGCCCTAGCTAGAAGTTCCTGCAAAATGTGCCAGCTATTTATATGATTTGAACCTACCCTGATGCCATGAAACTTGATACTTTGGTGATTTTATTCCTGGGGAAAATGGACTCTGATTTTGAGTAGTCTGGGTTGTCCCTAAAGACCAACTAATTGCTTCTCTCTCCAGTTCAGGGGTCTGTAACCTTAAATACTCAAAGAACCATTTGGACCCATTTCCCACAGAAAAGAAAATACCGAGAGCCACAAACCTAGGTGGGCATGGCCAACTCGATGTCACTCACTTCCACCAGTCACATGACCCATAGCCATGCCTACGCAGCCGGTTATTAGAGCAGAGAACCAATTGTTAAAAAACACTGGGAATCACAAAATCCTTTTAACATCTCTCTCTCTCCTCTCCCTCCCTCTCCCCCCCTCTCTTCCCCTCTCTCTGTATCTCTCTGTCTCTGTCCTGGCCACTTCTCCATTCTCCACCATCACCCTTACCTTCTCAGGCCAGGCAAGGAGTGGCTGGGAGGGGAGGGTGAGGGGCGGAGCCAGCCAATGGTAGGATCACCTGACAGGGAGCTACAGAAGAGGGCCCAAAGAGCCACATGCGGCTCCAGAGCTGCAGGTTGCTGACCCCTGCTCTAGTTAGTGATTTGGCATTTCTCCAGCCAGGCTGATTGAGAAAGTTCAGAAGGTTGATCTTTACTCAGAACTGAAAGATCTCCAGTTGTCGACTGGCAGCCGCCAGGGGGAGAGCCTTCTCTGTGGGGGCACCTGCCCTCTGGAACGAATTGCCCCCAGAGATACAGAGGATCCCTGACCTACGCACCTTTCGCTGTGCCCTCAAGACGCTATTATCCCAACAAGCTCGGCTGGCCTAGACATGATTTTTAACGGGTTTATTCTTAATGATTAGGGCCAATTGTTTAATATGTTTTTAAAATGTTTTTAAATTTTGTATTTGGATTTGTTTTACAGCTGGCTGTGTACCGCCCTGAGTCCTTCGGGAGAAGGGCAGTATAGAAATTAAATTAATAATAATAATAATAATAATAATAATAATAATAAGTGGGACTTTAGGATTCAGACTGACAGGCACTTGGTCCACAACACACCTGACATAACGGTAGTTGAAGAGAAAAAAGTATGGTTCATTGACATTGCAATACCTTGCACGGATTGAAGATAAGCAGCAAGAAAAAATCACAAAGTACCAGGACTTGCAAATTGAAGTTGAGCGACTATGGAAAAAGAAATCGTGTGTTGTCCCAATTGTAATTGGAGCCCTTGGAGCAATACCCAAAGGGCTACCCCGCTATTTAGAAATTCTAAATTTACCGGACTTGAACATTTTGACTCTACAAAAAACCACCTTACTCGGAACGGCTTACATCCTCCGACAATATCTTAACAGTTCCTAGGTCCTTGGTTAGGACTCGAGCTGCTGAGCTATTAACCAGCCTCAAAGACTGAATCTCACTACAGATTAACCAATAATAATAATAATAATAATAATAATAATAATAATAATAATAATAATAATAATAATAATGCTATAAATTCATTAGTCCAATTCAATTACTGGTTTTATTCAGACATCCATTCAATACAACATGAATAATTGAAGCCTATCAATTAGGACCACCAGAATCCCTATTTCTGCATACATGGAAAAGTCTCTGAACTGATTCAATTAAATACAGAATGCAATATAGAATTGCAATATGGAAGGGACTCTGGAGATCTTTGACTCCAACCCCCACACCACCACTCGAACAGAAGACCCTATATACCATTCTGGAAAAATGGCTGTTCAATCACTTCTTAAAAACCTCCAATGATGAAGCACCCACAACTTTCTGGAGGCAAGCTGCTCCACTAATTAATTGGATTCGCTGTCAGAAAATTTCTACTTAATTCTAGGTTGGTTCAGTGGTGAAATCCAATTTTTTTTACTACTGTGGGCGCGGTGTGGCTTGGTGGGGGTGGCAGGAGAAGGATACTGCAAAATCTCCATTCCCTCCCCGCACCTGGGGGAAGGATATCGCAAAATCTCCATTCCCACCCCTCTCTGGGGCCAGCCAGAGGTGGTGTTTGCCAGTTCTCTGAACTACTCAAAATTTCCACTACCGGTTCTCCGAATTGCTCAAAATTTCCGCTACCGGTTCTCCAGAACCCGTCAGAACCTGCTGGATTTCATCCCTGGATTGGTTCTCTCCTTGATTAGTTTCCACCCATTGCTTCTTGTCCTGTTCTGAGTTGCTTTGGAGAATAGCTTGACTCCCTCTTCTTTGTGGCAGCCCCTCAAATATTGGAACACTGCTATTATGTCTCCCCTAGTCTTTCTCTTTATTAGACTAGACATACCCAGTTTCTGCAACCGTTCATCTTACGGTTTAGCCACCGGGATCCTAATCATCTTTGCTGGCCTTCGTTGCACCCTTTCTAGAACTTCAACATCTTTTTTGTATCAAGATGACCAAAACTGAACACAGTATTCCAACTGCGTCACGACAGAAATGATCGAAATTAGCATGCAGGGTCTGATTCAGAATTTGGAAAGGATTCCTTTCAATCGACTTTTTCAATCAAATATTCTCACACTCTTATGCCAAAGGCAGGGCTAATAAAGAAAGAAAATTCATATATTCCTCAGGAGGTGATTGTTTAAATTAAATTGCCGTTAAGTATGAGAAATTTTGGAAAGAAAACAATAGTAATGCTGGTTATTTTGTCCTCACACCTCGTTCTGTACAAAACTGATCATTGAGCTAAACCATCAGGAGAAACCTAATAGCCTTCCATAGCATTGAATTTTCATCTTTTGTAAGTGTATCCTGTGCCAGCATCACCAGAAGACTATATGTGTATATGTGTATTCTTCAGATAAGAGGGACGCAGTGGCTCAGTAGCTAAGACACTGAGCTTGTCGACAGTTCAATGGTTCGAATCCCAAGTGCCGCGTAATGGGGTGAGCTCCCATTCCTTGTCCCAGCTTCTGCCAACCTAGCAGTTCGAAAGCATGTAAAAAATGCAAGTAGAAAAATAGGGACCACCTTTGGTGGGAAGGGAACAGCGTTCTGTCCGCCTTTGGTGTTTAGTCATGCTGGCCACATGACCACAGAGACGTGTTCGGACAGCGCTGGCTCTTTGGCTTGGAAACGGAGATGAGCACTGCCCACTAGAGTCAGGAACGACTAGCACATATGTGCGAGGCAGGGGTGGGTTCTACTTACCTTTACTACCGGTTTGCAATGAGATCGCGCGCACGAGCGAAGCAGATCGCCAATGACAACATCCGGGGCAGTGGGCGGGGCCTCCCACCAGTTTTATTACTGGTTCTTATGAACCGGGGGCAACCTACCACTGCTGCTAGGAGAAATTTTACCTTTATCTATCGTATGTCTATTTTGAAAAATCCACGACTGGGATGATAAATTGTTGACATAAATAGTACTGTGGATCAGAAGAAGCTGTCTTAGAAATCCAGTTCAGGAATGATTTCATTAATATTATTATCAAAGGCATTCCAAACAACCAAACTTTATTGGTACATTTGTAGAGTCTTATATAAATACCATATATAAGGATTATTTTATTAGCGGAGGATGAATGCAGTTCACTTCCATCTCCTACAAGCATTGGCTATAATGAGCCTTTGCTTACATGAAGACAAAACCATGGAAAGGCATTAAAATGTCGGGATTAAAATATCCATTCATCCTGGAGGCAGCTTTTCGCTTTCAGTGACAGCCCAGAAATAGCTCAGAAATTACACTGCTCATTCATGAATTTTAGACTTAAGTGGCTGTTTCTAAAAATGTCCCGGCGGGTGGAGAGGTGAGTCGGTTCTGCTTGGCTGGGACTCTGGAGCGGCCCTGCATTCGTTTGGTTTGGCTCCCGTCACGAAATGCTACAGACTGAAATAACTTCTTATACGCTGACATCTGCCTAGGCCCGGGAGAAGAAAGAAAGAAGTGAGCCAAGACTCTGCACCTCTAGCAGAGCAAAGTGATAAAATGAAATTGGGGGAGGAGGGGTTTTCATGGGGAGGGGGTCTCAGGGCAACATTTCCCATGTGTATACAAGTAGTCCTCAACTTTATTTATTTATTTAACTTTGCTGGGGAATTCTGGGAGTTGAAGCCCTCCAGACTTAAAGTTGCCAAGGTTGGAGACCACTGGTTTAGACCATAAACATGGACATTCCTGAGCTGATCAGTATTGTCAAGGTTTGTGTGAGGCTTTGAATAAACTAAGGGTTAAAAATGTCCATGCCTATATTGGGCCAAACAGGTCAGGAAATAGGAATATTATTGGTATATATTTCCTTGTAACTCATCGCCATGCAACCTTTCTGGACAACTTATTATATAGTGGGTACCACTGGCTTTCACCAGGAGGGCATGGTAGATATACCAAGATGGTACAACTGTGAAATTGGCATCCTGCCACTTTAAATGCATGACCTATGTGGTTCACGTAAAAAGAAGAGGAGGTCCAATCCTGGTTGAGATGATCATCTTGACTCTTTTGACAGACACATCCATGGGAAGCCCCATTTTTTGGCACAATGAAGTCCTTTAATAAGATGGTGGGACGTCCTTCTCTCCCATAAATACAGAAACCACAGAGATATATACTGTATTTTTCGGAGTATAAGACGCACCTTTTTCCCCAAAAAAGAGAGTGAAAATCTGGGTGCGTCTTATACTCCGAATGTAGCCCCACCCAGCTTCTCAAATGGAGGTTTCAGAGACTGAAAAAAGCATCAGAAATGAAGCTTCAGAAAAGAAGCCCCCAAACAGAGCTTCAGAAAAAAAGCCTCCAAACAGAGCTTCAGAAAAAAAGCCTCCAAACAGAGCTTCAGAAAAAAAGGCTTTTTTTCTGAAGCTCTGTTTCGGAGGCTTTCAGAGGCAGAATATAAAGTTTTTTCTGAAACAGAGTTTCAGAAGTTTCAGAGGCAGAAAAAAAAGCAAGGCACAGAGCTCACAACCAAGGAACCTGTTGCTAAAATTCATCTCTGGGAACAGCTGATTGGGGGTATTCAGGGAGGCTGATCCACCTGCCAATCAGCTTTTTTCTTATTATCCTCCCCAAAAACTAAGGTGCATCTTATACTTTGGTGCGTCTTATACTCCGAAAAATACGGTATTTGCTGCATATTTAATAAATAAATAAATAAAATAAATATTTGATTCCTTTTTTTGTTTAAACCAATGCTAACATTTGCTTCGGTTCCTGACATCAGTTTTAATCTATTTTCTTCCAACACACCCCTATGTTTGATCACTTTCTTGTTCAAGATAATGCTGCTATTGTATAGAGAATTTATAACAGCACTTCTGAATTTTTTGGTAAATTAATTCTGTTATTTTTTAATAGACATGTTTTTGCATTGGAATAGGAAACAGAGAATGCCTTAAAGTATGGCAGTGTTGTTTCTTATACAGTAGTGGCCAAAATTGTGGAAACCTTTTGGGAAAAGTGTCTTTTCTAAAACTAGCTAATAATACCACTTTTTTTTTGGAGTAGTACCATAAAATTATATATCGATGGAAAAATAATTTAATCAAGAATGTAATGTAATAACTTTTATGAAGGATTTTCTATTAGAATACCAGTTACAGTATAAAAAAGAAAAGTGAAACAGGTAGAAAAAACAAGATATACAAAAATTATCACCATAGAAAAAATGGGATATACAAAAAAATTATCAGTGAATACTTCGTTGGGTAAGCTTTAGCATGAATTACGGCCTTACAACGTCTTCCCATGGAATGAACCAAGTCTTTGAGTTCCGCAGCTGTTCTAATGTGAAACCAAAATTGAATGATGGCTTCTATTAACTGGGTTTTATTGCTGGGTTGCTTCTGACTAACAAGTTTCTTTAGTCAGCTCCTTAGATTTTCAATTGGGTGAAGGTCTGGGCTATTCCCAGGCCATTCCAGCAGTGGAACAGGATTATCTTGAAACTCCCCCCAAAAATGGTGTTATTAGCCATCAAACCCCAAAAATACACTTTTCCCAAATAATTTCCACAATGTTGGCCACTACTGTACGAAATGTATAATACACAACTGGCTTTTCATTTCACTCTTGGAGAATATCCAGTTCTTGAAAGCTTCTTAGATCAGTGATAGTAAAGAAGACCCAAGTTCTAAGTTTAACAGCTGTAATGCAAACTTGTGGCTTTAAACCAAAAATACCCAGCCATAAGATGCATGGGAATGTTGGTGCAAATATGTTCGTAATATGTGTGGCTTTGCGTCCTCTGCTTCGAACAAAATTCCACCACCAGAATCGTAACATAAAATTAAGGACAGCAGAAATGGAAAAACCCAAGTTGGTGGTCATGAGCCACAGTGGCGCAGTGGTTAGAATGCGGTATTGCAGGCTACTTCTGCTGATCACCAGCTGCCAGCAGTTTGGCAGATCGAATCTCACCAGGTTCAAGGTTGACTCAGCCTTCCATCCTTCCGAGGTCGGTAAAATGAGGACCCAGATCGTTGGGGGGGAAATAGCTGACTCTATAAACCGCTTAGAGAGGGCTGTAAAGCACTGTGAAGCGGCATATAAGTCTAAATGTTATTGCTATGGCTTGACCATAGAATTACATTTTACCTCTTTGCATGCAGGCATCATACAACATATTGCAAAAAAAAGGGGGGGCAGAGTTTGATCATACCATCACAACCATCACCTTGGCTTTTTGGAAAGACACACAACCATGGATACCCTTCCGTGCCATAGAGCATGTATGTGTGTGTATATGAGCATCTGTAAGTGTCATAGGTCAAATTAAGAGCATCCCTTAATTTATTTAACCTCTTAAAGGGGGCTGGACTAGAAGACCTCCAAGACCTCCTTTCCAACTCTGTTATTCGGACGTCCTGATCCTTCACACAAAGAGAAAAAAGATGGCCGAACTGAGGGGATCTGTCTTAGAGGTATACCAGGAAATTGTGTCTGGCTTAAGTCGTGTCTTGAAATGGAGTGAAAAGAATGAAGATGTGAAATGGGTATTATTCGGTTATTGGGTCAGGAAATGTATATTGCGGGTACTCCTCAACTTATGACTGCAGTTGTGTCCCAAAACTTTTGCTGCTAAGCGAGACAGTGTATTTTGCCCTATTTGTGACCTTTCTTGACCTAGTTGTTAAATGAATCACTGTCGTTGTTCACTTAACCTTTGTTAAGTGAATCTGGATTCCCCATTGACCTTGCTTGTCCGAAAATGGCAAGTGGTATTCAGCCGGTTCGGACCAGTTCGGGCGAACTGGTAGCTCCAATGATCAGTTGGCCCTGCCTACCCACCCCTGCTCTATGCTGTCCTTTATTTCCTGCTTTGTAGCTCATCTCAATCGCACGGCACAGCTGATTCCCCCCCATTGCTGTTCTACTTACTGTTGCTGACTTGGAAGGTAAGCAGCTGAGCTTCTAAATGCTCCATTTTCAGCGCTGGGTGCAAGCGTCTTAGGCATGCCCACAGGCAAAGCATGCATGTGGATGCAAAGTGCACATTCACCAGACCGGTTGTTAAACCGGCAGCATTCCACCCCTGCACTGCCATCATCATAACTATGCTCAATTGCCAAGCATCTAAACTTTAATCACGTAACCATAGGGATGCTGCCATAGTCATAAGTGTGAAACACGGTCATAAGTCACTTTTTTCAGTGTGGCTGTAACTTCAAACAGTCACTAAATGAACTGTTGTAAGTTGAGAACTACCTGAGTTACCACAGCAAGCAATTCTAAAGATATACCTTATGAATCCCACCAAGAATCACTCTGGGTACAGAGCAGAGTTGGGATTCACATAATTTACCTACGGGTTCATCCAGCACTGAAAATGTGAGTGTGCGCACCATCTCCACGCATGCGCCCGGCTTTCCGTGCATGTGCTCTGCTCATGCGCGAGCCTTCCCCGCATGCACCCAGCCTCAAATACATGCTTAAATAGGACAGCATATAGCTGGGGCGGGCCCACTTACGATTTCCGCTACCAGTTCACACGACCTGGTCTGAATACAACCTCTAGTGATTGTGGCCTGTCAGTGGCCTATGCGGATTGTAGCTGATTCTGACAGCAAGGAGGCTGGTGTGGTGTTGAGCCAGCAGCCTGTGCAGCTGGCGCTCGAGTCAGACAATGAGGAGGCTGGAGAAGAGGTGGTGCCAGAGGCGGGGATTCAGCCAGGGCCTTCAGAACCTCCAGAAGCTCCTTTAAGTGAAGAGGATGAAGAGGAGGAGCTCTTCTCAATGCACGGGGGCACAGAGCGGCCAAAAGGCAGGAGTGGCTCCTAAGGAGGAGGTCTCCTCAAGAGTAAGGCTTGGGGCTAATTGGCCACTCCCTTAGCCTATTTAAGGAGGAACGCTGACTGAAGCAATTTGTAGGGAACAACTTTAGTTCACGCTACTTCGCGTCTGTATTCTCTGCAAATTGCTTCTGGGCTTTCTGCTTAGTAAGATTGTGGTTACTTTATCTTTGGTTTCTTCCTTTTGTTTTGAAAAAGACTGAGTTATTTTAGTAAATTAAGTTTTGTACAAACTTTGTGCTGTATTCTTTGGGGTCCGTAGCTGGGGCAGAATACTGGTACAGAGGGTGACACCAACAGTTTGGAGGAATAAAATACATCCTTGGCTGAGATATGTAAAGCAGTAACATGGGTGACTCCCTAAATCCGTGATGGTGAACCTATGGCATACGTGCCATCTCCAGCTGCTCTTGTGGTTTCCGGCACACTGATCTTCATGGGCGCTGGAAAACGGCCTGAAAACGGCCAAAAAACAGGCCGTTTTCTAGGCCTTTTTTCGGGCCATTTTTGGCACACCAACCAGCTGGTCTTCAGCTTTCCGGCATTCTGCCATTCGCACATGCACATACATGCACGTTTTGGCACTCGGTGCTGAAAAGGTTCGTCATCACTGCCCTAAATATTCATTTCCTCTGCCGTTGGTTATACAAAGACTGTACAAATGATGTTTCTTGTGCAATTTTTATTTTCCTGTTAGCTCTGACTCTCTGTTAACTGTGAAGAGAAAATAGCAACTTAATAGAGCCTGTGTAGCGTAGAGGGCTAATGCCTCCTACTAAAGGCAGCAATTAACACCAGCTGCCTGTAATTTCTCTGAGTTCAATCCCAGCCAGGCTCAAGGTCGACTCAGCCTTCCATCCTTTCTAAGGTGGGTAAATTGAGGACCCAGTTTGTGGGGGCAATAAACTGACTTTGTATAAATATAAATATACAAAAGTATGAAGGCTACTGCTTAATGCATTGTAAGCCGCCCTGAGTCTCCGGAGAAGGGTGGCATATAAATCAAATTTAAAAAAAAAATATATGAGAGTGGACTTGATCTATTTCTGGTTGTTTTAGGTGGAGTTTTGTTTGCCTTAACTCATTTGCATTAGTTAATTAGAGCCTAGTTTGAGCTGTTCTTATGTCTGTTTTAAATCCTGTATTTTTTTCGTCCAATTATTGGATGAAGTTCTGCTGCGGAATAAGCCCTCTTTTCAAGTTGGATTAAAAGATTGTGGGGTTTTTTTTTTTTTTTTTTTTGTAGAAGTAAGAGGTAATCCTTTCCTGGATCCATTCGTCACTGACTGCAAAACATGTCACCATAAGCCTACCTTTTCATTCAACTTTAAGATAATTAATCATATTACAAAACTATACGGGAGAAGTATTGCTACAACGAGAGTGGTGTCATTATGTTACTATTCCTCATAGCCTCTTGGTACTACTACAATTAGCCGCTTGCTTCCTGCATAAGCAATATAGTAGTGGCCAAAATTGTGGAAACCTTTTGGGAAAAGTGTATTTTTGAGGTTTAATGGCTAATAACACCACTTTTTTCTTCCTTCCTTCCTTCCTTCCTTCCTTCCTTCCTTCCTTCCTTCCTTCCTTCCTTCCTTCCTTCCTTCCTTTCTTTCTTTCTTTTCCTTTTCTTTCAAAATAATCCTATTCCACTGCTGTAATGGCCTAGGAATAGCCCAGATCTTAACCCAATTGAAAATCTATGGAGCCGACTAAAGAAACTTGTTGGTCAGAAGTGACCCAGCAATAAAATCCAGTTAATAGAAGCCATCATTCAATCTTGGTTTCACATTGTAACAGCTGCAGAACTCAAAGACTAATTCTGCTGACTAAAAGCAGTTCGATCCTGACCGGCTCAAGATTGACTCAGCCTTCCATCCTTTTGAGGTTAGTAAAATGAAGACCCAGATTGTTGGGCAAAATATGCTGACTCTCTAAACACTTAGAGAGGGTTGTAAAGCACTGTGAAGCGGTATATAAGTCCAAGTCCTATTGCTAAAACATCCACACTAGTGAAAGAATAGTCCTATTGCTATTTTGTGGGATTTCTGGAGGTGCCACCGCCTTCTCCTCGGAGCAACTCATCCTCGTACAAAACCACTACCTTCTGCCGAATGAGTTTTGTAAAGAAGTGGAAACCTTGCTCTGAGTAGGAACATTTGAAGTTTTAGGTCCTATTCCTGTCCTTAGCACCCTGTGACAGGTATTGTATTTCCCTGAAAATAAGACTCTGTCTTCTATTTTTTTCAACCCTGAAATAAGCGCCTGGCCTTATTGCCATGCACTTAAAAGCCTGATTGGGCTTATTATCAGGGGATGTCTTATTTTGGGGGAAACAGGGTAGTCCTGGAGTTACAACCACAACTGGGTTCAGAATTTCTGCGGCTGTTTTTAACTGAGTGACACCCAATTTTACAACCTTTTTCCCAGGGTTGTTAAGGAAATTATTGCAGTTGCAAAGTGAATCATGGCTTCTGCCATTAACTTTGCTTATCCAAAGCTGGCTGGGAAGGTTGCAGATGTTGATTATGTGAGCCCGGGAGGCTGCAATTGTTATAAATACATGCCAGTTGCCAAGCCCTTGAATTCTGATCACATGATGGTGGGGATGCTGCAACCGGTTATAAGTACGAGGATTAGTCATTCATAAGTCACTTTTTTTTTCTGTGTCATTGCCTGTTGCTGAACAAATGATCATAACTCGAGGACTACCTGAACTTAATGCCGCTTCCTTTCCGTACAACTTGCCTAAACTTCTAAAGTCATTTCGGTTTTTCTAACCTCCCTCTAAAATCCAAATAGCGCTTTAATATTGGGTAGACTCAAATAAAGAGGGACGCGGTGGCTCAGTGGCTAATTTGCTGAGTTTGTCGATCAAAAGATCGGCAGTTCAGTGGTTCGAATCCCTAGTGCCGCGTAACGGGGTGAGCTCCCGTTCCTTGTCCCACCTTCTGCCAACCTAGTGGTTCGAAGGCAGGTAAAAAATGCAAGTAGAAAAAATAGGGACCACCTTTGATGGGAAGGTAACAGCGTTCCATGCGCCTTTGGCATTGAATCATACCAGTCATATGACCACGGAGGCGTTTTCAGACAGTGCTGGCTCTTCGGCTTTGAAACGGAGATGAACACCACCCCCTAGAGTTGGGAACAACTAGAACATATGTGCAAGGGGAACCTTTACCTTTTACCTTAGACTCAAATCAAGGAGGAAGAAAGATTTCAGGACTTTTTCTTCTTCCAGGCTAAGGAAATGAAATCCCTGTTGGCATCAAATCTTGGAGAAAGCCAAATTTAGCTCCGGTGGTGTGTGGGTGAGGTAGCACATGAGCTGTTTTTCCTCCAACTCCATTTAATTTCCTGGTCGGGCTCCATTTCTAAATATAGCCTTTCACATTTCATATAGGAATGTTTGCCTATACAAGGTAAACACCTTCTTGTAAGCCTCCTTTTAATGGGCAATTATTGACTTTCGAAATATATTTAGTTTCTTTTTATTTATCAGCGTGAATGAGGTGGGGAAAAAATTAACTGCGGGTATTCCTTTTTGGCACTCTCAATTTATTTTTCACCAGAGACAGTTTAAATGGCGCACGGCTTTTAACGCTGCGGGGAAACTGATGAAGACTTTCAATTTTAATGAAACAAAATGTTAAAAAAATTATATTTACCGTACGTAGTTACTTACCAAATACATCTTGTTTTGAAATGACCCTGTAGGTTTTGCTCTACTCTAGAGATTGTTGCATACTCTCAATGAACAGATAAGCGCAGTTAAATTGAGCACTTAAGAATACAACAAGCCAGCAACGTAAACAGAGAATAACACTAAGATTAACACTAGACCAGGGGTATAGAATAGAATAGAATAGAATAGAATAGAATAGAATAGAATAGAATAGAATAGAATAGAATAGAATAGAATAGAATAGAATAGAATAATTGAAAGGGACTTTGGAGGTCTTCTAGTCCAACCTCCTCCTATACCACTTCAGACAAATGGTTATCCAACCGCTTCTTGAAAATTTCCAGTGTTGGAGCATTCACAACTTCTGGAGCCAAGTTGTTCCACTGATTAATTGTTCTAACTGTCAGGAAATTTCTCCTTAGTTCTAAGTTGCTTCTCTCCTTGATTAGTTTCCACCCATTGCTTCTTGTCCTGCCTTCAGCTGCTTTGGAGAATAGCTTGACTTCTTTGTGGCAGCCCCTGAGATATTGGAACACTCCTATCCTGTCTCCCCTAATCCTTCTTTTCCTTAAATTAGACATACCCAGTTCCTGCAACCCTTCTTCATATGCTTTAGCCTCCAGTCCCCTAATCATCTTTGTGGCTCTTCTCTGCACTCTTTCTAGAGTCTCGATGTCTTTTTTACATCATTCTGACCAAAACGGAGTGCAGCAATTCCAATTATGGCCTTACCAAGGCATGATAAAGTGGTATTAACACTTCACATGATCTTGATTCTATCCTAGTTTGCTCCAGGCATACATAATAGGCTGCTTTTTCTCTCCTTTTAGGACCTGTGGTTTTAGTAGTGACGCCCCACACACACACACACACACTGTGGGAGATAAGACCATTTCTACCATGTCATTGACCAGAGGCAGCCACAGAACATTAGAAGGGCTCCTCGCTGTCGAAGCTGGGCTGTTTTAAAAGCCTACGGTCAGCCTGCTCCCAAGCAGACTGATATTATCTCATTAGTGGTGGCATTTTCGGCAGACGGAAGAGCAAGGGCATCATTAGCACAAGAGAGAAAACGTTCACTGCGGATTTGGGTTTTCTGTCTTATTATACGACATATCTCGAATCCGTATTAAGGAACCGCCTTGGTTAGGATCCAGGTTTTAAAAGGCTGGGAAGTTGAGAATAAATTCAAGCATTCTTCACACAGCAAGCCTTTTTTTAGGACATCAAGAACGAAGCAGAGAGGGAAAATACGGCTGGCGTTTCTTTCATAGCTACACAGGTTGCAGTCCTAGAAAAGATATCTCATTTTTTTAGAAGGCGGAGGCAAAAAACATATTGTCCAGTGGTGACATGTAAAATTTGTTACTACCGGTTCTGTGGACGTGGCTTGATGGGAGGGGGTAATGTGACTGCGTGGATGTGGCCAACTTTTTGTTTTTTTTTTTTTTACTTTTACTTTTAAAACCATTTTTTCTACAACCTTTTTGGCCAAAGAGGTTGTAAAAAAATGCTTTTAAAAGCCTCTGATGATCAGGCAACTCAGCTGGGATCGTCAGAGGCTTTTTTTTTTTTTAAACTTTTAAAACCATTTTTTCTATAACCTTTTCGGCCAAAGAGGTTGTAAAAAAATGCTTTTAAAAGCCTCTGATGATCAGGCAACTCAGCTGGGATCGTCAGAGGCTTTTTTTTAAAAAAACTTTTAAAACCATTTTTTCTATAACCTTTTCGGCCAAAGAGGTTGTAAAAAAATGCTTTTAAAAGCCTCTGATGATCAGGCAACTCAGCTGGGATCGTCAGATGCTTTTTTTCTACAACCTCTTCGGCTCTTCGAAATGCAACAGCAGTCCAGATCAGGACTCAGTTCCATTCATACTTAGAATGTGACAATTCCCTGCAATATATTGTAATGTATAAGTGTTGCGGTCTGCCAGCAGCCTGCAGAACTGGCAGCAGTGGCGGACTGTGAGGAGGCTGGGGAGGACAATGGGCCAGTCCTGGAGTCTGGGGAAGGCCAGGACGAGGGCTCTGCATCAGAGACAGAGATGGGGCCAGGACCATCTGGGAGTTATGTGCAGACTCGGGAGCCTCCAAAGTCGGACATCAGAGAAGCAGAGGAACAGGAGAAGCCTATTCCTAGTGCGCGCATGTGCAGAGCTGCCAGAAGGCAAGAACAGTTAAAACAAAAGGGACGACTAAGGAGTAAGGCCTGGAGATGATTGGCCCCTCCCATAAGGCTTAAAAGAGGAGCAAAGGAACGTGGGCCCTTTGCAGGAAAGCAACATTGTTAATTCTGTTCCCAGTTGGCATCTCTGTCTGATTCTGGACTCTGTGTGGCTTTGCCAAGTAGGTCTTTGCCAAGGGAGATAAAGGTGGGTGATTATCCCAAAGGACTTCTTCCGAAGGACTTTTTGCAACTAATTGGGACTCAGCTGTGAATGAACGTAATTCACAGCTGTTGCAATAAAAGAGGTTTTTGGGACTACTTGTGTGTTTTAATGATTCAGTCAGCCTAGGTCACAACAATAAGGCTCTCCTAAGAGGGCTGTTCATTTTCTCTAACTTAGATCACCCCTGTGGATTTGCAAATGTGATGTGAAAATACCCCCTTTGGAAAGTAGCCATGTAGGCTGAACTCATGTAGTTGAAACTCTCCATATTTTGTACACACCATGAAGGTATGTATTGATGCAATTAAAATTAGCTAGGCATTAAATGCCGGGGTGGGCTGCTGAGGGTTCGCAGGGGTTCGGGAGAACCTCTAGCTAAGATTCTGTGCAATTCAGAGAACCCCCAAATCCCACTCCTGGCTGGCCTCGCCCACCCTTCCCTCCCCTCCCAGGAGTCCCCACGCGGCCTTTTGGATGCAGAGGCTCAGGGGGGCAAAAAACAGGCCTACCGGAAGTTTGGGAAGGCCCGTTTCCTGCTTCCAAAGGGCCTCTAGAGTTTGGGGAGCCCATTTTCACCCTCCCAGAGGCTCAAGGAAAGCCTCCGGAGCCCTGGGAGGGCAAAAACGCCCCCCCCCCCTCCACCATGATGCAGGAGGCCGGCTTGGCCACGCTCACTCAGCAAGTGGGCAGAGAACCCCTTGCTAAAATTTTTGACGCCCACCCCTGATTAAATGGTGCTATTCTACCAACACCGGTGAGCAAAAGGAAACATGTCCCTGCCTTTCTGTTCAAGATAACAATTAATTGGTCTGCGAAGACAAACAGAACCTGTTAATTTATGTTTCTCTGGTAAATTTTTTCGTGATTTTGAAAGAGGGGTTCTTGGTTGGATTCTGTGCAAAATCCTCTCCTTTTAATCCCTACCCAAACGGATGGTTAAATCTGATAACTAGCAGCCATTCACAAACCATTAGCCCTCAATCAAACAAGTATCTTCATGCACTTGGATTTTGTAGACTAAACATTTGGTCGCTCAGACAGGAGTGGTAATTTGCAATCCAGATGCATCCATGCCCGTACCTTTTTTTTCTTTTAAAGAAAAAAATTGTCATCTGGAGCCTTCCAAGATTGTGATACTGAAATATTTTGGCAAAAAGTAGCACTGGTGTGCAGTAGGAAATAAAAGATAATAAGTGAGTTAACTCTTTTTTGTTTTAAACATAACAGAACATAAAAACAACCATTGTTCAATACAATCACAGAAAGTGTGTCGATCGGTTAAGATTCTTTTGTGCTTAATCTCAAATCAAAGATTACACATCATTTAATTTCTCTTATTTGACAATTTTATATATCCCTTTGTATTATTATTTTCATTTAGCAATTATTTAACAAAGACTTATCTCCCATAAGAGGACACTACATATATTTTATTATTACCTTAATTTCATATTTCATACCACATCTCCATTTTATTATCTAGTCATTGATAAAACAAATCCCATATCAAATAGTATTATTTATCTTCCTGTTCTCTCAATCTACTGTATATCTTTATATTATTATTCTCATTTGTCATTTATTTAACAACGGCATTGTCATCCCATTTAAAAAAGCCCTTTTCATATATTATATCATTTCATTTGTTCCCTACTTCATAATTCATTTCCATGTTTTATTATCTAGCCATTGATAAAATAAGTCCCATATCATATAATATTGTTTGTCTTCTTGTTCTCTAATTTCAAATGTCGATTTACTCATTTCAGCACATTCCATAATTTTCTCAATAACTTCATCATCAGTAGATGATGTAGATCAGTAGGTATTTTCTCTTTTTTCCAATTTTTAGCAAATACAATTCTAGCCGCTGTTAAAACATTCACAATTAAATATCTCAATTCTTTATTATACATTTCTGGTAAAATCCTTAATAAAAGTATCTCTGGTTTAAAGTCAATGTGTTTCTTTGTCATTTTTCCCAACCATGTGTGGATTTTAGTCCAATATCTTTTAGCTTCTGCACATGTTTACCACATATGATAAAATGATCCTGGAATCTGATTACATTTCCAACATTCCTCCAATTTGTTCTTGAACATTCTGGCTATTCTCTTTGGGGGTAGATGCCACCTGTAAAACATCTTAGGTGAGTTAACTCTTAAATAAACTACAGATAGTCCTCGTCTTACAACCACAATTGAGCCCCGAATTTCTGTTGCTAAGCAAGACGGTTGTTAAGTGAGTTTTGCCCCATTTTACGACTTTTCACGCCGGAGTTGTTAAGTGAATTGTTGCCGTTGTTAAGGAACACGGTTATTCAGTGAATCTGGTTTTCCCCAGTGACTTTGCTCGTCAGAAGGTTGCAAAAGGGAATCACATGACCCCAGGACCGTCATAAATATGAGTCAGTTGCCAAGCATCTGAATTTTGATCATGTGACCCAGGGGATGCTGCAACGGTTGTAAATGTGAGAAACAATCATAACTGATTTTCAGTGCCATTGTAACTTCATATGGTCACTAAATGAACTGTTGTAAGTAGAAGACAACCTATACCTAAATTTTCAAAAATCCCTCTCTGTAAAACAGAGTGGGGAAATCCTAATGCCTCCCAACCATCATTATGATGTAGGACATCAAAACAGTTTATAGTGGCTGTGTCATTTTTTTTTTTTTAATAAATGAAGTCCTTAGTTACCAAAATATTTCCCGCCCCCCTGAATTAAAACATGAATCGGAACGAAGAAGTAATAGTAATAGCTGCTGTTTCATGATCATCAAGAAATTGGGGATTAAGCTGAAAATTAACCTTCCGGAAATAATTATGGATTTTAGATTCATCATCTAGATCAGGGATGTCAAACTCGATTTCATTGTGGGCTGCATCAGGGAGCTGGGTGGGAGTGGCCAAGGTGGGTGTGGCCAGCTCAACATCATTCATGTCGGGGGCATCTGTGGTGGCCCGGGAGGGGCTGGGGGTCCCCACTTTTGCTAGTAGTTTGTTTTGCTAGCACTCTGCCAGCAAAAATGGAGCTCAGTGGGGCAGTGTGCAGCCCCACCAAGGCTCCATTTTCGGCTGTGACAGTCTCCTGCATACCTCTGCCAACAAAAAGGGCCACCATGCACAGCCCTCACGAGCTCCGTTTTCACTGGCAGAGGCACCGCAGGCCAGTCCATCACTGTTTCCAGGACGGCCCCAAGGGTCAGATTTAAGCACCCCATGGGCCAGATCTGGCCCTCGGGCCTTGAGTTTGACACCCCTAATCTAGATTATTTCTTAAAGATCCCCTCCTACTCTCTCTCAATCTTGAGAACTAAATCTTCTGGAATAGTACCACAGGTGGATTTCAGCAGGTTCTGACCAGTTCTAGAGAACTGGTAGCGGAAATTTTGAGTAGCTCGGCGAACCACTCCAATCTATTCTCTGCCTCCCAAGTCCCAGCTGATTGGGAGGAAATGGGGATGTTGCAGTAACCTTCCCCTGGATTGAGGAAGGAATGGAGATTTTGCAGTATCCTTCCCCTGCCATGCCCACCAAGCCACACACACAGAACCGGTAGTAAAAAATTTTGAAACCCACCACTGAGGTAAAACGAGAGTAATGTTTTCAGATTCATTGGCCTGGATCTTTCTTGAACAGAAGGTCTCTGGTTCTTTCATGATACTGTACTAGGCCAAGAGAAGTTTCTTATTATGGGATATCAGCTGGGCAGTCTACGGCCACTCAAACCCCAGAGTCTGATAGTCCCTTTCCCAGCTAACAAATTTTATGAAAAGTCACGAGCTTTTGTGAGTTAAAGAGCCCTTTTGAAGTGGGCTAACCAGATTTCTTCTGATTTTAGGTCAGAAGAGAAGAGAGCTGTCCTAGCCTGTCCTATATTAAATTTCCTCTGCTAGATTCAGGCTGCTCTCGCCTTATTCATTTAGTGACTCTCGAAGTTACAACAGCTGTGAAAAAAAGTGATTTATGGCCGTTTTTCACACTTAACAACCATTGCACTATCCTCATGGTCACGGGATCAAAATATGGATGCCTGGCAACTGACTCAATATAATGGTTTCAGTGTCACGGGCTGTGCGTGTCACGGGAAGACATTCTGGCAAGCAAAGTCACTGAGGAAGCCAGATCCCCTTAAAAACCACGTTGCTAGCTCAACAACTGCAGTGATTCACAACAGCTGTGGCAAGAAAGAGGGCAAATGGGGCAAAACTCACTTAGCAACCGAAATTTGAGGGCTCCGTTGTGGACTATCTGAATAAGGAAAGGAAAGGAGCAAAGGGCTAGTAGAGCTCTCTCTTAAGATTGGGGTGTCAAACTCGATTCCACATTAGGGTTGTGTTTGACCTTGTGGGGGGATGGATGTGGCCATGTTGGGCGTGGCCAGCTTGACAGCACTCATGTCGGGGGCACCTGTGGTGGCTCAAGCGCCCTGCCAGCGAAAACGGAGTTTAGGAGGGCCGCACACAGCCCTCCCGAGCTCTGTTTTCACTGGCAGAGGGTTGCAGGAGGCCGTCACAGCTGAAAATGGAGCACACACACACACACGAGCTCCATTTTCGCTGGCAGAGGCACCATGGGCCGGTCCTTCACTGTTTCCAGGGCAACCCCGAGGGCCAGATCTAAGCAACCCGCAGGCCTTGAGTTTGACACCCCTGCACTAAGACATTCAACCGGTGTTTCTCAACCCTGACAACTTTTAAGATGTGTGGACTTCAATTCCCAGAATTCCCCAACCGGTTATGGAGATTGAAATCCACACATCTTAAAACCTGTCAGAAACACTGATCTAATGTCTTAGAGAGACCACTACTAGCCCTTTGCACTAGGCCATAAGAACTATCCTGTTGATTCAAGGCCCGTCTTCTTCCATTCCTCATGAAAGCTAACCAGATGACGCCGAGGAGCACCCAAACAGGAAATGAAGACATATCCTTCTGAAACCATTGCTTCCCTGATATTAGAATCATTATTGAATTTTGGATAGACTTGCCCACTATAAACTCGAATTTTGTCCCAAATATCTATGGAAGATATATCCCAAGGAGCATAGTCATATTCTCTCTAGTCACGTTCAATCATGGGATTTCATTTCTGGAGGTCTGTGGGGGAGGGAGGGGGAATTCTGGTCCCAAAAAAACATGTAAAAGCATTTTAAAGCAATTATAATCATAATTATACATGTGGTTGAAACGGTCCCTCGGTTGCCAAAGCGCCTTGGTTAGCATGACATTGTCAGTGGGAGCCTGGCGCAAAATTCTTAAAAGAGTCATCATCACACTAGTTGGATTAAACAGTGAAAATGCTTGGTCCATCTCAAACCTTTCTTCCTTGTTCTCCTGAATATTTGCTCTTTCCTGACTGCCGTAGAAGGACAGGAACTCCTCCTTTTATTTTTGTTTTTCATCGTGCTTTGCTGTTGAATCATTGGGACATGGGCATGAAAAGAAACGTCAAATGTTAGTCATTTGTTGTCGGTTAACTTGAAAAGAAAAGACTGAAGTTTGTTTGGGTTTTTGTTTTTTGCAGACGTGCAGCGTTTCCAGTCTTTGCAAAGATTTGCTGTTCTTAGACATGTTTGAAGGCTGGTTATAATGACTCAGTGAGAGGTCTACCTTTTCAAAGGGTTGGGAGCCACTTCCAATAGAAAATTCTGCCTTCGAAAGGCACGTCCATCCATTTCCGTTGTGTGTCGCTCGTATCTGTTCAGAGAGAAATCATAAGATGGGGTCAAAACGATGTGTGCGATGGTTGTGATCAAGGCTTCACCCCCTTTTCTTGTGCATTACACATTAAAATCAGACAACCACACCTTCCAACTTGACTTATTTCATTATGGACACTCCAACGTCTATTCATTACATTTCTATCGCAATTTTTTTTATCCAGAAGCTCAAAGCAGCACACGGTGGATTTTCCATCGAGAGGCCCTTGATGCTCTCTGAGCTTGGTTGGTTGTCTTGCTGATGTTTCATTACACAAACTAGGTACATGAACAGCATTGTTATCTAGTCTGATAATGAAACATCTCCAAGAAAACAACATAGCTTAGAGAGCACCAAGGACCCACAGTCCTCCTCCTCCTGTTCTACCTCCTGTTCTTCCTCCTCCTCCTCTTCTTCCTCCTCTGCTCAGAGAGCATCAAAGACCCTACAATCGTCCTCCTCCAAGAAGCAATGGATGGAAACTAATCAAGGCCTCTAAAGTCACTTCCAACTCTGTTACTCCGATTCTGCTCACTTCCTATCCGGAGGTGCAGAGCATTTCTGAAGCACTGCTAGGAACCACTTCATAGGTTGCTGAAATCCACCTCTAGAAGAGAAGTAAGATTTCATTTCCAGCTGCAAAATTCCGGAGTAAACCGTAGGCAATGACATGTACCTTCATTTTGCAGGCATATCTTTGTGGAGTTTGAACAGAAAATTCCCGAGTCACAAATCGCTCAACCGCATCCAGCAGTGACGGTTGGATCCTGTTGCCATTTGATAATTTTTAGGTTCATGGGAGAAAGGATTGATTTTTTTTAAAAAAAGCAATATGGTGGGTGCAACTGCATGGTTCGAAGTCCCGCTACTTTTTCTGTCTCAGGGCAGAATATACTTTCTTGGTTAATATCATCGGTCATCTTATTTTAGGGAGCACAGAGGGACAAAGAAACCCTGAGGTCCCATTATATCTACACTGAATTTTAAAATGAATCTAAGAGACCTGTTTTTTGTGGATATTACTTCCAAATTGGCACAGATGTGTGTGTGTGTGAGAGAGAGAGAGAGAGGGGGAGGGAGGGAGAGACAGAGACAGAGACAGAGACAGAAAATGAGAGAATAGGTAAAGGTAAAGGTTCCCCTCACACATATGTACTAGTTGTTCTAGTAATGACTCCTCTGGGCTTACCCTCTTGGGAAGACCAACTAAGAACCAAAGCAGGAGCTCAAGTGAGCAGCTAATGTAGAGAGAGAGAGAGAAAGTTGGCTTTGACAGAAACCTGGATTGTAAAACCAGGAACTGTTCCCTAAGGAAAAAGGACAGAAACATGTTTTAAGTCTAGAACTGTGGAATAACATTTGAAAGTTGCTCAGATGAACTCCGTCCTGTTTGAGGGATCCTTGGGTGCTCAACCAAGCTCAGAGAGCACCAAGGACCCTTCAT
This sequence comes from Masticophis lateralis, assembly GCA_030761175.1. NCBI lineage: Eukaryota > Metazoa > Chordata > Lepidosauria > Squamata > Colubridae > Masticophis > Masticophis lateralis. The sequence continues at coordinate 83,442,441 of JAUDYJ010000006.1, read as the reverse complement.
TTCAGGGGTAGGCTGCTGGGGGTTCGCAGGGGTTCAGGAGAACCTCTAGCTAAGATTCTGTGACGTTTGGAGAACCCCCAAATCTCACTCCTGGCTGGCTCTGCTTACCCCTCCCCTCCGAGGAGTCCCCACGCAGCCCCTTGTGGATGCGTGTAAGTGCAGTGTGTGCGTGGAGGCTCGGGGAGGTAAAATGGGCCTACCAGAAGTTCAGGGGCCTCCGGAGCCTAGGGAAGCTGCTTTCGCTCTCCCAGAGCCCCAAGGAGAGCCTCCAGAGCCTGCGGAGGGCAAAAACGCCTCCTCCGCCATGGTGCAGAAGGCCGACTAGGCCACGCCCATCATGGCCACGCCCACCCAGCAACCAGGCAAAGAACCCCTTGCTAAAATTTTTGAAGCCCACTTCTGCCTCAGTTCAACCCTGAACTACAAATATTCTTTTTTATCGGTACCTCCAATCCAGTTTCACTGGCCTATAAGAAGGAAGCACAGGTCCATCACACTTAGACTTGCAAGATTCTGTTATTGGCGCCAATCTAAATAAAGTAGTTTTAGCTTTTCTCTGGAGTTGATTTCCTACTCTAGTCTACCCAAGTTATTCTGACCACAGCTGAACCCTTGATAAGAAACATTTTCATTTTGAAATCTAAACATGCGTGATATATCTATGTTGCATATTTTAACAAACCGAAGGCCCTTGTCATTGATATGTCTAACTACCATGTTTCCCCGAAAATAAGATCGGATCTTATATTAATTTTTGCTCCAAAAGACGCATTATGGCTTATTTTCTGGTTAGGCCTTAATTTTTATTTATTTAATTATTTATTTTTAATTTGATTTATATGCCGCCCTTCTCTGGAGACTCAGGGCGGCTTACAATGTGTTAAACACTAGCTTTCATACTTTTGTATATTTATACAAAGTCAGCTTATTGCCCCCACAAACTGGGTCCTCAATTGACCTACCTTAGAAAGGATGGAAGGCTGAGTCAACCTTGAGCCTGGTGAGATTCGAACTTAACTAATTGCAGACAGCTGGAGTTAAATTACAATGCATTAGTCTGCTGAGCTATCCAGGTTAATTTGGGGTGGGGGGAATACTGTACTACATGCATCCATCTGGCTGACAATCTTAACTGGGGCTTATTTTGGGGGGGGGGTAGGGCTTATGTTATGAGCATCCTGAAAAATCATGCTACGACTTGTTTTCCAGTTAGGTCTTATTTTCGGGAAAACAGGTTACTCGGATTAAAATTTGTTACTCCCATCAAATTTTTCCAGAGTCTCTGGTGATGGGACAACAGGCAATAATAACAACAGTAGTATAGGAGCTTGATTTCATAAAGACTGGGCTATAATGAGAAGTGTCTGCTAGCTTTGCCGTTTTGGTTCCTGGAACCGGAACTGAAATTCCTGGCATTTCAGCAGATGGAAAGACGATGCTCTGAAGGAATACGAGAAGCTGCGATCTGTTACTTCCCCTTTTTATGTACGACAGTTTCCACTGTTCTTAATGGCCCTGTGAGTAAATCCTGCTTACATACAGTATGTTGATACTCTGCTATGCACTAATGTGGCTTTTCAGTGGCCTTAAGAAAGGGACAGCCTCGCGAGTGAGAGGGGACTCTGGAAAGACAGAAGGTATGGAAGTTAGGGATCACCTAATTCCCATGAAACACATAAAGGGTTACGATAGCCAAAGAAAAGGAAGCCAAACACTAAAAAATGAGACAGATGAGGAAGTAGGAACTTTTGCTGCTGTGTTTATTGCCCAGAATACACATATTTTGAGAAATGGGGAGGTGATTTAACATGAATTGATATGAGTCCTTTGGGAAATGGTATGTTATAGAATCACACTTGGAATCTGTAAACAATTTTTTTTTTAATTTGATTTATATGCCGCCCTTCTCCGGAGACTCAGGGCGCCTTACAATGCGTTAAGCAATCGCCTTCATACTTTTGTATATTTTACAAAGTCAGCTTATTGCCCCCACAAACTGGCTCCTCAATTTACCTACCTTAGTAAGGATGGAAGGCTGAGTCAACCTTGAGCCTGGGGAGATTCGAATTTACTAATTGCAGACAGCAGACAGACATCTGTCAAATGAAACTGACAGATGCAGAGGTAGAGTGATATTTTATAGGCAGTGCTCATCTTACAACCACTTGCTTAGCAACCGTTCACAGTTACAGCAAACCTCCCTGGGCGTACTTACAGCTCACTGTTGAAATTCCGATGGTCACCATCCATCCTACCAAGGTCACACAATCACATCTTGTGCATTGTGCAACTGGCCAGCATCCTGCGGTCACACGATCGTGTCCCATAGTCATCTTCCCCTTCTCCAAAACCAGCATTTATTTATGGGTTGTTGTTATTTTTTTGACAAAACTAAATCAGTAGATTTAGGTTTGCTATCTACCTGTGTTTTGATAGGATTTATTCTAAAGTTAGCAGTGTAAGTGAGTGGCAGCCTAGATGGTGTTTAAGTACTCCTGCTTCAGTAGATGGTGCTGTTCACTGTTTGTCAATAATTGAATTCATATAATGCGGAGGCGAGGGGTTTTTGTTGTTATTTATAAGGAGGGATCAGGGAACACCCTCCTGCTGTCTTAGCTGAAACCATCATGGTTAACTTTTTCGGCCCTATTTTGGGCTTTGTATTTAATCAAGTTTAGTTTCCCGCAAAAGTATTGGCTTATTTGAATCTTCCATTAAAGGAATGTTTAAATATAAATATGAAATTAAACGGCACAGTTATTAAACAGAGAGGATGAAGAAAAGAAAAAGGACAGCTTAAGTCATGCAGCAAAAGGGCTCTGGTAAGGATTAAGGAATGCATAAAATGTAACTCAGGCTGTTCTTAATGTACTCAATTCAATTGATTGACACTTAGAATACGGCATCCAGTTTTGGTCACCCCAATACAAAAAAAAGACGTTGAGGTTTTACAAAGAGTTCAGAGAAGATGGAACAAGTTTGCCTTCAACCGATGGAACAGAAGTTGCTGTCAAGAGTTGTGGGGGAGCTTCATCACTGGAAGCTTTCAAGAAGAGACTGGACTGCCATCTGTCAGAAATGGTATTGGGCAGTGATGGCTAACCTTTTTGCCTCCGCATGCCAAAAGCAGGGGGAGTGCGGGGGGTCGTACATGTGCATGCCCACAGCCATAACTCAATGCGCCCCCCCTCCGCACTTGCACGCGTGACCCCACTGCACTCCCCCCGCTTTTGGCACGCGATAGCACAGTGGGCCCAGTAGGCCCATTTTTCATCCTCCACAGGCTCCAGAGACATTCTTGGAGCCTGGGGAAGGTGAAAATGGCCTTCCCCATCCCCCCAGAAACCCTCCGGAGGCTGGAAATGGCCCGTTTGCCAACTTTCAGTGGGACCAGAAGGCCTGTTTTTCATTCTTCCCAGGCCCCAGAGCCTTTCTAGGAGCCTGGGGAGGACGAAAACTGCCTTCCCCCCCTTCCCACACAGATGCCCTCCAGAAGCCGGAAAGGGCCCATTGGCCGACTTCTGGTGGGCCCAGAAGGCCCAAAAATGTGCATGTGCGCCAGAGCTGAGCTAGGGCAACACTTCGTGCCCACCAATATGGCTCTGCATGCCACCTGTGGCACGCATGCCATAGGTTCGCCATCATGGGCAGAGGGTTGGACTAGATGACCTACAATGTCCCTTCCAACTCTGTTAATCTGTTAAAAATGAAAATGAGTTCACCGAATCATTTAGAAAAGCAAGAACTCTATTTAAGCACGAAGGCAGCATTCTACATCAACATAAAAAAAAAGAACTCTGAAATGAACTCAGTAGACAGGTAGTCCTCAACTTACAACATTTTGTTTAGCGACCGTTCGAAGTTACAACAGCACTGAAAAAAAGTGACCGGGGGTGTTTTTCACACTTGCGATCATTACAGCATCCCTTAACATTCACTTAACAGCCCTGTTCCTAACTTAACAACTGCAGCAATTCACTTAACAACGGTGGCAAGAAAGGGCGTAAAGTGGAGCAAAACTCAACAAATTTATTTATTTTATTTATTTTAATTTTTATACCGCCCTTCTCCCAGAGGACTCAGGGCAGTGCACAGCCAACAGTAAAACACACCTATACACAAAATTTAAAAAGCATTTAAAAACGTATTAAATAATTTGGCCCCAGCATCATTAAAAATAAGACAACCATTAAAATTCATGTTTAGGCCAGCCCAGCTTGTTGGAACAATAACATCTCATTGAGCAACAGACATTCTGGGCTTCTATGGTCCTAAATTGAGGGCTACCTGTGTCGCATTGAGTTTATGAAGGGCTAATTTCCACAGAATTGTCCACAAGCGAGTCAAAAAAAAAAAAACAACCACCTCACAATGATGGACATGACACAATGTCCCACTGTATCTTATTTGGGATATCTCTGCAGTTTCGTTTCTGGCTTTCTCCATTGACCTTGTTTGTTGGAAACTGGCTGGGAAGGTCACAAGTGGTGATGGTCATTTGACCCCAGAATTGTATTTTGATTATGTGACCGCCACTTGATTCAATATTATTGTAACTCTGGACAGTGTTCTGATCTAGTGTGAAGGAAGGGGTTTCTGGGCTCAAATGGATACGCACACAATCGCACTAGCATAGAAGTTGACTGAGAAGTCTTGAGAAACTATTTTAATAAAAACATATAAAAACAAAACCTACAAGGAGGCATCAAACAGCCTACAAGATTCTCCTCTTAGCAAAGTCCATCAGCTCTAGTCTTCTTCACAAATGTGGGAGGCTCTCTGTGTTCTTTGTCAGCTTCTTCAGGAGCAAGGTAGTGACTCAACTCAGTGTAGTGACTTCAGCTCTGGAGCTCTGCATGAGAGTCTCTGGAGGTCTCTCTAGTCTCAGAGTCTCTGAAGGAGGCTGCAATCCTGCAGCTACTTATATACTCATCCCTGACTGTTGGAAAGTGCAGGAAACTCAGAGCCAGGAAGCTGTGCTCTGATTGGTTCATTCAAACAGTTCAACCAAACAATCAATTAGTTGCAGCAAGCATACTGTGAGGTTTTTCTTCTCACACCTAGGCTTCCCCAAACCACGAAGCAGACTCCTTATCCCAACAAAAAACCCTTTTTATTAAGTTACTGGGAATTCCTCTCATTCACCTTCAGCAAAGTCTTTCAAGGGAGGAATTTACAGTCACGGACCTTATCTGGCTTGGAGAGCTGCCAGGCTGATATCTTGAAAACTTGGCAAGGAATCACAGAGAGTCACAAACCAATTAAGCGAACTAATTATCTCCTGCAAACTCCATTCCCCTTTCGCTCCTCTTTTATTCCCTCTGGAAGGGGCTGTTCATCGTCCACCTGTGGCCTTACTCCCAAGTCAACCCTTATACTTTAGTTGTTCCCTTCGTCTGGCAACTCTGCGCATGCACACACTGGGAACAGGGTCCAGCTGTTTGTCTGCCTCACTGATGTCAGACTCCGAAGGCAGCTGACAGCCCTGGCCCCATCTCTGTCTCCAATGTAGAGCCATTATCAGAGCCCTCCCCAGACTCCAGGACTTGCCCAGGTTCCTCCCCAACCTCCTCACTGTCTGTATCTGTTGCCAGCTCCACTGGCCACTGGAGGGTCACAACAGACAGTTGCTACATGAACAGTTGTATATCAAGGACTTACCAGTACATGGGGTCTCAAAGCCCAGCCCACCCTTATCCCCAGGCTTTGTCTAAAGAAGGAACATGGAAGATTAGCAAACTCAGCATAACCAGCTTTGTTCTGATGGATCAAGAACATTGTAACTTGTAAGGTTTGAAGACTAGAGATTGTATGAGAAAGCCAATCGCAAGAGTCTAGGCCAGTGTTTCTCAACGTTGGCAACTTGAAGATTGAAGCACACTGGCTGGGGGATTCTGGAAGTTGAAGTCCACCTCTCTTCAACTGGCAGCGGAGTTGGACAGTGAGGAGGCTGGGGAGAGTCTGGGGAAGGCCTGGACGAGGGCTCTGCATCAGAGGCAGAGCTGGGGCCAAGGCCATCTGGGAGTGATGTGCGGACTCCGGAGCCTCCAGAGTCGGATAACAGAGAGGCAGAGGAACAGGAGAAGCCTGTTCCTTGTGCACGCATGCGCAGAGCTGCCAGAAGGCAAGAGCAGCTAAAGCAAAAAGGACGACTCAGGAGTAAGGCCAGGAGATGATTGGCCCCTCCCATAAGGCTTAAAAGAGCAGCAAAGGCTCTTGGGCTCTTTGTAGGAAAGCAATGTTGCTAAATCTGTTTTCCAGTCGGCGTCTCTTGTTTCTGAACTATGTGGGGCTTTGCCAAGAAAGGCCTTTGGCAGGGTGCCAAAGAAGATAAAGGTTTGTGATAAGCCCAAAGGACTTTTTCTGAAGGACTTTGTTTTGGAATTCATTTGAACTAAGCTGGGAATGAAGTAATTCTCAGCTGTTTTAATAAAACAGTTTGAGTCTAATTGTGTTTTGTAATGACTAAGCGAGCCTAGGTCACAACATCAAGTCACTGAGGTTGAAAAATCCTACTCTGGGGCTGATCTAAGTACCAGCTGGTTCAACGTGGAGCGTATTCTGGCAGCTGTTCAGGGGCAGCCCTCCAGCCTTCAGTCCTTTTGATTTAATGGCATTTTGGACACCATATGTCACTTCTCCTTGGCAGCACCACGCTGGGAAATCTTCCATTAGGTCTCCATGGCTGACTGGTTTCATCCCGGAGTCAAAGCCATTTGATAGGGTATATCACACATACATTACGGAGCACATGTGGATGATCTCACTTTTTTTCATTCTTGGCTAAGCACTTGACAAAGTCCGAGCTTCTCGTATTTTGACAGCAAGATCCAGGTGGCTCTGTTTATTTCGGGGGGGGGGGGGAACAGCTTCAGCTTCGGAGCACACAGTTGCAACCCAAGCTTCTGAAACTGGATTCCATTACTAATCCGAATTCACTCGGGGCGTGCACCTGGCATACTACTGTTAAAGCTCTCAGCACTGTTGTCAGCCGAAGATACCAGGGAGATGCAGATGGTCATGCCACAGAATTCTCGTCCCCTTTAGGAATGTTATATAGAATAGAATAGAATAGAATAGAATAGAATAGAATAGAATAGAATAGAATAGAATAGAATAGGATAGAATAGCAGAGTTGGAAGGGACCTTGGAGGTCTTCTAGTCCAACCCCCTGCTTAGGCAGGAAACCCTACACCACTTCAGACAAATGGTTATCCAACCTCTTCTTAAAAACTTCCAGTGTTGGAGCATTCACAACTTCTGGAGGCGAATTGTTTCACTGATTAATTGTTCTCACTATCAGGAAATTTCTCCTTAGTTCTAAGTTGCTTCTCTCCTTGATTAGTTTCCACCCATTGCTTCTTATCCTGCCCTCAGGTGCTTTGGAGAATAGCTTGACTCCCTCTTCTTTGGGGCAGCCCCTGAGATATCTGCATTACCTTCTAAGAAAAGAAAAGAAAAGAGGGGGGGGGAAGGAGAGGCAAAACCTTAGGAAAGGGGGGGAAAAACTTTCTTAATTATGATACTGTTTTCTTTTCTTGTTTTTTTCTTCTTCTCTGTGGTTGGGGTGAATCCCCAAAGACTTGGTGGATTAAAAAAACAAGGGCTGGTTTGTAAAGCTACTTGCTGTTGATGGATTAGGGCAGTGTGCCGGTTGTAACCCGAGCCACAGTATGAGTAAAATACTCTGAGTTGCTAAAGGCTTCCTCCCTCTCGGCATTTTTTTTTTTTTTTTTGGCCATTCGGTTGGTGAAATGTAACACCTCCCGAGGTTTTATTGCCGTTTGCAGTTCCCCAACAATGCGTGTCGTGCTGTGAAAAATATAATTATAAATCAAAAGTCAGACATAAAGTAGAGCACCGGCCCTTTGTAAAAAGGCTGTTTTCCAAAACTAACTAAACAAAACTTGTGTCATGGGTGAGATATGCATCTCTAGAGGGAAGCGATACACAGTTGCTTGCTTTTTTCTTTTGGAAAGGTCCATTTGATTGGAGCTGCGATCTTTTAATTATTATTATAAGAGGCAATGAAGTTTGATCAGGTGCTAGTTGGAGAACGTTTATGTTATGTTTATGTTTATTTGATTTGTATACCGCCCTACTTCCGAAGGATTCAGGGCGGTGAGCAGTCAAACAGTAAAAAGTACATAAATACAAAATTTAAAAAAACAGAGTAAAATCGAATTAAATAATTTGGCCCAGACAGATTAAAACACCCCAGTCATTTTAAAAACCGATTAAAATTTGCATAATTAAAAAAGAGGGAAACAAATTAGGCCAGACCCGCCTGGTGGAATAAAAAGGTCTTGAGAGCGCGGCCGAAGGTGCGCAGATCCGGGATCCTCCGTATCTCCGGGGAGAGCTCATTCCAGATAGTAGGTGCCCCCACAGAGAAGGCTCTCCCCCTAGGGGGCGCCAGTCAACATTGTTTGGCCGACAGCACCCGGAGGAGCCCCTCTCTATGAGAGCGTACCGGCCGGTGGGAGGCTATTGGCGGTAGTAGGCGGTCCAGGTGCTAAGCCATGGAGTGCTCCTATGGTGGTAACCAAAACCTTGAAGCACACCCGGAAGACCACCGGGAGCCAGTGCAGCTTGCGCAGGAGAGGTGTTACATGGGAAGGCCATGTCACCCCCATCACCACCCGTGCAGCCGCACTCTGCGCCAGTTGGAGCCTCTGGGTGCTCCTCAAGGGGAGCCCCATGTAGAGAGCGTTACAATAGTCCAGGCGGGAAGTGACGAGGGCGTGAGTGACCGTGCGTAAGGAGTCCCGATCCAGAAAGGGACGCAAAGAGAAGATGAACTTCCTTGAAAATGGCACAATTCCGTGGACAATAGATAATCTCAACGTTGGAGGGCAGGAAGGAAATTATAAATCAACGTCGCAAGAGCAGGTTTGCAAGTGAAGCAATGAGTTTTAAGGCACAGCTTGTGAAGGTGCAGACTCTATTCTTGAATATTGTATCCAGTGATGGGTTGCCCCCAGTTTGGACCCGTTCGCAGGAACCGGTAGTAAAACCGGCAAGAGGCTCCGCCGACTGACCCAGATGTCATCATAGGTCCATGATGGCAAACCTATGCCACGTATGCCACAGGTGGCACCCAGAGCCATATCTGTGGCCACGCAAGCATTGCACTAGCTCAGCTCCAGCGCGCGCCAGCCGGCTGATTTTTGGGCCTTATGGACCCACTGGAAGTTCGGAAACAGGTTGTTTCTGGGCCTCCGGGGGGAAAGCCATTTTTGCCCTCCCCAGGCTCCTAGAAAGCCTCTAGAACCTGGGGAGAGTGAAAAATGGGCCTACCGGGCCCACCTGGCCATTACCAAGAGACAATAATGGGGAGGGGGGGAGGTTAGTGTTGTTGAAATATAAGCCATCATCTTGGATGAGGTCCTTTGGCCAAAGCAGGGTTGGCTTTCGGTCTGTCTTGGACAAAGATAAGCTGATGACAAGTGAATGTGCTCTTAGCTGGAATGCACACCTGGGACCTTCCACCTTTCCCCATGTGCCTCACACTTATGCCAGATCAGAAATAGCATGGAAAATTAGATGGCTGTTAGCCAGAAAATAAAACTGGGGGTGGGGGTGGTGTCTGTAGAAACATCAGGTTTCATTCTTGGTAGTTGCCTTGGAGTGCCAAGATCCCAACCTTGCATTTAGTACAGCAATGCACTTTTGACTTAGCAGAAATCCATCTCTTCTTCTTCTTCTTCTTCTTCTTCTTCTTCTTCTTCTTCTTCTTCTTCTTCTTCTTCTTCTTCTTCTTCTTCTTCTCCACCTCCTCCTCCTCTTTCTCCCTCTCCTTCTCTTTCTCCTTCTTTTCCCTGCTCCCCCTCTTCTTCTTTTTCCTCCTCCTCCCCCTCTTCTTCTTCTTCCTCCTCTTCTTCCTCCTCCTCCTCTTCTTCTTTTTCCCCCTCTTCTTCCTCTTCTTCCTCCTCCTCTTCTTTTTTCCTCCTCCTCCTCCTCTTCTTCTCCTTCCCCCCTCCTCCTCCTCCTCCTCCTCTTTCTCCTTCTCCTTCTCCCTCTCCTTCTCTTTCTCCTTCTTTTCCCTGCTCCCCCTCTTCTTCTTTTTCCTCCTCCTCCCCCTCTTCTTCTTCCTCTTCCTCTTCTTCCTCCTCCTCCTCCTCTTCTTTTTCCCCCTCTTCTTCCTCTTCTTCTTCTTCCTCCTCCTCTTCTTTTTTCCTCCTCCTCCTCCTTTCTCCTTCTCCTTCTCCCTCTCCTTCTCTTTCTCCTTCTTTTCCCTGCTCCCCCTCTTCTTCTTTTTCCTCCTCCTCCCCCTCTTCTTCTTCCTCCTCCTCTTCTTCCTCCTCCTCCTCTTCTTTTTCCCCCTCTTCTTCCTCTTCTTCTTCTTCCTCCTCCTCTTCTTTTTTCCTCCTCCTCCTCTTCTTCTTCTCCTTCTCCCCCTCCTCCTCCTCCTCCTCTTCTTCTTCTTCCTTTAAACTGCTAAATGGCTTTGTCATTGGCCATAAATAAGTCATTGTTAGTACACATTTCTGGTAGTAGCTGACATACTAGCAGATGGATGAGTTTCTGTGTCTCTTCACATTCACACAGCATGTTGTTATCTTCTAAGAGCACTCCCAACTCTCAAACCTACACAAGGTCCTCCAAGTAGTATAAAGGAGGTAGAGATCCTTCAAGTATATGCTCCTTTAATGTTATTCCTTGCTCGATGGTCAAGAAATAAACTTGCTTTTGATTTCTTGCTCAGTCTTTCTTGCTCTGTGTTGGCTTCTGACCGCTATCCAGAATCTGGATCTGATATATAAAGCTAGACCAGGGGTCAGCAACCTGCAGCTCCAAAGCTGCATGCAGTTCTTTGGCCCCTCTGCTGTGGCTCCCTGTCAGGTGATCCCACCACTGGCTGGCTCCGCCCCTCGCCTTCCCCTCCCTGTCACTCCTCGCCTGGCCTGAGAAGGTAAGGGTGACATTAGGGGATGGAGAAGCAGCCAGGGCAGAGACAGCGAGATACAGAGAGATGGGAAGAGAGAGACACATAGAGAGAGACAGAGAGAAGGGGGAGAGAGGAAGGGAGGGAGGGAGGGGAGAGAGAGATATGTCAAAAGGATTTTGTGGTTCCCGGTGTTTTTTAACAACTGGTTCTCTGCCCTTATGACTGGCTGGGTAGGTGTGGCTAGGCTGCATAGGCGTGTGACTGATGGAAGTGAGTGACATCGAGTTGGCCATGCCCACCTAGGTTTTGTGGCTCCCGGTCAGGGGTGAAATCTAAAATTTGTTACTAACCAGTTCTGTGGGTGTGGCTTGGTGGGGGGGGGGGGGGTAACATGACTGGGTGAGTGTGGCCAACTTTTCTTTTTTTACTTTTAAAAGCATTTTTTCTACAACCTCTTTGGCTAAAGAGGTTGCAGGGGGAAAAAATGCTTTTAGAAGCCTCTGACGATCAGGCAACTCAGCTGGGATCGCCAGAGGCTTTTAAAGGCATTTTTTTCCCCACCTCTTCGGCTGAAGAGGTTGCAGGAAAAAAATGCTTTTACAGTAGAAGCCTCTGACGATCCCAGCTGAGCCGCGTGATCATCAGAGGCTTTTTAAAAAAACTTTTAAAAGACCAAGGGCCTGGTAGCTCAGCAGACTAAAAGCATTGTGATTAACACCAGCTGTCTGCAATTACTGTAAGTTCGAATCTCACCAGGCTCAAGGTTGACTCAGCCTTCCATCCTTTCTAAGGTGGGTAAATTGAGGACCCACTTTGTGGGGACAATGCTGACTTTGTATAAATATACAAAAGTATGAAGGCTATTGCTTAACGCATTGTAAACCGCCCTGAGTCTCCTGAGAAGGGCGGCATATAAATCAAATTTTTTTTTAAAAAAAAAGCATTTTTTTCGGCTGAAGAAGTTGTAGAAAAAATGCTTTTAAAAGTAAAAAGAAAAAGCCTCTGATAATCGCGCAGCTCAGCTGGGCATGGATGGGGTGAGGGAGCCCGCAGGCATTTTTGCTACCGATTTTCCGAACCACCCACCGCCATCGCTACCGGATCAGGCGATCCAGTCTGAACCAGGAACATTTCACCCCTGCTCCCGGTGTTTTCTTTTCTGTGGGAAATGTGTCCAAATGGCTCTTTGAGTATTTAAGGTTGCAGACCCCTGATTTAGGTTGATAGGTGAAACATTTGTTAAGTGAGATTTAAGTGAGTTTAGGAAAGATGTATTGTAATGAAAATCTCCCTCGGATTTCACAGCCCATTTGGAGAAGATCTGTTGGGGAAAAGAATAGCAAAAGAGCTGGGAGTGATAACTGTATAATTTGCAAGATATCACAGTATGGAACTTCTGTTTTGAAACACTTTTACATTTGGCAACATCAGAAATCATCTTATTGTATCTAGTGACATCTTGTTTTGTTTAAAATTATCCCAATTCATAGATGGATGGGACAGTAGTCCTCCACTTACAACCGTTCATTTAGTGAGCATTCAAAGTTATAACAGCAGTGGAAAAAGTGACTTATGACCTCTTCTCACATTTACAACTGTGGCATCATCTCCGGGTTCACATGATCAAAATTTAGACGCTTGGCAACTGGCATGTACTTACGACGGTTGAAGTGGTCAGATGGTCCCCTTTTGCTAACTTCTGACAAGGAAAGTCAATGGAGAAGCCAGATTAATAACGGAGCTACTCGTTTAACAACTGAAATGATTCACTTAACAGCTGTGCCTAAGAAAGGTCGTAAAATGGGGCGAAACCAGGGGTGGGCTTCAAAAGTTTTAGCAAGGGGTTCTCTGCCCAGTTGCTTGATGGGTGTGGCCATGGTGGGCGTGGCCTAGTTGGCCTCCTGCACCATGGTTGTGGGGGGGGCATTTTTGCCCTCCCCAGGCTCCGGAGGCTTTCCTTGAGCCTCTGGGAAGGCAAAAACAATCTCCCCAGGCTCTGGAGGCCAGAAACGGGCCTGAAATTCCGGTAGGCCCATTTTTTGCCCTCCCTGACCCTCCACACACGCCCTCCATTTACCTGCATCCAAAATGGGTCACATGGGGACTCCTGGGAGGGGCATGGTGGATGGGGCCAGCCAGGAGTAGGATTTGGGGGTTATCCAAACTGCACAGACTCTCCTTCTAAAGTGAGCAGGCGAAGTTCAGCAGCTGAACACTCTTTTAAGACAGTACAGATTATCCTGGAAATTTCTTTTTTTTTTTTGAGCAATGAGCAATTTTTAACATTGAAGACAACATACTTAAAAAGTCTCCTTAATATTGGAATCCACAGTGGACTCGTCTAAAAAAGGCAAAACCCTGGCTATAAGCATGCGGTGAAAGACTCACCTACTTTTTACATGCAATCACATGTCAAATATAAAATTCCTTGTTTAACCAGATTCACTAAAAATCAGGTTTCGGTGACGTTTTAAATGTGTTCTGTGCCAATAAGTCAAATGGTTAAAAAGATCCTAAGTTTCTTGTACTGAGAACTCAACACCCCTAAAGGTAAAGGTAAAGGTTCCCCTCGCACATATGTGCTAGTTGTTCCCGACTCTAGAGGGCGGTGCTCATCTCCGTTTCAAAGCCGAAGAGCCAGCGCTGTCTGAAGATGTCTCTGTGGTCATGTGGTTGGTATGACTCAACGCCAAAGGCGCATGGAACGCTGTTACCTTCCCACCAAAGGTGGTCCCTATTTTTCTACTTGCATTTTTTACCTACTTTCAAACTGCTAGGTTGGCAGAAGCTGGGACAAGTCACGGGAGCTCACCCCATTACGCGGCACTAGGGATTCGAACCGCTGAACTGCCGACCTTTCAATTGATAAGCTCAGCCTCTTAACCACTGAGCCCCCGCGTCCCTCAACACCCCTAACCCTCAACAAATAATGAAACAATTAAAACCTACGGCTCATTATCAAACTACAGAATCTGAGGGATAAACAAGCCTTTTAAAATACATTACTTAGCTGTGGCTCAAAATAAATAAAACTGTTGTTAGTATACTCAAAATACAAGCTAAAATAGCATGTCACTTACTACTGGGAGCATGTTGAGGATATTTATGAAATGGTGGGGGGGAGAGAGAATAAATTTAGCTTTCATGGTTACCAAGGGAGCAAAACAGCCCCCAAACCTAATAAGATTATCAGATCAGATTTTAAAGAGGAAGTTGAAATATTTTAAGCATGAATTAGAGAAATATTTCTCGTGCGTTACAGTTTTCCTACAATAAAATAAGCAGCTTAATTGAGGGCCCTGTGCTCCTCAGAGAAACACGTGGCCTCTTCATCATTCATTACGTTCTTAGATTCAGGGCTCCAGTCTCCACTTACTAGCTTGTTAACCTGATTAGAAATAGAAGAATGGCTAAGAGGAGAAGGGGGGAAAAAACCAGAGCTGTTTTGCAAAGACCCTGATTTAAGATTCCTGATTCCAAATGCCACCATTATCGGGGGTGCATTTTGTTACTGTAGTTGGGATTTGCAAAACCTTAATCGCTCTATTAGTTAATGCCCTCTTTATTGCCGTCACTTGCTGTACGTTCAACATTCCATGAATCCAGGTATTTAGCAAAATCTTCTCAGTCTAGGAGAGAAATTAAATTTTTTCATCGGGAAGCAGAAGGAGAAACTGAAGGATGCAAGACAGGGGTATCTGTGGAATGGGGAAGGGTGTCCAAAATGTTAAGATGTGATCAAAATCACCCCACTCTTTTTTTACACATGCACCCCATGCAGGGGTGGGCTCCTGAGGGTTTGCAGGGGTTCAGAAGAACCTCTAAGTTTCTGTGCAATTCGGAGAGCCCCCAAATCCTACTCCTGGTTGGTCCCACCCACCCCTCCCCACCCCTCCCAGGAGTCCTCATGTGGCCCATTTTGGATGCAGGTAAGTGCAGGACGCATGTGGAGGCTCAGGGGTTAATTGTTCTCACTGTCAGGAAATTTCTCCTTAGTTCTAAGTTGCTTCTCTCCTTGATTAGTTTCCACCCATTGCTTCTTGTCCTGCCCTCAGGTGCTTTGGAGAATAGCTTGACTCCCTCTTCTTTGTGGCAGCCCCTGAGATATTGGAACACTCCTATCATGTCTCCCCTGGTCCTTCTTTTCATTAAACTAGACATACCCAGTTCCTGCAACCGTTCTTCATATGTTTTAGCCTCCAGTCCCCTAATGATCTTTGTTGTTCTTCCCGTATTAGAAAATGTGGGTGTATCAAAAATAGCTATTTAGTGTCCAACCCTCTAAATTATTTATTTATTTATTTATTTATTTATTTATTTATTTATTTATTTATTTATCTATTTATTTATCTATTTATAAAATTTATAGACCACTGATTACCTCAGGGCAGTGAGGAAATCCAATTTTTTTTTTACTACCAGTTCTGTGGGCATGGCTTGGTGGGCATGGCAGGAGCACGATACTGCAAAATCCCCATTCCCGCCCCACTCCAGGGAAAGGATATTGCAAAATCCCCATTCCCACCCGGATATTTGTTCTTCGAACTCTTCAAAATTTCTCCTACCGGTTCTCCAGAACCTGTCAGATTCTGCTGGATTTCTCCCCTGCCTCAGGGTGGCTTACAGTCAAAAGGTCAGTATCGAAAACATTTGGCGGATCATACATCAGAAGGTCAGCTTGAAGTTCAGCTATTTGATCATGAGTATCGGGGGTCAAGGAAACCCCTTCATCAGATGCAGCAGCTTTAGAAGTTCTTCAGGCGAGAACAGACGGCCTCTTAATCATCCTTGGTCTGTGTAATTATCCTGGTTCTTGCAACAGGGTGGGGGGTGGGAGTGTCAAAAACAAAAGTAGATGTGGGAACATCTGGAATTTTTCAGTGAGATGATTCAAGGTCAGACTCGCTAAAAATAGTACGCTGTGTGACATACTGTACTTTTTAGTCCATTTTCATGCGATTTGATTTCTTGCTACTGGCCTGAAAGCATTTCAGGGTTTGGGCGTCCTTATGGTACGTTTGTGTAGGGACGTGGTGGCTCAGTGGCTAAGACGCTGAGCTTGTCGGTCGAACGGTCGGCAGTTCAGCGGTTCGAATCCCTAGTGCCGCGTAACGGAGTGAGCTCCCGTGACTTGTCCCAGCTTCTGCCAACCTAGCAGTTCGAAAGCACGTAAAAAATGCAAGTAGAAAAATAGGGACCACCTTTGGTGGGAAGGGAACAGCGTTCCGTGCGCCTTTGGCGTTGAGTCATGCCGGCCACACGGAGACGTCTTTGGACAGCACTGGATCTTCAGCTTTGAAATGGAGATGAACACCACCCCCTAGAGTCGGGAACGACTAGCATATATGCGCGAGGGGAACTTTTACCTTTATGGTAAGTGTGCCTATTGAAAGATGTTGTTCAGGTAGCCCTCAACTTATGACCTCAATTGAGTCCAACATTTCTGTTGCTAAGCGAGACCTTTGTTAAATGAGTTTTGCCTCATTTGAGAAGCCTTTGGGCCACATTTGTTAATCCAATCACTGTCGTTGTTAAGCTAGGAACCTGTTTGTTAAAAGAATCTCGCTTCCCCGTTGATTTTGCTCACCACAAAAGGGGATGACGTGAGCCCAGGAAACCGCAACCCTCATGAGTCACTTTTGTCAAGCCATCTGGATTTTGACCAGGGGGAATGGCGCGACCGTTGTAAATGGGAAAAATGGTCATCAGTCACATTGTTTCAATGGCATTGTAACTTTGAACAGTCACTAAGCGAACTGTTGTAAGTCAAGGACTACCTGTAAAGAATGCAGAAAAGGACTTAGAGATAATAAACTGAGGATGTAATGTGAAATGAGAAAGAGAATAGAAAACGTAGCTAAATCTATCTTATACCAACACCACTGAAGATTAGATTTGGGTAAGTGGCGAAATGTTCTGTTCTGTAGTTCTGTTCTGTTCTATTCTATTTGCTCTTCTGTTCTGTTGTTCTGTTCTATTCTATTCACTATTCTGTTCTCTTCTGTTGTTCTGTTCTATTTGCTATTCCATTCTGTTGTTCTATTCTGTTCTATTCTATTCGCTATTCTGTTCTGTTCTGATGTTCTGTTCTATTTGCTATTCCGTTCTGTTGTTCTGTTCTGTTCTATTCTATTCGCTATTCTGTTCTGTTCTGTTGGTCTGTTCTATTCGCTATTCTGTTCTGTTCTGTTGTTCTGTTCTGTTCTATTTGCTACTCCATTCTGTTCTGTTGTTCTGTTCTGTTCCATTCTATTCGCTATTCTGTCCTGTCCTGTCCTGTCCTGTCCTGTCCTGTCCTGTCCTGTCCTGTCCTATTCTATTCTATTCTATTCTATTCCATTCCATTCCATTCCATTCCATTCCATTCCATTCCATTCCATTCCATTCCATTCCATTCTATTTCTATTTCTATTTCTATTTCTATTTCTATTTCTATTTCTCTTCTCTTCTCTTCTCTTCTCTTCTCTTCTCTTCTCTTCTCTTCTCTTCTCTTCTCTTCCATTCCATTCCATTCCATTCCATTCCATTCCATTCCATTCCATTCCATTCCTTTCCTTTCCTTTCCTTTCCTTTCCTTTCCTTTCCTTTCATTTCTATTTCTATTTCTATTTCTATTTCTATTTCTATTTCTATTTCTCTTCTCTTCTCTTCTCTTCTCTTCTCTTCTCTTCTCTTCTCTTCTATTCCATTCCATTCCATTCCATTCCATTCCATTCCATTCCATTCCATTCCATTCTATTTCTATTTCTATTTCTATTTCTATTTCTATTTCTATTTCTATTTCTATTTCTATTTCTATTTCTATTTCTCTTCTCTTCTCTTCTCTTCTCTTCTCTTCTATTCTATTCCATTCCATTCCATTCCATTCCATTCCATTCCATTCCATTCCTTTCCTTTCCTTTCCTTTCCTTTCCTTTCCTTTCCTTTCATTTCTATTTCTATTTCTATTTCTATTTCTATTTCTATTTCTATTTCTATTTCTATTTCTCTTCTCTTCTCTTCTCTTCTCTTCTCTTCTCTTCTCTTCTATTCTATTCTATTCTATTCTATTCTATTCTATTCCATTCCATTCCATTCCATTCCATTCTATTCTATATGCTGACTGGATGGCAGCCACAACTGTGCCATCAACGTACCGACCGTTTTTTTACATGCATCATGTGTGCAACATGTCTAAAAAGGAAAGCAAGCCTTCAGTCATGTGGTCACTGCCACCAGCTAGACTCTCTGACTCCCTGGCAGATGTCCCTGGTTTTTAACCGAACCCATTTTGATTGAACGAGAGAGAGAGAGAGAGAGAGAAAGAATGAAAGAAAGAAAGAGGGGGCTAAGAATACCTTCCTCTTCACTTCTCTTTTAATTATGGGATGCAAGTCTGTGAGCTAATAATAATCTGAGCATGAACTGCCTGTCGAGGTTGGACCAACAATGATGGGCTATATTCTCTGTGCAGTTGGAGGAAAAACATCCCCCTGCTGTAGTTATTAAAAGCTTGTCTGCAGACCGGAGGACAGTAATCTGTGTGGAGCCAACCGGTCCACAACTTTGTCTGCACTGGAGAGAAAGAAGGAGCCACACCTCGCCACCTTGACCTCGTTCCAGTTGCCACTTTTGGGGTTTATCACCTTCAAACTCTGTGGCTGGCTTAGGCAAAAGAAGATGTCGCCAATAGCTATGAGTGCAGCCAGGTCACATGTGGGGTTCTTTAGGATTGGAAATGCTTAGGATTAGAAGGGGGTGACGGAGGTACCAGATTTTGGTTGCGTTGTATGGTTTATGAGTTTGGGAGTTTGGAGTTTTACTGTTGTTGGGGGCCACCCAGGTTCTCTCTCTCTCTCTCTCTCTCTCTCTCTCTCTCTCTCTCTCTCTCTCTCTCTCTCTTTCTATCTCTCTATCTATCTATCTCTATCTTTCTATCTAGCCATCCATCTTAAAAACCCAATTTTTTTTTTTAATTTGATTTATATGCCACCCTTCTCCGGAGACTCAGGGCAGCTTACAGTGCGTTAAGCAATAGCCTTCATACTTTTGTATATTTATATTTATACAAAGTCAGTTTATTGCCCCCAACAAACTGGGTCCTCAATTTACCCACCTTATAAAGGATGGAAGGCTGAGTCGACCTTGAGCCTGGCTGGGATTGAACTCGCAAGTAATTGCAAGCAGCTGGATCTTAAATGCTGCCTTTGTAGGAGGCATTACTCCCCTACGCTACTCAGGCTCCTTCTGGGTTAATGTACTTAATATAGATGGATAGGGATAGGGATAGCTAGAGGAATAGAGACAGAGTCAGTCAGAGTCAGAGATAGAGATAGAAATAGATATGATAGAGACGGAGACAGAGATAGAGATGATATATAGAGATAATAGGGCTAGAGACAGAGATGATAGAGCTAGACCTAGAGACAGAGATGATATATAGAGATGATAGAGATAGAGAGAGACAGAAATAGAAATAGAGATGATAGAGACAGAGATAGAGATGATAGAGATAGAGGATAGCTAGAGAGCTAGAGACAAATAGAGAGACCGAGATGGAGAGACAGAGATGATAGAGAGCTAGAGCTAGAGCTAGAGCTACAGGCAGAGACAGAGATACAGATAAAGATGATAGAGCTAGAGAGACAGAGACAGAGTTAGAGATGAGAATAGAGATAGAGACAGATAGAGATAGAAATAGAGATGGTAGAGACAGAGACAGATAGAGATGATAGAGACAGAGAGATAGTTAGAGACAGAGACAGAGAGCTAGAGACAAAGACAGAGAGCTAGAGAGAAAGGGAGAGGGAGAGAGAGAGAGAGAGAGAGAGAGAGAGATCCTTCCATTACCCACCAGTCATTTAGAACTGAGGAGCTTCTTGGATGAGAAACTAAACATTTTTTTAAAAAAATTAGATTTATATGCCGCCCTTCTCCAGAGATTCAGGGCGGCTTACAATGCGTTAAGCAATAGCCTTCATACTTTTGTATATTTTATACAAAGTCAGCTTATTGCCCCCACAAACTGGGTCCTCATTTTACCTACCTTAGAAAGGATGGAAGGCTGAGTCAACCTTGAGCCTGGTGAGATTCGAACTTACAGTAATTGCAGACAGCTGATGTTAATCACAATGCTTTTAATCTGCTGAGCCACCAGGCTCATTTTTCCATTTTCAAAGGAAAAAAAAAAAACCCCAAGAAAGTCCACTTGCCTTTGGAAAAAGCACCTCTGGAACAACCCTGTATGACAGACATACAAACCTTTTAAATAAATAAGCAATAACCAGGAAATTCTTGTTGTTAAACATTCTAACGGTGGCAGGATAAGGAGCTGGAGTCTGAAAAAAACAGCCCCCACTGCTGCTGTCTGCGAGGGATGGTCCCCAAAAGTCAAGATGATGATGATGATGATGATGATGATGATGATGATGATGGGTCCCAGGGGGCCCGTGAAGCTCCACCCATTGGATTGCTTTGACGAGACCCATGCAGACCCCTCTGGCTTCAGCAAACCAGCCCACCGCACACTTCTAAAAACCCTCATTCCTTGCCAGTCAGTTTTTCTCCCCCTGCCAGCTTCACTCTGTTCTAACACGTTCATTTCTTGCTTTAAGGCATTCATCTTCTCACCGAACAGATTACATTGGGCACCACTAGCCTTTTCTTTAGGGTGGGGTGGGTGGTGGGGGGGGTGTTTTTCTTTTCTTCTTCTTTTCTTTTCTTTTTCTTTTTCATTTTCGGCTTTCTTTTCACCCAGCTCCACTTGGGTGAAAGAAAGCACTTCCAATGCAAGTTTTGCTAACATGCAGATTTTGCAACCGTTTTGTAACCCCTCTCGGGCTTTGCCAGGCAAACTGTTTCGCCTGACCTGGCACAAAATAAGAGAAAGACTTTGGACTTTCTCAGATCTTTTCCTAATACAGGGAGTCCTCGACTTACAACAGTTCATTTGGTGACAGTTCAGAGTGACAATGGCACTGAAAGAAGTGACTGTTTATGAGTGTTTTTCACATTTATTATTTATTTATTTATTTATTATTTTATTTATTTGTTTGATTTATATGCCGCCTTTCTCCAGAGACTCAGGGCGGCTTACAATGCGTTAAGCAATAGCCTTCATACTTTTGTATATACCTGCTTAGTAGGGCTTTCATCCCCCACCCAAGCAGTATTCTTTTCTATACAAAGTCAGCTTATTGCCCCCACAATCCGGGTCTTCATTTTACCTACCTCGGAAGGATGGAAGGCTGAGTCAACCTTGAGCCTGATGAGATTTGAACTCGCAATAATTGTAGGCAGCTGGCAGCTTAAGTGCTAATTTAACATCAGTTTAGTCCACTGCGCCATCAACATTTACAACTGTTGCAGCATTCCTACGGCCACATGATCAAAATTCAGATCAGGGATGGGTTTCAAAACCTGGCGCTACAGGTTCGCTCGTGGCCGTGCACTGAAACGTCCGGGTGGGTAGGCAGAGCCTCCCGCCACCGCCGCTACCAGTTCACCTGAACTGGGGTGAACCGGTAGAAACCCACCACTGGATGGGAGGCTAGAAAATCATGTATTTCTCTATTTTCGAAGAGAGGGAAGATGGGCATCATAGAATAGCAATAGTGTTTAGACTTATATTCCTCTTTACTGTGCCTTACAGTCCTCTCTAAGCAGTTTACAGAGTCAGCCTATTTGCTCCCACCAATCTGGGTCCTTATTTTACCCACCTCAAAAGGATGGAAGGCTGAGTCAACCTTGAGCCTGGTGAGATTTGAACTGACAAATTGCAGGCAGCCAGAAGGCAGCAGAAGTAGCCCTGCAGTACTGCACCCTAACCACTGCGCCACCGTGGCTCACAGAAGCTCCTGGAGCTCAAGAATTATCTTTGGGGATTGACAAGTTTGAAGAAGGGTAAATATCAAGGTCTTGAGAACTGACTGTACCCAAAAGCAAGATTCCCGCAGTGGCTTTTCAAACCAGGTTTATTGAAAAAAAGGTGCAGAAGATTTAGCCGCTGATTTGCTCTTACTTCCAGAAGCCATTTTTCTCTTCCAACCGAGGCATCAATCCATTCCAGTGGTTTCCTCCAAGGGGTGAAACGAGATCATGCCCCATGACACAAGCTTCACCCCTTATTGTCTCGGTGTGTGGTATTTCAACACAGATTTCAAAAAAAAAAAAAAAGAGGTGGAGCTTACATCACAACAGGGCGATGTTTTTCTTTGTCGTTGACACACCTTGACACGCCCATGCCCATGGGCGCTTGCTAAGAGGAGAACGTTCTCAGCCTCTTGACTACAACTCTTGGGGGTAGAAGTTCTGCTCTTCTTGCTTGCTTGCTTCCTTGCTTGCCGTGGCTGCTGCACAAATTGCATGGCTGTATGTTGGCTTCCAGGGGCAACTCGAGGTGTTGGTTGTTACCACTGAAGTCCTTTGTGGCCTAGGGCCTGACTAGCTGTCTCTGTCCTGATTGTTTCTGCTCACTGGTGCATTTGGATAGAATCAAGGGTGGGTTGCTGGGGGTTCGCAGGGGTTCGGGAGAACCTCTAGCTAAGATTCTGTGCAGTTCGGAGAACCTCCAAATCCCACTCCTGGCTGGCCCCACCCACTCCTCCCCTCCCACCCCTCCCCTCCCAGGAGTCCGCACATGGCCTGTTTTGGATGCAAATAAGTGCAGGGCACGCACAGAGGGTTAGGGAGGGTAAAAACAGGCCTACTGGAAGTTTAGGAAGGCCAGAAACATTTCCGGCCTCCAGAGGGCCTCCGGAGCCTGGGGAGGCCGTTTTTGCTCTCCCAGAGTTTCGAATAAAGCCTCCAGAGCCTGGGGAGGGCAAAAACGCCACCCCCACCCCCACCCTGCTGCGGTGCAGGAGGCCGACTGGCCATGCTCACCAAGCAACCGGACAGAGAACCCCTTGCTAAAATTTTTGAAGCTCATCCCTGGACAAAGTGGGTGCACATTTGGTCCTTTCAATCAAATATATCTTGTGACACCTAAGCAGCACATCTTCCATATTGTAGTCTCCAACTTCTAGATGGCATTCCTCTCCCCCCCCCCCCCCCCCCACACCTGAAGGGACAATGGTACCCACTCTCCTGGAGTTACAGAATGTCACTGCGTTATTTGTATTTGCCAGCTGAGCTTCCATTCTGAGCATTACGGTAGCTTGCCAGACAACTTTATCATGTATCTATAGCAACAGAGATAAGACTGTCTTGTGTTTTCTGAGCTACTGCACATGTCTACATTCTTTCTTTTTTTCTAACTTCCTGATTTATCTCTTCTTTTGTCCATCTATGAGATAAACTGCCAGTAAGATGTAGTTAGCTAGGTTTTTTTACTTTTATAAATAAAATGTTTCTTAGAATTTATACTATGGGTTTTCTTTCTTTGAGAGTATACACCATGGAAAACAAGATCCATTCACCTCTAATTAATTACAGTTTCCCCAGGGAGGGAACGGGGCTGATTCTCGCTTCGACATACAAAGCCCTTAATAGCAACACTAATAGCACTTTTTATAGTGCTTTACAACCCTCTTTAAGCGGTTTACAAAGTCAGCCTATTGCCCCCAACAATCTGGCTCCTCTTTTTACCCACCTCGGAAGGATGGAAGGCTGAGTCAACCTTGAGCCTGGTGAGATTCGAACTGCCAAACTTCAGGCAGCCGGCAGTCAGCAGAAGTAGCCCTGCAGTACTGCACTCTAACCACTGCGCCACCATGGCTTAAAACTTGATTTTAGTTCCAGGCCTAGGATTAAAACACATTGGGAGGAAGGCAGTGGTGGGATTCAAGTAATTTAACAACCGGTTCTCTGCCCTAATGATTTCTTCCAACAACCACTTTGCCAAACTGCTCAGGAAGTTAACAACCAGTTCTCCCGAAGTGGTGCGAACTGGCCTAATCCCACCACTGGAGGAAGGGGTCGGCTGTGCTGTGCTTAATGGCTATTTCAATCCAATAATATTTTATTTTATTTCTTCAATGCCATTATAACAATAAGACAGTGAAAAGAGACATCTTCTCTCAGAACAAAAAGCCTCAGCCAGTCTCCAGTGGGACAAACATCTGGGGTTTGACTGAGACCCAGAACATGCATTTAACATGTGTGTCCTTCCATGACCGAGACATCCAAAGTTGCAGTGTGGTACAATGCAGTGCACTGCAGCATAGTACAGTGTAAATTACAGTGGAGTATAATCTGGTACTGCATGCCACATGTCCCTTTCAATCTCTTTTACCCGTGATTTAACTCGTGGGCATTCTTGTTTTTACCGCTGCTTTCTTTAGGACTGGATTTATTTTATTTTATTTTATTTTTTCGCCATCTGCAAATTGCCAAATGCAGAAGAAAGCTTCCTTGTTTTTTTTTTTTTTATAGGCTTCCCAAAAGCACTGCTTATAATTAATTCATGCCCTCGAAATAGTGGTTGGGTTGATGTGGTTTGTTTGCTCTTTCTTTCTTCTTCTTCTTCTTCTTTTTTTTTTTTTCCAAAATTGAGGTGTTTCGTTCCCAGTAGTTTTCCCTTCTTTTGTACATCATCACACGTTCAAAGCAAATTCTTGCTCTGTCGTTATTTTTAGCTCTGGGGAGCTCTTGAAAAGCCCCCCTTTTTCCCCAGGGGATCCCAGTAATGCTACCCAACTAACCAGCTGGCAAGGGTTTAGTTGAGAAAGCCTTGTCAGCTCATTAGTTGGGTAGCATCTCGGTTTAAATATGAGCCAGCCGTGTGCTGCAGCTGCCGAAAAAGCCAACACAGTTCTAGGCTGCATAAACAGAGGGATAGAATCAAGATCACGTGAAGTGTTCATACCACTTTATGATGCCTTGGTAAGGCCACACTCGGAATACGGCATCCAGTTTTGGTCGCCACGATGTAAAAAAGATATGGAGACTCTAGAAAGAGTGCAGAGAAGAGCAACCAAGATTATTAGGGGACTGGAGGTAAAAGATATGAAGAAGGGTTGCAGGAACTGGGTATGTCTAGTTTGATGAAAAGAAGGACTAGGGGAGACATGATAGCAGTCTTCCAATATCTGAGGGGCTGCCTCAAAGAAGAGGGAGTCAAGCTATTCTCCAAAGCACCTGAGGGCAGGACAAGAAGCAATGGGTGGAAACTAATCAAGGAGAGAAGCAACTTAGAAGTAAGGAGAAATTTCCTGACAGTGAGAACAATTAATCAGTGGAACAGCTTGCCTCCAGAAGTTGTAAATGTTCCAACACTGGAAATTTTTAAAGAGAGATTGGACAACCATTTTTCTTAAATGGTATAGGGCAGTGATGGCTAACCTTTTTGCCATTGTGCGTCAGGAGTGTGTGTGTGTGTCTGTGTCACACACACATATGCCCACACTCATAATTCTATGCACCCTTCCCCACACGCATGTGTGGGTGACACACACACACACACACATTCCCTCCACTCCTGCCACGCGATGGCATGGTAGGCCTGTTTTTTGCTCTCCCCAGCCTCCAGAGCCTTTCTAGGAGTCTGGGGAGGGCAAACACAGCCTTCCCCACCCTCCCGGAGGCCCTCCGGAGGCTGGAAATGGCCTGGTTGCCAACTTCTGACCCCACCGGAGCTGAGCCAAGCTCACGTGCCACTGGTATGTTCGCCATCACAGGTATAGATTTTCCTGCCTGAGTGGGGGGTTGAATTAGAAGAATTCCAAGATTCTTTCCAACTCTGTTATTCTGTTCTATTCTATTCAATGGGGTCACTATAGTGAGACACCAAAGACTAGATATGGTCTTTGACTTACAACAACAGTTCATTTAGTCACTGTTTGAGGTTACAACGGCGCTGAAAAATGCAACTTATGACCGTTTTTTCACCCTCACAAGAGTTGCCGAAGCCACATGGTCACGTAGTCCAAATTCAGACATTTGACCACTGACTCATATTTATGACGGTCAGAGTGGCCTGGGATCGTGTGGTCCCTTTTTGCAACCTTCTTGAGAAGCAAAGTGGGGAAGCCAGATTCACCTAACAAACATGTTACTTATTTAACAACCGCAGTGATTCACTTAACAACGGTTGCAAGAAAAGTCGTAAAATTGGGGAAATCTCACTGAACAACTGTCTTGCTTAGCGACGTAGATTTAGGGCTCCGTTGTGGTCATAATTCGAGCCATGTAGTCTTGGGAATTCTTGAAAATTTTGCCTAGGGATGATTTCAGACATCCCCATGTGTTGCAGTCCTGGTCAGCTTTTTTCAGGAAACAATTTCCTGATTGTTTTTTAAGTTTAAATATCTCCCTTCAGGTCTTCTTAGAACTGCTGAGGGATTTCAGGCAAGTCTGCAAACACTGGAGAATATTTAGCAACACTGGGATCTCCACTGGAGACAAAGAGGTTAAGCTTCCCTTCTATCTAAATCATCAGAGGAGATCTAATCTCTACTCAATACAATATAAATTGTATTGTATCTAAAACACTGTATCCAAAACAATATTTTAAAAAACTGTATCGAAAACAATATTTTTTTAAAAAAAAATTCCCCACACTGCTGTCCCTTTGGACAGCGCCATTTCTTCTTCAAAAAGATAAAATCAAACGATCATGTAATTATTAATAGTGTGAGAACATTCAACTCGTCTCTCTCCCTCCCTCTTTCTCTCCCTCCCTCCCCACTCTCTCTTTGTCTCTCTCTTCTCTCTCTGTCTGTCTGTCTGTCTCTCTGTGTGTGTGTCTCTCTCCCTCCCCCTCTCTTTCTCTCTCTCTCTCTGTCTCTCTCTCTCTTTTTGTCTCTGTGTGTGTGTGTCCCTCTCTATCTCTCCTTCCCTCCCTCTCTGTCTCTGTGTGTCTGTGTGCGTCTCTCTTTCTCTCTCTCTCTCTCTCTCTCTCTCTCTCACACACACACACACAGAGAGAGAGAGAGAGAGAGAGAGAGAGAGGGAGGGAGGGAGGGAATGAAAGAGAGCAAGAGACGGGAGAATTTCTGACTATCCATTTAAGCTCATATAATTTGAAAATATGTAACTGAAGAAAACACATCTGAATGTGTGAACACATTATGGCAGCATGTAGCTGACGCCGATAGATCTTGCGAAGAAAGCTAGACTTGGGTTAGAAGCTGGATAAAAGAACCTCCAGATACCCAAGGACTGTAAATTGGATAGAGAAAATGAAAACATATCCCAGGCTAAAACAATGGCCAACAAATTCTACATGGTGGCCAAGAGAAGAACATAGATGAGTAAGAAAAGTTGAGCTGAACTTGAGGCAACTTTTTCCCTTTTAGTGATGGGGAGTCTTGAAGATTCCTAAGAGAACAAGTCATCTGGTCTCTCCTCAGGAATTAAGTTCTATGTGTGCATCAGCAGGAACCTCAGAAGACCAAGATGTATCATCCCAACTCTGCTCTTTCTTTTCCCTTGTGCTCATCCACGACCCTGTTTCACCCATATTAGTCACAGAGTCTCCCGGCTACCTTAATGTCTTATATTTTTTTGAACCTTTGAGCTTGGCCTTATTTTTGGGGAGGTCGAATTATTTTGGGGTGCATGGAGAAAATGGGGCTCCTCTTGCTGCCTTACCTGATTTCTAGCTCTGTCTCCCTAACTCTAACTAAGGAAATGGCGGGGACCAGCTGCACGTGCATTTAAATATTTTCGGGGAGGGTTTATTTTGTGGGGGCATTTTAGTGCATGTGCTCAAAAGCCAGATTGGGTTTATTATCAGGGGATATCTTATTTTCAGGAAAACATAGTAGGTGTATGTGTGTGTGTGTGTATTATATATATATTTGTTTTCTGAGGTTTTCACGGGTGTTTGTATGTAGGTCTTTGGTTATTTGGGTTTTCTCCCGTGTAAAATTGGAAGTGTCTTGACAGACTGACACCCACCATGAAGATGTGGCACGACCACGAACGTGAAGCCAAACAACAGCAACGCAGCTCACCAGCTCAAATCCCCCTGCAACTCAGACTAACCTGAGCACAACCAAGCTCCCACCCAAACAGAACACACCCCCAGCCAATCAGAGCACAGCCAAGTCCCCACCCAATCAGTTCACACCCCCACTAGCAGTTAAAAGGAAGAAACAGCTGTGATCACACATTGCTCCTAGAAGCACAAAGTCAAAAGCACCAGCCTGAAGATGACGAATAAGACTTTGTCGAAACGTCACCAAGACACTTCCAATTTTACGCGGGAGAAAACCCGAATAACCAAAGACCTACAGATAGATAGATAGATAGATAGATAGATAGATAGATAGATAGAGATAGAGATAGAGATAGAGATAGAGATAGAGATAGAGATAGAGATAGAGATAGAGATAGAGATAGAGATAGAGATAGAGACAGAGACAGAGACAGAGACAGGTATAGGTATAGGTATAGGTATAGGTATAGGTATAGGTACAGGTATAGATATAATACATATACATACACACACACACGTGCATACACACACATACACGCATA
This sequence comes from Masticophis lateralis, assembly GCA_030761175.1. NCBI lineage: Eukaryota > Metazoa > Chordata > Lepidosauria > Squamata > Colubridae > Masticophis > Masticophis lateralis. The sequence goes on along the minus strand of JAUDYJ010000006.1, from coordinate 83,414,147 downwards.
CATATTCATACACACACACGCACATAATACCTTGTGGGTACACTTGCTTAAGAACAAACTGCTTTCCAGTAAAAAAAAAAACCTTCATAAATCATGGTCATGTGATCATAGGACACTGCAAATGAGTATTTTAAAAAAGATCCTTAGCGGCGCAGTGGTTAGTGTGCAATATTGCCGGCTAATTCTGCCGACTGCCAGGAGTTCGATCCTGACCGGTTCAAAATTGACTCAGCCTTCCATCCTTCCAACGTTGGTAAAATGAGGACTCAGATTGTTGGGAGAGACAGGCTGACTCTGTAAACCGCTTAGAGAGGGTTGTAAAAGCACTGTGAAGGGGTATATAAGTCTAAGTGCTATTGCTATTGCAATTGCTAAATGTAGGCTGGTTGGCGAGCACCCAAAATACAATGGCATGATCTGGGGAGGGGAATGGAATGGCCGGCTATTAGAAATTTTAATCTGGGCCCTAAATTGTCCTAGGGAGGTTGTTATAACTTCAGATAGTCACTAAACAATTGGTTTTAAGTCGAGGACTATCTGTATCTGTTCTGCAACCAGAGAAGAACTCCAGATTTATGATTTGATTTGAGAAGTTCTGCCCTGGAATTCCTACATAATGATTTCTGGTTTTTTATTTTTATTTTTTGAACCCGGGCTCTGTTTCCAGTTCAACGTTGCATCTCTTCTCCCAAAAGAAAGAGTGAAAAATATAACTCTGGATCTATTTGTCGTTCCAATCTTCTTTCTTGAGTCCTTGCTGGTTTGCAAACAAGTGGGAGCACAAGCCCTTCTTGGAGATTCCTATCTCCAGTATGGGAACAATACTCCAATATTTAATTATCAGATGACAAGAAGATGTAGACTGGACCATCCCCAGATATTCAGATGAGAGATAGCGTTCCTGAATGCTATTAAAAGGTAAATAATCCTTCCAATAAAAAGCAGGGCCAACGTTGGGGAAAAGTCAAAATAGCATTTGTTGTGTTCAGGAAGCAACTCCTGCCTTCGGTTGCTCCTCTCCACCATGAGCATGTAGAGACAAGGCTGACAAACAGATTGCCTTGCAGATGGTTACGCAATTAATTGAGATAATCAAGTTTTCCAACCACTTTCCCGTCCATTTTCCCAAGCTGTTATTATAATGCACATGTCAAGGTATCTGTAATTACTTGCAAGCTGAGTTTATTTTATTTTCAGTTCTGGGTTGATATTCGTGGATGTTCCTGGGAATGTCTCTATTTATGAGACATTCCCAGGATTATCCAATAATATCTAGGATCTAGGATCTAAATCTAGGGCAGTGTTTTTCAATCTCGACAACTTTAAGCTGTGATCGTTTTCCTTGATTCAAGACACTGAAGGCAAGCAAAGGAGCTGGAAGGCAGGGGTGGGTTGGGAGAGAGTGGGGAGAGACAGAGAGAGGAGGAGGAGGAGAAAGAAAGAAAGAAAGAAAGAAAGAAAGAAAGAAAGAAAGAAAGAAAGAAAGAAAGGGAGGTGAAGGAGAGGAGGAAAAGAGAAAAGAAAAGAAAGAAAGAAAGAGAGGAAGAGAAGAGGAAGAGGAGAAGAAAGAAAGAAAAGGAGGAGGAGGAGAAGGAGAAGGAGAAGAAAGAGGAGGAGGAAAAGAAGAAGAAGAAAAGAAAAAGAAAGAAAGAGAAAGAAAGAAAGAAAGAAGGAGGAGGAGAGGAGGAAAAGAAAGAGAAAAGAAAAGGAAGAAAGAAAGAAAGAGAAGAGGAGGAGGAGAAAGAAAGAAAGAAAAGGAGGAGAAGAAGAGGAGGAGGGGAGGAGGTGAAGAAAGAAAAAGAAAGAAAGAAAGGGAGGAGGAGAAGAGAAGGAGGAGAAGAAAGAAAGAAAGAAAAGGAGGAGGAGAGGAGGAGAAGGAGAAGAAAGAGGAGGAAGAAAAGAAGAAAAAAGAAGAAAGAAAGAGGGGAGGGAGGGAAGGAGGGGGGAGGAGGGAGGAGGAGGAGAAAGAAGGAGAAGGAGGAAAAGAAGAAGAAGAAAAGAAGAAAGAAAGAAAGAAAGAAAGAAAGAAAGAAAAGGAGGAGGAGAGGAGGAGGAGGAGGAGGAGGAGAACAAGAAGAAGAACAAGAAGAACAAGAAGAAAAACAAGAAGAACAAGAGAAGGAAGGAGGAGGAAGACAGAGAGAGAGAGGGGCAGCTACTCCTCTCCCTTTGCCTTTGAAAATACAGAGAATATAGAATCGTAGGGTTGAACTTGGAAGGGACCCCACAGGTCTTCTCGTCCAACCCCCAGCTCAAGGCAGGAGACCTTCTACTATCCTGGTCAAATGATTGTCCATCCTCTTCCTGAAAATCTCAAGTGATGGAGCACTCAGAACTCACAGAGGCAAGCCCAGGGGTTAATTATTCTCACTGTCAGGAAATTTCTACCTAGTTCCAGGTTAGATGTCCCCAAGGTGCTTTTTTTCCCCCCCAAGAGGCAACTGGACTTTCTGGTTTTTCTTTGAAGACCTTTCACTTCTCCTCCCAAGAAGCGTCCTCAGCTCTGACTGGATGATGGGGAATGGAAGGATTAACCACCCAGTCAGAGCTGAGGAAGCTTCTTGGATGAGAAGTGAAAGGTCTTCAAAGAAAAACCAGAAAGTCCAGTTGCCTCTTGACAACCATGACCTGGAGAACTTGAGAACCTCCATAGACATCCAAGTTAGATCTTCCTCTGACAATCTTCCACCCATTGCTTCTTCTCCTGCCCTCTGGTGCTTTGGAACATAAGTTGACCCCTTTTCTCAGTGACAGCCCCTCAAGGACTTGAAGATACCTATCATGTCCCACCCAGTCTTTCTCTTCATTAGGCTAGCTCCGTGATGGCGAACCTATGCCACGGATGCCACAGGTGGCACAGCGGAGCCATATTGGTGGGCACGCGAGTGTTGCCCTAGCCCAGCTCCAGCGCGCATGCCAACTGATTTTCAGGCCTTCCGGTCTTACCAGAAATCGGGAAACTGGCTGTTTCTGGCCTCCGGAAGGCCTACGGGTTTTTGCCCTCCCCAGGCTCCTAGAAAGCCTCTGGAGCCTGGGGAGGGGGAAAAACGGGCCTACCGGGCCCACTAAGCCATCACGTGCCAAAAGCAGGGGGACGTGGGGAGGGGGGTCACGTGCGCATGCGCTGGAGGGCGGGGCGCATTGAATTATGGATGCGGGCACATGTACCCGTGACCCACCATGCTTTCCCACTTTTGGCGCGTGACAGCAAAAAGGTTAGCCATCACTGGGCTAGCTAGACCTAGTTCCTCCAATCGTTCATCGTACTACAGGTAGGCCTCAACTTATAACAGTGCACCGACAAAAAGTGACTTACGACCGTTTTTCACAGTTACGACCTTTGCCGCATCTCCCATGGTCGTGTGATCAAAATTCAGACGCTCGGCAACTGGTCCGTAGTTATGACCGTTGCTGTTGCCCCAAGGTCATAGTGTGAGAAGGGCCCTTTGGCGACCTTCTCACAAGCAAACCCAGATTCACTGAACAACTGGGTTACTAACTTATCACCTTGCAGGCATTCACTTAACAACTGTGGCAAGAAACGTTACAAAATGGAGCAAAACTCACTTTAAAAGTGTCTCACTTAACAACGGAAATTTTGAGCTCCGTTGCGGTTGTAAGTTGAGGGCTATCTGTATTTAGCCTGCACACCCCTTCTCATCTTAGTTATTCTTCTCTACACTCTTTCTAGGATTTCAGCATCTTTTTTTGTGTGTGTGTATCATGTTGTTGTGACACCGTTTTGTATCACGGTGACTAGAATTATATATACTAGGATGGCCAAGCGTGGCCTCTCTACTGCAGCGTAAAGCAGAAAAGGAGGATTGTTCTTTGATGGAGACTGTCAAGCACTGGGTATGTCTAGTTCGGAAGTCAGCAACCCGTGGCTCTGGAGCTGCATGTGGCTCTTTCACCCTTCTGCTGCGGCTCCCTGTCACTCAAAATATGCGTCACAACCATGGGTGAAATCTAAATTTTTTTGCTACCGGTTCTGTGGGCGTGGCTTAATTAGTGGGCGGAGCTTGGTGGTAAGGTGACTGGGTGGGCGTGGCCACGTCAGTGTTACTTCTTTGCCCTTTTTTAACCTACAAAACACAACACAACCGGCTCACCCACAATGTAAAAGCAGCGGTGCTAGACCCAAAATGGCCCCTGCAACACGCAGGAATCTCACACAGCCACAAAAAACCAACTTTCACACTTTACACACACACAAAATCCCACATACAGCTTGGTGAGATTTTGTGTGTTTGTGTAGTTAGAGGGAAACACTACAGAAACACACTAAATCTCAGAAAGCTGCACAAATATTATTTTATTTTTATATAAAAGCAGCTAAATTTAAAACTTCCTAAACTTTAAATGGCTAGGTCTAAAAAAAGGACAACTAAAAAAAAACCCAATTAACTATTTTTTTTAAAGCTCCCAAAGGGGGGAAAAACTTACCCAATAGAACAGGGGTCTCCAACCTTGGCATGTTTAAGACTTGTGGACTTCAACTACCAGAATTCCTCAGCCAGCTTTGCTGGGAGTTGAAGTTGAACAAGTCTTAAAGTTGCCAAGGTTGGAGACCCCTGCAATAGAAGGTGGCAAGCAGGCAGATAGAGCTGCTCACTGATGAGCTTGATTGCAGGTAGGGAGATTCAGTTGCTTGCTGATGCAATGGATTGCAGGTATTACAGCAAGCAAATCAAAGCAGGTATGCGAAGGTAAACAAGCTGGAGGCTGGTGGGGGGGGAGGGATTTTTGCTAGCAAGATAACCGCAGGCAACTCAGCTGGGATTGTCAGAGCTTGGATCGCCAGAGCCATTTAAAAGGAAAAAAATTGATTAGCAGGCAACTCAGCTTGGATCGTCTGAGCTTGGGTCGTCAGAGCCAATTAAAAGGGAAAAAAGGGCTCTGATGATCACGCGGCTCAGCTGGGCATGGGGGGCAGGGCAGGGATTTTTGCTACCGGTTCTCCGAACTGCCCGCCACCATCGCTACCTACTCGCCCGAACCAGGAGCATTTCACCCCTGGTCACAACTGCCAATGTGTGATACCCACCGGCAAGCGATTTATTGAGCTTTTCGAAACCCGTTAGGCCAACCATGGATAAATCCAAGGAAAAAAAGTTTCAGAAGAAAACAGAACATTTAATTCAACTACATATGCTAATTCTGTGGCCGCTCAGAAAATAGTCAGGCACAGGAAGGGGTTTGTGGCTCCCGGTGTTTTCTTTTCTGTGGGAAATGGATCCAAATGGCTCTTTGAGTGTTTAAGGTTGCCGATCCCTGGTCTAGTTTAATGAAAAGAAGGACTAGGGCAGACATGATAGGAATGTTCCAATATCTCAAGGGCTGCCACAAAGAAGAGGGAGTCAAGCTATTCTCCAAAGCACCTGAAGGCAGGACAAGAAGCAATGGGTGGAAACTGATCAAGGAGAGAAACAACCTAGAACTAAAGAGAAATTTCCTGACAGTGAGAACAATTAATCAGTGGAACAACTTGCCTTCAGAAGTTGTGAATGCTCCAACACTGGAAGTTTTTAAGAGGATATTGGATAACCATTTGTCTGAAGTGGTGTAGGGTTTCCTGCCTAATCAGGAGGTTGGACTAGAAGACCTCCAAGGTCCCTTCCAACTCTGTTATTCTATTCTATTCTAAGCAGAAGGGATGAAAAAAATGAGATCTTTTTTGTGTAGTGACAGGCAACACTTTTGCTCCAACCTAAAAGTGGCTGCTTTTAGTTGGAAGCAGCTCGTCAGATCGCAAAATCCCGGAGCACTCGTAGAATCTTTAATGTCCCCTTTGCAAGAAAATTAACTATATTTATCCCCAGCACACTTATCCCTGGGAGCAGAATCAAGATTTTCCCAGGCTAAATCTTTCTGCAGCAAGAGGGTGCATTTAAAAATCTCTTGCCTTGCATCAGAATTTTCCCAGGGTGGAATCTTGTTGCGTCTTGTCAGAGTCTGGGTGGGGTTAGTATAGTGCATGATAATATCACACTTTGCACACCTAAAGCCCTGGGAATGTTTTTCTGCAGGAATCGGTTACTGCAACAAAGTAGACTTAAATAACATTCCCACAGCAAATTATAGGGAAATTATCATACTTTTGGACTGGAGGGTGTTTCATATATATATTTTTCCCCCCAAGTACATAGCCACCACCTCTTTTAATGCCCTCATAATTGTATCGATTTCCATTTACAAAATAATTTATAGTTTTCATTAAAAAATAAACACCCCAACTAACTTCGGTGGCCAAGTAATTTAAGTCTAACCGTATGTATGATATGAGTAAGCAAAATCCATCCACCTTCTTCTGTGTAAGAGACCAATTTGCAATCAGCCTACAGTTACCAAGAGCCTTATTTTAAATCTTAAAAGTGATTTCAACAGGATTAAGCAGAGGTTTTGGGGAGGGGGGGTGGAGGAGGAGGAGGACCACCAGAGAGGCAAGCAGGGGCAAACCTATCGTGACATTATGGTACAAATAACTAGAATTACATGATTTGTGTCAGTCGCACAGAAATTACATTGCTTGTATCATTTGTGCCGTGACATCACAATTCACAAGAAGGCATGTCAGCTTTTACTCAACATGTAAGGGGTGGTTCAGAATCTGCTAGGAAGAGTCCTTTAAGAATAATCAATCAGTAGAACACCCCGTCTCCAGAATCTGTGCGTGCTCCATTGCTAGAGGTTTTCAAGAAGAGTTGGATAGTCAGTTGTTCACCTAATTTTGCAAAGCTTCTTCTCCGGTAACATTATATTGCTAACTAGGGCATACAAAACCTTTGCCAGACCAATTCTCGGATACAGTTCATCTGCCTGGAAGCCATACTGTATATCAGACATTAGGACGCTAGAGCAGGTCCAGAGGTATTTCAGAAGAAGAGTCCTCCACTCCTCTACTCACAATAGAATCCCTTATGAGCCTACTGTTCCACTGTCCTCATTTATTTGTATTCATTTGTATTCATGTCTATGTTCATACTTATACCTGCTATCTTGTACATGTCTGACAAACTAATAAATAAAATAAATCAATAAATTAGTCTGAAATGACACAGGGAGTTGGATTAGAACACCTCCAGTGTCCCTTCTAACTCTGTTATCCTGTTATTTATTTATTTATTTATTTATTTATTTATTTATTTATTTATTTATTTATTTATTTATTTATTTATTTATTTATTTTATTTTATTTTATTTTATTTTATTTTATTTTATTTTATTTTATTTATTTTGATTTTTATACCGCCCTTCTCCAACTGGATTCAGGGCAGTGAACAGCCAAGATAAAACATAGTACACAAGATTTAAAACAGTTTAAAAGATATTAAATAATTTTGACTCCCAATATAAAATAACCCAATTAAAATCAATTTCAATTGAAAACCAAAAAGGATAGAGTCAGGCCAGGCCAGCTAGATGAAATAGGTGAGTTTTAAGGGCCCGACGAAAAGTCCGGAGGTCCGGTATCATGCGTATCTCTGGGGGTAGGTCGTTCCAGAGGGTAGATGCCGCCACAGAGAAGGCTCTTCCCCTAGGGGTCGCCAGCCGACATTGTCTGGCTGACGGCACCCTGAGGAGGCCCTCTCTGTGCGAACATACTGGCCAGTGGGAGGCTATTGGTGGCAGAAGGCGGTCTTGTAAATACTCCGGCCCTAAGCCATGGAGCGCTTTAAAGATGGTCACCAACACCTTGAAGCACACCCAGAAGACCACTGGGAGCCAGTGCAGCTCGCGCAGGAGAGGTGTCACATGGGAGCGCCCCGTCGCTCCCATAACCCCCCATGCGGCCGCATTCTGGACCAGTTGGAGCCTCCGGGTGCACCCCAAGGGGAGCCTCATGTAGAGAGCATTGCAGTAGTCCAGGCGGGAAGTGACGAGTGCTTGAGTGACCATGCGTAGGGAATTATTCTCTCTTAGAAGCTTATGCTTAGGAGGAAAAGTCCTTTGGAGGTAAATGTCATTTCATCAACCTTCTAGCTATTATGAAAAGTCAACAAGTCCTTAGAGAAGGATGATCAGATACACACTGGATAAGAAGGCAGGCAGTCCTTGGATTTATCTTTGCTGAAGGAATCAAAAACAGGACAGAGGCAAGAGCAGATTGTCTGTTTTCCTATGTGAGATATTTACAAGGGAGGGATCCACAGGAACTCATTTTGGGTCAAGTGATCCTTGTTTATGAAGGAACTGAAATTAGGGGTTGCCACCTTTGCTACGTATATCAAATTGTTCAGGTTAGTAAAATGAAAAAGGCTTCCTGCAGACTCAGTGAAGGGGGCCTTAAAACGGAAAATACATCTTAATATAAACAACCAGACTGTGAAGATAAACTCTCCTTCTTTTGAGAAGAAATCGGACAACTATTTGTCTGACTTTTAATCACGGGGCCATGAGCAAGTTGCAACGGCCATATGCTTGAAAAAATCGGTGCCGTTGCAAATTCAGCCACTCACCGAACTGTTGTAAGTTGAGACCTCGCTGTATTCTGGATGTTCTTTGTGGCATCCCTAATATATTTGGACAATGTCTGTCCCATTTCCATTTGATCTTCTTAAGGACAAATGCGCTTGGATCATATTTCAATCATATCTCTTTTTCTTAGTACACTAAGTTGCCTATTCCAACAACACTCGGTCAATTCTTCCTTAGTTCTGTGGACAATCATCTCTATTTTGACACCCAATCATTATTCCAGAAGAGACTGTTCTTTTCTGGTTGAAGATCACAGACAAGTTTTCTCTAATCAACCTGACCAGCTTGGCTGAGAGCAGAGGTGTTATTCAGCCGGTTCAGACCGGTTCGCCCGAATCGGTAGCGGAAATTTCGAGTGGGCCTGCTCCCCACCCTGCCCTCCCTGCCCCGGTTCTATGCCATCCTATTGAGGCACATTTTTGAGGCTGGGCGCATGCGTGGAAGGCACACATGTGAGAAAAGTGCATGCGCAGGCCAGGCGCATGTACGGAAGGCAGATGTGCATGCAAACTGGGTGCGCATCCAAGGAGCGAGCATGCGCGCGCAACAGGGGTGGGTTCTAAAAAATTTTACTACCGGTTCTGTGGGCATGGCTTATTTTGTGGGCGTGGCTTGGTGGGGAGTAATGTGATTGGAGGGGGGGGTGGCCCACTTTTTTTTTTTAACTTGTAAAAGCATTTTTTCTACAACCTTAAGAGGTTGCAGGAAAAAAAATGCTTTTAAAAGCCTCTGACGATCCCAGCTGAGCCGCGGGATCATCAGAGGCTCTTTTTTTTTTTTTTACTTTTAAAAGCATTTTTTCGGCCAAAGAGGTTGTAGAAAAAATGGTTTTAAAAGTCAAAAAAAAAAGCCTCTGATGAGGTGGGCGGGGTAAGCGAGCAGCAATTGGGCCGGGGACCGGTTTGGGGGCGTGGCCAGCCAATGTTATTACCAGTTCTCCGAACTACTACAAATTTTTACTAGCAGTTCTTGCAAACTGGTGCAAACCAGGAGCAACCCATCACTAGTGCGCACACAGCTAACCAGTAGTAACATAATCTGAAACCCACCACTGGCTGAGAGGATAGTTGTGATTTTGACCTAAAGCTGCCACAGGATTCCAAAATGAAAATAAAAAATTGTCTGTGTAAGTCAGGATACCGATGGGGGCTAAATGAAATTTTTTCCATCGATTAAAAGCCTTCTGCTTCCTGGCCACTGCAATCGACCTTCTTCGCTCAGCTTAAAATACATTTCTCATCAAAATTGGAGCCGAAAGGAGAGAAAAAGAAGGACTTATTTTCACAGCAATTCCACTTGACGTCAGATTAGCCACAGCGAGCTGACCAAGGGCACCTCCCTCATAAGTAATTTGAAGGAACATTTCCCCACCCTAGAAGTAACTGCTGAAATAGCAGAAAATTACAACGAACCCTGCAGAGGAAATGATAAACATATTTGTTACTTATTTATTTATATGTATTTATATCCCTGCCTTTACTATTTTTACAAATAACTCGAGGCAGCAAAAGTATCCAGCACACCTTCCTCTCCTATTTTCCCCATAACAACAACAACCCTGTGAGGTGGGATGGGCTAAGAGAGAGGGACTGGGCCAAAGTCACCCAGCCAGTTTTCATGTCTAAGGCAGGACTTGAATTCACAATCTCTTGCTTTCTAGCCTGGTGCCTTCACCACTAGCCCAAAATAGCTTTCCTAGAGGCTGTGAAGTTTCCGAAAGATGTCCTAGTTAATTCATGAGCCTCGAGCCTATATTTGATTGATTGGTTGATTGATTGATTGATTGATATAGCACCCATCTTACACAATAGAGATCTGTATTTATGTAAATAAGTTTATATTGATATTTATCTGTTTGTTTGTTTGCTTGCTTCCATTTTATGCAATATAATCCTGGGCAGCTACAGACGATCAATTCCACATAATATATATTTGAAATGTAAAGCAATTACATTGCATCACCTTCCCACGTATCTCAGTGTTGAAAGGCTTCTCAAGTTTCCCCTCAAACATAAAGTTGCAGTTATAAATCTCTCTCATTGCAGCCATGTTTATTTATTTGTTGTTTGTTTGTTTGTCAAAAATGTACACATAACAAGTATAGGTATGAACATAAACATAAACAAAGAAAGTAAATACAAATAAATGGGGACAGTAAGACAGGGACGGTAAGCACGCTGGTGCGCTTATGCACGCCCCCCCAGGATAATTCATCATCTCCTACTAGATGGGGCTTGAGTACAAGCCTCGGGTCAGAGGTCAGACAGACACATTAAGAGTTGGAAGGGAATTTATAGGTCATCTAGTCCAACACACACACACACCCCAAGCAGGAGACCCTACACCATTTCTGATAGATGGCAGTCCAGTGTCTTCTTGAAAGCCTCCAGTGATGAAGCTCCCACAACTTCTGAAGGCAACTTCTGTTCCATGGGTTGATTGTTCTGTCAGAAAATTTCTCCTTATTTCCAGGTTGAATCTCTCCTTGATCACTTTCCATCGCTTATTCTGTGTCTGGCCTTCAGGTGCTTTGGAAAACTGGTTGTCTCCCTCTTCTCTGTGGCAGCCCCTTCAATATTGGAAGACTGCTATCATGTCATCCCCAGTCCTTCTCTTCACTAGACTAGCCATGCCCAATTCCTGCAACCGTTCTTCATTTGTTTTAACCTCCAGTCCCCTAATCATCTTTGTTGCTCTTCTCTGCACTTTTTCTAGAGTCTCAGCATCTTTTTTATAGGGTGACCAAAAATTTTATAGGTCTGCTAAGATGACAGGAAAGTATAAGAATTCCTTGACTTAGGACCATAAGAGCACCAAGGTAGTTGTTAAGTGAGTTTACTTCCTTTGTGCCACAGTTGTTAAGCAAATCACTGCAATTGTTAAGTGACCCATATGGTTGTTAAGCAAATCCAGCTTCCCCCAATGATTTCACCTGTCAGAAACCGGCTTGAGAAGTTCATAAATGGGGATCACATGACCCCCGGATGCTGCAACCATCATAAATACCGGTATACCAGTTGACAAGTGTCCAAATTGTGATCGTGGAACTGTAGGGATGCTGCAACAGTCATAAGTGCAAGCACCAGTTTTAAGTCACTTTTTTCCAGTGTCACCGTCACTTTGAAGAGTCGCTATATGAATTTGTTGTAAGTCGAGAACCACCTGTAGTATTAATGTATTTTTTAAAAGTCACACATGTCTCTATTCCCCCAAAACTCCAACAAGTGAATTAGAACTGTAAAGGCAGCTTTGGGGATATTTTTATGGCTCTGTAATGGAGCCCCAAAATGGCGTCCCCAAAAGGGACAAAGCGGCTCAGTGGCTAAGACACTGAGCTTGTCGATCAAAAGGTCAGCTGTTCAGTTGTTCGAATCCCTAGTGCTGTGTAATGGGCTGAGCTCCCGTTACTTGTTCCAACTTCTGCCAATCTAGCAGTTCGAAAGCACATAAAAAATGCAAATAGAAAAAATAGGGACCACCTTTGGTGGGAAGGTAACAGCGTTCCGTGCGCCTTTGGCATTTAGTCATGCTGGCCATATGACCACGGAGACATCTTCGGACAGCGCTGGCTCTTCGGCTTTGAAATGGAGATGAGCACTGCCCCCTAGAGTCAGGAACGACTAGCATATATGTGTGAGGGGAACCTTTACCTTTTTTAATGGAGCCCCTGAAATGGCAACAGATTCTGGGGCTTGGTAAGTACCATTCAGGCTGGTTTATCAGATGCGCAGAGGGCTTTGTCATTGTGAGGAGAATTTCAGCCATTGCACTTCCTGTCGCTTTTTTTTGACACGCTGCATCTGCTAGTTGAATGGTGTTCCAAACTTATCTATCCTTGATGGTTGACTGACTTTTAAGTACATGGCAAAAAAAATATGCCTGCAACCTGGGTCAGGATTGCCCTTGGATCTTAGTTGCCTGAGAAAATTTTTTTTTAAAGTGAATTATCTAGAAAGGATAAGGAATTCTCACAAGCTGCTTTAAAAAGTAAATGGAACCCTAATTGTTTTACGGTACCATTAACTCCAAACTTTTCAACATCATTAACTATGGAATGAAAATGCTACCAGGGTTCAGGGCTATAAATTAAGTTAAGAAAACTCTTCTGTTTACCGAAACAGTAAGGAAGACTGCCAAGAAAGACTTTTAAAGAGAGAGGGGGGAGGAGAAAAAGAGAGAGAGAAGGAAAGAGAGGGAGGGAGAAGAGAGAAAGAGGAGAGGGAGGGAGGGAGAGAGAGGGAGGGAAGGAAGGAAGAAGGGAGGAGAGGGAGGAGAGAGAAAGAGAGGGAGGGTGAGGTGAGGTGAGAGTGAAAGAGGAGAGGGAGGGAGAGAGGGGGGAGGGGGAGGGGAGAGAAAGAAAGAGATGGGGAGACAGAGAGGGGAAGGGAGGGAGGGAGGGAGGGGAGAGAGAGGGAGGGAGGAAGAGAGGTGAGAGAAAGAGGAGAGAGAGGGAGGAAAGGGGAGGAGAGAGAAGCAAAGCAAGATGGGGAGACAGAGAGAGGGACGAAGAGAAGGGAGGGGGAGGAGAGAGAACAGAGAGAGAAAGAGGGAGGGAGGGAGTAGAGGGAGGGAGAAGAGAGAGATGGGGAGACAGAGAGAAGGAGGGAAGAAGGAGGAGGGGGAGAGAGGGAGGGAGGGGGAGGAGAGAGAAGAGAGAGAGGGAGGGAGGGAGAGGCAAGAGAAAGAGAAAAAGAGGAAGGGAGAAAGTAGAGGGAGGGAGGAGAGAGAGAGATTGGGAGACAGAAGGAGGGAAGAAGGAGGATGGGGAGGGAGGGGGAGAGGGCGAGGAAGAAAGAGATAGGGAGAGAATATGCAGCAAATTATCTGAAATATATCTATACTTTTTTTTCTGAAGTTGAAGTTGTCAGGACATTAAAATTCAGCCAGGGTAGGCCTGGGAAGCAGAGATTTGGATTTTTAGCAGGAACCTAAAACTCACCAGGGGAGGTGCCCTCCAAATTTCAGATTAAACATGCCTCGGAAAGACCACTGATAGCTAAGCAACTGTCTAAGAATCTCAGCTCAGGCAGCTGAAATTCTCCAAGAGATTGCTCAGGTCTGTATGGGAGAAGGCAAACTTTTTGAGACTTTGGATCTTTGTTCTTTAAACCATCCTTAAAACTGGCTCAGTGACTGATAGGCATCATATGGGTCAAGTGCAAAAGACTAGATCCACATGTGAAAGTCTCATTAAACTGATTTATTGCTAAATGATCTATGCACAGGCATCTTCTCAGCTAACAGTCTGTTTGGAATTAGATAAGAGTCAACCGAATTCAAGGAAGGTTGGACTTAGTTTGCTTGTGACTACGTAGGGATTCTAGGCCGAGCCCTCTTTTAACTCCACCCCCAGTTCTGCCACTCCTTCTCCTGTATATGTGCTTTAACAGGTGACTCCCTCTACAAATGGTCTCACCAGTTAACTGGCCACAACATCAACCTCTAGGCCAAGGTGAGCAACATTATAGTGTCCTTATGGCAAGGTGAGAATGCCTCAACTACAAAGACCAAGTGATCTTGTCCAAGAAACATCCAGAATAGTTTTAGATTGTCGAGCTCCAGAGTTGACATAAATTTTCAAGACCCGAGCATGAGAGATCCCCCTTCCTAGAACTTGGTTAGATGCTTTCTGAGATACTCCACAACTGTCATAGCTGGAATTTTATTTCTGTCTCATCAGGGTTTAATTGCAGCCTTCAGAAAATGTTCATGTTTTATTGAGCTATAAAACTAGAGTATGATACCTGATGTGCTATCTACTTAGGGAGAGTCTTTCTTTCTTTCTTTCTTTCTTTCTTTCTTTCTTTCTTTCTTTCTTTCTTTCTTTCTTTCTTTCTTTCCTTCCTTCCTTCCTTCCTTCCTTCCTTCTTTCTTTTTTTCTTTCTTTCTTTCTTTCTTTCTTTCTTTCTTTCTTTCCTTCGTTCCTTCAATTGTCTTATGCTGGCTAACATTATAACATTTTAATGCACATTTATTTTATGTTTTTAAATGCCAACCACTTTTCCTTCTTGATTCCCTGTTGGCTTGATTCCCTACCCCCAGCATGGCTGCAAAGCTTTCTTGGATTCGTCATTTAGACAAAGTCCTTGCCAAATCGGATCTGTTCTACCACATATGAGAAATGTTGCTTCCTTTTTAAGGAATAAATCATTTGAAGTTTGTATCGGGCAAAGCCATGAATTTATTGCCTGGTTGGCACCATATCCTGTATTTGAATGGAGCCATATGCCATCAGTGTGTTCAAGTGGAAAAAAACCCATGATTTTGGATGGTGTCTGCTGGGGGTGGGGATTGGGTTGGGCAGGTCAGCGGAGAAACTGGTGATCTAAAGAGCTGAGCAGAAATACCATTAAAATATTTACCCAGCTAAAGCCAAAAATCTTTCCTGCGTGTTAAACAGATGAAGCCAAAGTACTGCTTAAAACAGTTTAAAAATTAAGGAGGACATTTTTGTTCCATTTTGCTAGCGTGGATTGTGGCCTACATTTTATAAAATTTCCTTCTTAATAGGCATGAGGAACTGATGATCCCTAGATTGAATTTGGCCATTTAGCTTCCCAGAAATGGGCAGGAACATAGAGCCCAACTTCTCCCACTGCTGGAATTCAAATCACAGCATCCCAGATCAGATCTCTCTGGAACATCTCCAAGAAGAGGAACCCAATACCTTTCTGGGTAATTTTATCCACTGTGCCAAGTTGCTCTTTTTGGTAGGAAGTCACTTTGTCAGATATCAAGTAGATTCTACTTTTGTGTAACTTAAATCCATGCCTTGCGTTCTCTCACTGGGGAGAATAGGCCTCAACCTCCTACCGGCTGAGATGCTTTTAAGATGCTTTAAAGAATTCTGTTCCTTCTCGGTGGCCTCTTCTCAAGGCTAAACATGCTCAACTCTTCAATCTCTTTTCTTAGGGCTCACTTTCTAGTCCAGAGGTGTCAAACTCGATTTTATTGAGGACCGCATCCAGGGATGGGATTCAGCCGGTTCGAACTAGTTCGAGCCTCATGGGGCGGGGTTGTTTTTAGACTTAAGAGTCTCATAATGTACCCTTACAATAAAGTAGAATTAGCTCATCTGGTCATGCTTCCTGTCTGGTCTACCTGGAAAGGCTGACACAGATGTGGTTCCAGCAAGCAGGTGCATCCACAGAAGTATAGTGCCCGCGAACCTCCATGACATCACTTCTCCAAATGGGGAGCTATGGGCACGTTCTCTCAGGGCTCATAAATCAGGAGGGTCAAAACCAGTCAGAACAGGCAGTTTTCTGCTGCTGAGCCATATAAGGTCTTAAAAACTGTTCTTTGAATCACACTTGGAAGAAAGCGCAGGAATCTTGTGCCAGCAAGTATCTGCCAACCACTGGGCCACAATGTTCTGGGCCAGTTGAAACTTGCAAATAGTCTTCAAGGGCAGCCTTGTGTAGAATGCATTACCATATTCTGAACAACGGGTAATGAGGGCATGAATTAGTGTCCAACTCAAGCGCGAGGTGGCTCCGGGGAACCTCTATCATATGTGGTGGGAATGCCCAAAAGCAAAGAAATATTGAAATCTGAGAAGGAGTTGGTTGGAAGAAATTTTGTTAATAAACATAGAAGTCAAACCGGAATTTTTCCTTCTGAGAATGACAGAGGGCAAATACAAGAAAGGCATAAATTATCTACTACTGCATACACTTACAGCGGTACAGATAGCCTTTGCACAGAAGTGGAAAGAGAAAGATACCCAACTGAAGAGGAAATACTACTAAAAATTTTCAACTGCGCAGAAATGGATAGACTCACCTTGGAACTCAAGGATAAAAGCGAAACATTGTACTATAAAATCTGGGCAAAATTCTATGAATGATTAGATGAAAGGAGGATAGCCGAGACAAATGTGTAGTGTTAGACTAGAATTATATACGTCATTATAGATAAATATGTATGTGAATTGTATAGATAGGTATATGAAGGTATAGATATGTATAATTGTATAGGAATAAGGTATAAATGACTATTATTATACTATGTTTAAATAACATATAAGGTGTAATGAATATATTATTAAATTGTCATATTATGTATTAACTTAAAGTGTTGGAAGATGCTTGGGACCAGTGATGTCATATCTATGTCCAATGTTTTTAATTTTGAACTACTAATAAAAAACTTTTTTAAAAACAGAATTAGTGTCCAATTCCTTGGGCTCTTGGAATCGTGTTAAGAAGGACCTTTGGGTTAGTTCAATTCTATGCACAGATTCTCTCTGATTTAATCCCAGGTTAAAGGTTATGGAACCGTACTTTTAAAGTGGCCATTCACCATCCAATGGATCATATGCCCAAAGGTGCCATTTTTTTTAAAAAAAAATATTCATTTATTAAATCTTTATGCTGCCCAGGGTTACCTTATAGGAGAGGTGGGCAGTATAAAAAAAATTGAATAAATAAATAAAATTTAAAAATTGTCGCCTTTGGGCAAGTGATCCCACTTGCCACTTATGCTGTGGATCAAATGTGCTTAGAGAGAAACCAAATTCCCCTTCAAAGATACAAGGCACGATCTCATACAGCACTTGGAGAAACTTAAGAGTAAACAGGAGTGTTTCAAAGTTCACAAGTTCCGCATTTCAGTTTCAAAAATAGGAAGGCATTTATTCCAATCTGAAGGGTATTTTTCAACCATTCGTTTTCCTCATTTTCCTCTGCTTTTACCTTCCATCCGTGAAGGCCCCAAATTGTCAAAAATTATGGTTGGATCAAGTGAAGTTTTAAACTGATAATGCGGAGCTTTGTCAGACAGCGTAGATTGCAAAGAGGGGTTTTTCTTTTGCTCCCTGAATATTTGGAGTTTTCAGAAATTGCTTTGTATTATAACCACAGGTAACCATCCTGAAAAGCAATCTACACCGTTATTGTCATAGCATTTGTTACTTTTAGTTCTTCTAACTCGCAAGATCTTTCAACCCTTTCTCTTAGAGCCAGCATATCATTAATGTGCAACAGAAAATAGAAGAGAAGAGAAGAGAAGAGAAGAGAAGAGAAGAGAAGAGAAGAGAAGAGAAGAGAAGAGAAGAACGGAACGGAACGGAACGGAACGGAACGGAACAGAACAGAACAGAACAGAACAGAACAGAACAGAACAGAACAGAATAGAATAGAATAGAATAGCACAGTTGGAAGGGACCTTGGAGGTCTTCTAGTCCAACCCCCTGCCCAGGCAGGAAACCCTACACCACTTCAGACAAATGGTTATCCAACATCTTCTTAAAAACGTCCAGTGTTGGAGCATTCACAACTTCTGGAGGCAAGTTGTTCCACTGATTAATTGTTCTAACTGTCAGGAAATTTCTCTTTAGTTCTCAGTTGCTTCTCTCCTTGATTAATTTTCACCCATGGCTTCTTGTCCTGCCCTCAAGTACTTGACTTCCTCTTCTTTGGGGCAGCCCCTGAGATATTGGAACACGGCTATCATATCTCCCTTAGTCCTTCTTTTCATTAAACAAAACTAAAATCTGTTTCTGAACATTGAGATTTAAAAACCGGCGGGCACTGTGAGCTAATCTTCGTAGCCAAAGCTGTGGTTTGCCCCAGGAGCTGTTCTGTCTCTGGAAAACTCCCAGATTTGATTTAAATTGGCTCAGCGAGAATTAATTGGTGTAGAATCAGACCTTAACTGTTGAGTGATCTCGGTAGAAGAGAACCAAGAGAGTTCCAAATTGTAAGCATGGAGACACTGTTCAAAAAAAAGCCCGCAAGAACACAAAATGGAGAGAAGGGAGATTAGTAAAGGACCTCTTAATGGCAAAGCTAAGGAGCAGCAAAGCATCTCCCATCTTTGATGGAGCTGAATTGACAATTCAGAAAGAAATAGAACCTCTTCCCTTTTCAACCCTTCTCAAATGCAAATAAACATACAGTAGTGGCCAAAATTGTGGAAACCTTTTGGGAAAAGTGTATTTTTGAGGTTTGATGGCGAATAACACCACTTTTTTTTTTTTTTTTTTTGAGTTTCAAAATAATCCTATTCCACTGCTGGAATGGCCTGGAAATAGCCCAGATCTTAACCCAATTGAAAATCTATGGAGCCAACTAAAGAAATTTGCTAGTCA
Source organism: Masticophis lateralis (assembly GCA_030761175.1). NCBI lineage: Eukaryota > Metazoa > Chordata > Lepidosauria > Squamata > Colubridae > Masticophis > Masticophis lateralis. Next base: position 83,395,576 of record JAUDYJ010000006.1, on the reverse strand, counting down.
GAAGCAACCCAGCAAATAACCCAGTTAATAGAAGCCATCATTCAATCTTGGTTTCACATTAGAACAGCTGCAGAACAAGAAGACTTGGTTCCCTCCATGGGAAGACGTTGTAAGGCCGTCATTCATGCTAAAAGTTACCCAACTGAGTATTAACTGACATGGTGATCATTTTTGTATATCTCGTTTTTTCTATAGTGTTCATTTTTGCTTATCTCATTTTTTCTATGGTGATCATTTTTGTATATCTCATTTTTTCTACGTGTTTCACTTTTCTTCTTTCTACTGTAACTGCTATTCTAATCGCAAATCCTTCAGCAAAGTTATTGCATTACATTCTTGTTTAAATTATCTTTCCATTGATATATAATTTTAGGGTACTACTCTGGGAAAAAAAAGTGGTGTTATTAGCTAGTTTTAGAAAATACACTTTTCCCAAAAGGTTTCCACAATTTTGGCCACTACTGTGGTTATCAAACATAAAAAAAAAAAAGCTTCTTTTTTCGTATCAATGTCGTTCAGGCAAATATGTATCTTTTTTTGTTCCTTCGCTCGTTCTTGATTCCGTTTGTATTTATCATTCTTTGGTTTTTTTTTAAAGATGATTTTCCTATTGTTCCAGATGAACTCTTGTAAATATTTATCCGTTGCACTTGTTGCAAGTTTATCCTTCGCTCCCCATTTCCCCCACCCCCCCACCCCCACCTCCGGGGAACGGTAAAATTCCAGCTGTGCAAAGATGTTCAGCATTTCAAACAGCGGCTGCCGCTTTCGGTGGGTGGCGTCACATGAAAAGAAGCGGGAAGCCAGGTGGTGGGCTTCAAAAGATGTTTTGGTGCAGCTCTGCTGCTTTTGGAGCTGCAAGTTGTTTGGTTTGGCTCTGGCTGAAAAGCGACACGGAGGAGAATTTGAGACAAATAAAAGGAGAGGCTTTGTCCCTTGAATACCCCGCTTTTTCGCTGCCCGTGGGTAGGGAGCTTGTCACAGCTTACAAGAGCTCCCCCCTCCCAATCTATCCCCTTTTTATTCATTTAAATTTAAATTAAATGTTACTGATTTCATCTAAAGTTGATGGAATGGAATGGAATGGAATGGAATGGAATGGAATAGAATAGAATAGAATAGAATAGAATAGAATAGAATAGAATAGAATAGAATAGAATAGAATAGAATAGAATAGAAAATGGGGAGGTTGGGATGGAATGGAATGGAATGGAATGGAATGGAATGGAATGGAATAGAATAGAATAGAATAGAATAGAATAGAATAGAATAGAATAGAATAGAATAGAATAGAATAGAATAGAATAGAATAGAAAATATGGAATGGAATGGAATGGAATGGAATGGAATGGAATAGAATAGAATAGAATAGAATAGAATAGAATAGAATAGAATAGAATAGAATAGAATAGAATAGAATAGAATAGAATAGAATAGAATAGATAATGGGGAGGTTGGAATGGAATGGAATGGAATGGAATGGAATAGAGCAGAGCAGAGCAGAGCAGAACAGAACAGAACAGAACAGAATTCTTTATTGGCCAAGTGTGATTGGACACACAAGCAATTTGTGTTTGGTGCGTATCTCTCAGTATACATAAAAGAAAACACACATTCATCAAGAATCATAAGGTACAACACTTAATGATAGTCTTAGGGTACAAATAAGCAACCAGGAAACAATATCAATATAAATCGTAAGGATACCAGCAACAAGGTTACAGTCATACAGTCATAAGTGGGAGGAGATAGGTGGTGGGAACGATGAGATTAATAGTAGTGCAGATTTAGTAAATAGTTTGACAGTGTTGGCGTATGGGGAGAAAAAACTGTTCTTGTGTCTAGTTGTTCTGATGTGCAGTGCTCTATAGCATCATTTTGAGGGTAGGAGTTTGAAAAAAAATTATGTCCAGGATGCGAGGGGTCTGTAAATATTTTCACAGCCCTCTTTTTGACTTGTGCATTTACACAGGTCCTCAATGGAAGGCAGGTTGGTAGCCATTATTTTTTCTGCAGTGTCTAGAGCAGTGATGGCTAAGCTTTTTGCCATTGCGTGCCAAAAGCAGGGGGAGTGCGGGGTGGTTGCACACATCTGTGCCCACACCCATAATTCTATGCACACACACCCCTGCATGCACTTGCAACACCCCCACCGCCCGTGGTCCTCCCGCTTTTGGCATGTGATGGCACGGTTGACCCAGTAGGCCTGTTTTTCGCCCTCCCCAGGCTCCAGAAGCTTTCTAGGAGCCTGGGGAGGGCAAAAACAGCCTTCCCCACCCCAGAGACCCTCCGGAGACCAGAAATAGCCCATTTACTGACTTCTGGTGGGCCCAGAAGGCCCGGAAATCAGCTGGCCAGCGCACACATGCATGCTGGAGATGAGCTAGGGCAATGCTCGTGTGCCCACCAATATGGCTCTGTGTGCCACCTGTGGCACACGGGCCATAGGTTCACCATCACAGGTCTAGAGTAACCATGAGTCAAGGATACTTCCACTGTGAAGTTGTTTGAAGGGACGCCGCTTTTTAAATTAAGCTAATATCTTCATCCATCTTACAGAACCCTTGTGGAGTTTTTGTTTTTGTTTTTAAATTTGATTTATGTGCCGCCTTTCTCCGGAGACTCAGGGCGGCTTACAATGCGTTAAGCAATAGCCTTCATACTTTTGTATATTTTATATTTATACAAAGTCAGCTTATTGCCCCCAACAAACTGGGTCCTCAGTATACCCACCTTATAAAGGATGGAAGGCTGAGTCGACCTTGAGCCTGCCTGGGATTGAACTCGCAAGTAATTGCAGGCAGCTGGATCTTAAATGCTGCCTTTGTAGGAGGCATTACTCCCCTATGCTACTCAGGCTCATTTTACCAAAGGAACACGCTGGAAACAACCCAAAGCACTGTTAGAACACAAAGAGCGCCCTTATATTAATTCATTTACAGAATGAAATCAAATGTTTGGATTATTTTCTTATCTTACATCTTCGATATATCGAGGAGAAGGATTAGAGGTGGGGGGACATAATAGAGGTCTTCTAGCCCTTGAGGGGCTGTCACGGAGAAGAAGGGACCGACTGATTCTCCAAAGCACCAGAGGGCAAGAGAAGAAGTCACGCGTGGGAGCTTGTCAAAGAGAGATCCAAGAAAGGAGAAATTTTCTGACAGTGATAGCAATTCATGGGTAGAATAGCTTGCCTAAAAATGTGGTAGCAAATACCAATCCGTTATGAATAATGACTTATTAGAGTAGTATGGTTACCTCAACACCATTTCTTCCAGACATCATTTCCTAGACCAGGGATGGCTAATCTTTTCTGGACCGAGTGCCTAAAGCACACATCCATGTGCGCACCCGAACCCCCAAAATGCAATGTGCCCGCACACATGCTCTGGCTCCCCCATGCATGCTCATCCCACCACCCCACATGCATGCATGCTCCATGCCTGCTCTCGCCCCAGCCCCCCCATGCCCACCTGTACGTCCCCCGCACATGCCCCACCCCTGCGCATGCACAGCAGAGATCCGAAGACCAGCTGGCCAGCAGGAGGCACATGCACATATGTGGCAGAGCTGAACCAGGGTGGCAGCTCGCATACCATCAGAGAGGGCGCTGGGTGCCACCTCTGACACATGTGCCATAAGTTGGCCATCATGGTCCTAACACCTAGAGGTGTTACACCTCTCCTGCGCGAGCTGCACTGGCTACCGGTTGCTCTCCGGGTCTGTTTCAAGGTGCTGGTGCTTACCTATAAAACCCTACATGGCTTAGGCCCGGGGTACTTACAGGACCATCTCTCGCCTTCCTCCCATCGTCCTGTGCGCCCCCACAGAGTTGGCCTCCTCAGGGTGCCGTCGGCCAAACAATGTCGGCTGGCGGCCCCCAGGGGGAGGGCTTTCTCTGTCGGAGCGCTGACCCTCCGGAATGGCTCCCGACCTCTTCTCCTTCCGCCGCGAACGAAAGACGTGGCTGTTCCAGCAATAATCTGATCATGGGGTTGTACAATTTTATAGTTTTAATATGGTTTTAACGGGGGTTTTAATTTTATTTTAATTTCTACACTGTGATTTGTATTGATGATTGTTGTACGTAAGCTGCCCTGAGTCCTTTGGGAGAATGGCAGCATATAAATCACAATAAGAAAGAAAGAAAGAAAGAAAGAAAGAAAGAAAGAAAGAAAGAAAGAAAGAAAGAAAGAAAGAAAGAAAGAAAGAAAGAAAGAAAGAAAGAAAGAAAGAAAGAGACAAATGCATCAACCACAGCAATGATTTGCTTTGGCCAATGGACAGAAACGGATCAAGAAGAGAAGCAACTTAGAACTAAGGAGAAATTCCCTGACAGTGAGAACAAGAAGAGACTGGACAGCTACGTATCTGGAATGGTATAGCGTCCCCTGCTTGGTGCAGAATGGACTGGAAGACCCCCAAGGTCCTTTCTAACTCTGTTATTTTGTTATTCTGTTAAATTATCGTGCACGTGTAGAGGTAACAGTTCTTTTCACAGCACCAGGAAATGTTGTCTTCCTCTACTAGCATCCATTGCCAAAATGTCATTAGCTTGATGGGAGAACATTCATAATTTTAGTAAAAGGAAGTCATGTCTTCCACCTTAATCCTCCCAGACCACAACTGTCCAGTTTCTTTGCAGCTAAAGACCAAAACACCCACACTACAGTACAATACAGTTAGGTAAGAAAGAGAAGGAAAACAGGAAATTAAAGGATTATTAACGCTAGAATGGGGTTCTTTTGAATTAAGTTCACAATCAGAGGATGTAGGTGGCAAAAGTGCATGTATTAAAAACCCTCCGAATATACAGACCATTAGAAAAGTGAATTTTTCATTAAAAAAGATGAATCAGCTTAAGGGGAGCGAATTAACAAGACTGCCATAAAATTAATTGTCTCCCAGACTACAGATATCTGGCAACCTTTCTGGAGATGTTTCCTTAAGCTGTCAAAGGATCAAAGACGCTCCTCATCTGATTTTATGAGCGTATGAGTCAGAAGAGGAACGATTAATTCAGTACCGTGTTTTTCTGATTATCAACAATTCGAGGATCAACTGAAAAACTAGCGTAAATCTTCTACAGTATCTGGATTCTCATTCCCAATAGAGCAGGGGTGAAATGCTCCCGGTTTGGACCGGATCGCCCGATCTGGTAGTGAGGGCAGTGGGTAGTTTGGAGAACTGATAGCAAAAATCCCTGCGCCCCCCGCCCCCATGCCCAGTTGAGGCACGTAATCATCGGAGGCTTTTTTAAAAAAAAATTAAAAGCATGTTTTCTATGACCTCTTCAGCTGAAAAAATGCTTTTAAAAGAAAAAAAAAGCTTCTGATGATTGTGCACCTCAGCTGGGATCATCAGAGGCTTTTAAAAGGATTTTTTAACAATCTCTTTGGCTGAAGAGGTTGTAGAAAAAATGCTTTTAAAAGCCTCTGACGATCCCAGCTGAGTTGCCTGATCGGCAGAGCCTTTTAAAAGCATCTTTTTTTACAACCTCTTCGGCCCAAGAGGTTATAGAAAAAATGTTTTTAAAAGAAAAAAAAGCCTCTGACGATCAGGCAACTCAGCTGGGATCGTCAGAGGCTTTTAAAAGCATTTTTTCTAAAACCTCTTCAGCCAAAGAGGTTGTAGAAAAAATGCTTTTAAAAGGCTCTGACGATCCCAGCTGAGTTGCCTGATCGGCAGAGCCTTTTAAAAGATTTTTTTATACAACCTCTTCAGTCGAAGAGGTTATAGAAAAAATGGTTTTAAAAGTTTAAAAAAAAAAGTTGGCCACACCTACCCAGTCACATTACCCCACCCACCCACCAAGCCATGCCCACAGAACCAATAGTAACAAATTTTACATTTCACCACTGCAATAGAGGCTTGGTTGCAATATCAGATCTGTGGAATATGGAAGATCGATACCAGATTTATTTATTTTTTATCTGGACTAACCATTCTGATTGTCTAAGCAAATTTGGACAAATCAGCAGTAGCATTCTCAATCACTTAGGATGCAAGCATATATGAATACTGCTCACCAGCCTGGAACCCTCATTGTATTTCAGACATCAATACATTAGAGAGGGTCCAGAGGTATCTTACTAGAAGGGTACTCAAATCCTCTGCTCGAAATAAATTTCCCTATACCACCAGGCTTGAAATTTTAGGTCTGGATAGCCTCAAACTATGCCGTTTACGTTCCGACCTAAGCTTAGTTCATAAGATTATTTACCAAAAAGGCCTACCTGTAAATGAGGACTTTAATTTCAACCGCAATAACCCAAGGGCTATCAATAGATTCAAACTCAATGTTATTCGCTCTAATCTTGATTGTAGGAAATATGACTTTTGCAATAGAGAAGTAAATGTCCGGAACACTCTAACTGACCCTGTTGTTAGTCTCTCTAAACCCCATGCCTTTTACCTTAAACTGTCTCCCGTGGACCTTGCCCATTTCTTACCCTAACGGGGTGTGCATAAGCGCACCAGCGTGCCTACCGTCCCTGTCCTACTGTTCCCATTAATATGTACTCATTGTATGTGTTTATGGCTATGTTTTGCTTATTTATTTCCTTTAATTTGTGCCAAAAAAAATTTAGGTGTCCATGCCTCTGTCTATACTGTCACTTGTTTCCTTGTACTTGTTGACAAATTAAATAGATAGATAGATAGATAGATGATAGATAGATAGATAGATAGATAGATAGATAGATAGATAGATAGATAGATATTTAGCACCATGGTGACGACCATGTCATAGTGCTAGAACAGGTGTTTCCAAACTTGGCAAACTTTAAGACTTGTGGATTTCAAGTCCCCAAATTCCTCAACGAGCCATGTGATGCTGGCTGGGGAATTCTGGGAGTTGAAGTCCACAAGTCCTAAAGCTGCCAAGTTTGGCATCTTTTCCAAGTTTACAAAAGAGGACAAAATTAAAAATTTAATGATCCCCAAACAGTAACCACTGGTGTCACATACTGGATTCCTGCCGAGCCTGTAGTTTAGCCCTATTCTCTAGATAACTAAATGTCAGCTGCCAAATTTCAGCCATTGGAACCAACAATATTTGTTTTAGCAAACAGTGGGGGGGAGGGGGAATGAAAAGCCTCAAGCAATCAGAATTGTTCATGTGAGATCTTACTTTGATCTCCAACACCCAAAGCAGGGGTGAAATCCAGCAGGTTCTGACAGGTTCTGGAGAACAGGTAGCAAAAATTTTGAGCAGTTCGGAGAACTGGCAAATACCACCTCTGGCTGGCCCCAGAGTGGGGAGGGAATGGGGATTTTGCGGTATCCTTCCCCAGGAGTGGGGAGGGAATGGGGATTTTGCAGTATCCTTCCCCTGGAGTGGGGTGGAAATGGAGATTTTGCAGTATCCTTCCCCTAGAGTGGGGAGGAATGGGGCATTTGCAGTATCCTTCCCTTGGAGTTGGGTGGGAATGGAGATTTTACAATATCCTTCCCCCTGGAGTGGGGTGGAAATGGAGATTTTGCAGTATTCTTCCCCTAGAGTGGGGAGGGAATGGGAATTTTGCAGTATCCTTCCCCTGAAGTGGGGTGGGAATGGGGATTTTGCAGTATCCTTCCCCCAGGAGTGAGGAGGGAATGGGGTTTTTGCAGTATCCTTCCCCTGGAGTGGGGTGGGAATGGAGATTTTACAATATCCTTCCCCCTGGAGTGGGGTAGAAATGAAGATTTTGCAGCATCCTTCCCCTAGAGTGGGGAGGGAATGGGAATTTTGCAGTATCCTTCCCCTGGAGTGGGGTGGGAATGGGGATTTTGCTGTATCCATCCCCTGCCACGCCCACCAAGCCACACCCACAGAACCTGTGGTAAAAAAAAATTGGATTTCACCACTGACCCAATGGAGAAGATGGGCCATTACTAAAGTTTAACATGATAGAGATGAAGGGGGCAAACCCACAGCTTTGCTTGGCCTAGGAAAGTCTTGGGTGAGGCCTTAAGAAAGCAGTGTGCATGTTTTTTTCCTGCAAAAAAAGATATATATATATTTATGCCTCCTAAAATAAGGCACACTTGAAGTATGACTATCCTCTTTAATGTCTCTGAAACATGCTGCGTTTGCCAGAGAGAAACATTGCATAATGACATATACAGTTGGGGTTGACTCAGAAATCCCTTTACATCATTCTTAGCTATTGGGATGTGGTTGCATTTGTAACCCAGAGATAGCTTTTCTTCCAGACAACATCCTCTCCAGCGCATGAAATCTCAGCCTGAGGCATTTCTCCAGCCAACGATGAGAGGTGTTTGCACTGACCAAATCAAGAAAGCCATGCTGGAAAAATCCGACAGAAACAACATGCCATCAGATGCTGTCACTGTCCAGAGCACTAAAAATAGGCTTTCCATAAATATCCAGGAAGAAGAGTGGAGTCTAAAATGATTCCATTTGAGTAGATGAAGATTGAAGGGGGAAAAAAGTTCCAAATGAGTTTACAAGAGTTTGATGTAATAATATATATCCCCTCTCCTCTTCTCCTTTAATCCTGAAAGGGTTCCATAACCAAGACCTTGGGCGACTGCAAAATAAAACAAGCTTTAAAATATGAATCCAAGACTAGCACCAGGTGTATCTACAGGGCTGGAGCCAAAAAAGTTAAGAGAGGTTGGGACTATAGTGTTCAAAGCCACACCCTTTTTTAAACATGTGTCAGCATAAGAGAGGAGGGGGTCAAGCTATTTTCCAAAGCATCTGAAGGCCAGACAAGGAATAATAGATGGAAACTGACCAAGGAGAGATTCAACCTGGAAATAAGGAGAAATGTTCTGACAGTGAGCGCAATCAACCTATGGAACAGAAGTTGCCTTCAGGAAGTTCTGGGAGCTTCATCACTGGAGGCTTTCAAGAAGAGACTGGACTGCCATCTGTCAGAAATGGTGTAGGGTCTCCTGCTTGGGTGGGGGTAAAACTAGATGACCTACAAGATCACCTCCAACTCTGTTAATCTGTTAAATCAAGTAATCCTCAGTTTCCAACCACAATTATAACCAAAAATTAAGTTTCCAAGGTAGGCCAACAATCAAGATGATACCAGTAGTGATTATTCCAGCTGTAATTCTATGGACAGAATATTTGAATCTATGATAAGTTCTCAGAGAAAAATCAGAAAGTCCAGTTGCTTCTTGAAAAAGCACCCTTGGGACAACTATGACCCAGATGACTGAGAAACTCCATAGATATTAATTAAAGTGACTTTTCAAAATAGACACCCCCCCCCCAAATACGGCTTTAAATAATGAGAGCTGTTTGGTGGGCTTTGAGGAGCCTTAAAGGTAAAGGTTCCCCTTACACATATGTACTAGTCGTTCCCGATTCTAGGGGGCGGTGTTCATCTCCGTTTCAAAGCCGAAGAGCCAGCGCTGTCCGAAGATGTCTCCGTGGTCATGTGGCCTGCATGACTCAATGCCAAAGGCGCCCAGAACTCTGTTACCTTCCCACCAAAGGTGGTCCCTATTTTTCTACTTGCATTTTTTACGTGCTTTCGAACTGCTAGGTTGGCAGAAGCTGGGACAAGCAACGGGAGCTCACCCCGTTACGCGGCACTAGGGATTCGAACCGCTGAACTGCCGACCTTTCGATCGACAAGCTCAGCATCTTAGCCACTGAGCCACCGCATCCCCCGAGGAGCCTTGGGGAAAACCAAAGCTGCCAATGGTCCCTTGAAGTTCGAAATAAAATATATTTGGGCCCAAATCCTTTCTTCTCTTTTTCAGACTTCTGTGCGAAGTGTGGCTGCATTTGGGAAATAATGGGATTTGGAGAAGTTTTAGGATCCTCAGAAAATCCTTCACTGTCCTTCCACCCCAAATATTAGCAGCAATGTATTGGGGGGTGGGGAATGTCGAGCGCCATTCGGCTAATGACAATAATGTTTTACAGGTGTTTCCTTTAACTGAGAGATTATACTAAGGCTTTTTTTTCAACCCACCCCTTTGAGGGCTTGCTCCATTTATCATATTTAAATTATAACTTAAAGGTGTATCCTGTTTACCCTGTCATAATTATAACCTGGACTAAACAAGCCATTCTGGATACTTTCCAGCCTATTGTAGTCTATCAAAAGAGAACATGACATGTTAGGAAGTCGAAATGAAGTGCCCCAGAATCAGTGGCACACATTACAAGGGCCACTTTATATAATAGATTATTATATAGAAGTAAAAAAAAAAAAGAGGTTTCGTGTTGATGGAACAGCCCATTTTTTTTTAAAGGTTGTGTACCTCTGCAAGTGTTAACTTTCTCACTGAGGTAATTTTGTCGCTAGAAATTATGTTTGTTCTGATCTCTTTAGAAAACTCTCCAAAGTTTTCTTAAACCTTTATTCTTCAATCTTCTTTTTAATTAATAATTGGGTAGAAAGAGCAACTGATTAAATGCCATCTTATGGAGTGTGTGGATTTGGAAGTTTTCCGTTTAAATCGCATCATAAGCTCATAGCATACCCGTGTTTCCCCGAAAATATATTTTTTTGAACCCTGAAATAAGCGCTTGGCCTTATTGCCATATGCTCAAAAGCCCGATTGGGCTTATTATCAGGGGATGTCTTATTTTGGGGGAGACAGGGTACATATAAACAGCAAGTTTAATTAATGTTAATGGATAACAAAATCAAAAAAACCAAAAAGTTAGGCATTTTGAAGCAGTCTTTTACGAGCAACTCTAGACTTCATCTACAATGGGGTAGTTGCTGAAATGAATGTACTCATTTATTTATTTATTTATTTAGTTTGTCAAACATGTACGAGATAACAGGTATAAGTATGAACATCGACATGAACACAGGAAATGAGTACAAATAAATGGGGGCGGAAGGCACACCGGTGCGCTTATGCACGCCCCCTTTACGGACCTCTTAGGAATGGGGGTGAGGTCCACGGTAGACAGTTTACGGTTGAAGCTGTGGAGGTTTGAGGACGTAACAACCGAGTCAGGTACAGCATTCCAGGCCTTGACCACTCTGTTGCTGAAGTCGTATTTTCTGCAACCGAGTTTGGAGCGGTTTACCTTGAGTTTGTATCTATTGTGTGCTTGTGTATTATTGCGGTTGAAGCTGAAGAAGTCATTAACAGATAGGACATTGTAGAAGACAATTTTGTCTTCTATAATGCTTAGATCAGACCGTCGGCGGCGTAGTTCAAGGTTGTCCAAGGCCAAAATTTCAAAATACGTACTTAGTGGGTGGATGGTGTTGTGGCCTGCCAGCAGAGCTGACGGCAGACTCAGATGATGAGGAGCCTTGGTGGCTCAGCAGACTAAAGGGCTGTTAAGTAGCACCAGCTGCCTGCAATTACTGCAAGTTCAAATCTCACCAGGCTCAAGGTTCACTCAGCCTTCCATCCTTTCGAGGTAGATAGGTAAAATGAGGACCCGGATTGTGGGGGCAATAAGTTGACTTTGTATAAAAAAGAACACCGCTTAGGGGGGGCCTAAAGCCCTACTAAGCAGGTATATACAAAAGTATGAAGGCTATTGCTTAACGCATTGTAATCCGCCCTGAGTCTCCGGAGAAGGGCGGCATATAAATTGAACCAATAATAATAATAAGTGATTCTATTGTGAGCAGAGGAGTGGAGGACTGTTCTCATGAAATACTTCTGGACTCACTCAATTATATTAATGTCCAATATACAGTGTGGATTCCAGGCAGAGCTGTATTTGAGGATTGGTTATGTTAAAGTGATTTTGACATGATTGATCATGTTAAAGTGATTTTTTTTTCTTTGAGGGAAGTGTGCCACCCCTATTTCAGTAATGCACCCCAGGCAAGCTTCTTCATCCTTGTGCAAATAATGGATATTTGAGGAAGCACAGCAAAGGAAGAGATTTAGTCTTCCCCTGCATTAAATTTATATCCTACAGTGTACAGGGCATTCCTTCCCCTCATTTTTTTCCTCATAAAACAATCCTGCAGGGTAGGCTAAATCAGAACGATTGCTTTGAATCACCGAAGGATCAAAGAGGATCTAGAGGTGGTTATCTGGGAATTTTTTCAGGAAATATTGGAGAAAATTGTGAATTTTTAAAGAGAGAATTGTTAAAAGAACGAGTTCTCTCTGGACTTGCTACATGCATATGCTCAAGAGTGCTGTTGTTTTATATTCTGTATCGTCACTTTGTAATACTCAGGAGCAGAGGTGGTATGCAGTTGGTTCAGACCGGTTCGGGCAAATTGGTAGCGGAGACTGCCCACTCGCCCAGACGTAATGCCGTCCTATTTAGCCACGTTTTTGAGGCCGGGAGCATGCATGTGCGTGGAAGGTGCATGCATGGAAGGCATGCACAGCATGCATGCAGAAGGCTGGGCACATGTGCAAGCAAAGCATGCATGCAAGCGCACAGCAAATCGGTGGTAAGGATATGTGAAACCCACCTCCTGCTCAGGAGTACTTCTTTCCTTGCGTGGCTTCATGCCAATTTGTTCCAAGTGAAATACATGAAGGACAAAAAGTGAAGAAAATCCAACAAGTTGGGCTAATAGTTGACCCAGTCTGACAATGGGAATTGCCTTCATGGGCTGCATTGTGCCACCCCTCATCCAGTGGTGAAAGCCAATTTTTTTTTACTACCGGTTCTGTGTGGGTGGCTTGGTGGGCATGGTAGGGGAAGGATACTGCAAAATCTCCATTCCCTCCCCACTCCTGAGGGAAGGATATTGCAAAATCTCCATTCCCACCCCACTCTGGGGCCAGCCAGAGGTGGTATTTGCCAGTTCTCCAAACTACTCAAAATTTCCGCTACCGGTTCTCCAGAACCTGCTGGGTTTCGCCCCTGCCCTCATCACCTTCCTCTCGAAAGTTATCCACAAGAGTGGGGCCCAAAAAGTCAAATTAGATTGCTACAACCACACAGTCACACCCTTCTCTCTCTCTATGGGATGCACAACCCATCAATTTGACTCTTTTTAAAAAAAAACACACACAAACACACCAATGATCTTGGTTTGACACTGCTATTCAGATACAGTGATCGTTTTCTTTTTGCACAAATAAAAATGTGTAGGATAGTCTGATAAATAAAACCGTATGGGATAATTTGGAAGGCGTCCTTTGCCACACACAGACACCCAAAACTCTCGATTTAAAGTAAGGGCTAAGGCAGGGGTGGGCAAATGTGAGTCTTTTACAACCTGTGGACTTCAACTCCCAGAATTCCTGAGACAGCCAAGCTGTGGACTTCAACTCCCAGAATTCCTGAGACAGCCAAGCTGTGGACTTCAACTCCCAGAATTCCTGAGACAGCCAAGCTGTCTCCAGAATTCTGGGAGTTGAAGTCCACAGGTTGTAAAAGAGCCATATTTGCCCACCCCTGGGCTAAGGTAACGTTTGGTCCACCTTTAGATAATTTATCAGGAGGATAACGGGGAAAACCATTTTTGATAGTTAAAAACATCCCGTTTTCCCATCTTGATTTGCAAAGAGCAGAATACCTACAGTATCAGTATGTCCTATACACTTCTGTACAGTTAAATTTTCTTTCCTCAGCCTCCTGAAAGGCCAGTCTTCAATTCTCATATATTTGCCTTTGCAACATAGGCAGTTCTTATAATTGTCGCAATAAATAACCATTCTGGGTTGTTGTGGCTTTTCGCTGGATTTCCTGTTGGGTTTTGCATCAACCTGTATAATTTTGGCTCCTAAGGTTATTGGTCAATAATTATAGGGCCAAACCAGATGATTAGAAACCAGGTGTTCGCTAACATCTAAAAATGGTAGGGACAAAAGACAACTTGGGAGGAAGAAAATGGGCGCAACCTAAGTGCTTCCTTTGATTTTCTTTTCCCTCAACTAAATCTGGGGAAATGAGGCCAAGATCACTGCAGAGGAGGACTACAGCCAAGAAATTAAAACACGCTTGCTCCTGGGGAGGAAAGCTATGGCAAAGCTAGATAGCATACTAAAAAGCAGAGACATCACCCGGCCAACAAAAAGGTTATGGTTTTCCCAGTTGCAATGTATGGCTGTGAAAGTTGGACCATAAAGAAGGCTGAGAGCCAAAGAATTGAGGCCTTTGAACTCTGGTGCTGGAGAAGACTCCTGAGAGTCCCTTGGACTGCAAGGTGATCCAACCGGTCAGTCCTAGAGGAGATCAACCCTGACTGCTCTTTAGAAAGCCAGATCCTGAAGATGAAACTCAAATACTTTGGCCACCTAATGAGAAGGAAGGACTTACTGGAGAAGAGCCTAATGCTGGGAAAGATTGAGGGCAAAAGAAGGGGAAGGCAGAGAATGAGATGGAGTCACTGAAGCAGTTGGCGTGAGCTTAAATGGACTCCGGAGGATGGTAGAGGACAGGAAGGCCTGGAGGAATATTGTTCATGGGGTCGTGATTGGTTGGACATGACTTCGCAACTAACAACAACAACAAGGCTTTCTTGCTGGCCAACCAAGACTTCAGCATTTCTCTAGATGTCATTTCTTCTCCCTTTCTTTCTTCCCTTCCCTATTTCTGCCTTATTTTTTCCACTTGGCAATCTCCCAGCCATTTGTGTGGTTAATACAGCTTTCCACGTTGTCATATAAGCAGCAATTAGTAGCAAAGGGCAGAGAACAAAGACGTTGGCGTTAACTGAAGAAGAAATCTGTGCAGATAAAGTCAAGACAAGACATAGCTATATGGAACGTGATTCCACAAGAATCACCCATACGTTGAGGAGTGATCTTTAGATTCACTGAATCCAATCCTCTTTTTCTCTTCCAATTCTATGAAGGTTTGATGGTTTGCTTTGGTTAGGAAGTGCCAAAAGATTTTTCATCCTGCCCCTCTTTTGGCACAGATGCCTAGCACCATCTTGGCAAAACAAACATGTTTGGAAGTGTTTTCTTCAGGGGTGCTATTCGGTAATATCCTTCCCCGAGGAATGGGGAGGGAATGGGAATTTTGCAGTACCCTTCCCCTGGAGTTGGGAGGGAATGGGGATTTTGCAATATCCTTCTCTTTGGAGTGGAATGGGAATGGAGATTTTGCAATATCCTTCCCCCTAGAGTGGGGAGGGAATGGCGATTTTGCAGTATACTTCCTTCGGAGTGGGGAGGGAATGGGGAATTTGCACTATCCTTCTCCCTGGAATGGGGAAGGAATGGGGATTTTGCAATATCGTTCTCCCTGGAGTGGAATGGGAAGGAGATTTTGCCATTTCCTTCTCCCTGGAGCGGAATGGGAATGAGAATTTTGCAGTATCCTTCCCCCTGGAATCGGGAGGGAATGGGGATTTTGCAGTATTCTTCCCCTGGAGTGGAGAGGGAATGGGGATTTTGCACTATCCTTCTCCCTGGAATGGGGAAGGAATGGGGATTTTGCAGTATCCTTCCCCTCCCACGGTCACCAAGCTACGCCCACCAAGCCACACCACATCACATCCACCAAGCCACGCCCACAGAACTGGTAGTAAAAAATAATTGAATTCCACCACTGGTTTTTTTTTTTTTTTTGTCTTTGTCAGAATAATATGGGTTAAAAATGTCCTTGCAACTGAAGTGAGTAAACATTTCTCACAGATCACACTGGATCCAGGTTTTCAAAGGCTGAACTACAGCAACGCAGGGAGAAAAATGGAAGCAGATATTTATGCCATCTTCCTCTCTGACCAAATCCATTCAAAGGCCACAAATAAATATTCCAAAGTTGCCTTTTTTTACAGTAAAACGTGTGACTTGTTTTTGAAGAATTGCTTCCCCGAGTCAATATTTGATTTTTTCATTACTTTATTTTTGGTAGCACATCCTTAGTCTCACAAGGGCCCTGGATTCATCACTACCTCTTCTGTTCCACTTGGGTGGAAGGAAGCCACGTGGCTCCCCAGACCGAGGGCTCCTGGTGTTAGCATCAAATGACACAACAGCTGCCTGAGCTTCCCCTCCTTGACAGATTTTTCTGTGGTAAGCGGGGGGGGGGGGGGGGGGGGAGAGAAAAAAAGGTAGAACAACTGGTGGGAAAACAGGAGACGCTTAAAAAAAGAATATGAGGTTATCTGAATTCCCCATAAAATTCCATTGAGGGGGCAGGGCACATGGGGCCGATTCAGACATATGTGAAGTCCTAATGCAACACCAGGCTTTGAAGCCAACAAACAGCCCTGAGTTAACACTGCAGAAGGATTCCTCCAAGAGGAGGAGACTACATTTCTTCCATAAGTCTATATGAACATCACCCATCGGCTTTTAGCTTTTCTATTTACAACTACTATTTCTCCTCCTCCTCCTCCTCTTCTTTCTCTTCTTCTTTCTCCTCCTCCTCTTCTTCTTTTCTTCTTTGTCTTCTTCCTCCTCTTTCTCTTCTTCCTCCTCTTCTTCCTACTCTTCCTCTTCTTCTTCTTTGTCTTCCTCCTCCTTCTTCCTTTTTTCCTCCTCCTCTTCTTCTTCTTCTTCTTCTCCTCCTTCTCCTTCTCCTCCACTTCTTCTTTTCTTCTTCTTTGTCTTCTTCCTCCTCCTCTTCTTCTTCTTTTTCCTACTCTTCTTCTTTGTCTTCCTCCTCCTCCTCCTCCTCCTCCTCTTCTTTTTCTTCTTCTTCTCCTTCTCCTTCTTCTTCTCCTTCTCCTTCTCCTTCTCCTTCTCCTTCTCCTTCTCCTTCTCCTTCTTCTTCTTCTCCTCTTGCCTTAGACCATTTATCCTGCATAGAAGAATAACCTCTTCACCCCTATTTAACCATTAGCTAATACTGAGATATGTTAACCTAGAAGTGGGCTTGGCCTCCTAAACTCCCCCCACCCAGCCTGAGCTCTGTCCCTAAATTACACGTTAGGATAGATGGCTAGCGAGCAGAGATAAGACTTTGCCTCATCAGGCAATTGCCCATCTCTTGTGTAACGCATATGATGAATAGAAATGTTT